>CM019063.1:226881080-228083580 GCA_009667805.1 Leptobrachium leishanense
ATAAATAAATAAAAATATAGCATTGGCATATAATAAATCTTGCTCTTAGATGCCATCAGTCCTGTATTTTACAGGATATTCTTGACATCCCATTTTTTTCCTCTCAAAATTCAAAAGTTCAAAAAATTGTAATATACACTGGTTCCTAATCTGACCATCTAACTTCCCAAAAGCTTGTATAACTCCACCTGTGGGGAATCACAATGAGACAAATTAATAAAGAGATGTCTTTGCAATTGATCACAAAGATTATGATGTTCCCAGCAAAAATGGAAAACAAGTGAGAAAAATACAAAGAAAAATTTCAGCAAAAATGTAATTAAATTTGGAAGTGAATAGGGTAAAATCGGGTAGAGAGTAGGGTAGAGACTTAGAGAATAAATAGATGTGGGTCATAAATGTGGGTCATCTACTTTAGAAAGAGGTATGTCATGGATTAATACTTTCTTCTCAGGTTCTTAAAGTTACATAAATGAGCAACATGTGAGTAATAAACAACTCTGTCAATATTTCCATTTTTAAAAGCAAAAATTAGTATGTCATTTGACATAGGCTAGGGTCAGACGAACGTATTTTTCGCTCCTCAGTGTACCGTATTCATTTAGAGCCACAGCAACAATTTATACTTTTTTATCGAGCTTTTCCTTGGCTTCTTATCAAACCATTTGGTTACAATGGGCTAAATTACATAGTGAATGCTAACTGTAGCGTTCGGGTAAGTGTTAACGTTAGGATAAATGTGTTTAACGCATGCCCCCCATATTTCCTTCCTGACGCTAAACCCCTGAAAATCCGTTAGCGCATCGGTGATTGTGTATCCTATACTTAACATGGGGAGCACAATCAGTAATTACTGTTAGGATAAGTAAGGTATTGCAAAGTGCTAGCATTAATTACCACACGATGCGCTAACAGAAATTACTAATTTTCCTCTTACTCGTTTATGGAACCAACACATATTATATACCGTTTTTCTCACCATTAAATGGTCTTTCTAAAGATACCATTATTTCCATCATATCGTATAACTTACTGTAAAAAAATTATGAATTATGATAAAAAATCAAAAAAACACACTTTTTCGAAAAGTAATCCTCAAAATCTACAAAAAAGACCCCAGCTAAATAGCTTCAAAATTTTGTCCTGAAATTATAAATACTCCATTTTTATATGTTTTTGCTTTTTAACCTCTTCACTGATGAGCCATTTCACCTCTTTGTGCTGAGCTCATTTTGACCATTTTATGCTCATCATGTTTAACCCCTTCACTGCGGAGGACGTGTGGGGAACGTCATCATTGACCCCCGCTGTATACGGAGGAAGTTCCCCACACGTCTTCCGCTCGGCGGAGGGGCAAGAGAGATACTCACCTCTCTGGTCCGTGTCCCGCGGCGTTCTGACTTCTTTGAAGGGACGTCAGTGGGTGGGGGGTGATCTGGAGGCTTGGCTGACATCCAAGATGTCAGCCACTTCCAGAAGCAAATCGCAATCTGGCGCATAAGGGGTTAAGAGAGACACCACTGAAAAGGGCAGCATGACCTTTCCAATTATATTTATTTATTTATTTGCAAAGGATTTTACCAGGAAAGATACATTGAGATTTCTCTGGTCTTTCTAGTATGTCCTGGGTTCAAGAACATTGAATTGTTACAGAAATACAAAGTAATAAAATGCAAGCTATTAAAAACAAAACACAAATATACAGATTAATATATCATGGGAAGGGCTAGAACCTTGGGTTAATTAGGTGATTTGCAAACATGACAATGTTTAAAAGTAAAAATAAAATTTAAAAAAATAATAATACTAAAAATATAAATAAATAGATAAAGATAAAACCATGTTTTTTTTTTCGTTTTATTTTTTTATTAATGCAGCATTTCAATTATTATGTGAACAATGATGCTGCACTAACAATTTTTTGGGGGGTTTTAGCTAAAATCATGTAATTTCTCAGAAAAATAAAGTCATGGATTCCCAGTTCTAATTTTTTTAACAAGCGTTCCCCATAGAATAAATAACCACTAAGGCTCGGATGATAAAATGTGAAAAAAGTTACGTTACACACTGTGGATGATTGAAATTTTATTGAAAATTCTATTTTTTTTTTAAAAAAAATGTTATAGCAATCTGACAGGGCATGACGAATACATATAATAATGATATAGTATGAAACTGCTGAGTCTGCCGAAAAAAAGGGATATATAATTTGTCTGGGTCGTACAATAAAACGTGACTTTAAACTCCGTTTAAACATGATGAGAACAACTGTCTAAATGAGCGTATTACAACGTTCTCGCAAAAAATGCGCGTTAGCGTTTAACGCAGATGGACCTGCGCGAGCGTGATGAACTGTGTGTGTCCTATACTTAACATTGTGAGCGCAAATGCGTTTGTGCGCAAATGCGTTTGTGCGCTGGCACGCGGATGGTATTACAATCTTTGCGCAAAATTTTATGGAAAACGTTTGCGCGCATAATTTTAACGTCTTTGAAGCTGGTGGTAACGGCAAATTGTAACAACCTGACCATACCAAATTGCGGATTCACAACGGAGAACGTCGATGCGTACATTTTTTGATGGATTTGCGTAAAAAAAATGACGGTCTTGCGTACAAAAATTACGGTCTTGCGTACAAAAATTACGGTCTTGAGTAAAAAAATGACGGTCTTGAGTAAAAAAATGACGATCTTGCGTACAAAAATGACGGACTCAAGAAATGACGGACTTGCATACAAAAATGAAGGTCTTGCTTATAATAATGACCAAACTGCGTAAAAAATGACGGTCTTGTGTAAAAACAATGACGGTCTTGCGTAAAAACATTACGGTCTTGCGTAAAAAAAATGATGGTCTTGCGTACAAAAATGACGGACTCAAGAAATGACGGACTTGCGTACAAAAATGAAGGTCTTGCGTAAAATAATGACCGACCTGCGTAAGAAAATGCTGGTCTTGTGTAAAAAATTACGATCTTGCGTAAACAAATGACGGTCTTGCGTAAAAAAAATTACTGACTCACGTCAAAAATTACATCGCGGTAACTGATTTCTGCGCGCAAACGTACTTTGCGCGCATTTTTGCACGTCGCTTTTACGAATGACGGATGAAAAAATGCGCGAGGATTGTAATACCACCGTTAATTTTCGCGCGATAACACATAATGCTGTGCGCCAAAAAAAATTCGCTGAGCGGGCGAAATTGCGTGAAGAATGTTATAGGGCCCTTCTACTTTTTGAAGAGGGCCGAACTTGTAAAATTGCCCCCGTAAGGGGTTAATGACCGTTTTATTCATTTTATTTTCAGCAAAAAGCCTTTTTATTTTATTTTTTTTCAAACACCCTTTTGTATTTTTTAGATGAAATTTTTGTTTCTCAATTTTTTAGAAAGTGTTTTTTTAAATTCTGTAACGGACCTTTTTTAAAGGACCTTTTTATTATCTAGTCACATTTTAATACATTTTGTATCGGTTTACACACCTATTAGGAGAATAGGAGAGTTCCTTTTTTTAAAAACTGCTTCGGCAACTCCAATTTCAGCAATATACGTTGACCATTCGCTAAATTGTGAATTCACCGTATTTCCGGCGAAATGGAATCCCTGAATTGCGGCGAAAATCATAGCACTGAAATTGCACATAATTTCGGTGCTTTGTGAATAGACCCTTAAGAGTGTACTTATACCAGCAATCTTTACTGTACCTACCCTGTCATTTCCTTTAAGACATCCAATAACATTGCATTGTTGAACAAGGTAAGGGACTTGCCCAGTAGAATTACATATTCTGTTGGCAGCGGAGTAGGTAATTTTGCTCTGCAATCCATGGTTATTGGCTGATCTCTGAAGATTCACTTTTTCCCTTTCCCAGTTCCCATGAGTATGGGTGTTCATGCTGAGATATAAATGAATTGTAATGGTATGTAATGACAGTTATCATTGCTCATTATACCGTCAGGCATGAATAGTTTACTCGTGGGCAAACTAAGCAAAGAAAAAAATATTTCTTTCATTTCCTCGTGTGTCATGTAATATTCCAGCAGGATCATACGTGAGAATGAATTTTATATTATTTTTAACATTTATATGTGAATTTAATGAGAATCTTCTCTCTCTTTCTCTTGCTTTGACCTTTTACATTATAAAGTCAAATAGGCAATAAGAGAAATGTAATTATTTGTCTTCACAGTTATTATCTGTTACAGTTTAGCAGCGCTTTGTTCATTTCACTATCTCCTCTCTCTTCTCCATTGTACTAAATATTGGATTATGAATGATATAGTTACAGTTTAATCTAAAACTCCTTTATATGCTTTAAAATTTGCATAGTTCCTATTTAACTTCAAAACAAGCCATATAGCTAAGTGCGGGCTCCCACTTTTCTTCTTACAATTAGTGTGTAACCAAAAGAAAATATTTAACACAAAAATATTAATTGCTGCCTATGTTGAAAAACTACAAAAAACTCCCAACTTTTGTCAAAATAACAGATCACCATAACAAATCAATCCATATGACGCAAGAGAAATCTCATACAACACAAGTTAATCTTATTGATCACGTAATATGTGACAGTCTGTAATCACCCATATATTTATCAAAAGCGTGTTCACAATGTTTCGATTAGATAAGCGTTTATAAAAACGTGTAAAACAAATGTTGCATTGTTTATGTGAAGATATATGAAAAATTTAAAAAATCATGCATATATTAGAAGCAATTCTACCGGCTGGGTGGAGTAGAGGTAACATCACTGCTCTGCATGGAGAGAGCCTGTGGAGTCATGGGTTCGATCCCAGCAAGCAACCTCTCCAGTAAGTGTCCTTGGGCAAGACACCTAACGGTACATACTCGCCACCCAGGACATACTTGAAAACGAGAGAAATATCAATGTATCCTTCCTGGTAAAATCCTTTCTCAAAAAAAAAATGGAGATGCGTTTCAGCCTTTTGGGCCGTCCTCAGTCAGTATCCCAGCTTAATATTATGAAATGATTAAAACATCAGTCCTCTCATTTATAGTCTCCCTTGTACATGTGATTTCATTTTCTCTCTTGGCATGCATTTCACCATTTACTTTGCCACCATTTCGGAACCGCGAATATCCTGTATTAAAGGGAGGTTAAACGAACCATTGGAAGGACTGGCAGCCACACCGGCGAGAGCCAATGATACTAACAGGGTTATTCAAAGAGAATCGAAAAGTCACCGCATGTTCGGTGACTTTTCGTTCTCTTCAATTCGAGCCAATTCGGCAATCCCATTTCGGCGACCCTGCGGTGTATTCAGCAAGCACCACCGGGCCGTCGAAGTGCAGGGAAAGCTGCCGCAAACCTGACGAAAAGTCACTGCAAAAACCCGGCGAATGCACGCCGAAACCTGCAAAAACATATGGATTAACCCGAGCAAAACCGCCGGAAAAACTCGAGTAGGCGTCGATCACCCGCAATGAAGCCGCCGGAAAAAGCCGACACCCCAGACGAGTGAAGTGAATAAATTAGGAAAACAGTTTGCTTGAATGTTTGAAAAGTGAAACACTGTTTGCAAAGAAACTACTGAGCGAAAATGTCTGAAATTTACATATGAGGTCCATATCCATAAAACAAAACAGATTTGAATAAGAAAAAAAATGAATATGGAAAATGAGAAACAGAAACACATCCCCCCGCACACTTCGAAGAAAGGATATGTAGCATTTGAGCAACTAGCACCAGCAAAATAGGAAACTGTCCATTCAACACTGAGGAGTAGACTTCAGTGTACCAGAGGCTTTCTCATGAGATCAACTCTCCTGTCTGAGGACATCTTAGACCATTCAGCTCTGGGTATCTGTAACGCCGGTTCCAGAGTAGGATCAGATTCCAGCGGATCGGACATAAGTCCTAACAGATACAGGAGATTGAGTCCCGCAGACAGAATACAAAAGAAATGGACAGCATTGCCGAATTTGAATTACTGTAGACTCTAAATGGAAAGCACCATCGTTATACCACAGAGTTTTTTGTAAGATCGCCAAAGCAGGTTAAAGGTTACACCTCTTCGCCAATATAATTGAAGATAGATCTTGGAACATCTATAGAGGATGTCCCTCATATTGGAAGGGCTCAGCTTGTCCTGCTGCTTTAAGACATTTTTCTATAGTTTGGAAATAATTGTAATATAATATTGTATCTACATCAGGTATTGTGTTAGTATAATTCAGCAGTTTGCAACCAAGAGCTAGACCAATCACTGACATATGGAGTACAAAATGTTATTATTGAACTGCTTTATGCCCACATAGTTGTCATTATGTATCACAAATATACACCTACCTATATAATTCTGCTGTTCTGCTTGCTTACATAAATGGAAAAAAATGACTATGAAAGTTATTTCTTGCGACGAAAAAGATATATATATTCTGTTACAATAAGGGCCCAAAATTTCACACAGGTATCAATATTTCAAATTACAGAGAATTGCTTTAAGAATTAGACGATATTGTATGCTGCTGAAAATTGAATCTGTAAGAATGACAAGTTGGATTATTTCACAATCGTGTATGAAATACAGTAAAATACAACGTTCAATGTACAAAACAAACACAAAACCTTTTGTTAAACGTGTATTGCATGTCTAACTCTGTGTATTCTAGATTAAATAATATGCATTTAATTATACTGATGTAGTATGGATACAGAAACAGTGAGCAGTTTTTTTGTGCTCGCCACATTTTTTCCTCTGCATTATACAACTTAAAATGACATAGGCAATACGTTTTTTGTAATAGACAATTATTTATTTCTTGGTAAAATACTTTATAAATAAAGATACATTGAGATTTCTCTCGTTTTCAAGTATGTCCTGCCAGACATCTTCATGCAGGAAGTGTATTAAGCAAGTAGATAGATATATTAAAATTAAAAATAAATAAAAAGTGAGAATGATAATGAGAAATATTGAAGGAATATGTTCTAGTCATCTGAAAAGAGACTAGCTTGAATATTTATTTATTTATAAAGTATTTTACTAAGAAGGATACTTTGAGATTTCTCTCATTTTCGGCCGGCGTCAGACGAACGCAGTGATCACGTCTGTGTCGCCGCACAGTTTAATGTCCGTCGTAGCATTGAATCATGATCAATAGAGACCCACACACGAAGTACGTGCGCACCGAACTGTGCGCGCACAACGCACATGGCAAATGGACGCAAGTTAGGCAATAATGTAAAACCTCTAGGACGGACACGCAGAGTGTGCCACGTCCGCATAGCGTTCTGTGTGAGTGATGAGATGTCAGACGCAGCGCATTTGCGACGTCCAGCACCTTGATGCACAAAATGGCTTTTCATATCATTTTCCAATTTGTATCATTTTTCATATTAATTTTGTTTCCCACAATTCCCTTTTTTTTCTATGCCCGTCAGGAAAAACGGACCGTGTGGTGTCTACAGTATCTTCCGCAAGTACATACGTCTGTTGTGCACGCACGCAGAGTGCGCTCATACTGCATTCATCTGACAGTAGCCTTCAAGTATTGGTAAATCCGTACAGTGAAAATTACACTGTTTTTAACAAATGCACCCCATACAAAAATCCTTAGTGCATACTCGCCACCCAGGACATACTTGAAAACGAGAGAAATCTCAATGTATCCTTCCTGGTAAAATCCTTTCACAAAAAAAAAAAAAAAAAGTATGTCCTGGGTATATGCATATTCCAGAATTGGGATATCTTGAGTACGTCACTAACATTAACATTCTGGAATTACTTTTATAGAACGAAGGGCTCAATTTAATTCTATCAGCTGATTTATCAGAAAAAAATATTGTCTGGTTTCAGACAATATTTCTTTCGTAATATCGGCAGATTCAATTGAAAATATTCAGCCAGAGCCAAATCTGAAAAATGTTCCTATTTAGAAAAAATATTAACTTTGCGGTACCAATACGTTATACAAAGAACTCGCAACCTCCGTTCACGAAGATCCGTACTTACAGAGAAACTTGCAAGTTCCATACATTGATTAAAATTAAAACAACCAATGTGCAACCTCCATACATTGAAATTAAAATGCTCAAACTCCATACTTTAAATTATTAAAACATGCAAATCCGTACATTAAGATGATCTGTAATTATATTAAAATACTCAACATGCAATGCCCATACATGGAGCCAAAACAAAATGTTAAACGAGCAACAAGGAACCGATAAGCCATTTATTAACACCTTTCCGCATTGGATATTGTTTTGGAAATCGGCATATCGATCAACTCGAATTAATCGCTAAAGCTGATGTTTCTACTGAAAAGTATAGATGAGAGGGCCGATTGATGTAAAGTTTTATTGGGAATTGCAATGCCGTTAAACCTTTATTTTAATCTCCTAAACAAAAAAAATGGCTAAAATATGTCCGAAAAAGGTGCCTTTAAAATATAAGCTAAAGAAAAATACTTGGATATTTCAGCTATATTCTTTACTTTTAAAATTTTAAGAGTGTTTGGAGACTTGTATATTATGTCTTCATTTTGCTTGCACAAACACCAACAAGTAGATAAAGAGAAACAGAAGCTGCCTCATCTCTCTCTCGTTGTATAACTCACCTCCAAGTGTTATTCATTACTGTATGAACCTCTATTTTGAAGGCACTAAACTCACAAAATGTTATCTACTAGTAATTCTTCTAACATATTGTATAGTTATGATCCTTAGTATGCCAACACAATGTATGATTGAGTGTCAAAGTACAATGGTGATGTAAACAACCAATATATAAAAGAGAGCTAAATGTAGGAATCTGGAAAGGAGTGGGTTGTATATAACAATATATTTGTTATCACATTAAATGACATGGTGACCATGAGAAACTGTAAGCATCCATCACGGTCACACATTCCACAAAGTCAAAATAGCAGGGGTTAAGGGAAAAAAGTGGTTAAATACTAAACTCTCAACACATCCCATTTGTCATCTCCCTACCTTTTTACTTTACAATAGCATTTACAACTTTCCTTTATTCCACTGTTAGGGAGGAAGGGGTACACTCAGTTCACCATGACCACGATAAGTACATAAAATGGTCACGGGAGATAGAGTGTAGGGACGAGCCGAACGCCCTCGTGTTTGGTTCGACTTCAAACTCGAACAATTTCAGAAGTTCGAGTTCGAACATTTTCCGAACTCAATGTAAGTCAATGGGACCCGAACGTTCGATTTTTAGAGTGCCCTCCAAAAGGGCATATATGCTAGATATTTGCCATAAAAGGTGTATGCGGGTCTGGGTAGTGCCCTGGGGGACAGGAAACAAGGACAAAAAGTAAAAAAAAAACGTTTTTAAAGGAAGAGTGAGTTTTCCATGAAATAAAGGTTAAGAATAAAAACTAAAAATTCCTTCAAATATCGTACCTAGGAGGTCCCCATAACCTGCCCATGAATTGGCGGATTTGTAGGATGTATAGAAAGATTTAAAAACAAAAAATATGACATTTCAAATGATGGTAAATGGTTTTCCTTTAATCTATTCATAAACAACTGCTTGGGGCGGCAGTCTGTATGAAAAGAGGAGACGTTTTAGGACACCCAGAACAAGTTTAGTGATATTTTTGGCCAAATTATGGTGAAACTTATGCAGGCTTTGGATGAAAGTAGCAATAGGTGCTTTAAAATTTGGCATTTAGTGTAGGCAACAGTGCCGTCACACCATAACCCCTCTGTGGTATTGTGGAAGAGTGCAAGGTTGGATCCTGTGGTCAAATATTAAAAATATATGAATCTGGTACACACGTCAGTGTCAGTGCACCCAAATATGTTGCCTTTGGTGACAGCAAGTGCCTTCACACCATAAGCCCTCTGTGGTATTGTGGAAGAGTGCAGTGGTGGACCCTGCGGTCCAATATTAAAATGATATTAATCTGGCATAGGTGTCAGTGGCAGTGCACCCAAATATTGTGCCTTTGGTGGCAGCAAGTGCCTTCACACCGTAAGTAACCCCTCTGTGGTATTGTGGAAGAGTGCAGGGTTGGACTCTGCGGTCAAATATTAAAATGGTATGAATCTGGTATAGGCGTCCGTGGCAGTGCACCCAAATATTTTACCATTGGTGGCAGCAAGTGCCTTCACACCGTAAGTAACCCCTCTGTGGTATTGTGGAAGAGTGCAGTGGTGGACCCTGCGGTCCAATATTAAAATGACACAAATCTGGTATAGGCGTCAGTGGTAGTGCACCCAAATATTGTGCCTTTGGTGGCAGCAAGTGCCTTCACACCATAACCCCTTTGTGGTATTGTGGAAGAGTGCAGTGGTGGAGATTTTGGGAATGCAGAAGAGATCCCCGATCTATTCAGTTACGTCAGCATCATGGGATTGATAGCTGCTGATCCAGGACTGATTCATTTTTATAAATGTCAGCCGGTCTACAGAGTCGGTGGATAGACACACTCTTTTGTCTGTGACAAAACCTCCAGCGGCACAGAACGTCCTTTCAGAAAGCACGCTGGATGAAGGGCAACCTAGTAGCTGCATAGCATATTGGCTAAATTTTGGCCAGTGATCCAATCTCAACAACCAGTAAGCCAGTGGATCATCTGCTGTAAAGGTTTCCAGGTCTGTCCTTGCCCCTAGGTAGTCTTGCACCATACGGTGAAGACGCTGGCAATGGGTGCCTACTTAAATACTCCTCCTCATCCTCCTCCTGTCTGATCTGAGAACCCACAGGAATGCTGTCTGCATAAAGACTGGGGCCTTGAGAGCTAGGAAAGGCCTCCTCTACCTCCCGCTGCTCTGCCTCAAGTGCCACATCTATAATTCACTGCAAAGTGAGCTCCAGCAGGAACACTAAAGGAATTGTGTCACTGATGCATGCACTGTCCCTGCTCACCATCCTCGTTGCCTCCTCAAATGGTGACAGTACAGTGCATGCATCCTTGATCATCAGCCACTGCGGGGAAAAAAAAAAACAAGTTGATCTTAACCTGTCCTTGTGCCATACTCACACAGGTACTCATTGATGGCCCTCTGCTGCTTGTGCAGATGCTGCAGCATTGCCAATGTCGAGTTCCACCTGGTGGGCATGTCACCGATCAGGCGGTTTGTGGGAAGGTGGAATTCTCTTTGAATTTCTGCAAGGCGAACACTTACTGGGAATGACGTCTGAAGTGGCTGTAGACTTTTCTGGCCTGGCTGAGAAGCTCTGCCAGCCCTGGGTACCTGGTTAGGAAACGCTGTACCACTAGATTTAGGACGTGTGCTAGGCATGGTACATGCATAAATTTACCCTTGCGTAGGGCGGAGAGAAGATTGCTGCCATTATCACAGACGACCATTCCCAGATGAAGCTGGCATGGTGTTAACCATCTCTGCGCCTGCCCCTGCAGAGCTGACAGAATTTCTGGCCCGGTGTGGCTCCTGTCCCCTAAACAAACCAGCTCAAGCACAGTATGGCATTTTTTTGCTTGAGCCATTGCGTAGCCCCTGCCACGCGTCGGTTTAACTGCCACTTCGCCAGAGACATTGAAGGAGGAGGAGGAGGAAGAGGTGGTGGAGCAGACAGACCTCATATAAGCAGCTTTCTGGAGGCGTGGTGGATGAGCAAGCTCCAGCACAGTGTGACGGTGGGCCTGACCTGACATGGCACAGAAGAGGTGTGAGCTACTTGAGCAGTTAACAAACATGACCCATGAATGTATAAACAAAAAACAAGGGATTTATTTACAACAGCAAAGTGTATAAACAGCAAGGATGAGGAAAACACATGAAACTAAAGACCTGAGCACTAGAAATAAACTAAAATACTGAGATACAAATACCAAAACATAGAACCAGATCAGAACGAAATGCATGAAACAGATAGCTAATCAAAAAGCAACAACATGAGAGGGCTAAATACTAGAGCAACATAAGCAAGAACATAAACCGGATTTAAACTAGAGAAAACATGAATATTAGACATGAACTTGAACCAAGAACATAGACCTGAATATAGACAGAAGAACTAAGAAAGGATATATTAAATGCAAACATCACCTAAGCAAGACAGACCTGAACATGAATGCATGAGCTGAGTACACTGAAGCAGGATCAGGATCAGAATGAAGCTAGAATCACAGTGAGGCTTGAATCAAGACTAGGAATACAGAACAAACTGAGAACATGGATCAGACTGAGAACAAGGATAAACTGGAGGCTAGGATCAGAGTGAATATCAAAATGAGGCAGCGCCCTTCTTTGGGCGATGCCTGCTTTTATACAGAGTCCACTTAAACAATTGAGTCCAGGTGAGGTCCAGGCTTGAACGTGAACCAAAGGTCCAAAACTTGGATGCAATATCCATAGAAGCCAGAGGGGGCGCCAGAGACCCAGGACGTGACACACAGAGCCCGTCCTGGATCCCTCCCAGCTGCAAGCAGAGTTACCCAGTGTGCTGTGAAGGAAATGTAACGGCCCTGTCCATGCTTGCTGGACCACGTGTCTAAAGTAATGTGCACCTTGCTGCTGACTGCCTTTCCCAATGACTCCATAACATTGTCTTCCACGTGCTGGTATAGTGCTGGAATGGCCTTCCATGAAAAGAAATGGCGTTTTGGAACCTGCCACAGTGGTACAGCACATTCGGCAAATTCACGGAAGGAAGCAGAGTCCACCAGCTGGAAAGGCAGCAGCTGGAATGCGAGTAAATTTGCTATGCTGGCATTTAGACGCTGTGCTTGGGGATGGTTGGGACTATATTTTTTCTTACGCTGCAGCAGCTGGGGCAACATAATCTAACTGTGTAAATCTTCAGCTGATGGGATGCTGTCACATTCTGAGGAAGGACCTGGTACACCCATTACTGTAGCATCATCCCTATCAGTGGAGGTTGTAGGCAATGACATGGCAGAACATATAGTGGGGGTAGAGACACATGAGGAGGAGGAGGAGGACCTATGCAAAGTGTTGTGCCAACGGGATGCATGGCAGGTGGTCATATGTCACCTCATGCATGTGGTATCCAAGTGTGGGATGTCTTTCCCAAGCTTGATCCTCTTCTGACATAGATTACAAATAGCAATGGTGCGGTCTGCTGCACATTTCTTAAAGAACTCCCAGAGAGCAGACTTCCTGTACATGTGCTTTGAGACAACAACGCTCTGCACCTGAGCAGCTGTGACTTCTGATGCCTTGGACTGGCTACGGTTGCTCATAGAGGACGTTATGCCTTGTGTTTGTTGTGCCTCCTCCTCCTCACTTGACTCCTCTGTTTGAGGTGGAGTCAGTGACCTCATCATCATCATCACCCTCTATCTCCTTGTCACTGGAGCCAACTTGGCAGTATGCTGCAGCTGCTGGGGCAACATGAGTGCCAGTTATTTGTGTGTCACTGGCACCCCCTCCCTCTTGGTTGATTATACTTCCTTCCTCAACCTCAGAGTTTGAATCAGAGCACTGTAGTTGCTGCGCATCCTCAAGCAGCATGTCACTGTCATTGTAGTCAAACAATTCAGCTGACTCCTCCGTGTATGTTGGTGAGGCTACGGCAGGAGTAGCTGTGGAAATGGAGGCTGCATTAGATGCTTTGGCAGCTGAGGTGGACTGTAAACCACTACAAGCCTGCCTGGCAGAGGACTCGGAGGATGAGGATGGCCTGGTTAGCCAATCCTGCAAATTCTCTGTATGTTGCTGCAGCATAAGACGGCCAGCACCAGTTAGAAAGGACAAGCGTGCCCCTGCTGTGGATGCACCACGTCCACGACGACCAGGGGCACTGCCTTCCAACACAGAGGCTGCATGACCTCTTATCTGTGTCTGGGAGTGTCTACCTGTCCTTTTTGGTCTTTCTGACCTGGTGAGTGATGTATAGATTAAAGATATACAGAAGTCTGATTCAACTCTGGTATAAAGATTGGAGATATGCAGAACTCAGATTCAACTCTGGTATATAGATTAAAGATATTCAGAACTCTGATATAAGTCGCGATTTTGCTGATATTTTCCCTGCAAGGCTGCCAATGTCCTCTACTCTCTCTCTGATTCACTTCCTCTCCTGCAGGCTGCAACACCCTGATAGCTGGCAACAGCCAGATTCAACTCTCAATAGATAAACAGATGAACGCTGAATAAACTGTGTTATTGTATGGTATCTAGAATTAGATCAAAGATATAGCATTGTTCTAGAAAATCTGTATAAGTCAATGATACACACTGTCCCTGATAGCCTGGCTGTGCCAAGACAGATTCAAATTTGCTGAACTGTGGTATAACTCTCTGATACACACTGATAACAGGCTGTGCCAAGACAGATTCTAATTTGCTGAACTGTGGTAGAACTCACTGATACACACTGTCCCTGATAGCCTGGCAGTGCCAACACAGATTCTAATTCCCAGAAATCTCCTACAACTCACTGATACACACTGTCCCTGATAGAATCTGTCTTGGCACTGCCAGGCTAATTCCCAGAAATCTCCTACAACTCACTGAAACACACTGTCCCTGATAGCCTGGCAGTGCCAACACAGATTCTAATTCCCAGAAATCTCCTACAACGTCACTGATACACCCTGACAGAACAATCTCCCCTCCTCTCTGATTCACTCCTGCAAACACACACGCTGGGGCTGCAGGCAGGGAAGCCTTATATAGTGTGCCGCGGGACTTAGCTCTCTGAGCCCATGATTGGGCAAAATTTGCCCAATCAGGACTCTGAGCCGTGATTGGCATAGTCTTGCACCTGTCTTGCACCTGACCACAGGTCAGGTGCAAGGCTGTAGCCAATTACAAGCTTCAGGTCAGTGGAAAAGTGCATTGTGGTCCATTATGGTGCATTGTGGGCGTACATGCAGCAAACACGCGGAAATGTTCGGAGTTCGACGAACAGCTGAACGGGTGATGTTCAAATCGAACTCCGAACCGAACACTCATCCCTAAAAGAGTACCCATTCAATCTTGTATTTTGAGTGTCAATCTTAACTACTGGGTAATCAAATTTGTTTGCCTTTGAAGCAGTAATCTCAACAGGTGGGTTTTACAAATCAACAATGTATTCACTTTTACAAATGATCCTTGAGTGTTTACAGCAGCCGGTCACTCATAGATTACACATAGGCATGTAACTTTTTGGCACCTTCCTCTGTCATACACATCATTGACCAATTTATTCGTGATCACTCTTTCCCACAATGTAACTTCCTCATTTACATCACAAGGCTTCAATGCATATTTCTATGAAACTAAACTAACTGTTGTATGAATGAGCTATGCCTGCATCCAGAGATTAATTAACCCCTTCACTGCTGGGCCATTTCGCCCCTGTGTTCGGAGCTCATGTTTACCATTTTTGCTCATCATGATTAAACGTGATTTGAAGTCACGTTTTATTATCTATACGACCCAGACATATTATACATCCTTTTTTTTGCAGACTCGGCAGATTCATAATATACCATTATTATATGTATACGTCATGCCCTGTCAGAATGCTATAACAAAAAATGTAAGCAAATGTGAATTTCTAATCATCGACAGCGTGGAATTTTTTTTTCACATTTTATCATCCAAGCCTTTGTGGTTATATATTCTATGTGGTACACTTGTTAAAAAAAAATTAGAAATGTGATTTTATTACGTGAATTTATTATGTGAATTTAGCTAAAAAAACGGAAAAGAAATCGTTAGTGCAGCACCATCGGAATGAGGACCGACACCTCATGGGGTTAAAGAGAGGCATCGCTGGAAAGGTAAGACTGTGACCTTTCCATAATGTTGCCTCTTTTGAATTTTCGATCTCCGCCCGATCAGAAAGGAGAAGAGTCCAAAAGACCACCCTCCATTCAGGCGCTCTTCCAGCTTTGCTGAGGGGGATGCCTGAAACTGATGTCATCGTGTGCCTGTCGTGATGACTTCAGTGCACCAAGAGGGGTATAAAAGCAGGGTCTGACTTCAAGGAAGTCAGACCATCGCTGGACCCTGGAGGGAGAGGTGAGTATTTGGCGGAATACCACTCTAAGCAGATGATGTGTGGGGAACATCCTTCACCTATAGTGGGGAATCCCCCATGACGCTCCTCATGTCATCCGCATCCAAGGGGAAAAAAAACCAAGAGCAAAGTGTTACCAAAATGTGTATTCCAAATGGCTGCAAAGCAAGACATGTTTGTACATTTTAATAATTGATTTTGTCTAGAAATAAGCATCTGAATGACATTCCAGTTTCCAATGTGCCCTGTTTATATCTAAGTGATATGTTGTATACCATACCATAAAATGTAGCCTTCCTGTAATGTGTGCTTCAAAAGTGCCTGGACAACAGATATTATTTTTTATCACCAGACAATAAAAGAACCGACATAAAGAGAACATGCTTTATCGTGGAACATTTTCCATTTATTGCAAGTTTGCGGCTTTTGTGATAAACCTCCACGATTTCAGTAATATCCAAGATCGATGATTTGAAACTTGTAACCGGATAGTTGAAGAGACAGATTGTGGTAGTTTTCTTCTGTAGAAGACTTGTGAAACTTGAACATTACTTTGCTGAGCCACTACAGCCCAATACCTTTGCTCACGTTCAAGTAGAGTTATGGGCAATAAAACATAGTAGGAATACATTATGTCTCTCATCTCTGCAGCTGTCAACCTGTCTAGAATTACAAAATATCACCTGTGGAGAGGTACGTCAGCTACAGTTTTATATTGTGAACCTGTAAATTGTCATAATGATATATTGAGTCTAACAATGTTATCACCAGGGGGATACTGCTGTGCTGGAGTTGAAACATAACAGCCCTTAAAACAATGGTAAAATTATACATTTTGAGCTTTGACTTGCATATTATGCCTCTGCATGTGTACTGAGAGTAATTGCTATTTCAAGTCACTCATATATTTTGGCTTTGGCAAAAAATGTCAAATGGATACTTGTTCTCAAGGACTAGAAAGAGAATTATGTTTCAGACATTGTCGACCATGGATTTAAGAAATATATGGTTTATACATTCAGTGATGTCCAGAAATGAATAGGATAGCAAAAGCCATGCACCCAAAAGACAGTGCTGACCTTCATACTTTCCTTAGTTGAAATATTTGGGCTTTTATTGAACTTTTATAGTGAAATGAGCACCACAAAATCAGAATCCGCAATAATACTCAGATGTAGTAATTAGACATCTGCGATTTGGTTCTGACCAAACAGCAATTCAGATGAATATCAGCAATATCTGTGATTCGGAAGCTTCCCATGTCAAGATTCCCATGTCACCGAACTGAATCGATCAAAGATAAATTTTCTGAATCACTTTACTATCCGAATAAAATCAGATTGATTTGGGTTGATTCAGATGAATAAAAAGATTGCATTCACTGTGCAATGCAAAATTCCTAAACCTAAATCATAAAACAAGCAGAAACAGTAAACCCTAACCCTAAACAGTAACTCTACCTGTAATCAGAAAGTAGAGACTCTTTGCTGCAAATGGATAGAATAAACGTAAATGGTTGAAGAAATATTTAATATATACAGGGATTTTTCTCCATTGAAATCTATAGGAGCCGCCTGATTAAACCTGTCGAATGAACCCCCGAAAATCAGGGTTACAAATTAATGTTCGAAATTAGGGTTAGAATATCTAGCCCTAATTTCGAACCATAGCGTCTACCCCTAATTTCTAACCCTGACTTTTGGTGGTTCATTCAACAGGTTTAATCAGGCGACTCCTATAGTTTTCAATGGAAAAAAAATTCCCTGTTTTTATTCATTTAGAATCATTTTGTTCAATTTTTTTTCCATTTCGGATCATTTTGTTACGGTTTTTTTTGTTCATTTTGTGTCATTTTTGTTCGGTTTTTTTTTCGCTTCCGATCATTTCCTTCGGTTTCTTTTACATTTTGGGTAATTTTTGTTCTTTTTTTTTTTCATTTCAGATCATTTTGCTCTGTTTTTTGTTTTTTTCATTTTAGATAATTTTCGGATAATTTTTTGTTCCGATATTTCTTTTCGGTGCTTTCGCTATGGTACTGCGATTCGTATTTTCGACCGATTCGTTAATTTGGACGGCCAATTTTTTTGTATTTCGGAAAATAAAAAAAATAACAAAAACCGTGATTTCCGTCCGAATTTGTATTCGAAACTAAACAAAATGCACAAAAAGTACCTAAAAGTACTTTTTATTTACATATTTTACAAAATGCACATGTCTACCTAAAAGTACTTCCTATTTACATATGTTAATATCAAACAGCATCAAGAAATTCCTAAAGCTTCTTCTTCAGTTTCTTCTTCACCATTCGTTGCTGCGACTATTTTGTCATCGAGCTGGTTACATCCCTGTACAAAGATTCTAGATTTCTTCTACTGGATTTCCTTTGATCATATCTTGAATGTCATTCTTTCTAATTCGCATTTATAAGGAAAAACTTTTTATTTCTTCGCTTCACTAATCTGTTCGCAAAAGTTATTCTTCTTCAGGTTGAGAATGGGACATCACGTTCTGTAGTCTCTTTTTCCCAGGAAATTGATATTCTAAATACTCTGCACATGGCAACACACTGGCGGTTTTCAGACTTATATCCTTATCGTCATTGAAAGAAGTAAGTCCGATTAGCAGGGGCAGTGGAAGTGATCGGCATGGGACTCAAAGTAAGACACTTAGAGCTAATGTTAAGGTCACGGATTGTAAATGCAACGTTTAATATGTCAAGCGCCACTCAGCCTTCCTTCTACCTTTCATTTTGAATGATATAGGAATGTGTTCTCCCTGTTAAGGAATGAAATGAGCTGGAGACTGTGAAGCTGTAATAAGCCAGAAAGAACATTTGCGCCATTAGAAGGATTACAGTATAAGTCTGTGTATTTTCAGCCGTACGTTAGTTGACTGAGTTTTCAATAAGGAAATCGGCATTAACTGCCAATTAGTGGCCTAACAGTGGGGAGGAAGAAGCATGTCTGAGTCTATTGGCTTCAGAAATGAAGTTGCGGAATAGGAAAATTAGGATTAAATTCCACAGTCTAATATTAGAGGTGGAAGCATTCCACTAATTTGACCTGCAGATCACTCCATTACACGTTTTTTAAAAATTAACACCTGAAATAGAAAAAACAAAGGGGACTTTTTGTTACAAAATATGATCACACATTGCACAAGCCTACCACAACGTCAATATATGCCATTGAGGCAGGTCCTATCCTTCCTATCCTCATGACTGCTGTTATAAGATTAACCTACATATTTGGAACAAATACTATCCTGAAGCACTCTGCAGGTCGAGGTTTAACCCATTCACTGCTGAGCCATTTCACCCCTGTGTGCTGAGCTCAGTTTTACCATTTTATGTTCATCAAGATTAAATGCTAATTGAATTCATATTTTATTACACGACCCATGCAAATTATGTATCCATTAATTTCCATGTATTAAGTAGAGTTAAAATATATCATTATTATGTGAATATGTCACATCACCGAACTGGATGAGGCTGCACTCAAACCTTAACATGTATTCTATATAAAGGTGCCACTGAGACCAGTGACTGCAATATGCAGTGCATTCTGCTAAAAGATACTATAAGTGATTTTATAAACACCTAGCTGAGAATATATTTATAATGATGAAGATTTAATCACACATGATTAATCTCTCCACGTCAATGTACTCCATCACAGCGGGTCTCCATACTAAACAAGCTAACGATTGCCCTTATGTGATTAACCCACTTACTGGTACAATCCATTTTCTGTGTCTCTTGCAGAAAAAGCTAAATAGGGGCTGCAATGAAGAATCTTTAAACCAGTGTTTCCCAAACCTGTCCACAGAACCCGCTGACAGGCCAGGTTTTCCAGATATCTGAAGCACAGGTGATATAATTGCTGCTCAGTGATTGCAGGATTCAGTCTGCATTTCCCCAAGGTGATCTGCAAAATCTGGCCTGGTTGAGGGTCCCGAGGAGAGGTTTGAGAAACACTGCTGTAAACCATGTGACTAGGAAGTGGTGGCGCATAGCACATGACATGCTCCGGGCGGACGAAATGAAAGGCCCAATGATGAGACAATAATGCTCAGCAGATACAGGGGAAACAAAATACTTTGGATTCAGAAAAAGGAGTCAAAAAGGTATATGCACAGTTTTATGGCACTCCATTTTTGTTCATCTGTTCCACCTTGTGTCTGTCTCTGACCTTCAACATTTCCACAATCAATGTTTTGGTTTGACAGCATATTAAGTTGAAGGGCTGTATATAACAGATTAAAAAAATGGACAAAAAAATGGACAAAGTCATACATGTCTGTAACAGCAGCGAGTGAGTAAATGGTTGGGGCCAGATTGCTACTTCAATCTTCAAAGAATTAAGGTCCTGACAGAAAATTGCTGCAGGCTAACACAAAAAAGAATAAAAAAAAACAATTGACACAGATCAGTGGCTGGCTCCATTTCACAACATCAAGGCTTTCCTTTTTGCAGAACTGATTGTAGAATTATTAATTTTTCTAAAATGGTTATCTTGTTGAAATCTAACAAGTTCCTTCTTGCCTCAAAATAATTAATATAATGAAAAACCACATGCAAATATAAACTCATGTGCATTATGTTGTAATACATGTACAGTTTGTGTAGTTACAAGTTAAATGTTGTATTTTATCATTATTATTTTTCCTTATTTATAAAGCGCCAGCATATTCCGCAGCGCTGTACAATAAGCACAGTATAGACAGGGTTACAATACATTGAACAACATTTGACAAACAGTACAGGAGGAGATGAGGGCCCTATTCCCGTAGGAACTCACAATCTAGGAGGTTGGGGTTGGAAACAGGAGGAGAGGACTGTAAGGTGAGAGTGATTGATGGTTGTGTCAGTGAGTTGGGTGGTAGGCTTCCCTAAATAGGAATGTTTTAAGGGAGCGTTTGAAGGAAGAGAAATTAGGGGAAAGTCTGACAGTACGAGGGAGAGCGTTCCAGAGAGTGGGGGCTGCGCGTGAGAAATCCTGCAGTCTATCATGGGAAGAGGTGATGCGGGGAGAAGCTAGGCGCAGGTCACTGTTTGACCTTAGGGAGCGGGCTGGGGTGTATTTGGTGATTAGTGAGGACAGGTAGTGGGGCGCTGAGTTAGTGAGGGTTTTGTAGGTAAGGATAAGGATTTTGAATTTAATTCTGCAGTGGATGGGGAGCCAGGGAAGGGACTCGCAGAGACAGAGCGGCAGCGACCGAGCGGCGGGTGAGGTGGATTAGCCTGGCGGAGAGGTTCAGGATGGATTGTAGGCGGGAGAGAGGGAGGCCAGATAAGAGATTATTGCAATAGTCAATGCGGGAGATTACCAGGGCATGGATGAGTTGTTTTGTGGTGACAGCGGTAAGAAATGGCCGAATTCTTGTATGTTTATATATACACACGTACACGCACACTTAGCAGTGAGACCTAAATTTTCATACTCCATATCAAAATAATATTGTTTATTACTTTTCTTTTACTAATGCTTATAAAACATGACTAGAGTCAGTTAACGGATTACTACAGCTGCTTAGTGTCATGTATTTCAAATCTAAAGGGGTTATTCAGAGAAAGCTGAACTGGCCCCAGAATTACATCATACGTTGAATTTCCCCGTACGGTGCATTTCGGGGTCATTCAGCTATTCAACTTGGCAATTCGTGAAATATTGGCGAATTGCAAGCGAAATATGGGTGATCTTCAGCAGCAATCAAATCCCCATAGAGAAGCAATGGTTAATCTATTCAGAGAACACCGAACAGCAGAAAAATGTCAGTGAAATGCCCTGGTGTTCGGTGGTTTCATTCGGCAGGTTTAATCAGGCGAATCCCAAAGGTTTCGATGTTAAAAATATTCCCATTTTTATCCAATATCTATTAAACCGTTTATTATTTTAATTTTCGCCAAAAAGTCTCTTTATTATTTTAAGGATTTTTTAGGCATTTTTGGGGATTTTTTTCCGCAAATAGTTTTTTTCCATTTTTGTTTTTAAAAATGTGCAGGGAATTAGACCCATAGAGAAGCCGAGCACGGATCGCAAATCCTGGGAGCTCTCGGATCTAGCTCCTACTAATGGGTTTATGTTTAACCTCTTCATTTCTCTCCCTCCAGTTACAACCCTAGAGTATCCCTTTAAATAACTTTGCCCCCTAATCTTTAGATCTCTCAGCCGTTCTGCCCCATATTACCTGTCTCTCAGAATGGAGATGAGGAGCACACAGGTACAAAAGAATGAAGAATTTATTAATTGAAGAAAGATAAAGGTGAGGTTTTTAACCATGCCTAAAACACACACACATATATATTTATATATATATATATATACAGTATATGTACTATATATATAAAAATACAAACGGGTAAAATAGAATCGGGAGGATGAACATAGTATGGATATCATCATTCCTTTCCATCCCAACCTAGACAAACAAGACCAATGACAGCAATTTATTTTCCCTACATGTATCCCTTTCTGCCATAATATTTATCTTCTTTAATACTTTTTCTTTCAAAACAAACATTCTGCACATCCTTAAGTCTTTAACCATTAACTCTCTCACCTTTTTGCTCAACTTCTTCACAGTGTTTTTTCTCTTGAGTTTTTACCAGATACCTTACCGTCATCTATTAATACTACCAGTTGGCACTTTAATAACAGGTTTCAGAACAAACCTTACTTAAATATGAAGTGTCAATAAATAACAAATGTTCCTGTTTTCTTAGTGTAAACAGCAGCTGCATTAATGGTTTGCAGAGCTTCCAGGATTAAGTATGCTTTTCATTACTTGCTGTAAATCACAATATACTCTTCCTATATAGCCCACGGGTCAGCAGGATTGAATGGTGCTACAGATGATAAAGTATACATAGACAGTTCATACATACTAATTTATCACGAGCACCGCTACATCCCAGTCTGCAGAGTTCAAACCAGCCCTTGCCATTTGTCTAGTAAATTGCACTAAACCCATATTAAAAAGGTGTTTCAAGCCCAGGCTATAAAGTTAAGATGACAGGGTTTTTCACTTCGATAAAAGCAGTGATTTTTGAACTGTTTTCTACAGCTTGAAATTTTTCTCTTAGCTGCCCTCATGAAACACTTTACCAATTAGCGATCAGGTAGTTTAATTTTATGAAGCCCCAGAGATGTCTTTATGTCTTTCATCTTTATTTTAGCACGGTAGATGGATTTCAATGCTTACTGACATGACAAGCGCAAAATTTCCAAAGAACTATTTTATGCGGGTGTCAGAGCAATTTAAGCGAGTCATTTTTCTTTTTCACACTTTCTTATCTTCCTTTTGATCCACCATGCACACTGATAGAATATATTTTGGTAGTTACTTTGTGTTTGTGTAGTGTTGCACTTGGATGCACATAATGAATATAAGCACCGAATTACATGATTTAAGGAATAATATTTTGTTTACTATTTTCCCATATTTGTGATGTATGTAATCATGTCATGCTATCCATATTATTCACATATGCAAGTATGTAAAGTGTCCAATTGTAAATGTACACATTAGTAAATACATGGAGCCCAATTGCAACCAAGCTGATAATAACTGTTTAACATAATGGGCAATATAACAATCTTAATGCTAACTTTAGCATTCAGTTATGCGAGCATTAACATTAAGTTAAGTGGCAGTAGCGTGGCCTGCCCATATTACAATCCGAATGTGAACAGGCTAAAAAACCCATTAGCGCATTGGAGATTGCACTCGATTGCGCAAATTTACTGTACTTTGCGCTCCCTATGCTCAACATGAGGAGTGCAAAGAGTAAGCAAGGAGTAATTAGCGTTAGGATTACAAAGTCCTAACGCTAATTACTCACCGCTGCGGTTAACTGAAAAGTTAACCACAGCTTGGAGCTGCTGCTAACTGATTCCACTTCTGCAGAATCAGTTAGCAGCAAATGCAAATCCCCCAAAAATCATATGCTCACTTCTCTTCCCATGGCAAGAACAGCGGCTCGCTCTGCCTCTTCTGCAAAAAGCACCCAGTCTCCCTCCACAAACACTCCGTGGACCTGGAGGATTTCGCAAGAGGCAAGATCCTGCAGGTCATGTGACACGGCAGTCGAAGACTCAATGGAGTCCTATGGACTCCAGGAGGGGGTGCTGGGGTGTCACATTAGCTCTGCGCTACAGGGCAGGCTGCTGAATTACCGCCTACCCTGTAATATGGAGCTGAAACAGGGATGCTAAGGAGAAACCTACCAGCGCAAGTTTTCCTCTGTAGCTTTCTCGTTTTAGCGGGCAGTATGTAATACTGCCCAATGGCTCCAGCCGTTAGCTTAACTGCTCCAGCTGCTAACCCAACCAAGCCACAAGTTTGATTCCAGGTTGGCATGAGCGGTTCCTTACTGTACAATAATGGCTCCTATACTTTGTATGCTTTGTACAGAAACTATAATTGCTCAGAGCAAAAACAGCTTTTCAAACATGGCTGCCTGTTCTCAGCTGGAGTCGGTATTTTGCAAAAGAATACCGACTCTGAGCATGGTGTTCAGTGATTTAACTTTTGCATGATTAGAAAAGGTTAAAATGCTGAAAAGTAGGTAAACTATATATATCATCCAAAAATATATCATGAAAAGGAATTGTCCACAGAGTGAAACGACATCTAACTTCTGGAGATCAGGGTCAAGACACCATTGATATCCAATAGCATCTCCCCATTGGCTATAAATTAAAGGTCATTGAAAATTAGCAAAAGTTGGGAGAAGGTAGAGGAAAGGTGGTCCACACATTTCCTTGCATGCCACAGTGTCTGTGTGATAGCTGTTGTGGTGAGAGCTGGGGTTTAGACGTCCCCAGCAAAGAAGGGAGTACATGGAGAGGAGCCACAACACTGTCCAGATTCTCCAGATCTGTCAAACATACCCTGCTCCATCACGCTTACCACTGAACTGGTTGGTCGTGGGTTGTTTTCCTTAGTCAAGCAGTTAACTATAGCCCACAAAATAACATTTTTGGACGGATCAGGCGGCTTTGGAACTCCTAGGCATCAAAACAACTCTCATGCCCTAAACCAGGGGTGTGGAAGAAGCCCAGGAAGTCTCGTACCTGCACCACCTTGGCTGTGAAAGGAGATTGCAGATCCACATTGGGTATTCCATCCTGCCCCACCTTAGTGAGGCCTCAGGAGTCCATTAATTAGTTTTGCTTGTATAAAAGAAGTCACACCCCTGCAGCAGTGCTTTAGGATTGCATATGTTTTGGGGTTTCCATGAAGCTCTATATCCTGTATGTCTTACCTGTGTTCCTGTGAACCTAAGAACCATTGTGAATAAACCCCTTGTCTTTACCCCCAACTTGCTGTCTGTCTGCTGCAATTTGGGCTCTGCCACCTGAACCTCGCATGCACCCTGACAACAATAGAGAAATGGAGGTAAAAAAAAAAAACACTGCTTCTCTGAAGTGTAAAATTCAGCAGTGCGGTTGTTACACACAGTGTCATTTACTCCACACTTGATACCAGCATAGGAAATGAGAAGGTAAGTTATTGCAACAGTATTTTACACTTTAAAAATGAGAAGCGGATAATGATCATGTGTTAGAACAAAAAAAAACGAATTTATTTGAATTTTTTTGATTTTACAACATTACAAAACCAGCTTCAGACCTTTCCAATGATACTTCACTTGACCTTGTGAGACAGCAAGATGTGGAGATACAGGGGTTCATATGACCACCTTCATCTTTACATTTTCTTCAACTATGCTGGAGTTAAGGGTGTTTAACTGACATTATGAGGTATTCACTTTGTCAATCGTTCTGCCAGGCGAGCTGCTGATGATCATATCTGGAATGCCAAAAAGGTAAGAAAGGGAAACAACACCTGGGACATATCTTCCGCAAACAGAAGTGAAAACCAACAGCATGTTCCACAAATCGTCCTTAAGGTACAGGATAAAAGAGTGGAAGGGTGAGATAGCTTTTATATTCTCAGCACTTATACCATTATAAATAATGCCCTATTTATATGCAGGCTGATTATGTGCCATTTGTCTGATCCTTGGATATCTAGCTCTATCCAACCAGTAATAGTACAGTATTTGCATCAAATTATTATATAGCACACAGCCTCATGTACCAGCAGGCATGTGTGAGGAATAGTGTTATAAAATGAAAATGTACAATATCAACATCATAGAATACTAAAATAAAACGTGCATTTTCCTTCAGTTGCAATAAGTAAGGATTGTCATTTCATACTTAGTTATCTTAAATATCTAAAAATGCATTCAAAGTTGTAATGTAACTGTCAGACCTCTATCAGACGCAAGCAGACCCCGGCGCTCCTCCTTGTGGGCTCCAATCCCGGTGCGCTCTCCCCGGCTGGCCTATTGTCCTGTGCGTGCTGTCGGCTGCAGCGTCTTTATGCCGCCAGCGGCCCGTCGCACAAGAGACGTCATCGCACCAGTGACAGCTCTTCCTGGCACTCTGCGATGAGGCCAACCTATCAGAAGCAAGGCCACTAGATTTAAACCCTCTTAATCCTGATTCCATAGTGTATGACCCTTAAACACATCATATCTTACCTTCTGGCTGATTTCCTGTATTTTACCCAGATTTGGATAATTGCTCATGCACCTCTATACTCCCTTGACTCAGCTTGTTATTAAGGATTACCCATACTCACCTTTTTTGGCTTATTTTTCCTTTGCCAGGCTCTCTCCCTGGTTTCAGTACTTTCCCTCTCGTTCAATAATTTTCTTTCAATTTCCAGTCTTTGACTGCTGACCATTTAAGGACCGGTGTTTCCCTTCCTTTTTTGCTATTCCTGTTTTATAGGTCTATTACCTTCCACCATAGCTAAACCCAGCCACTTAAAGGACTGGTATCAGACCTGGGTAAAGGGCTTATTAGTACTACTCGTCAGGTTTACCCAAAGATCCCCCAACCAGCCCTACAGTAGCACAAGCAGTAGGGGTATGCGTATATAATATAATATAATCAAGTTTATGAACACCTCTTTTATGACCACGATTTAGGTAGTGGATAATTGTCTGGCAAGGTTATGACATTATGGGCAATATTCCAAAGTTGGTGCTAACTTAACCAGAGCTTTTGTAAACGTAACAATTCTATAGACTGTGGGCCCTATTCTCTAGGTCACACTAAATTAGGATCACAACAGCCAAAAATTAGTGTGTGACGGTAAATGTTAGAGCCTGCGAACTAACAAGCATATTACAAAGCTTTGCGCAGGTTTTGGCACACGATCCGTTAGCGCATCTATGCGATGCGCTAACATTACATATCTGAATGCTTATGTTAGCGCCACCTGGGGCTAACAAGGCTGTGCGTTCAGAATCGGACCTGTTTTTTCTTTCATTTGTCACCACTTGACCCCTCCTGTTCACTGCCAATAAATACCTTCTTCATGCACAATGCTGTGAAAATGATCATGCTTTTCCAAGTCAGGCACAGGGCCCTGGGCGTTTGGAGGTCAATCGTGAGTATAGAGGGTGTGGAGTGCAGTTGCGGGGTGTAGGAAGCAGTTGTCTTTTTTACCTGTCATCTATGTTAACCCTTTCATCACACATTGAATACAACCATCATTACACGTAAATACAAGGGCTCCTCAAGCGGACGGATCTGGAAAGGGAGGTACACCCTGGAGAAGAAGGCACTGATTGAGGCCTATATGTAGAGTGCACACCAGCTGGATAACCTTTCCTTGTCTGGGCATCTGCCTATGGATTGAGATCTGGAGCTAGGTCTGTGCGCTGACTAATAAACGGAGCCTAAAGCCCATTAAACACCTGTACCAGGACTGTAAGAGGGAATTGAAGGCGCATGGGAGTGGCAGGAGGACTGGGGGTAGCCCCCCAAGGCGCTACGTGTATGCTCGGGGGGAAGAAATGCTGAAGACAAGGATATCAGTTGTGAGAGTGTGAGGAATTGAGGGAGGAGTGGACAGCAGAGCCAGACCATCAAACCCCAAGCATGAGTAATGCTGTCATTGAGATCGTCAATGTGATTTTTTTCAAACTCCTAGCTCATGATTCGTGCAAAATTGCATATCCAGATGTTTTGGACTACATCTCCCATGATGCTTAGTCGCTCAATCACTCCACAGTGCATCATAGAGCATGTAGTCCAAAAACAATTGAAGGCGAAAGCTTGCACAGAAATAATCTAGATATAATGTAAACCAGGACGTTGATGCTTTAGATTGTGGTAATTTACTACTTAGCCTTGCTGCTTTTTAAATTGTCATTTCCTAATTGCCATTTTATAAATTATGGCCTTTCAACCGCTGCTTTCCACTGACAGGCCTTTTAATGTGATGTTCATCCTTAAACTGGCAGGTCATTTTGCAGGGTTTTTTCCTTATGCTGGGGGGTTACTCTGCGTGTTTTGTTCCTTATGCTGGGGATCTACATTTCTCATATTGCAGGTGTTAACTTGCTAGTATTCTCAACATATCATGTCAATCATCGAGTTATAATTTTTTTTATATAATCCCATGGCATGGTGGCATGTGTCTGTGTCCCTTTATCTGTTGACCCCCAATTCAGAATACAGATTCAAGTGTGTATTGAGCATTGTAGTTAATATATCCTGTCCTCTCTTCACAGGTACGCCACCACCACCACCGCACGCCTATGACACCTGACAGAATTGTCCAAACAGCGGTACCTCATTTTAAGGAGACCAAAGGTTGTCTCTATCACGTCCCTCAACCTCTGGTGGCAGCGTGTAGGCCTAGTGATCCGGTCCTTCAGGCCTCCTAATAGGGAGTCATTAGCCATGGCCTGAGAGAGTATCCTGCATAACCTAATACATGATACACAACACACATTAATATTCTGTTAGATTAGCCAACACTTTACAATTAGGATAATTGTTTTGAAGATGTATAACCACTAAAAAGCCATCCTTCTGGGAACATCCTGTCCTGGAAATCACATGACACAGAGGAGTTATGCAGAATATATGAGTCATGGGCACTTCCAGGGAACGCTGAAAATATGTTTATGATGCGCATGTGTCACGATTCCAGCATGAGCCCTATAGGTGAGCCGATCTGGGACGGCTCTTACCCCTGTCTGGTCCATCTCTCCTCACCTTCTGCTCCTGGATTTCCCTGCAGCCTGCCAGGTCTCTGACCACCAGACCGAGATAGCACTGACAATCTCCTTTATAAGCCAATCTCTGTGCTGTTATAAGGGTCATTTTGCTGCCTGTTATTTTGTCTTTCTTGCTGCCTGTATCTGCCTATGTTATTTTAATTTTTTATATTTTACTTCAGTTTATATTTGGTTCCCCGTTTCCCATGTCTGTTTGTCCCCCAAGTTGCCTTGTCTTTGTCATTTGTTTATTTTTTGGTTATACCTTTTGCTTTTTCCCTTCCTTGCTCATTTGTGGTATGTTTTGTGTTTTACCCTTACTGTGCTGATCTTCCTATGCCCCCGTGACAGCATGCTGGCATTACAAACCACCTCTGACTTCTCCAGTCCCTCCCTAGTGGGATGGCTGAAAACCTAGTTCCCCAGTGATCCCCAGGTTACCTGTCCCAGGACACAACCCTCCACATGTTCCCTTGGCCACTTATCACCACCCACTTGCCAACCTCCCTGCAGCCCAAAAAGAGACAGCACATGGTGTGGCCGCTGAACCTCAGGCACCATGCCGGGTCCTTGTCCCAGGATCAGTCCCTCAAGGATTCGATCACCAGGGCCCCGGTAGGAATGCACTCCACCACCAAGATACCAGTCTCTGCACTCGGGAGTCACCGCAGAGGGAGGACCTGCTACTGGAGCAGGCCACACCATGGTCTGACCCCGGTGGGTCAAGACACTGTGTTCTGTGGCAGCAGGAGAATGTCTGCTTGCCACTGTAAGGCCACCTAAAGCCGTTCAAAATGTTGGGACGGTAGGCATGGCGCAGGATTGACCATGCTGAGGTCAGCCAGGACACATCGGACACCAGCAGGGCAGAGGGCCGAACATGGCTGAGTCCTGACACCATGTTATGGCTAAGGCAGACATTAGTTTGGCACATTCCACAAGGAATGTTATGTGCACCAGGGTTTTCCATGTAGGTCACATTTTTCATATTCTAATTTTCCATCGCTAAAAGCTAGGGAAATCGAGCATTTTTACTCAATCTGGAAATATTTCTGGAAGATTGCTCCATTTAAGACACAAAATCTTTTGTAATGCAGATACTTTCAAAGTTGGATAGTTACAACAAAGAGGAAAATAAAGGATGGGTTGTGGTCAAGGTATAAATGAGGTGCAATAAAAACTCAAGAGGCATCGGGAGTTGTGTTGACACAAAATTCAACTTAAATTGTACCTTTTTGAGCTCAGGTTGCCATGATTTCACTTTCAGGTTACTGCTGCGGTTTGATATTCATTCTACTGTAAGACACAGCAATCAACCATAAGACCGAACATTTTAGTCGATACATATGTTGATTTGAACATCTAGATGAAGAGAGACAACTGTACGGACGTACTTGAAAACGAGAGAAATCTCAATGTATCTTTCCTGGTAAAATACTTTATAAATAAACTAGGTGGAAAGCCTGCCCAGAGGGCAGTCTATTGATAAGTGTGGTGCGCATGAATGTTGGTGGAAAGGAAAACACAGCAGCATCACACTCAGAGGGTTCAGAGCAGTAATTCAGAGCAGTAAATCAAATTTACTCAGAGGTCTTAGAGCAGTATTTTTAATTGGTTTTTGTGGGTTTTTTTTTATTATTATTATTATTATTTAATTTTTTTTGTGTGATTCTCTCCGATGGGGCTTGTGAGTGTTCAGACGCTCTGTGGTGGGCTCAGAGCAGTAAATCAATTTTTTTTAGATTTAGGTGTGGTTTTTTTTTTTTTGTATTTATTATTATATTTTTTTTATTTTAAATCAGGTGTGATGTTGGAAAAAAAAAATTCTCCTTTTTTTTTGTGCTGGCGTTTTTTGGTGGCTGTAAGCTGCAGGGGCTCTATATTATGTTGGCCCTCCAAGCTGAGTGGTGGGGGTGTTGTGAGGTTTTGATGGCTCTTAGTTTGGTAGGGGGACACAGTTTTTTTTATATTTAATTTATTTTAGCAGGGTCTGAGTGTTCTGGCCCTCTGAGCTATCTGGTGGGCTCAGTGCTGTTTTGGGGGGAGGGGTGGCACAGCTTTTTTGTCTGGGCAGGTGGGTTTTGCCGTTCGCGGTGGGGGTTCTGTAACGTTGTTTTTTTTTATTGAGGGGCACAACTGTTTTTATTTTTGTTGCGTCCGCGGTGGGTGCTTTGTGCTATTTTTTTTGTTTTTTGTGGCTGGGTGAGGTGGAGTTGCCGTTCCCGGTGGGGGCTATGTGCTCGGTTTTTTGGCGGGGGCACAACTGTTTTTTGTATTACAGTTGCCGTTTGCGGTGGGGGCTTATTGGTAGTTTTTTTTCCTAAATTTTCTTTCAGTTTTAACGCAGCCGGCAGCTTCAGTGGTGTCCCGAGTCTGTCTTTTTTGTGTGTGAGGTGTTTTGGCGCGTACTGCGGCGGTTGACTGCGTGCGCACCCAGCACAACGCTGGGTGTGCACGCATTCGTCTGTTTCGATGCGCGCGCAGGCAGGCGCGCCTTTGTGCGCGTGCTGCGGCGGTTGACTGCGTGCGCACCCAGCACTACGCTGGAAGCGCACGCATTCGTCTGTTTTGGCGGTGGCATGCGCGCGCAGCCAGCAATACGCTGGTTGCGCGAGCATGCGCAGTCCGTTTTTTTGGCGACGGACACGCCGGACCTTATTCTTTTAGGTTATAGATAAGACCTTTCTGATCTTCCTATGCCCCCGTGACAGCATGCTGGCATTACAAACCACCTCTGACTTCTCCAGTCCCTCCCTAGTGGGATGACTGAAAACTAGGCTTGTGCACCGATTTTTTTTTCGGTTCGATTCGATTCGATTTTTCGTATGTTTAAACTTTTCGATTCGGCTCGTTTCGACCGATTTCTGTTTCGATTCGGTTCGGCTCGACTCGTTTTTCGTGTACATTTTTTTTTCGGAATATCGACCATTTTTCGTATTTTCGTGTCACTTAGCTCGTTTTTTGTATCGACTTTTCGTGATTTCGGAAATTTTCGTTTTTTCGGAACGTCTGTTCTCCTCGTTTCAAAGCAATAAATTTCGATTTGACACATTTCAAGTCCATTCGAAAATTCCGAAAATATTTCGTTTCGGCTCGGAAAACTTTTCGGATCTGCCGTTTTCGGATCTAAAAATTTTCGGAAAATCGGCCGCATCCGAAAACACAAATCGGGAAATTTCGTGAAAATTCCGAAATTCCGAAACCCGAAACGCACATCCCTACTGAAAACCTAGTTCCCCAGTGATCCCCAGGTTACCTGTCCCAGGACACGACCATTAAGTCACAATGTCCCATCGAGAGGAAGGGAATTGAATGATTTTGACTTGACTTGCAAAACTTGCAGTATACTTAACCAATAAGCAAATGATCATTCCATTCATTGGACATATTTTGATGACACAAATGGTACTACTGTACTATTTACTGATAATCAATAATCCTACAACTAGCTAATAGTTAATAACGAAACATAATTAATAGAAGCCACAGTGTGGTCAAACATATACTTCTGTGATGGTTTATTTTAGATAAACACATTTTTATTCCATTAATAAACAGACCTTTAGCTGCATAAAATATACTCTCTATATCAAACATGATGCACCAAACAGCCTCCAAGACCCTGTAAAAGGATGCTACACAAACAAATGAGTATTATGAGCAAAACTAAAGATCTATTTCTGCTAAAATATATTTTGTGCTCCTTATTTGCTCCTGTTGCTTGCGTAAGAGTATTTCACTGATCACCAATGACGTTTCTGATATAATAATTTGCAACATAGGTGGCTCTAAAGTCATGAAATTTGTTTGTAATGCACATCCTTTCCAGGCATAAAATATTATTACTGTGAACAAAATGTGGCATTTTTGCCATTCAAGTTTGCTAATAATTCTTTCACTAAGCTTTGTTTCACCACCAATAAGACCTTTTAAAGACATATTCCCTGTAACGATCCTTTTTTTTCCCAGACAGCAGAATAATGCTATGAGCTGGCATTCCTGGTATTGTGGCATTAATTCAAAAAGAATTGCCTGTGGAAAAACTGTCATCATTATGTATTGCTACTCTAATGAGTTATGGTTCCAGTGAAAATGATGAAAAGCTTTGCTGCGCACTTACTGCATGTGCTTTGATGCCGCACGGCTCATAATGGAAATTAGCACACAATGCATATATGAATCACTATTTTAAAACCGTAAACGTGCAGTCATGTTTTAGATAATTGGTGCTATTACTTTAATTATTGTCACAGGTGCAAAAATCACAGATTTGTTGTGATGGTAACGTGCTTATTGTTTCCTGTTCAGATCTGTGTTTTGAGCATGGCAGAACTTTCTAATGTCACTATAACCTCATGCTGTTCTCTCAACTGCTGAAACTACCTCGGAGCGAAGGCAGCCTCCGATTTTAGATATGATGTTTTACCTGAAGCAAAATCCTATAAATTATGAATTAGAGTTGTTTAGCGTACGTAATCAAAGTTACATATGAACTGGTGGGCAACAGGCCTATTTCTTAACCCCTTCACTGCCAAGTGATTTTTATATAGGTATTATATATACGTATAATAGCGTTACTCTGTATATGTTCCCTGTAAGTAAGTCCCTTCTGAAAGACAAAGGGATCCCTCTGCCGGCAAAAAAAATACTTGTAGCTCCAAATGGGGTTGACTGGTCTTTTGCTTGAAGACCAGATCCGAACCGGTTACAGAATCCGTCCCTTCTCACCACTCAAGTAGATCTGCAGCAGCTATCCCTCCTTCACAACCTTCAACAGAACTTGAGGCAGTGCTGTATAACGCCTGGTAGCTCTTCCCAAACACCAGAAAAGACTTACGGGGTTATTCAGAGAGCACCGAAATATCGCAGACTTTTCGGTGCTCGCTCGTTTCCTGCACTTCGGGGAATCAAATTCCCCGACCCTGTGGTGAATTTGGCATTCACCACAGGGTCCCCAGCGTGCAGGGAACAGATCCAAATATCCACTGAAAAAACGCTGATAAAGCGCAGAAAAAAGAAACAAATACAATCCGAAGTATTGGATCACTTCGAAATGCCGCAAAAAACACACCGAATGTGTCTGGAAAAACCTGACGATCCACCGAACACAGCGCCGACCACCTGCCGGATAAAAGCTCACAAGCCGGCGCACAGGGTAAAAAAAGAAATAAAAAGGATTGAAAGTGTCAAAATTGAAACGCTGTTTGCAAAAAAACTACTGAACGAAAATGTCTGGAATTAACATATACAGTAAGGTCCTATGAATAATAATAAAAAGGTCTGTTACAGGAAAAAAGTGCTTTTTTGAAAAAATATAATATATAAAATATAAAAAAAAATGTATGCACGCTGGAAGATGCTGAGCAGTCTTTTTCGAGGAACATACTGCACAGAGTCACCGTGGTACTGTGCAGCATGTCCCATGCTGGGGCTGCCCAGAGTCTCTATGTGCTTCAGCCACAGATGTGCTGGTGTGTAGCGGGACCCATCCAGATCATCAGGGAGCTAAGTCTGGATAAGGCACTTTATTATTGGTTTCTTTACATATTTTTGTGTGAATTTTGGCACATGTGGTAAACAGCGACAATGATAGCCCTTTGTAAAATATGGGGGTTATTCACATAGGTGAAACTCAGGAGAAATGGCAGGAGAAGAGAACAATCTAGACAAAATAGCCAATTTGGAAAGTGAGCTAAAATAGAGAATTTTTCTGGTTTGGCTATTTTGACCTAGAATTTTCACTTCTCCAGTCATTCTCCTGAGTTTCACCTTTCTTTCAATAGACCTGTTAGTTTACCACCGATGCAAACGACAGTGAATATCGCTTCATTGTTTCCCAAAAGGAAAATTCAAACTGGAGAAACTTCATTGCTGAAGCTTCTAGTGCCGCTGTCTAATTTTCTCTTAAGAAAGAAGAAAGATATATATATATATATATATATCTCATACAGCGTAGGCGCCTATTTATAAACCAGATTACTATAGTGTTATGAAGTAGTTAAATTATAACTAATAAGTAGTGAGATGCTGCCCAAAGGGATAAGCGCAATATACAGAAAAAACAACCAAAATCTGCATTAACCAAAAATGAAATTATAGATAGAACCTTTGTAGCGCATCAAAAATAGATTTAAAGGTAGACTTCAACAAAGAGATATATCAAACATAAAGTGCTTCAGTCTTAAAGTGCTTCAATCTTAAAGGGATACTCTAAGCAACATGACCACCTAAGCTATTTTAGGTGGTCATGATGCCCGGAGAATCCTGCCCTCTGTCCCCCCTCCCTCCGCTCAGCGGTTCAGCTGTAAATGCTGAAAACAGCTGAGGCGGAGAAGTTTACTCTGCCCTCCCAGCTGTCAGTCAGCAGAGCGGGAATCATATTTCCCGCTTCTGCCGACTTTTGCCGAGTAGGAGACGTCATCGCGCTTTCAGCGCGATGACGTCTCCAACTCACCGCAGAAGCTGGCGGATCCCTCTGAGGGTTAGTGTTGCGCGCATCCTCTTGCGTGCAACACTAATCCTCAGAGGGAGCCAGGAGGAAGCCTGCCGTTTGGCTGGCTTACGTGAGAGGCGCGCATGCGCACTTCTCACGTAAACCAGAAGGCAAGAAGAAGAAACAAGGACGGGAGCGGAAGAGGGAGGTGAGTATAAAAAAAAAAAAACAGCGCTGGAAACCAGAGGATTTAAGGCTAAGGTCAGACGAAAGCATTTTTAACGTGCGTTTAGCCGCACGAAATCACGGCCGTGCTAGCAGCAAATGACGTCCAATGCCGGGTAACATACGAAGAACGGCCGCACGAAAGTTCGTCCGCGCAACGGAAGTGGCAAACGAACGCATTTTTTCTAGAACGTCAAACCGCTACTACTGACGTACAGAGTGCGCTGCGTCCGCATAGCGGCGTGTGTGTGTGATAGGAGACGTCAGACGCTGCTAATGTCCGGCCAACATAACATCCAGACACAAAAAGGGTTTAATTGATGATCCGTACAAAATCACGGCCGAAAATGCGCATCGTATGACCGCTATCGCGTATTCCGTGAAAAAATGCGTCCATTCGTTCGAACGCACTTTTTCACGGACAACGCGAAAAATGCGTTAGTCTGACCCTAGCCTTAGGGTAAGTATTACAGTTAAAAACACAAAAACAAAAAATAACTGTTTATTAAGGGAATAGGGATAGGTTAGGATTAAAAAACAGGGGGGTGATTTTTTGTTAGAGTGTCCCTTTAAGGTGACAAATATTCAATCAATGTACACATATAAAAGTGCAATGTGCCATAGAACACAGTAAAGTGCAACAATATATAAAATTCCAGCAGTGCGATGGGTATAAGAGAGTCTATAAAGTGCGACAGTGTCCAAATGTGCAAAATGTGCAAATTCAATGATATCCAATACAACAGTATGAATACCAGTGGGAAAAATTCCTTAAAATTTACTTCTCTTTATGTTCAAGCGATGCACAAATATAGTCCTCCTTTCTTGGTCTGTGTATCTCTTGCCGTCTCTCAATAATGGAGAGGATAGCCAGAAAGGAGAAAGAAGAGAAGAAAAAAAAAAAAAAAAAAGGATTCGAGGGGAGAGAAAAAATGAAGAAATAATTGTGCAGAAAATCCCAATTAAATATGGCAAATAAATCACTCGTAGGAATATGGAAACTCACCTTTATAAGAGCCCAAAAAAATCCCTGGCTCTAGGTTTAGGAGCTTCCAGCCATATAGAGGGTGGCGTATCCCTTCTTAAATCTTCAACTCTGGTTGCGATGGCTACAATAAGATAATAGACAGTGCTCCCATAGTATATTACCGTATTATGATAAAAAGAGGTAATAATGTATTGAACTCACCAGATATGGAGCCTCTTCCACACAGGCTCACTCAATACAGCATCAGGTACACTATGATGGATACCCAGAACCTCTTCCCAACCGTCTGAGGGCCAGATATCAGGAGCTTTCAAGCGGTGGCAAGTATATATCCAAGGAGAGTAGTCAATAGAATATAAACCATATAAAATTTATTATGTATTAAAAAAATAATTAATTAAAAAATCAATTGCATATTAAAGAATGGACAGATGCGTTACCGAGACGCGTTTCGGCATTAACAGCCTTCCTCAGTCGGTATATTTAGGTGCACTATTGTCCAAAAAATCTCCAAACAGCTGGGAAGAGCCTGTGTGGAAGAGGCTCCATATCTGGTGAGTTCAATACATTATTACCTCTTTTTATCATAATACGGTAATATACTATGGGAGCGCTGTCTATTATCTTATTGTAGCCATCGCAACCAGAGTTGAAGATTTAAGAAGGGATACGCCACCCTCTATATGGCTGGAAGCTCCTAAACCTAGATCCAGGGATTTTTTTGGGCTCTTATAAATGTGAGTTTCCATATTCCTACGAGTGATTTATTTGCCATATTTAATTGGGATTTTCTGCACAATTATTTCTTCATTTTTTCTCTCCCCTCGAATCCTTTTTTTTTTTTTCTTTTATTCTCTTCTTTCTCCTTTCTGGCTATCCTCTCCATTATTGAGAGACGGCAAGAGATACACAGACCAAGAAAGGAGGACTATATTTGTGCATCGCTTGAACATAAAGAGAAGTAAATTTTAAGGAATCTTTCCCACTGGTATTCATACTGTTGTATTAGATATCATTGAATTTGCACATTTGGACACTGTCACACTTTATAGACTCTCTTATACCCATCGCACTGCTGGAATTTTATATATTGTTGCACTTTACTGTGTTCTATGGCACATTGCATTTTTATATGTGTACATTGATTGAATATTTGTCACCTTAAGATTGAAGCACTTTAAGACTGAAGCACTTTATGTTTGATATATCTCTTTGTTGAAGTCTACCTTTAAATCTATTTTTGATGCACTGCAAAGGTTCTATCTATAATTTAATTTCCTCTTAGGATCACTTACGTTTATTGTCATTCTTGGTTGCGATAACGGTAAACTACGGCACTTTGTGAATAACCCTCTAAGTCATATTAGCTTTCTGCACACGAATATAGTGTTGACTTGCTCTATGCCAACCAAGTGTAGTGTTTGTCCGTATCAAGTTCATGAGAGTAACCAAGCATTTCTTCTTACACAATGTGTTGGAATACTTATTTTCTTTTGTAATCATTCAAAATATGATACATGTGAATTGAGCAATAGGATAATAAACCTATCAAGTTCATGAAATGTGGTTAGGGCTGTTCAGCTGTGAAGAAATATTTTTCCTGTTGAGAAATTCCCTAAACATAATGTGTAATTTTTATGTTATGGACGTATCACTCCTATCCATGACAGGAAAATCCTGCTGCAGTCTGCTCAGAGAGAAAAAAAAAGCATACAATTTCCAACCTCTAAAATTTACAGACATCTGTTATCTATCTACACACATAGATCAGGAAAGATATTTCAGACAAAGAGACATCTCTTATTCTATAGCAAATCCCCCCTAATAAAATGAATAAGAGTACCAAATAAAATAAAAAGCAGTTGGCGCATGTTACAGTGTATCCTGTGGAGTAGAACAAAGCCACACTGGTACTAATTCAAATATGTGCTCACTTTGAGCTCTGAGATGTACACAACTGCAACACAAAGAAGCATATTTTTTTGTACATGGAAGGGATTTAAAGAGTAAATGGAATCAAAGAACCCTCTTAACACAAGCTACCAGTGCTGTAATGGCACAACCAAACTTTGCATCATTAATCATTGTATTTCCATCCAAGTCAATAGAAACGATAACAAATATGAAAAAAAATATAAGGATGATGGGTGGAGGGATTTAGAATTTTTGATGTAGGTTTGAGAAATGGGTAGGTGAAGGTCATTTAAGAGTGTTTGTTATGAGCATTTTAAGCAGGCATAGGTATGCTTCTGCAATCTGCATAGGATATACAGGGTTATTCAAAGAGAATCGAAAAGCCACCGCACGTTCGGTGACTTTTCGTTCTCTTCAATTCGGTTCGATTTGGCGATCCCATTTCGGCGACCCTGCGGTGTATTCAGCAAGCACAACAGGCAGGGGTGGACTGACCCGTCGGGCACTTGGGCACTGTCCGAGGGCCCGCGGGTTGTAGGGGCCTGGTTTTGGCCAGACAGAGTGGGCCCCGCTGGTTTTAAGGTCCCAAGCCTGATCATGCCTGCCGCCTGTGTCTTCCATCGGGGCTGCGGCGCACGCCACTCTGTAACCACGCTGCAGCTTCCCTGCCTCTGGTACTCCCACGCGATGCTGTCTAACCACGCTGGCGCCGCCCCCTCACGTGATGTGTGCAGAGCACGCTGCATGCAGCGGCAGAGCATAAGGACAGGAGGAACTAGGAGGGTTCAGCCGAGCCTGGCCCGAGGAGCGAGCCTGCCAGCCCGAGGAGCGAGCCACTACATCCATGTGTGAGCTGGGCACTATGCATCCATGTGTGAGCTGGGCACTATACATTCATGTGTGAGCTGGGCAATATACATTCATGTGTGAGCTGGGCACTATACATCCATGTGTGAGCTGGGCACTATACATCCATGTGTGAGCTGGGCAATACACATCCATGTGTGAGCTGGGCAATACACATCCATGTGTGAGCTGGACAATATACATCCATGTGTGAGCTGGGCACTATACATTCATGTGTGAGCTGGGCACTATACATCCATGTGTGAGCTGGGCACTATACATCCATGTGTGAGCTGGGCACTATACATCCATGTGTGAGCTGGGCAATATACATCCATGTGTGAGCTGGGCAATATACATCCATGTGTGAGCTGGGCACTATACATCCATGTGTGAGCTGGGCACTATACATTCATGTGTGAGCTGGGCACTATACATCCATGTGTGAGCTGGGCAATATACATCCATGTGTGAGCTGGGCAATATACATCCATGTGTGAGCTGGGCACTATACATCCATGTGTGAGCTGGGCACTATACATCCATGTGTGAGCTGGGCACTATACATCCATGTGCGAGCTGGGCAATATACATCCATGTGCGAGCTGGGCACTATACATCCATGTGCGAGCTGGGCACTATACATCCATGTGTGAGCTGGGCAATATACATCCATGTGTGAGCTGGGCACTATACATCCATGTGTGAGCTGGACACTATACATTCATGTGTGAGCTGGGCACTATACATCCATGTGTGAGCTGGGCACTATACATCCATGTGTGAGCTGGGCAATATACATCCATGTGTGAGCTGGGCAATATACATTCATGTGTGAGCTGGGCACTATACATCCATGTGTGAGCTGGGCACTATACATCCATGTGTGAGCTGGGCACTATACATCCATGTGTGAGCTGGGCAATATACATCCATGTGTGAGCTGGGCACTATACATCCATGTGTGAGCTGGGCAATATACATTCATGTGTGAGCTGGGCACTATACATCCATGTGTGAGCTGGGCACTATACATCCATGTGTGAGCTGGGCAATATACATCCATGTGTGAGCTGGGCAATATACATCCATGTGTGAGCTGGGCACTATACATTCATGTGTGAGCTGGGCACTATACATCCATGTGTGAGCTGGGCACTATACATCCATGTGTGAGCTGGGCACTATACATTCATGTGTGAGCTGGGCACTATACATCCATGTGTGAGCTGGGCAATATACATCCATGTGTGAGCTGGGCACTATACATCCATGTGTGAGCTGGGCACTATACATCCATGTGTGAGCTGGGCACTATACATCCATGTGTGAGCTGGGCACTATACATCCATGTGTGAGCTGGGCACTATACATCCATGTGTGAGCTGGGCACTATACATCCATGTGTGAGCTGGGCAATATACATCCATGTGTGAGCTGGGCACTATACATCCATGTGTGAGCTGGGCAATATACATCCATGTGTGAGCTGGACACTATACATCCATGTGTGAGCTGTGCACTATACATCCATGTGTGAGCTGGACACTATACATCCATGTGTGAGCTGGGCACTGGTTCAGAAAGAGTTCAGAAATGAATTCCTTAGCACAATAATGTACATGTGGGTGTTGCGTTGTAGGGGGTGGGGTTTTTTATGTGTGTGGCCTCCTGTGGGTGCAGAACAAGGGGGGCCCCATGACCTCCTATTGCCCGGGGGCCCCATTAGTTGTCAGTTCGCCCCTGACCACAGGGCCAGCGAAATGCAGGGAAATGTCGCTGCAAACCCGCCGAAAACTCACTGCGAAATGAGGGCGAACGCACACCGAAACCCACAAAAAAAATCTGGATTAACCCGCCGAAAACACCAGAAAAACCCCAGCAGGAGCCGATCACACGCAGCGCAGCCGCCGGAAAAAGCCGAGACCGCAGACGAAGGCAGTGAATAAATTAGGAAAACAGTTTGCTTGAATGTTTGAAAAGTGAAACGCTATTTGCAAAGAAATTACTGAGCGAAAATGTCTGAAATTGACATATAAGATCCAATGAATGATAATAAAAAGGGCTGTTACAGAAAAAATAAGTAAAGTTAAAAAAATTTAAAAAAAAAAAAACAGAATTTTTTTTTAAAAAGAAAATCGCGAAAAATGCTTAAAATATCCTAAAAAAAATCTATAAATAAAGAGACTCTTTACTGCAGATTATTATAAGCAATGGTTTATTAGATATTGAATTAAAACGGGAATATTTTTAACATTAACACTTAACACATTTAACACATGGATTCTTCTGAATAAACCTGCCAAATTAAACCACCGATTGACAGGGCATTTAACCTTTCACTGCTGGTTTGTGTTCTCTGAATAGCCGAAGCATTGCTTCTCTATGGGGATTCACTGCCCTAGAACAGGCACCGAACAGGCACCATATGTGCCGGCAATTCGCCAGGATTTGGCGAATTGCCTGCTCTCTGGATAGCCGAATGGCCAGGAAAGGTAACCGAACACTGATTTTCAGCGTTCGGTTCCCTTTCGGCAGCCATTCAGATCTCTTTGAATAACCCTGATAGTCAATTCTATACCATTCACACATTGCAGGCCAGGGACTTTCCAAGGATACGCAATGGCTCTGTGAAGTCACAATAGTTCTGTGATGTCATCAGCCCTATAAAAATGCCTCCCAGTGCAGTAGGTGCTTCAGGGGTGTGATGATTCTCACGCTGCCCATTAAGACTCGCGCCCTGACCGGCCTTTGGTAGTCTTTGGGCTTGGCGTTCGAGATAAACACCTAAATAAACTGGTTAAAAGATAGAATGAAATTATAAATACACAAACTATGGAGTCCCAATATAGAAACATTCATCCACATCACATTATATTCATGGTCCATGCACCAACAGGAAGTTTAACAATATATCTGTTGCCATATTTTACATCTCAGTAACATGTGGCTTCATTAGGACAAAATAATCCGTCATATTCAATACTAAACTTAATACAGTATGTGACGGAATGGGTGTTGTCCGCCTGCGGGTGTGCGCTTATCTGCCACTCCTTGTGCCCTCGCGCCTGACCCGACTACCGAGTGGCACGGCACTCGGCGTCTCGAGCGGTCCGGAATGACCCTGGGAATGGGTTGGCGGGATACAGGGAGGGACCCCTGCAAAAGACCAGCCCGACTACCGAGCGTCACGGCACTCGGCGTCTCGAGCGGCTGATCCACTGACCTTGAGGAAGAGGGGACCGTCTGCTGGGTTAGCCGCTCTGGAGGGAAACATTTCGGCTGTGCAGCGTTTCGATGGGTCGATGCGTGGACGAAGCGCCGCTTCTCCGATTCGGGGGTGCGGAGTTACAGTGGATGCGGCGGTTCGTTGGGTCGATGCGCGGACGAAGCGCCGCTGCTCCGATTCGGGGATGCGGAGTTCCAGTGGATGCGGCGGTTCGTTGGGTCGATGCGCGGACGAAGCACCGCTGCTCCGATTCGGGGATGCGGAGTTCGTGGATACGGCCGTTCGGTGTGCCGATGCGCGGCTCAGCCACAGGGGTCGCGGGATCGGTACCTGGGCAATAGGTGTGCAAGAGACTGCGGGGAATCTCATGCAGGGAAGGCTCAAGGAAGACACCAGGCGAAGCTGTATGTACAGGTTGAACTGAGCTTTACTGAAAACTTCACATGTATTTATCAACAGTCATACAAAGACAAGACAATGGAATCCCTGCCCGCCCCCATGGGTCTCATTGGCCCTTTCTCGAGTTGGGGACATTGGTCCCGATTCGGATTGGTCGCCCCCGAATCGAGGTGGTGCTGATTCGTTACCGGACGTTCCGAATCGGACATTTTACGATTCGGCCACTTTTCGTTTCGACCACCTTTCGACCGGATCCAGCTCGGCCCCCATTTTGAGCCTGGAATCTCTTTGTTCTCTCCAGACCCACGAGGGGATGGGCAATGGCGATGGGCAGAATCATACAAGGGGTGTCTTACATACTTTACACGGTTATACATACAGGGAACACTTTTATTACATCACGCAATGACAACCACATCTAATAAAGAAATCAAGGTGTTCCTACGGTGCAACGGCACTTAAGAGTCCACAATAACACCAACGCCATTGAAACTGTCCCTGGCTGAGAGTCCTGGGCTTTGCTGCCGAGCCTCCTGGGTCATTCCGTGACACAGTAAAACCTTGGATTGTGAGTAACTTGGTCTGCGAGAGTTTTGCAGGACGAGCAACAATTTTTTATTAATTTAAGCTTGATAAACGGGTGTAGCACTGCTTTAAAGACTGTGTTCCGCTGCATTTAATTATTATGGCCACCAGAGGGAGACAGAGACATAATGGACTATGCTGGACAAAAACTGAACTACACCCACCATCATGCTTTGCGCGAGGACAGGAAGGGGGAGGAGGAAGAGGAAGAGGAAGAAGATCAGCAGCCTCGTGGAAGGCATGTTCAGAGTGAGCGGAGCGGTGAAAGGTGGAGGACGCACGTGAGAACTGTCAAGGATCGCGACCAGGCTGGAGTACAGGCGCTGCCTCACTGGTGCTGGAGATCAGGACAGTGACCATGCTGAGACCTACCTATGCAGCGCTGAGAGGTCTGGATGACAAGCTGGTTCCGGCTGGACCCCGAGTTAGGAGACTGCGCTGATCGATTGGGAGTGCAGGCGGTGGATCGTTGTTCCTGTTGCGGAGATTCGACAAGCAGGGAGCGGATCCAGTGGCACAGAGTCCCAGTACACAGCGGGAGAAGATCCTTGATCGGGTGCTGGACAGTTCATCTATCGGATGCGTGAGAGGCCTCCCAGGCCACAGTTCCCAAATAAGAAATGCACGCTGCAGTATTGTTTAAATCCACAGGGTCCCAACGTGACTAGTCGAAGATTGGTTTGTTTCATTCACTGGCCAGTTGAATACAGTACCCGAGTACCCTAGACAATACACATACACATTTTTGAGCTATTATTCACGGGACTTACACTCCAGAACTGAGGGGGTTAACCGTTACTTTTGCCGCCGCGTGTTTTTCCCGCGTTACGAATCCTTGTCATTTAAATACCGTATATATGTAATATATGCTGCTTTATTGGGATCAGTAAAGAATATAATACGTAAAAATCCACAACAGTGCTGGTGTATAGTTATTTTCTAGTGCGGTGAGACTAACCCGAGGTTATTCAGCGGCTCCTCCGGGAGTGAGCGCTACACGGGCAAGGTCTTGCAATACGAGCAGTATGTACGCTTTGTCTGCCAAGCATCACGTCACGTTGGAGGGTTTCAACACTTTCAAAAGCTACAATGGGCGTAGAAACTCCCCCCCGCAAACAGGTTTTTTTTTTTTTCTCTCTCTCAAAGTCCGTTAAAACTGACACCATACAGCTTTTCTTTTTTCTCTCTCAACATCAGTTATGACTAACAGGGTTATTCAGAGAACACATTCATCTGCGGTTTGTATAAAATGCCTTCCCGAGAGCTCAGGCCATAGTGAGAATTTTGGGAGCGCTAGGCCAGCGATGGCAAACCTATAGCACACGTACCACAAACGGTATGCGGGGCTCTCTGTGCTGGCATGCGAGCCGTAAGCTCGCCTCGCTGTCGCGCACTGCACTGCCACGGCAAGATCAAAGCGGTCACCAAATCCTGTGCAGCCTGACTTCTGCAGTTTGTATGACCCCGCCTCTCCCAACTTGGCCCTGCCCCTCCTAATGTGGCCCACCCCTTCACTTTCTGCCACATTGGACCTCGCATGTCCTTGCCTGCCAGGCTGAATAAAATGCCTGATTGTACCTCCCACGTCCTGCTCATGTCCTGCCCTCCTAGCTTGACTGTGACCCCTGCTTCAAGCCAGCGTCCTGCTGCAGTCTAGATAATGTTATATATGCCTATGAGTGAATGCAGCAGCCTGCATACAACTGCAATTACTCTCAGGCATCCCTTCATATGCAGTAGGGATGCCTGTGAGTGATAGGAGATGCTTGCAGGCTGCTGTGAGTGCTCTATCGCTTACATTGCAGCTACTATCACTAAACCTGTAGACTGTGAGCTCCTATGAGCAGGGCCCTCTAAACCTCCGTTTATATGTATCTCGTTCCCTTCGGTTATTGTAAAGCGCTGCAGAAACTGTTGGCGCTATATAAATGATGACAATAAAAATAATAATAACTGTATATGCAGGGATGCCTGAGAGTGATAACAGCTGCAAAATATATGAGATACATGCTTTAGAAGCAGCCTCCATGTAACTCTTAGTGCTGACTTCAGCAGAGTCCTCTCTCTTAGATTGCAAGCTCTTGTGCAGGGTCCCCTCTCAGATTGTAAGCTCTGGTGCAGGGTCCCCTCGCTCTTAGATTGTAAGCTCTGGTGCGGGGTCCCCTCTCCTCTTAGGCTGGGGTCAGATGAGCGCACTGACTGCGCACAGTAATGGACGTACTTTTTTGATTGATGAGATTGTGGTTACATTATATCAGTTAATTTTGACTGGTGTTGAGAAAAAGAAAAAAACTGTAGTTGTTTCTCTACGTCCGTCTAGCTTTTTCACATTGATGCCATTTTGGTGTCCGTTGCAACATGTGTTGCGCGCGTGTGAAAAAGTGCGCAGGTGCTTCGTGTGTTGTTCTCTATTGACTCCTATGAAAAGCTACAACGGACCGCAAACAGTGAAGTCAGACAGACACAAAAAGTGCGCCCGTCTGACGCGGGCCTTAGATTGTAAACTCTGGTGCAGGATCCCCTCTCGTAGATTGTAAACTCTGGAGCAGGGTCCCCTCTCCTCAGATTGTAAACTCTGGAACGGAGTCCCCTCTCCTCAGATTGTAAACTCTGGAGCAGGGTCCCCTCTCCTCAGATTGTAAGCTCTGGAGCAGAGTCCCCTCTCCTCAGATTGTAAACTCTGGTGCAGGGAACCCTCTCTCTTAGATTGTAAACTCTGGTGCAGTGAACCCTCTCTCTTAGATTATAAACTCTGGAGCAGGGTCCCCTCTCCTCAGATTGTAAACTCTGGAACGGAGTCCCCTCTCCTCAGATTGTAAACTCTGGAGCAGAGTCCCCTCTCCTCAGATTGTAAACTCTGGTGCAGGGAACCCTCTCTCTTAGATTGTAAACTCTGGTGCAGTGAACCCTCTCTCTTAGATTATAAACTCTGGAGCAGGGTCCCCTCTCCTCAGATTGTAAACTCTGGTGCAGGGTACTCTCTCTCTCTTAGATTGTAAACTCTGGTGCAAGGTACCCTCTCTCTTAGATTGTAAACTCTGGAGCAGGTTCCCCTCTCGCTCTTAGATTGTAAACTCTGGAGCAGGGTCCCCTCTCTCAGATTGTAAACTCTGGTGCAGGGTCCTCTCTGCTCTTACAGTGTAAGATCTGGAACAGGATCCTCTCGCGTCTTAGGCTAATGTCAGACGAACGAAGTCTGAGCGCACCCTCTGCGTGCGTGCATAATGGACGTACGTACTGACGGAAGATACTGTAGATACCACACGTTCCGGTTTTTAGACAGATGCAGAAAAAAAAAGGGAAATATGCAAATTAAAGTTAAATGACAGGTACAGTCAGCCAGACCAAAAAGATTTCTGAGCGTCAACGTGATGAACGTCGCAAATGCGCTGCGTCTGACGTCGCGTCATCATGCACACAGGCCGCTACGCGGACGTGGCGCACTCTGGGCATCCGTCGTAGCCCTTTTATGTCGAGGCCTAAATTGTGTCCGTTGGCACCTGCGTGGTGCGTGCGCACTTCGTGTGTTGGTCTCTATTGATCACAAATCAATGCTACACCGGACGTTAAACTGTGCTGAGACACGGAAGTGATGACTGCGTTTGTGTGACGCTAGCCTTAAGATTGTAAGCGCTCCAACAGGGTCCTCTCTCCTACTGTTCTGTGTGTTTAACTTGCATGTATATTTGTTATTCTGTCTCACCCATCTTACTGCGCTACAGAACTTGTTAGCGCTTTATAAATACTTGTAACTGGAACTGCTATCCACATTGTGTGACTGCTCCACACACGCCATCTTCCCATTTAGCTTATCCTCACTGTCAATTCACACTTTGGACTCTCTGGCTAGTGGAAACAAAAGGGGTTATTCAGAAAGCTTTCTATTTCGGCACACTTTGGCATTTCCATTTCGCCGACCCTGCAGTGAATTCACTAATCACTGCAGAGTCCCCAAAGTGCGACGAACAGACCACCGAACTGCAGAAGAAGGAGAAGAAAAAAGGCTCTGCTATTCTTCTAAAAGGTGTTTAAAGCAATAAAAATGCATTAAAATGTGTGTAAATAATACAAAAGGTCCTATAAAAATTAATTAAAACGGTCTGTTACAGAATAAAAAAAAATTGTGAATCAAAAAAAGGTAGTCTGAAAAATACCTAAAGGTGTTCCAAAGAAATTATAAATAAAAAGATGTTCGGCTGAAAATCATAAGCAGTTGAATAAAAAATAAAAATATAATTTTTTCCCCACTGAATCCTATGGGATTCTCCTGTTTTAAGCCCGTTGAACTGAATCATTGAAAATCTGAGTATTTCACTGAAACTGATGTCAGGGTGCGCCCGACATCTGACGCCCTTGCCCCTTTTGCGGATCACACAAGCAATTGCACCCTGTAGCCACCACCAACATTTCCCTCGCTGCTCAGCCACTGAGGTCTATGTCTGTGTATACATGTATCTGGGTATACATGTATCTTCTGTGGTATGATGTCTGGGTATACATATATTTGGGATCTGTGTCTGGGTATACATGTATCTGGGGGATGGGTATACATATATCTGGGACCTGTCTGGGTATACATGTATAGGTGGTCTCGGTATACATGTGTCCAGGGTCTGTATCTAGGTATACATATATCTGGGGTCTGTGTCTGGCTATACATGTATCTGGGTCTATGTCTGGGTATACATGTATCTGGGGTCTGTGTCTGGGTATACGCATATCTGGGACCTGTCTGGGTATACACGTGTCTGGGGTCTGTGTCTGTGTCCGGGTATACATGTATCTGGAGTCTGTGTCTGGGTATACATGTATCTGGGGTCTGTGTCTGGGTATACATGAATCTGGGGTCTGTGTCTGGGTATACATGAATCTGGGTATGGGTATACATGTATCTGGGATCTGAGTATACATGTATTGTCTGTGGTATGATGTCTGGGTATAAATATGTCTGTGTCTGGGTATACATATATCTGGGATCTGTGGTGTGGGTATATATGTATATAAATTATTGCTTGGGCAATATATGAATGTGAGTTGGGGCAATATATCCATGTGAGCTGGGGCAATATATTAAATGTGAGCTGGGGCAATACATACATGTGAGCTGGGGCAATATATACATGTGAGCTGGGGCAATATATTAAATGTGAGCTGAGGTCAATATATTAAATGTGAGCTGGGGCAATACAGCCATGAGATCTGTTCCTATTGAAAAGTGGTCACATGCCATTAAATAAGAGTATCGGTACTCGGTATCGGTGAGTACCTGCAAAAAGGTATCGGTCTTAAAGTCTTAAAAAAAATGGTATCAGTGCATCCCTAACTAGTGCATAGTGCACTAGTTGAAGTGTTAATAGGAGTAATGTCAGGCCAGCCATCAGAAATATTGGGGCCCCTTACTGCCCCTCCATCCCCTCTTCCCATAGGAAATACAATATTTAGTGTGAACCATGATCACATTACAGAGTACTAGTTCCAATATCTTAAAATCACACATATTGCACGCACAACAGCACATTTAACATAAAGTAAGACAGTATGAAATTGTGATTAAAAAATACGAGTCAAGATCATATTACAGAGTGTTGTTCCAAATACCTTAAAATCAAATAAAATGTGTATTCGTACAAACAATGTAGCATAAAGTATAATTAGATTATTCCACTGGTTAATCATATCAGCTCCACAGAAATATAACTCACGGTAAAGGCACTGAGTATGAATGTACACAGGATCCATAGCAATAGACCTCCAATGGTAAAAGCAGATATTGTGGCGATTCTAGGAGCAATACCATCCTTTTGGATGCAGGGCAAGGGGGCAATGCTGAACCGCGACAAGGACACAGAAGCAAACCTTTACACACAGCAGCCTGTTTAAAAACAAATATATGCATTTACACACACAGCCATACATTCACATACATAACATATATCCCCTACACCCTGGGGGTATGTAGCAATAAAACTCACTGTAATATGCAGTGTGTATGAGCGTATCATAGAATCCACAGCAATAAACCCCCAGCAATGTGCAGTGTGTGAGCGTATCAGAATCCACAGCAATAAAACCCCAGCAAAGTGCAGTGTGTGACCGTATCAGAATCCACAGCAATAAAACCCCCAGCAAAGTGCAGTGAGTGTGACCATATCAGAATCCACAGCAATAAAAACCCCAGCAATGTGCGTGTGTGTCAGCGACAGCGTATCAGAATCCACTGCAATAAAACCCCCAGCAATGTGCAGTGCGTGAGCGTATCAGAATCCACAGCAATAAAACCCCCAGCAATGTGCAGTGTGTGAGCGTATCAGAATCCACAGCAATAAAAACCCCAGCAATCTGCAGTGTGTGAGCATATCAGAATCCACAGCAATAAAACCCCCAGCAATGTGCAGTGTGTGAGCATATCAGAATCCACAGCAATAAACCCCCAGAAAAGTGCAGTGCGTGAGCGTATCAGAATCCACAGCCATAAAACTCTCAAAGGCAGCAGAAAATATGAACACACATCAATAATTATATATTTACCGGCCTCTGTCCGTGGTAGGGCTGTGTGCAGACTCCCACTCAGTTCCTTTCTCTGACGGGTGTGTGGGGAGCCTGGAGTAGTCAGCAGGAAGTTCCTCCAGGCCGCCTGCAGCTGCCATCTGGACAGCAGCGCAAAGCTGAGAGTCCGTGTCTCCACGATGAAGAATGGGCGGGCGTCAGCGTGCATGCACAGGTCACGTGGTCCGGCCAGTCAGGTGGTACTGAGTATCATTACCATCTGACTGGCCGGACCACGTGACCTGCACACGCACGCAGCTGCCGGCCCTTTCTTCAACGCGGCTCTCACGCATTCCTGACTGGGCACCCCTTACCACATGCGGCACCGGCTGGGAAAAAAACCCTGGGCGCGCCTCCTCTGACATCATCAGAGGGGGCCCGTCGGCTGCCGGCCACCATCTTGGAGGCTCTGCTCGGTGGCTGGGCCCAGGTAGGCCACAGAACCTCCTCCGAGGCCTGTGGCCTAAACTAAAAATACATAGCCGCCGACGGCGGGCCCGGGCCATCATCAGAGGGGGCCCGTCGGCTGCCGGCCGCCATCTTGGAGGCTCTGCTCGGTGGCCGGGCCCAGGTAGGCCACAGTCCCCAGGCCCCTTACCACAGCATGGGTTGTAATGCCATGATAGCGGCCCTGAGTAATGTAGGATGAGGGAAAGTGAAGATACTCCTCCAATTGCAAAAGCTACGACAGCTGTTGGGAACGCGGTGAATTGGATATTTTTTTTACTTCAGCTGCCAGATTTTGTAATTCTCTTTACAATTCAACACAATTACCATTTTAGTAAATAGACCCCTTATTCTTTTATTACAGTTGATGGTCAAATTCCTAATAAAAAGCTGTTTGTAGGATTAAAACTGCTTATACTGTAATTTTCTTCCAAGACTTAAGCACATAATTGTTTCAGACAGTCATTTGAAGTGTTTTTCTAAAATATATAATTCGTATTCAGGTTTAATTGCATGGTAGGCATTTGAGACACATAAGCTGATTCAGCGATCCAGTTTGGGCACTCGGGTTCAAAAAGGTTCGCCATCCCTGGTATAGGTGGTTCTGCAAGCATGGGGGGGGGGTGACTTCAGTTTGCATTTCTGGCTTGCATCATCCCCATATCAGAGAAAGTTGTAACAAATAACTTGGATTACTGTGGAAAACTGGATGGATCTAAGACAGGTGGTTAGCCTTAGTCGGTAATTTATCCTACATTTTTTACCAGTTGTCACTTGAACACAAGTGACCATGGAGTAAATAAAATATACATGTTTAACCCCTCCACTATCGAGTGATTTTCCAAACAAGCATCATCAGAAAGTGATCTTTTTGTAAAATAGTTTTTACTTAATTATACAGTAATACATTTTTGATCTTAAAACCATTGTATGTCTTACTGTAAATAACCTATTTTGGCCAGTTGATGGCACCATCTACTGCCAAATTGAGTTGCAGCCGTTTAAGCTACAGGTCTATTTTATTCATTTGTTTCCCTGCATTGGCTGCTGAAAGCCCGATGTAAGGGCTATATCAGCTGATTTTAAAGTTTTAACTCTTTGGGCATTATGTCCACAGGGCTAAAACTTTGGTGCACCTTCTGGAGTCCAAAAGCAAACAAAATTAGTTTGCTACAAATGAATTTCATTTGCGTTTGGGCTGCAGATCAGCAGATTGCGATATCTCGATATCGGGGCACCAGATGGTGCCTTTGAAGCCCGGTATCTCTCGATCTCGGTAGAGAAAGGGTTAACATGAAATCATTAAAATTGCCTGAGGATACATGAAGGCTTTTTCTATATATATATATTTCCAAGTGCACCGTGACCATTCTATGCAAATTAGCCCCTTCACTGCTGAGGACGTGTGGGACACGTCCTCATTGACGCCCGCTATATGCTGAGGACGTGCCCCACACGTCATCAGCTTTGAGGGAGCCCCGGCGGAGATACTCACCTCTCTGTCCGGGGTCCCGCGGCGGTCCTCAGACGCTGAAGTTAAGCCCCTCCCGACGTAAATGACGTCATCACGCCATGCGCGATGACATCATTTCCAGGCGATCCCCCCCGGCAATGGCCTGGAAGGGAGGGTGGTCCGTTCGGATCCCTCTCCCTCCCGATCGAGAAGGAACAGTGCCACAAGCCAGGCACCGCTTAAAAGGGGAGAGTCTCCCCTTTTAAGCGGTGCCTGGCTTTAACCCCTTAGGCACTTCAGCGCCAAAGTGCGGCCTAGTTCCGGTGGGGGCCGCCATCTTGTATGGCGGCTCCACCCCCGGGTCCCCCCTTGCTGCCCGACGTCATCGCACATAGCATAGCATCTGTTGTTCAGATTCAGGCGAATCCTACAGGTTTCAATGTTAAAAATATTCCCGTTTTAATGCAATATCTAATAAACCGTTCATTATAAAATTCTGCAGTAAAGAGTCTCTTTATTTATAGATTTTTTAGGATATTTTAAGCATTTTTCTGGATTTTTTTTTGTTTACTTATTTTTTCTGTAACAGCCCTTTTTATTATCATTCCCTGGACCTCATATGTAAATTACAGACATTTTCACTCAGTAGTTTCTTTGGAAACAGCGTTTCACTTTTCAAACATTCAAGCAAACGGTTTTCCTAATTTATTCACTGACTTTGTCTGCGGTGTCTGCTTTTTCCGGCGGCTTCGCTGCGTGTGATCGGCTCCTGCTCGGGTTTTTCCGGCGGGTTAATCCAGATGTTTTTGCGGGTTTTCGGGGTGCATTCGCCGGGTTTTGCGGTTAGTTTTCGTTTTGTTTGCAGCGGCCTTTCCCTTCAATTCGGGGACCCTGTGGTGCTTGCTGAATACACCGCAGGGTCGCCGAAATGGGATCGGCAAAACAAACCGAATTGAAGAGAACTAAAAGTCACCGAACGTGCGGTGACTTTTCGATTCTCTTTGAATTACCCTTTTAGTCTGATCAGCACGCTCTGATCTTCCTGGAAAAAGTTCTGTAATTGATGTTTCTAGATGCACTTGCATTGAGAGCCATAAAATTGGCTGGGTGCTACCTCTAGGTTACATGAAATTCTGCAGTTTGAGTGCAAGCTGCAACATATCATGTCTAGGCCAGCGCTGTGGGAGCCCAGTGGTGGAATACAGGTAAGTTTTATACAGAATAAAGGGCAAGGGGCAAGTCGAGAAGGAACATATGGAAAATGCAATTCCTTCAGTATTTTTGCTCAGGGAATGGAGTTCCTCTTAGTCCGCCATACTTTAAAGCTATTAAGGTGTCCAACCGTATGTTTCCTTGTTAAGTCCAAATAAATATATCTACGTACATTTTCCTTAAAAATCAGCCTAATAGATATTAATGCAATACATATTTATATCAAACTTCAGTGTGGGTGGTAGGTAAAGTGAAAGATATCCATAGTTTAATGAGATTCAAAAATCTTTATTCTTTTTAGGATTTGACCCCTGCTTAAGGGGTGAGAGGTGTCAGGAGGGGTTAATGCTTAACTCCCACATTCCCCACTCTCATTTTAACACTAGAATATCAACACTTTAAGAATAAAATCCAGCATATTTTTACATATGAATAAAATAGAAACATTTCTTTTACCGTGATTCTAAGTGTATTCATCTATCAAGAACAAAGGCACTACAACACTATATTGTACTTTAGGATTCATCTATTCAAAGAAACTGGTTTGGGAGATAAGGCAAAGTAAAAATTTTATATATAATGAGCTCTCCAGGAACCAAGACTTTTAGCAGATTGTCAGGAGTATATCAATTGAACACACTAAAGTTTCTAAAGACTACTATGAGATTTTATTTGCAGAGACCCATTTCCTGCTTGAAGTTGTGGCCAGTAATATGTAGAGTTCGCGCACAATTTCCTACGTTCTCTTCTGAAGTATCTTTCAAAGTATAGAAGAAATGAGTAGCCTACCTTACCTATCTGCTCACAGTTTCTTTGGTCTGCAGGTAAAAGGAAAATGTATTATTGCACGCAAGGACAAGTTGTCAACTCTGTGCTGTAGCACATTGTCATTTGGTCTAAATATGTCAAAAAAACAACATTGTTTCATGTCGAAATGTCATATGTAGTTGTAATCTAAAGCAGTGTTTCTCTAGTGGTGGGTCACGACCCAAAAGTGGGTCGCGACCAGGGGTGGACAGGGTCACGGGGCAAGTGCCCCCAGGCCTCTAATGCCTGGGACCCGCTGAAGCATCTTACCTGCAGCAGCGGGTCCCAGGCAGTGCAGCCACCTCTGAATGTTCGCAGGTGCCACCTGGGGCCTGCTGCATCAGGTAAAATACTCTGTTATTGCAAGGTGGGGGGGAGAGAATCTGTAATGGGAAGGTGTGGGTGGGACTCAGTGACTGGCAGCAGCTCTGTACTCCCAACACCATGAGCCACTGTGCACAATGCATATCTCAGTGAAGCAAAAGGCTGTTGGTTAAGGGGAGGCTCCCTAGGTACATTTGATTGTGTTTTTCTCTGTCCTTTTGTTAATCTGTCCTTTTACCTATTTATGCAGCCTTCTTTCTTAATATCTGGTATTCTGTCTGTCCATCTATATCTGCGTGTCCTTCTGTGTATTTTTCCATCTGTCCTTGTATCTATGTCTTACTCTCCATTTCTCCCTCTGTCACGCTCTCTCTTTTACGCTATAAATCTCTCACTCCTCTTCCTTTCCTGCCTTCCTCCTGGTGTGATAATCCCTGCAGAAAACTAGAATGTACACTGAGAATTCTCAGCAGAATCACACACTGCTTCCTGATCCCAGCCTCCCTGCATACCAGGGACGTGCAGTGAGGTCAGTGGCTGGTGAGGCACTGGCTAGTATCAGAGCCAGATATACACAGGTTACATAGGTTCAGTGCTCCAGGGTCTAGCTGCTCTCAGTGATCCCAGGATCTGGCTTCTCTCAGTGCTCCCCAGGATCTGGCTGCTATCAGTGTTGCCCAGGATCTGGCTGCTATCAGTGCTCCCCAGGATCTGGCTGCTATCAGTGCTCCCCAGGAACTGGCTGCTATCAGTGCTCCCCAGGAACTGGCTGCTATCAGTGCTCCCCAGGAACTGGCTGCTCTCAGTGCTCACCAGGAACTGGCTGCTCTCAGTGCTCCCCAGGATCTGCATCATCCACTCCAGTCAGCCGCGCACTGCCCCCTCCACCTGCAGGGAGGAGGTGCTGACACAGTGAACAGTCACACCCTGAGCACATTTTGGAAAGAATCCCTGTTTGTTTACAAAATTGTTTAAAAAGTGTATACATTGTAGACTATTGTACACGTTGTTTTGTGGAATAAATTATGTTTCAGAAATTCAATTATTTTTGGGTCGCCACTTAATGACCAAGGACAATTGTGGGTCCTGAGGGTCCGCAGGTTGAGAACCACTGATCTAAAGTCAGAAATAAGTCATGTTTTTTTTATTATTTACTAGGTGTTAAGCTTGCCCGGAGGGCAGTCCATTGTTGTCTATACTCAGTGCTACAAATGATGTGGCTGTTTGGCGCACCCAGGATCTGGCTGCTCAGTGCTCCCCAGGATCTGGCTGCTCAGTACACCCAGGATCTGGCTGCTCAGTACACCCAGGATCTGGCTGCTCGGTGCTCCCCAGGATCTGACTGCTCGGTGCTCCCCAGGATCTGACTGCTCGGTGCTCCCCAGGATCTGACTGCTCAGTGCTCCCCAGGATCTGACTGCTCAGTTCTCCCCAGGATCTGGCTGCCTGGTGCTCTCAGGATCTGGCTCCACAGTACTCCCCAGGATCTGGCTCCACAGTACTCCCCAGGATCTGGCTGCTCAGTACTCCCCAGGATCTGGCTCTCAGTACTCCCCAGGATCTGGCTCTCAGTACTCCCCAGGATCTGGCTCTCAGTACTCCCCAGGATCTGGCTCTCAGTACTCCCCAGGATCTGGCTGCTTGGTGCTCCGCAGGATCTGGCTACTCAGTCAATGACGTCCCTGCTGTTGTGTATCGCCCGGATTACAGAACCGCTGTCTCAGGCCCCGGATCCACCCTGGGCCTGAGTGGGAACACTCTGGGCAGGGAGTCAGAGGGAGAGAAGATGGCAGCTGCTCTGTGACTAGGGCAGGGGACCCTCCTCCTCTCCTTCGTGCTGGAGGCCGTGGCATCGGACACCTCCTGCCCAGCTCCCTGTGTGTGTGAGGTGCGCGTAGCCGACTGTGATGGATGCGCGTGCATCCAGCGACAGCGGTGGACTCAAACCATTTTATTATATGAGATAGTGTAAAGGTTTTTTCAGTTATCCAAAAAAGTGCTTTACAAATTCAGCAAACAATCAATGGTAAAAGGACAGATATAGAAGTATATAATGGACATTCACTAGTAATGCAAAATGAGCAGGAAACCCACAAAACCAAGCTCCACCAATCATAGGAACAGAAAGGCTTACTAATACGATTGTAAAAAAGGAAGTGAGGAGAAAGGAGGTTTGTGAGGGTCCTGAGAATGAGCAACAGCACTAGTGGCCTGCTCTACAAAATCCCCTGCACCTTTAAGGAAGGGGGACATGACTGATGGCCTGGGCCGGATGGTCAGAAAGGAAATGTGGAGCTATTGGTCATATGTGTGCAACATTGTTTCACTTACCTATATATGCATCTGTGGGGGGGGGTGTTCTGTCTCTTTGTTCCCTGCCAGCTTCAACTGTGCATCAAGGAGATTCTGTGAGAGGGAGGAAAAACGTGGTGATTAGTTTGGTGATTAGTTTGGGGATCCATTCACCTGTAATGGCTTCTACTTCGCTGGATGCTTTGTTGGATCAGCTGAGAGAGCATGCTGCTGCTCGTGGTGCAACTCTGCAGGATCTACTACAGGATGCATTGGTGCCAGCACGTGAGCAGTCTCCTGAGGATGCGGGGGAACCTCGACAACGGAGAGAGCGGCCTTCCAGACCTCCGGTTCGGCTGAGCCATAGTCCCCCCCAGGCTTCGTGGAGCCCTGCAGCAAGACAGTGGCATGGATGGGCCTGATGCTGATTCTCAGACGTCTGAGGGATCGATGGTCCAGGATACGCCGCCGAGGGAGCTGCGGTCTGGCCTACGGAGGAGGGTGAGCATAGGGTGCGCTGTGGTGGTTCTCCCTTTAATTACAGATGCGGCTGGTGGAGAGAGTCGGCGGGCTCATGGTGTGGACCCAGCTGCGGGTGAGCGGCGTGAGACCCCTGTCAAGATGGCCGACGGCTGCAGCGCTCAAGGAGCCCTCGTGGAGCTGCGGCGCTTCCGGTGGCCAGAAGGAGAATGACGCGGAGGTCTGAGTCCGCCCCCAAGCCCCCTCCTGCTCGACGCAGGCCTCTGACGTCACGATCTAAGCGATGGGCACGCCCACAAGATGGTGGCGCCCATGCTGGCGATGGAAATTCGGGAAAAAGAGCGATTTCGGCGGGTGCTGCATCTGGTTCTTCACCTGTGGTGGCTGTGGATCAACCCGACGCCAGGATCAGCTGCTTCTGGAGGTCAGTCGGTGGCTCGTGGGGCCCGTAATCGGCACTCTCCTGCTGGGAGTGGCTTGGAGTCCAGGTCTGGGGACCTGCTGGATGCGAGGAGGTTGTCTGGTCGTGTGGTTCCAGGGCACCCATCGCCGGACCCATTGGTTCCTGCTATTCCGGTGGCTCCAGGAAGATCATCCCTTCTGGTAGCACGTGAGTCTGACCTCGTTGGTGCTGTTACTGGCTCGCGGGGTCGTTCGGACAATGCTGCGTCAGGTAGGATGGAGGGGCTAACAACGGGGTTCATGGAAACCCTGGTTGTGGCTCTCAGGCAGTGGCAGGATGGGGCATCGGCGGTGTCGCACGCGGCTGCGTCAGGATCCCCTGCTGGTGTTGCTGTTGCCGGGGGCGCGGCGCTGGTGCTTGCTGTCGCGTCGGCTGCTTTAGGGGTCCCTGATACGGCTCCCTCGGTGAGTCTTCCTCTGGCCCCAGCTCCTGTTCCAGCCCCAGTTGTGCTTGGCGCAGCGTTACCAATTGCAGTGCATGCCCCAGTTTCTGCTGCGGCTGTGGTCTTGGCTCCTGCGGCTTTGAGCGGTCCTGCAACGCTGGTTAGTGGGGCTCCGGTGCCTGGTGCGGTTGGTGCGGAGGTGCGACTTATGGGGCGTGTGATTTGTCTCCGCTGGGCTTGACTGTCTCTGCAGAAGTGCGGGAGAAGATTTGGAAGGGGGTGTACGTGGACGTGCTCACTTTGATTTCTCCGGATAGGGAGACGGTTGATCGTCCAAAAGGTATTGATCCTTTACCGGGGGACAAGGATAAAAAAAAAGTGAAGCCGTTGCCTCAGACGTTTGGCAATTAGCTTCAGGGTTTTTTGGCTTATACTGCGATTTTGTGCGAGCGATTTCCGGAGTGTGGCATGGCTTTATTTTCTTACTTGGATCTGATTTGGGGGGCTTACAAAATTTATGGGGGGCTTTGCTGGTTTAAATATGACCAACAGTTTCGGCAGAAGATGGCGGTGCGGCCCGGGCTCCGTTTTGATTTGCAGGACACGAATCTGTGGCTGCTGCTCATGACGCCGAACCGTCCAGTGGTGTCACCCTTTCCTGGATCCGCGGTGCCCAGAACCCCAGGAGCGCCAGCAGGTACCGGAAAGGGGTGGTGCTGGCTCTTCAATGAGTCCCAGTGCCGTTGGTCCGCTAATTGCCGGTTCAAGCATGAGTGTTCTTCCTGTGGGGGATCCCACCCGGCATTTCGATGCTTTAGAAAGGGACATGGGTCGGCCTTTAGGGCTCCAGGTCGGGGTAAGCCTGATAGAAGGGATCACCCCAGTGATGGTTCTGGCTATGGTTCCTTGGCTAGACAGGTACCCCAATAGGCGATGCGCTGAGTTGTTGTTTGATGGTGTAGCGCTCACTCCCGGAGGAGCCGCTGAAAATGAACCACGGGTCAGTCTCCCCGCACTAGGGAATAAATATACTCCAACACAGTTGTGAGTTTTTATATTTATATAGTTTACTAAAATATTTGAGCAGATGTTGAGACACGGTATTCACAAATATTATTACAGTATTTTCGTATCCCGGTAAAACGCGTAGCGGAAAAGAAACGAAACACGAGGCTTCGTATTTCGGAAAATAAAATATTCGCAACCGAACATAAAAGCAATGCAATTTCCCGATAGTTCAGAAAAAGGGACACGTAGCAAAACCCCAAACATGCAATCCTTTCGTATTACGGCAAACGCGCAGCGGAAAAAGAGAAAAATGTATTCGGAACGTATCTTTGTCTTTAACCCCCGTTCCGATTCGCAAAAGGAAATGAGTCCTGCACAGGTTAAGTCCCAGAATGTGAAAAGTGTATCTGTGTGTGTGTGGTACCCGGGTACTGTTCAACTGGCCAGTGAGTTTATTAAAGGAAGGTCTTCGACTAGTCAGTTGGGGCCCTGTGGACTTTAAAGAGAAAACAGCAGAGCGTCCTTTAATAATAAAACAGCCTTGGAGGCCTCTCACCCATCCGACGATTTCTTTAGGCTCCGCTGACCCAGGACGTCTCTCCACCCGATTTTGACTGGGGATACTAGCGGCCCGATCCGTTGTCTGACTCCACACAGCTTTTCCAGCTCACCGCCTGCTCTCCGTTCAATTCCTCCGGTCTGCAGCAATGCCTGGATCCCGGCGGGTCTTCTTCTCCTCAGCTTGGGTGATCCTCTCTGGACTAACAGGTCTCTCTTGGTCTCTGTTGGTCTCTGGCCTAGGCCCTCTCGTGATCTCTTCGATGCGTCTGCTCTCTTCCCTTCCCTGGCGCGCTCTCGAACTTTCTCCACGAGGCAGAGGATGTAAGTCTCCAGTCCCCACCCACTTCCTGCCTTCTTGCAAAGCATGCCGGGCATTGTAGTCCCAATATCCAGTATCTCTGATCGCGATAGTCTCCATCTTGTGGCCAAAAATAGGTACTGCCACAGCAAGATTTTACCACAGAGCTACACTCTCCCCCTCCTAAAACTCTTGGGTCTCTCCAAGGAGGTACAACAGTTACATTACATTTCCACAATATTTAAATACAATTTACACAACGTGTACAGGTTCAGCAGCATACAGGCAGTGGGTTAGGAACACTTCCTCAAGTTGACTCATATTTTGGGCTACCTCAGCTAGCATAGCAGACACTTCGGGCACCTCCGCACCGTGGTGATGGCCTCTTCAGTGCTATGTCCTGGTGAGTCGTAGGTGAGTCGTTGGGGCGGTCGAACAGAGCGTTTTGGTTCTGGCTCAATCAGTTCCTCTTCAGGTGGAAGAACTATAGGCGTTGGCTCAATTCTTCTCTCTATCACTGGAGCAGACGTTTCTTCAGAGTATGATCCCTCCAGTGAAGGCATAGAACTATAATCACCTGAGTAAGCTTCCGGAGCTACCGGATCCCCACAGCCTCAGGGACTTCCAACTGAAATTCAAGAGGCTCAGGGATATCAACAGTCTCAGGGACTTCCAACAAGAATTCAGGAGCTTCAGGCCTCAAGTTACTCTCCCACCGTTCAGGGACAACGACAACCTCTTCAGGCTCCGGTGAACGTATCCAGTCCAGACAGAAACTTTCTTCCTCACTGTCCTTTCGCTCTCTTCGACAACCCGAGTCTGTTGAGACCGGGTAACAGGAGGCAAACATGGAACAGGCGGATTTGGCAGAGGCGGTTCATCCCCAACTGGCATTCTCACAGCCTCCCTCAAAGGTAACAAATGATTCCGGTGCCAGTTCTTGAGAGGCCCAGCCTTTCCATCCGGGCGAATCTGATACACTGGTAGACCTGGTAGCTGTTTGCAGACAATGTAAACCTGGGAACTCCACCTATCCGCCAACTTGTGTCTTGCAGCAACACCCAAGTTCTTCAATAGGACCCTATCACCGGGTTGTAGATCTTGTATCCGGACCTTCAAGTCATAGTTCCTTTTGTTTCTTTGCTCCCTGTTTCCCGAGGTCAACCGGGCCTGTTCAAATGCAGAAGCCAAATTTTTCCGAAGTCAATCCACGTAGTTTCTGTGGGAAGCTACTGACGTCTGGTCTAGAGATAACCCAAATGCCAAATCAACCGGCAGTCGAACCTCTCTTCCGAACATAAGACGGTACGGTGAATATCCAGTTGCATCGCTCTCCGTACTGTTATATGCATGCACCAGAGTAGCTATGTGACGACTCCAACTCTGCTTCTCCACATTCGACAAGGTCCCCAGCATGTTTAGCAGTGTGCGATTAAACCTTTCAGGCTGAGCATCACCTGAGGGTGATATGGTGTGGTTCGGGTCTTTTGGATTCCCAACAGCTCTAACAACTGCCCCACCAGTCTGCTTTCAAAGTCTCTACCCTGATCAGAGTGTATCCTCCTTGGCAGTCCGTAGTGAACAAAGAACTTTTCCATCAACACCTTGGCTACAGTCGGAGCGCGTTGATCTTTCGTGGAAAAAGCTTGGGCGTAACGAGTGAAATGATCAGTCACTATTAGAATGTTCCCTTGCCCACTAGCATCCGGCTCTAAGCACAAGAAGTCAATGCACACCAAATCCATGGGTCCCTGGCTCTGCAGATGGCTCATTGGAGCAGTTCGGGTCGGTAGAGTCTTTCTCTGAATACACCTCAGACAGGAATGACAATAGCTTTCTACTTCAGCCCTCATACAAGGCCAAAATAACCTATCTCGCACCAGCTTAAAAGTTCTCTCTGCCACCAAATGTCCATGCTCATCATGTAGTGATCGCAGCACACTCTCCCAATGTTTAGTAGGGAGGAATAACTGTTGAATCTCTTCAGAGTTGGTTGAGAGGCCCCTTCGGTAGACCACCCCATCCAACATCTTTAACCGCTCCACTCTTTGTAGACCAATCTGGCTCCACTCGGGGAGTTGGTTAACAAAATCTCTCGCTGCTTTGCAGACAGGCCTTTATGGTCAAGGCAATTAAAGGGTCTCTGGCCTGATCCGCTTTCAGGTCCTGTCTCGAAAAGGTAGGTAAACTTTCATCCCTTAACTGCGTAGGGTTACAGTAGAACTCAGGAACCGCCACAGCCATAACTCCTATGGCCTCTGCTTCAATCCCTCCTTTGACCCGGCGCTCTGTTCCTTGGCACAAAGCTTGCACCCCGTCTGGAGTCAACTGAGTCCATTCTGTAGTGAGGGTCTTCTCGATAACGCATCAGCATCTCCATTATTCACCCCAGGGCGATACTTCAGGCTGAACCGAAACCCTGACAGAGCGGCAACCACCGATGTCCCGTTGCGTCCAGTTTTGCGGTAGTAAGGATGTAGGTAAGAGGATTGTTATCCGTCTTGATCACGAACTCAGCTCCATACAGATAGTCTTTCAACTTGTCCACCACTGCCCACTTCAAGGCTAGGAACTCCAGCTTGTGAGTAGGATAGTTCTTCTCTGAAGGCATAAGGCTCCGGCTCACGTACGCCACAGGCCTCAGCAATCCACCATACTCCTGATATAGGACTCCTCCCAGACCTTCTCGGCTGGCATCCACATGTAGTTCATACAGCTTGTGAGGGTCCGCATAGGCCAAAACAGGAGCTCGGGTTAGGCTCTCTTTCAGCTTTACGAAAGCTCCTTCACATTGACTGGTCCATTCACCTTGTATAGACTCTCTCGAGCTTTCCTTGGCCCCGGAGCTGACGGGTTTTTGTCAGAGACCTTGCAGCCTTCTTCTGTGGTTTCCTTCTGCAGGAGTTTGTTCAGTGGTTGGGCTATTTTCGCGAATCCTCCCACAAATCTTCGATAGTATGAACAGAATCCCAAGAAAGATCTAAGCTCAGTGACGTTTCGGGGTCTAGGCCAAGAAGCTACGGCCTCCAACTTCTGAGGGTCTGTTGAAACACCTTCCGCTGAGACCACATGTCCCAGATACGTAACAGATGGTAGGCAGAATTGGCATTTCTCCAGAGACAGTTTCAGCCCCTCTTCATGGAGCCTCTTCAAGACCTTCTCCAAACGTTGCTCATGTTCTTCCAGAGTCTTCCCAAACACAATTATGTCATCCAGGTACACTAATACTTCGATTAGATTTATATCCCCGACTGTCTTCTCCATCAACCGTTGGAACGTGGCTGGAGCCCCCGTAAGGCCTTGAGGCATCCTGTTGAATTCAAAGAACCCCAGTGGACAGATGAACGCAGTTTTCTCCTTGTCTTCAGGATGCATTGGTATCTGGTGATACCCACTTCGCAGGTCTAGTACACTAAACCACTTTGCTCCAGACAAACACTGTAGGGCATCTTCAATCCGAGGAGTGGCATACTGATCGGGGATGGTTCTCCGGTTCAATGTGCGATAGTCTATGCATAAGCGGACAGAACCATTTTTCTTCCGGACCAACACTATAGGAGATGCATACGGGCTCCTGGACTCTTGAATCACCTTGGTTCTCTGTAACTCGTTCAGCTGCTCTCGCAGATCATCTAAGTCTCCTAGCGGAACTCGCCTTGATCTTTCGCGAAACGGCTTGTCTTCTTGTAATCGAATGCGGTGTTCAGTACTCTTAGCTAGGCCCACATCGAACTCATCTTTTGAAAACAATTCCTTCCACTTTAGAACTTGAGACTGAAGACGTTTCTTCCATTCAGGTGAAATAGGAGCGTCCTTGGGGTAGAATCTTTCATCTGGAATCTCTTTACCCTCTCCCCCTCCTGAATCGGTAGAGAGGGGTGTAGCAGACTCTACTTGCCCAATAGGCATTCGTGCTTTAAGGACTACTGGAAAATCCGTCACGTTGCACACACTGACCGAGACTCTTCCTCGTGTTCTCTTCAGAGCTTTGGTGGAGATTATTTCAGGAATTACTTCGACTCCGGTTTCACTCCCATGATCAAAATCGGTTCCCAGCACCACATAGGGGCCTGGTTGCGATCCATTCAACTTGACTGAAGCCCGGAAACTCGCTACTTCTCCTGCTTGCAGAACCTTCTCTTTTCCACCCAGTCTCCACAGTCTTCCCACCTCGGCAGGTGCCTTTCGTTCTTCGACCATCCTCTGATAGACCGGACGTAACATTGGGTGTACTCCTTGAGTTGAACCTTCTTCCAACACGATAGGCGTCAGGAGACGCAGCACTAGGTCAGTATTCGTCCCCACTATCAGGGAGCTTCTGTTCGCACCGAGGGTCGAGGACACACAAATAGCCAATGCATCACAACCCCCAGACTGCCCGATGACTTCAGATCCAATCTCCAACTTCACTTGCAGGTACCCGTCATAAGGGAGTTTCTCAGTGCCGATACCCCATATTTCCAAATCCTTCAATTCTTGCAGAGGAATGTGCTTTAAGTGTTTCTCGTAGAAGTCTCTGTAGATCAATGTCACTTGAGCCCCTGAATCCAACAGGGCTTTGGTGTAGACTCCTTCCACTTGGATTGGCACAATAGGAGAAGGACCTATCAGTTGGTCGGGAAACTTGGTGGCGGTATCCGGACACTTAGACCCAGTTTGTTGTACCCTGGCCTTTTTCTTGGCCTGTGCAGGTTTTGGGTGTGCATTGCTTCCCCATGACGCAGACCCGGATGCTAAGGGAGTGACTCTTTCAGTCCTGGCAGGCTCTACAGTCGGCTCGGCTTTGGGCCTTTTCGCCCTCTTAGCCTTTGCTTGATTTCTGGAGCAGGGTTCAACCCTCGGGCACTCAGGTTGCTCCTTCACTGGTGCCCTCTGGCGTTTCCCGCCGGTGAGGTAGATAACAGTCCCTCCAGGGCTTCCAACAGTCCCTTGACTCTATCCTTCTCAGGCTTTCGGCCTTTGCACTGTGCGCGGAAATGGCCCATTTCTCCACACCCAAAACATCTCTTCTTAGAGAGCGGAGACGTAGTTGCTTGTTGAGATTTGGTTAAAGAGTTTGGACCAGACGCCACAGCAGCTCCCGTCGTCTGCATACCTGTGAGGAATTTCTGCATTTCTGCCTGCATCTCTGTCACCTTCATCAATACCCGACACAGTTCCGCGTGCGCTTGTTGCAATTCAACTTGAGCTTCCTGAACTTCCTTGACGGTTTTGGACAATTCACCCCATTCAGGGAGGTTCGATTCTTTAGCAGCCCTCTCTGTAGATTTAAAAACAACTAGGTGTTCTTGTTCGTCCTCATCAGATCCATAGGTATCTAGAGAGTCGCTTTCAGGCTGCAGACCGTCGTTATGTCTCACAGGTTGTGCATAAGCCCTTTCCCCCGCCTGAAAGATTTCTCTTCTAGTAAAGCCTCTTCCTCTCGTACAACTCGGATCAGTTCCAGGTACTTTAACTCTTGGTTACCTGCTCTGCTTCTCACCTGCATCATCACTGGATCTAGAGGTTGAGAGCCCCTCAGGATCTGTTTTATTCGGATCTTATCTACTTCGGCCGGTTCGGCCCCTTTCTTCAGGAGTATCTGGTGTAGAATCTTATCCAGGCGCCTCATGTACTCGGTCATCCTTTCACCTCTTCTCTGATAGGTGTGTTCGTACTGATATACCAATTCGGCCGCCTTTTCAGTTCGCCCAAAAACTTCTTCAAGAACGTTTAAATAATCCAAAGCAGTACAATCTTTTCTACTCAGTTTTAGGTTTCTCACCGCTTCTGACGCAGGTCCCTTTAAGCTCTCGGTGATCCTTTGCTTTTTCTGGGCCTCAGGGACATCCCACTCATCCAGAGCCTGCATCGCCTGTTCCACCCATTCTTCAAAGGTTTCTTCTCCCGCCGGAGTTGGTACGTTTCCTGTAAAATTTCTTAACCGTCGATAACCGAAGTTAGTGTGAGGAGGGCTTGTTTTCTGACATTTAGCCAGTAGATCTCCAATAGCCACGATAAATTCAGGCCCTATCATGGCCAACGGACTAGGCGCGGAAACACTTGCGGATTCGCCACGTGGCGTACTTGGCTTAATTAGTTGGACTTCCACCTCTTCGGCCAGTTTCACGCTCGTGCCCTGAAAACATGGCGGAACACCCTTTCTCCATTCGAGAAGAACATACATGTGAGAAGTATCTGGGTTTTTTTCAATGTCCAGTATTAACCCCCGATGATCTGGTGCTAGCGTGGCCACGGCCTGGCGAATCTGATCTTCAGCCCAAGTGTCTGCTGGAATATCCATAACTATACAACATTCTGACTGGCTACTGTGCTCCCCACACCACTCGGCAACAGTGTCTGGATCCATATTTAACCCTTTAGATGCGGTTTTTCCAGAGACTGGATCCCGGAAACGAGCCCCCACGTGTAGCGCTCACTCCCGGAGGAGCCGCTGAAAATGAACCACGGGTCAGTCTCCCCGCACTAGGGAATAAATATACTCCAACACAGTTGTGAGTTTTTATATTTATATAGTTTACTAAAATATTTGAGCAGATGTTGAGACACGGTATTCACAAATATTATTACAGTATTTTCATATCCCGGTAAAACGCGTAGCGGAAAAGAAACGAAACACGAGGCTTCGTATTTCGGAAAATAAAATATTCGCAACCGAACATAAAAGCAATGCAATTTCCCGATAGTTCAGAAAAAGGGACACGTAGCAAAACCCCAAACATACAATCCCTTCGTATTACGGCAAACGCGCAGCGGAAAAAGAGAAAAATGTATTCGGAACATATCTTTGTCTTTAACCCCCGTTCCGATTCGCAAAATGAAATGAGTCCTGCACAGGTTAAGTCCCAGAATGTGAAAAGTGTATCTGTGTGTGTGTGGTACCCGGGTACTGTTCAACTGGCCAGTGAGTTTATTAAAGGAAGGTCTTCGACTAGTCAGTTGGGGCCCTGTGGACTTTAAAGAGAAAACAGCAGAGCGTCCTTTAATCATAAAACAGCCTTGGAGGCCTCTCACCCATCTGACGATTTCTTTAGGCTCCGCTGACCCAGGACGTCTCTCCACCTGATTTTGACTGGGGATACTAGCGGCCCGATCCGTTGTCTGACTCCACACAGCTTTTCCAGCTCACCGCCTGCTCTCCATTCGATTCCTCCGGTCTGCAGCAATGCCTGGATCCCGGCGGGTCTTCTTCTCCTCAGCTTGGGTGATCCTCTCTGGACTAACAGGTCTCTCTTGGTCTCTCTTGGTCTCTGGCCTAGGCCCTCTCGTGATCGCTTCGATGCGTCTGCTCTCTTCCCTTCCCTGGCACGCTCTCGAACTTTCTCCACGAGGCAGAGGATGTAAGTCTCCAGTCCCCACCCACTTCCTGCCTTCTTGCAAAGCATGCCGGGCATTGTAGTCCCAATATCCAGTATCTCTGATCGCGATAGTCTCCATCTTGTGGCCAAAAATAGGTACTGCCACAGCAAGATTTTACCACAGCGCTACAATGGTTTTCATGACGGTTTTGTTATTCCGCATGTTGCGTCGGATTTTCCTCAATTTTCTCAAAATTTAATTTCTGCGCGTCAGCAAGGCGAGGTTGGGCGGACAAGTTGGCTAAGGAGGTTGGGTTGGGTCGGATGGTGGGTCCTTTTGCGGAGCTCCCCTTTTCTAATTTTCTGGTGTCTCCGTTGGGCATTGTGCCCAAGAGGGAGGAGGGTAAGTTCCGCATGATCCACCATCTTTCCTACCCGGCCGGTCTTTCTGTTAATGACGGTATTGGAAAAGAGGGATGTTGCGTGCGATATTCTTCTTTTGACGAGGCATTGCAGATTGTTGGCGAAAGCAGACATTGAGTCAGCGTTTCGTTTGCTGCCAATTCGACTGGACTGCTATCATTTGCTGGGGTGTTCCTTTCGTGGGGGTTTTTACTACGACCGTTGTCTTCCAATGGGCTGCTCGATCTCTTGCTATTATTTTGAGTTGTTTTCTTCCTCTTTGCACTGGGTGGTGTGTCGGCGTGCAGGACGGATTATTTGGATGATTTCTTGTTTGTGGGACCGGCAGATTCCGGCGACTGCGCCGCGCTGCTGCAGATTTTCCGTGAGGTTGCCGGAGAGTTTGGTGTGCCTTTGGCTGAGGAGAAGACGGAGGGCCCGGTTCAATCGCTTGCATTTTTGGGCATTGAGATCGATGCCGTCCTCCGTGTTTTCCGGTCGACAAAATCCAAAACCTTGTTGCGGTTGGTGGGGAGGGCGCAAGGGGTTGCGAAAATGCAGCTTTCCGATATTCAGTCGTTATTGGGTCACCTGACATTTGCGTGCCGGGTGATGCCAATGGGCCGGGCTTTTTGTCGCAGGTTGTCTCTGGCTACCGCCGGGGTACGCGCACCCCACCACTTTGTTCGCATCTCTAGTGCTTTGAAGGCGGACCTGGTGGTGTGGAAATTCTTCTTGCTGCAGTACAATTGGCTGACGTATTGGCAAGAGGCGGACGTGGACAATCAGTCCCTCAAGCTTTTTGCTGATGCGTCTGGGGCGCATGGCTTTGGAGTGTACTTCCAGGGCGCTTGGTGTGCCGAAGCGTGGCCCCCGCTTTGGGCAGCATCTGAATTGGTGAGGAATCTCACGTTTCTGGAACTTTTTCCGTTGATTGTGGCCCTGGAGCTGTGGGGGGAGCGTCTGGCTAATAGGCGGGTGGTGTTCTGGACGGACAACCTGGGCGTGGTGCAGGTGGTAAATCGTTCGTTGTCCAGTTCCCCTCCCGTCTTGGCTCTTTTGCGACACCTGGTACTGCGCTGTCTAGAGCGAAATGTATGGTTGCAGGCTCGACATGTGCCGGGTGTTCGGAACGTGATTGCTGACGCTCTCTCCCGGTTCCAGTGGGACCATTTTTGGCAGGTGGCTCTGGGGGCAGCAAGGGCTGCGACACCCTTTCCTCTGTGGCTCTGGACCCACGCTTCGCCGGGCTGAGAATGTTGCTGGAGGACTCTTTGTCGGGAGCATCGTGGACTGCCTAGTCTCAGGTCTGGCGGAGGTGGGGGTTGGTGGCACAGGGGGAACGGGGTTGGCATACGGCGGCGGATCGGAGGTGGGCCACCTTGATTTATTTCAATTCCCTCCGGGAACAAGGGGGCTCTGGTTCGGGAGCGGCCAGAGTACTGACTGCCCTTTCATTTTTGTGCAAGGCACTTGGGTGGGAGGATGTTAGTCGAGATTTCCTGCTTCGCAGAATTGTTTCGGGTTGGAGGCGGACGGCGATGCCTGATGTTCGGCGCCCAGTTTCTGTCTCCATGTTTTTGGATTTGTTGGAGGTTTTAAGTGGGGTCTGTCACGATCTTTTTGAAGCGCGATTATTTCGGGTGGCGTTTGCCTTCGCTTTTTATGGTGCTTTGAGGGTGGGTGAGCTGGTTGCTCCTAACTCTCGGACCCATTCTGCCTTGCGCTTTGCACATGTATCGGTGGCTGCCGCTCAGGTGCGGGTTTTGATTGCCAGGTCCAAGACGGATCAGTTGGGTAGGGGTGTGCTTATTACGTTGGATGCTGTTGGGGTGGATCGGGTGTACTTTGGGCCTCACGTGGGAGTATTTAGCAGTTTGTCCAGATTTGGCTGACTCCTTTTTGATTCACCTTAATGGGGTTCCTCTGACCCGGTATAAATTTTCGGCAGTTTTTAAGCGATGCGTGCAAGTTTTGGGTTACGACCCGGGATTGTTTGCCTCCCATTCTTTTCGGATTGGCGCGGCAACGGTGGCTGCGGGCGCGTCGGACGGCATGATTCATCGGTTGGGCAGGTGGCGATTGGATCGCTTTCGCTCGTATGTTCGTCCTAACTTTTTAGAATTTCAGGTACTTCCCCACGGTTGGTCTGGATATTGGGTCATTCCTTCGTGCATTGGGCGGCCGTGCGGGCTGAACAACGGCCGCATGGCAGGAACCTTGGCTTTTCAACGGAAGTGGTGGAGATTTGCTGGTTGGGTATCCGGGGTTTGCGTTGGGCTCGGGTGTCGAAGGAATGCGATATTTTGGCAGGGAATGTTCCCAGGGAGGTTATTTTAGTTGTTCATGCGGGGGGGGGAATGATTTGGGGACGGTTCGTTCGGTGGACCTGATTCGGGCAATGAAGCTGAATCTGGCCCGCTGTTTTGCTAAATTTGGGGGATTGTCGCTGGTGTGGTCTGACATTATTTCTCGACCTCGTTGGGAGGAGATGGCGGCGCCACGGGCCATTGACAGGGCCAGGAAGAGGGTTAAAAGGGAGGTTTCTAAATTTGTTCGGCAGTTAGGGGGGTTTCAATCCGTCACACGGAGTTGGAAGGCGACAATCGGAATGTGATTCGCGGTGATGGAGTCCATTTGACGGACATTGGTTTGGATATAACTGGTTTGATGTCGGGGATCGAGGAGGCACTGTCTGCGGTGGGGTGCAGGGGCAGCCATTAGGAGACCATGGTGCCCCTGGCGTTGGCGTGGTTCCTGGACAGCGGTGCTTTAAAATGGTTAAGCCACCTTCGGGTGAGGCATTTAACGAGGCGAGCTCCGCTTGATCTCGGTCAGGCGGGGTGACGAGCTCCTGGTTTTGGATCGGTAAACTGCCTATTACATGGGTAATAGGGCGGATAACGGAGGAAATCACTGCTGGATTACATGGTGTAAATATTTAATAAAGCTGTGGCCCATGCCCTTTCCAGTTAAGAAGTTATTGTGTCTTTCTTTATATTTAAGGGGTATGGGTCAAGGAAGTCCCAGGTTTAATCAGTCAAGAATCCCCTGCACCTTTAAGGAAGGGGGACATGACTGATGGCCTGGGCCGGATGGTCAGAAAGGAAATGTGGAGCTATTGGTCATATGTGTGCAACATTGTTTCACTTACCTATATATGCATCTGTGGGGGTGTGTTCTGTCTCTTTGTTCCCTGCCAGCGTCAACTGTGCATCAAGGAGATTCCCGCCCGCCCACCCTGTTGAAATTCGTCTTCTTCGTGTCACAGCTTTGGATTGGCATGGTTCCTGGACAGCGGTGCTTTAAAATGGTTAAGCCACCTTCGGGTGAGGCATTTAACGAGACAAGCCCCGCTTGATCTCGGTCAGGCGGGGTGACGAGCTCCTGGTTTAAGGGGTATGGCTCAAGGAGGTCCCAGGTTTAATCAGTCAAGTGGGGCTCGCTCAGGTCTCGCAAGGTTTTAGCTTGCTTGTGCATTACAGAGACAACTGCTCCCTTTGCAAATCAGACCAGTGCTGTATCTTGGCCTAGGCCTACAAGGCCTAGGCTTAGGGTGACAGTTTCCAGTGGGGTGGCAAAAACAGCAGCTACTGTGTGTCAGTCTGGTGGATTGTTAACCCTTTAAGGACCTAGGGTCTTTAAAGTCAATGCATTTATGATGGAACAGTTCTGTCATTTGTCCTTAAGGGTTAATTAGGCAGCAGAGGCCTTGTTATCTTTTGTCTGGCTATCCATCAAGAGTCTGACACTTCCTGGTGTCTCATTGCAGTGTCTGGTCAGCTTATTAACCCATTCAGTTAAATGAAGAGAGTTCTTTTTTTTTATTTTTGCAATTTTTTATTTTCAATATAATAAGATAACGACACATGTATGTCGCAACAGAAGACACAACGTCAAAAAATAAACTTCAGAGAGAATAGCAAATAGGCAAACTTTTACAGGACGACATATCGAAAAATCAATAAAAATAAAAGGGAAGGGAGTTTTTCATTCTTACTAAAAACATTTTGTTAAAACTCCATTAATGAAAAACATTCATTAAAAAAAGGGTTGTAAAAGAAGGGGGAGAGGGCTATTAAACTAGATCTTAATTAACACTCCACCTTATAACAGTTACAGTTACAAGCATTTATAAAGCGCCAACAAATTCCTTAGCGCTGTATAATGAGAGAGACAGAATAACAAATATACATACATGTTACACACACTGAACAGAAGGAGTGAGTACCCTGCTCAAGAGCTCATAATCTAAGAGGAGAGGGGTCACACACTAGATGAGGTAACATAACACAAGAGAAATCTATATGAGGATCCCTAACCCGTTCTTTAAAATTACTTCCAAACTGTATGACCATTTTAAGAGTGCAAAAAATAGCTGTATACGACACGTGTCTCCGGCACTATCCAAAAACTGCTTGTTTCAAAACATAATAATACTGTAACCTATCGCCTAGTATCCTATTATATTAATATTACCATAGCATTAAATTCCACAGCTAATAGATATATACTAGGGATACTAGGCGATAGTGCAGGAGACTTGTTTACAGGTATTTTTGCAAAAAGTTTAGTAAAAATGCAAATTTCTCTTGCACAGGGGGGGCGGGAGCCCTTCACGGATTCTTGCACCGGGGCCCTGAGGTTTCTAGTTATGCCTCTGCTATAAAAGCAGGCAGCAGCCAGGCCTTCACTGGCTGCTGGCATACTGCACTACTTGCCCAACGATTGTAAAGCTGCTAGGGGAGAGACAAAGCTTCTCACCGGCCCTGCAGCAGTGCCAGGGCTCAGTGAGGGCAGGCTGGCTTCGACGAGCAGCAATCACTGCCTGACACCACGCCCCTGTCAGCTGACATCAGCCAGGGAGGAGCCGACTGCCTGCGCGCAGCAATGACAGGCTGTGGACTCAGGAAGCAGGGACCCCAGAGATACTGCTGGCCTTCAGCCCCTCCCAGCATGCCCAGTCAGCCCCTATGGCCCATCTATTACACTGCCCCAGATGATGCCACCTGAAAGGCATTCTGCAGCATCCTGATCTGATAAGAGGTGCCTCCTTTAATGTTTGAGCTGAGGGCATTTCTTCTAAGTGGTGAGTGACTAACACACACCCTCCATATATATTGTCACCATACTGCTTCTGTCCATATATACTGTCAACATACTGCCTCTCTCCCATATATACTGTCCACAATACATGTCATGTAGTCTTGATTTAATCATTCCTTTTAATTTTTCATCTAAAATTAAAATAAAATGATTCAGTGTGGTGCTTTTTATTCAGTTTTAGTTAAACTTTATGTATCCTATATACTAAAGGGGAGCCCCAATGTAGGCAGCAGATCTATCTGTCCCTGTTTTGCCCTAATCTGCCTCTTTTTAGGGGCTCCTCCATATACTGGGTTTGTGTTGTCTTTAACCACTTCGATGCTGAGGACGCGCTCAGCGCGTCCTCAGCATTCCCGCTGGTATGCGGAGGACGCGCTGAGCGCGTCCTCCCATTGGGGTCAGCGTTCGGCCGGGTTCCGGCCGATCGCTGGCCCCCCCAGTGCGGGCTGACATCCTCGATGTCAGCCGCGCATCCGGAACCGCAGCCGCCGGTATTAGGTGTCATCGCAGGGGCGCGATGACACCTAATTCAGGCACCCCCCCGCATGTGCGGAGGAGGCGCCTGAAAGGGAGGGGGGGAGGTCCTTCGGACCTCTCTCCCTCCCGATCGGCGGCTCTGCGGGGGTTAACCCAGGCATCATTTGGAAGGGCACAGCCTGTCCTTCCAAATGATGCCTGGCATTAACCCCTGGGGAGCTGGATCGCGAATCGGCGCTGAAAAGCGCCGGTTCGCGATCCTTTCCCGGAGCTGGCCGACATCTTGGATGTCGGCCAAGCCTCCGGGAACTCCCCCTGAGGACTGGCGTCATCGTGCGTAGCACGATGACGCCAGTCCTGGACTTAACCCCTAACTGCCACCAACTGTGGAGATAGGGAGTTCCAATGAACTCCCTATCTCCCGATCCGTGGCAGTTAGGGGTTAATGTTTGGTATGGTTAGATCGGCCAGAGCATGGCCGTTCCAACGATACCAAACACTACTGTGAAAAATGTTGTAAAAAAAAAAAAAATGAAAAATAAAAATAAAAAAAAATTATAAAAAAAAATAAACACTTTTTTTTTCTTTTTTTTGTTTTGTTAATGCAGCAATATTGTTCCCATTTCAATTATAATGTGAACAATGATGCTGCACTAACGATTTTTGTATGCGGTGCGTTTGTTAAAAATAGTGTAATTTTCCCCAAAAAAAAATGTAACGAGACCCCATCTATAATTTTTTTAACAAGCGCACCCCATACAAAATATAACCGCAATTGCTCGCATGTTAAAATGTGAAAAAAACACTTTACACATTGTAAATTATTGAAAATACATATTTTATTGCATTTTTTGTTATAATATACAGACATGACATAACGTATACATATAATAATGACATATTATGAATCTACCGAGTCTGACGGAAAGAACGATATATAATATGTCTGGGTCATATACTAAAATAAGCCTTCAAAACACGTTTAAACATGATGAGCAAAACCGGTAAAAATGACCTCAGCACAGGGGCGGGAAAAGCCTCAGCAGCGAAAGGGTTAAGGAATCCTCGGTAGGTTGTTTCTGGATGTCTTTAGACCCTCCTCCATATTCGGGGTGTGTAGATGTTTATAGGGGCTCCTCCATATGTGTGTGCGTGTCTCTGCCAATGAGTTATGTGATCATATCTTTTACTATTCTATTTTTTTTTCCGTTTTACTTAATATGTGTAACACAGATGAAAGAGAATCCCAGACTCTCTGTATTGTGTAACACAGACATAAGTAAATTCCAGACTCCTTGTATTGTGTCCTCTGTGTGTATAATGTGTAATGCAGACATATTGGTAAATCCCAGACTCCCGGTATTGTGTCCTCTCTGTGCATTATTATGTATAATACAGAAGTCATCTGTAAATTTGGAGGGGACCCAAAAGTTTCCTAAACTTGTTGGCAGGCATCTCCATGCAGCCTGTACTACACTAAGTGGATGATGGCCACTACAATATAGCAATAGCCATCTTTAAACAGGAGGTGCGGCCTTGAAAGGAAGGATTGTGTCCAATTTAATTTAGGGGTGCACGAGTTTAGTCAGGCCTAGGGCAGCACAAAACCGAAATACACCACTGAATCAGACTGACTGCTACACCCAGAAAGGGTGGTCAGTGCTGAAATGCCAAGGATGTCATCTCTGCACGAGAGGTGCAGCAACCCGTTAAACTAGAAAGTGTCAGGTGGAGTCATTTTCAATTTGTTGACACAATTATCTATAATTGGCTGCGGTTAGGTTTTTTTTTCACTTTCAGGAACCAGTGATTCTGTGGAAAACCATTTTTACTTTATCATACAGTAAGAAAAATGTGGGAATATTCCAAATCTATTTCTTACTATAATAATGTATTTGACAAGCAGATGTCACCATCTACTGGCTAAACAAAGTTACTACAGTTCTGGGCTTCAAATCTCAGCTTATTGTAAAAAGTGTTAGTACCTTGGGCATCATTCCCAGGGTGCTAAAAGTTTGGGGGGGCCTTTGGAAGCCCAAATGCAAATGAAATTAATTTGCAACAAACTAATTTAATTTGTGTTGATCCAGCATAGATCCAGATATTTGGATTTTTCCCAAGATTCCACCAGTTCCAGGCACCTGAAATTTATTTAGCAATACATCTGTAGACTCCAACATACAGGGTTATTCAGAGAAAATCAAAAAGTCACTGCACGTTCGGTGACCTTTCGTTCCGCAAACTTCGGGGCGATTCGGCGATTCTAGTTCACCGACTCTGCAGTGTATTCAGCAAGCACCGCAGGGCCCCCCTAGTGCAGGGAAAACCTGACTCAAACCCGCAGAACACTCACCGAACACTCACCGAAAGCCCGCAGAAACCGTCGCAAAAACCTCGCTGAACACACCAGAAAAAACAGACGAGTCGCTGATCACAGCGCAGAGCAGTCGCCGGAAAAACCAGACAAACAAACATGTTAAAAAAAAACAACGTATGCTTGAAAGTTTAAAAATTTAAACGCTGTGCTGTTTGCAAAAAAACTACTGAATGAAAATGCCTGGAATTTACATATAATATCCAATAAATGATAATAAAAAGGTATGTTACAGTAAAAAGAAAAAAAACGATACAAAGAACGGAAAAAAATTTGCTGAAAAATGCTTAAAAGATCCTAAAAAAATCAATGAATAAAAGAGACCTTTTATAGCAGAATAAAATAATAAATGGTTTATTAGATATTGAATTAAAACGGGAATATTGTTAACATTGAAGTCTACGGGATTCGCCTGAATAAACCTGCCGAATGAAACCACTATACAGCAGGGCATTTCAGCAACTTTTCACTGCTGTTCGGTGTTCTCTGAATAGACAAAGCATTGCCTCTCTATGGGGGATTTCACTGCCCTCGAACAGGCACCGTACATGCAGACAATTCGGCAAAATTTGGCGAATTGCCTGCTCTCTGAATAGCCGTATGACCCCGAAATGTCCCCGTTCGCTCAATTTCAGTGTCTGGTTACATTTCGGATCTCTCTGAATAACCCCCATAGTTTAAGATTTCCACTGGTTTCTATGGTAAATTAGCAGCAGTTACCATAGTTGTGTGCAGAACAGGATGCCCACTTGGTTATTTCCTCCTGCTTTTAGGTTCCCATCTAAAATTTTGAGTTTATCTTCTTTGGTTTATGATAAAGAACATGTAAATTAACAGTTTGGGATTATTTGCAGTTTGTAAGTAATAAATCTAATATATTTGCACACCTAAAATAAAGCGGGGAAAGCATTTTATTGCAACTATTTGGACAGCATAATGTGAACTTTCTTCACTTTGTTTGCTTTTTCAAGCTTTTCTATGACTCATAAAGAACCCTATATAAGATAAGACAAAACTATACTTTATACACTCCAAGTGACTATAACCTGATATGTCCCACTATTTTTAGAAGAGTCTCATAATCACTTCCTCAATGCTAATATATTAGTTATCAGCTTCATGGGTTGCAGATTTATATTTATAATTTATGGTTAAAAATCTCTTAAACTAGAATCATAAAAGTAATTAAACGATTTTCACTTTGAGTAAATGAAGCATTTAATTTCCCCCCCACCATTATAAGCCACTAAATTAAATTTCGTAATTAAGGTTATGGGCTTTTTGTATGTTTAGCTAGACACGAGCCTCAGCAAGCCTCTAAATGAAACAAGAGCATTTATCTCAGTAAGTTAACAAAAATTGCATCGGATATCACTTGTATAGATATTTTTTTACAAAACTGAATCATGGTGTTAAGCTGTTTGTTAGTTTAGATCACAATTATCAGGTGCAAAAAGGCAAAATATATAATCCTAGGTTTGATGCGGATAAGGTTTTTATAGGTTTCAAATGTACAAAAGGCTTGTCTGAATATTGATGTAATAAAGGAAGCAAAAAACCAAAGGGCTGTATTCAATGAGGTCCAAGTCAGCCAGGGCATAGAAAATAGGGGATAGAGGTACTTGAGTTATAGCTCCAGTATAAAGCTGAAAAAGGCTGTTATATAATAAAAACATTGCCTTGATGCCCAAAACAATATTGGAATTAGAAGTCAAAAGCCTGGATCTCCCTTTCTGTGGTCATTGGTCTGAGTCTACTCTGCTAAAATGCTCATCCAAGTGCTTATTATCTCCCATCTTGACTACTGTAACCTCCTTCTCTCTGGCCTTAAGAGATCTCCGATTCTCCCTCTGCAGTCTGTTATAAAGGGCCTGTGCCAGGCTCATCCATCTTGCATCTCGCCCCTTTGTCAGTCTCTACACTGGCTTCCTGTCTCCTATAGAATCCAATTCAAAATACCGGGCTCACACACAAAGCTCTCCATAACCGCGCCCATGACTACATCTCTTCCCTTATTAACAGGTACATCCCGTCCCGACGACTTCGCTCGGCCAATGATCTGATGCTGTCAGCTTCACGTACCTACACCCACAACTCCCTCCTTCAGGACTTCTCCGAGCTGCCCCCTTTCTTTGGAACTCCCTCCCCCACAACATCAGACTCTCCCCGTCTCTCCAGTCCTTCAAGAAATCTCTGAAAACACATTACTTTAGAGAAGCCTATCATCTCACTCCATGATTCCCCCTCTGCTCATTTCTTACTCTGTCTTCCCAAACAGCCCACATGCACCCCGCTATTTCACATTCTCCATTAACCCTCACCTAGTGTGCCACCCCTCTCCTCTTAGATTGTAAACTCTTGAGCAGGGTCCTCTCTCCTACTGTTCTGTGTGTTGAACCTGTATGTATATTTGTTATTTTGCCTCCAATTTTACAGCGCTACGGATACTTCTTAGCGCTCTATAAAAAATTGTAACTGTAACTCAGTCTGGCCCCCTGTTTCTCTGGCTGCACCTGTTCTAAAGTTATGTATTATACTTTTTCTTTATAGGTAGCAACTGTGTGCAGAGTCTTTCACAGTTTCAGTACGGACTAGTGCAGCTTGACTGAGATATTTGTGTTGCATTTGTTTGTGTTGGCTCTTTTATTAACAACACTTTGTTAATCCCACAAAATTTGACACTTACTTATGCAATTACCTTGCCTCCAAAACAAGTGCAATTCAGTTATCACAAGCTGCATTAGCAGTGGGAATTTTTGACAAGGGTCAGCAACCTTAGCTGCCTAGAGGTTTAGGAATAACATATCCCATAGTGCCTAGTTAGCACAAACAGTGCCTGAGCATTTAAGGAATTGTAGTTCCAAAAACCTCTAGGGGGCAAAGGTTGATGCCCTATTAGCGAAATGTATTATTGGCACATGTGAAACAACTGACGTTTCGATACACGACTAACTGAGCCGAAAAGACAACTACAACTTGGTAATTCCAGATTAGTTGTGCTTGTCTGACCAGTGCCTAGTGAAAGGTGCCTATACACCTAATTGGTTACACTTTAATAAACATTAATAAAGCATAGTTTTCATTCTAACTGCATTTTTTATTAATAGGTATGTTGGGATTCCTCCTTTTCCTGTGTGCCTCCTTATTTATAATGAACTAGAGATGCATTAAAGGGCTGTGGCACTTTACCTTCTTCTAGAAGAGCTTGAAGTTGATGAACACAGCTCTTTCTTTTGTAACTATATCCCTTGCATCATTGCGTTTTACATTCTTCCATTCACAACAAGTAATATAATATGATATGTCTCTTATAAATTCTATTGATTGCTATTTCTAAAAGTGATAGACTCCTGTAGTGGAAAGCATGGTGTCAAGCTGATTGTGAAGGAATGGTAGGCATTATAGTTCTCTGCCGGTGGTTGTAGAGAATACACACATGTTGGCAGTTTGAAAGCTGGTTCTTGACAGCAAACCTTGTAAAGCTCTTGCATACTACTTCAAACGCATGAGAAATATGTATGGATTATGGTTTTGAGGCATACGTCTACATGCATATTCAGCGCTGCGGAATATGCTGGCGCTTTATAAATAAATAATAATAATAATAATAATAATGCATAGCAGTCACAATGGAATCCAGTGGAATATTTCTGCTGATTGTCTGAATTTTACAACTTTGCCAAAATTATTTCTACTTATTGTCTCCCCATTTTTTTTAATTTTTTTTTGAGAAAGGATTTTACCAGGAAGGATACATTGAGATTTCTCTCGTTTTCAAGTACACTTGCAAGAAAAAGTATGTGAACCCTTTGGGATTACGTGGAGTTTTGCATGAATTGGTCATAAAATGTGCTCTGATCTTCATCTAAGTCACAACAATTTGAAAAACACAGTCTGCTTATAATAATACAACACAAACATTATATGTTTTCATGTTTTTATTGAACAGAACATGTAAACATTCACAGTGCAGGGTGGAAAAAGTATGTGAACCTTTGGACTTAATAACTGGTTGACCCTCCTTTGGCAGCGATAACCTCAACCAAACGTTTCCTGTAGTTGCAGATCAGACCTGCACAACGATCTGGAGTAATTTTGGACCACTCCTCTTCACAAAACTGTTTCAGTGTAGCAATATTCTTGGGATGTCTGGTGTGAATCGCTCTCTTAAGGTCATGCCACAGCATTTCAATCGGGTTGAGGTCAGGACTCTGACTGTGCCACTCCAGAAGGCGTATTTTGTTTTGTTGAAGCCATTCTTTTGTTGAATTACTTGTATGCTTTGGGTCATTGTCCTGTTGCAGCACTCATCCTCTGCGGAACTTCAGTTGGCAGACAGATGGTCTTACGTTTTCCTGCAAAATGTCTTGATAAACTCTGGAATTCATTTTTCCATCAATGACAACAATCCGTCCAGGCCCTGAGGCAGCAAAGCAGCCTCATCCATGATGCTTCCTCCGCCATGTTTTACAGTGGGGATGAGGTTTTGATGTTGGTGTGCTGTGCCTTTTTTTTCTCCACACATACAGGGTTATTCAAAGAGCTCCGAATTGCTTGAGAAAGGTAACTGAATGCTGAAAATCAGCGTTCGGTTACCTTTCCTGGCCATTCGGCTATCCAGAGAGCAGGCAATTCGCCAAATCCTGGCGAATTGCTTGAACATACGGTGCCTGTTCGGTGCCTGTTCGAGGGCAGTGAAATCCCCATGAAAAGCACTGCTTCGGCTATTCAGAGAACACAAACCAGCAGTGAAAGGTTCCTGAAATGCCCTGCCATTCGGTGGTTTAATTCAGCAAATTTATTCAGGAGAATCCCATAGGCTTCAATGTTAAAAATATTCCCGTTTTAATTCAATATCTAATAAACCGTTCATTATAAAATTCGCCAGTAAAAAGTCTCTTTATTTATAGATTTTTTAGGATATTTTAAGCATTTTTCAGAATTTTTTTTTTTTAAAAGTTTTCTTCTTTTTTCTGTAACAGCCCTCTTTATTATAATTCCCTGGACCTCATATGTAAATTTCAGACATTTTCGCTCAGTAGTTTCTTTGCAAACAGCGTTTCACTTTCACACATTCATACAAATGGTTTTGCTAATTTATTCACTGCCTCTTCTGCTGTGTCGAAGGCTGCGATCAGCTCCTGTTCGGGTTTTTCTGTGGTTTTCGGCAGGTTAATCCAGATGTTTTTGAGGGTTTTCGGCGTGCATTCGCTGGGTTTTGTGGTGAGTTTTCGTCGGGTTTGCGGCAGCTTTTCCCTGCAATTCGGGGACCCTGTGGTGTGTGCTGAATACACCGCAAGGTCGCCGAAATGGGATCAGCAAAAGGAACTGAATTGAAGAGAACGAAAAGTCACCGAACGTGCGGTGACTTTTCAAATCTCTTTGAATAACCCTGATAGTGTTATGTGTTTTTTCCAAACAACTCAATTTTGGTTTCATCTGTCCACAGAATATTTTGCCAGTAGTGCTGTGGAACATCCAGGTGCTCTTTTGCAAACTTCAAACTTGCTGCAATATTCGTTTTGGACAGCAATGGCTTCCTCCGTGGTGTCCTCCCATGTACTCCATTCTTGTTTAATGTTTTCCTTATTGTAGATGTGTCAACAAAAATGTTAGCATGTGCCAGAGATTTCTGTAAGTCTTTAGCTGACACTCTAGGATTCTTCTTTACCTCATTAAGCATTCTGCTCTGTGCTCTTGCTGTCATCTTTACAGGACGACCATGCCTAGGGAGAGTAGCAACAGTGCTGAACTTTCTCCATTTGTAGACAGTCTGTCTTACTGTGGACACATGAACAGCAAGGCTTTTGGAGATACTTTTGTAACCCCAGCCAGCTTCATGCAAGTCAACAATTCTTGATCGTAGGTCTTCTGAGAGCTCTTTTCTGTGAGGCATGGTTCACATCAGGCAGTGCTTCTTGAAACCAGTAAACCCAAAACTGGTGTGTGTTTTTAAAGGGCAGGACAGCTTTCAGCAACACATCCAATAATATCACACTGATTGGACTCAAGGTTGACTCACTCCTGGCTCCAATTAGCTCTTGGATAAGTCATTAGGCTAGGGGTTCACATACTATTTCCACCCTGCACTGTGAATGTTTACATGTTCTGTTCAATAAACACATGAAAACATATAATGTTTGTGTTGTATTATTTTAAGCAGACTGTGTTTTCCAAATTGTTGTGACTTAGATGAAGATCAGAGCACACTTTATGACCAATTCATGCAAAACTCCATGTAATCCCAAAGGGTTCACATACTTTTTCTTGCAACTGTATGTCCTGGGTGGTGAGTATGTACCGTTAGGTGTCTTGCCAAGGACACTTACTGGAGAGGTTGCTCGTCCGGATAGAACCCATGACTCCACAGGCTCTCTCCACGCAGAGCAGTGATGTTACCTCTACTCCACCCAGCTGGACTCTGTCATATTAGTTGGATTCCTTACCCCCTGTACACCCCAAGTGTTAGTAGTAGAGATAGGGTTAGAGTTGGGGTTAGCACTTAAATTAGGGCTAGTTTTAAGGTTAGCATTTATGGCTATGGATACATCTAGGGTTGGGTTACTGTTAGTGTAATAGTTACCGTTTATATTTGCATCAGGGTGAAGGTTAGGGTAAGGATTACTTCTAGAGTTGGGTTACTGGTAGTGTTACGTTAATGTTTATGTTAAAGTTAGGGCTACAGCTAGTATTGCCACAAAGAATGCAATTTTTTCAGGTAGCAAAATTATTTGGCATAGATGGGAAAATTTTCGGATCGTTTTGATAACATCATTTGTTTCCAGTCAAATCAGCATTTTGGCGATTCAGAATTTCTAACACCCCCGAATCTCCAATATTTAATCCACCAATCAATTTGGATGAAAAAGAATACACGTCTAGGTAAAATGCAACCACCAAAAGTTGTTCTGCCTCACTCATTCAGTAATCCTCTGTTCGCAAAAAACCTTGAGACAAGTCACCCTTTTCCAAGGAAATCAAGAACTTTTAATCCTGGCTATACAAGACTTGTATTTGAAGAATTTTTTTTCAGTTTTGTTAACTAGTGTTAAAAGTCATTTGAGATGGAAATGATAAAACTAAATGCTTTGGGGGAAAAAGATTAAATCCAGAGACTTGTTAAAAGGGAAGCTTCATGAATTAATTTAAGCACAGTAAGACCACATGAGGTTAATGAAGAAATTTCACTAGGAGACATTTCTTTAATGAAAATATTCCCAATGCCTTATGTATGTTAATTGCAGTGACCTTTAATTACTTTTATAGTTTTCTCTTTTGGGTTCAGAAATTCAGATATAGTTTATTTTAATCAAAATAATGTCTCGATGTTTTAATTGCAAACTGAACTGTCTACTAAAACAAAGTGTCCTTACCCATTGAAGGTCAAAACCCCTCTACAAGTGTAAATCACTTCACTTACTAAGTATTGTGCTTACATAATCCACATTCCATGCAGCTGAATACACTAAAGAACAGAATCCATACCCCAATAAATAAATGAACTACATCATTAAACCAATCTCAGTGACATTACCACCATCGGCCACAGCAACCTGTCTTTCATCAGAGGACATCTGCTGCAACAGTCCAGGAGGAGTCCCGGCTTCAGTGGTGTAACCAAAACTCCCTCTATCTTTGTGCCCTTACCCTCCATGCACCCTTGCCCACACTATACATGGCCTCTGTGCCTGTTGGAGAAGTGTGGATGCTGGCCTCCTGCCAAGGGACCATGGACCAATGTGGCAAAGCCAATTCACAAGGACAATAAGCGTAAGTGTCAGGGTGGCCCCTGACATATACGAGAGTGGGACCCAGGTTCAGGGAGTCTGAGCCCATTGTGCGGGGATACACAGGGCGTACCTTTGGGTAGGCAGATTGATACAGGGGAAAATCCATAGAGCGGTACATGAGGATATCCAGGGAGAGTAGTCAGGACGGTCCTTGGTTCAATGGCTGGCAGAAAGGAGGCAGAGTCGGTGGGCAAAGCAGGAGGTCTGGTACACAGTGAATCAGAGGTATAACAATAGGTCTAGACATTAGCAAGGCTAATGCAAAGTCAGGTTGCATAGGGGAAGTGACTATTTCCAGCAGGGGTGTGGTATGTGTTTTGTGTCTCACTGTGATTAACCATGAATGTGGTTTAGACTGAAGGCAACACTTTTCAAGTACCTGCCCACATGCAGGTAATGTTATACGCACATACAGGCACTGATCTTGACAGTAAGTGGGCACCTAAGGGTTAACGGGTTAAATGTATTTCTATCTTGAAGCCGTGTGTATTTTAGGAGTTGGTTTGTGTTAGAGATATAGTGTAGACTTAATGTTCTTGCTATCTGTATGACCCAAGATTAATCTGATGTTGTCTGTTTGTTAAGTTCGTCTAGTGTGTACTGATCAGGTTTCTGTGTCTCCTGAAGGAATTTACATCCCCCTCAGGTAGACAATGTTTTCTGTTAATTATGTAATTTTACCTCCCCCTCTCTCTTTCCCATATCACAGGTCCTCATTTCCAATGAAACATATTATATTTCCCTGCACTAAGCTGTGTCTGGTGTTAGAGGGAACATACTGTCACGTTTCCACATATTCCAGTAACTAATGCCCCATGGTGGTGAGAGCAATCCAGGCCGGCTCTTGCCTTGTCTCAGTTGTCCCTTCCTCCTCCTCTGCTCCAAGAATTGCACAAAACCACTTATGGCCTTGGATCACCTAATCTTCTCCCTTTAAAAGGCAGCCTCCTACATTGCCAAGTGCTCCTGCATATGAGCTGTTTATGTTGCTTAGCTCCCTGGGGTTTTGCCTGTTTATCGGTTTCTGAGATGGTATTAATTTCTGTTGTTTTGCCTTGTATTTCTTTACTCAGTTTATCTCTGGTTTCTTGTTTCCTTGGTCTGTCTGCTCATTTTAGTGTCCTGTACGCTTTCTTATTTTGGTTTATTCATTCTGTGTGTTTCTGTTATCTGACTTCCTGTGTATAATCTCTGGCCTGGTTCTGACTATTCTTTCCTGTAACCCTTTATGCTCTTGATATTCTGTGTTGACCCTTTCTTGTCTGATATCAATCTCTGGTTTCTAATCTCTGGTTTATGTAGGATAAGGCTAGGGTCAGACTGAGGCAGTGCGAACGCGCGTTCTGGCGCACATAATCACGGCCGCACTAGCAGCAGATGACGGGCAATGACAGCCAATATACGAAGTACGGTCGCACAAAAGTCCGGCCGCGCAACGCAAGTGGAAAATGAACGCATTTTTTCGAGAACGTTAAACCGCTGGTACTGACGTACAGAGTGCGCTGCGTCCGCATAGCAGCGTGTGTGCGTGATTAGGAGATGTCAGACGCTGCTAGTGTGCGGCCAACATAACGTTCAAACAGCCGGATTTCCCTAGACTTCTTTTCACCCCATCGTCATGAAATACGTCCAGAATTGCGCATCGTCTGACCACTTAAGCGTATTCCGTGAAAAAATGCGTGCGCACGCATCGACGTACATTTTGACGGTGGCCGCAGAAAATGCGCTCATCTGTCCCTAGCCTTACTCGTTCTGGTTATAACTCTGGCTCTTGTTTCTGACTCCGTCTCTGGTATTGTCCCTTCTTATCCTGTCTTTGGGTTCTGTGTGTCACCCAGCAGTGAGATCCCCTCTGTGAACAGACGTCCATCCCAAGGACCGTATCCTAGTTAGGGTTTCCTTTTTATGTGATGCCAGTATATTGCCTTCCTTAACCCTTGCCTTATAATAAGAATATAAAAAAAAAATAAAAAAAAAAAAAAAAAAAAAAAAATGGGTTTTTTTTGTGTGATTTTTATTAATGCAGCAATATTGTTCACATTTCAATTATAATGTGAACAATGATGCTGCACTACTGATTTTTTTCTATGAGGTGTGTTGGCTAAAAATCATGTAATTCCCCGAAAAAAATGTAACTAGTCCCAATTTCTAATTTTTTTTTAACAAGCGCACCCCGTAGAAAATAGAACTGCAAAGGCTCCCATGATAAAAATGTGGAAAAAAAACCTCTTACACACTGTAGATGATTGAAAATTCTAATTATATTGCATTTTTTGTTATAATATACAGACAGGACATGACGTATACATATAATAATGATATATTATGAATCTGCGGAGTCTGACGGAAAGAACGATATATATGTCTGGGTCATATAATAAAACGTGGCTTCAATTCGCGTTTAAACATGATGAGCAAAAGTGGTAAAAATGAGTTCAGCACACAGACGTGAAATGGGCATTTCTCTGCTGTTCGGTGTTTTCTGAATAGATTAACCATTATTTCTCTATGGGGATTTCACTGTCGCTGAACAGCATCATATTTCTTTGGCAATTCGGAAATATTTGGCAAATTGCCAGCTTTTTGAATAGCCGAATGGCCACGAAATTGCACAGTATGGGGAAATTCACTGTTTGGTGCAATTTCGTGGCCAATTCGGTGCTATTAGAATAACTCTGCATGAATGTGTTTGTATATCTGAGTTACATGGCTGTGTATGGGAGGACTTTGCTGGGTACACAGCTTGCGTCAGGAAGATCTGTGCAGAGGGTCACGGCTTGTGTCAGCAGCTTTGTGTGAGGACCACGGCTTGTGTCAGGAGAACATTTCCAGGGGCACGGCTTGCAGTGGGAGACATTTTCTGGGGGCATGGCTTGCATCAGGAGGACTTTGCCGGGGTAGCGACTTACGTCAGGAGGAGTATGCTGGGGTAAAGGGTTAAGGCAGGAGACACTTGCCAGGGGCACGGTTTATGTCAGGAGTAGGGATGAGCTGTTCGGGTGGTTCGGAGTTCGACCCGAACTTTGGCAGTTCGAAAGTTCGTGAATTTCGAACTTTTTGGGCGTGTTCGTTCGGGTTAAAAAAAAAAATTTGAAAAAAGTATAGAAAATGCTTAAAAAAATACTAAAAAATTATCAAATAAAGAGACTCTTTACTGCAGAATATTATAAGCAACGGTTTATTAGATATTGAATTAAAAACTAAGGTGTACGTGGAAAGATTATCAACTCTAAATGACCTCTGTTCACAAACGGGCATAACACCAGGTGTTTTTAGTCTGGTAATCAATTTGATACATTGCACAATATACTGAGGGTGGGGTGGTGTCTGCTTCTGATTGAGATTTGAGAATTAATTTCCCTAAAACATCCTAATATGCTGCATTTAACTGGTGTTTGAAAAAAATCTAAAGCAATGTTATTTTTCACCTCGGGATTAAACATTCACAGGGTTATTCAGAGAGCGGTGAAAAGCAGGAGAATAACTGGAGAAATTAAAATTCTAGGTCAAAATAGCCAAACCAGAAAAATTCTCCCATTTATCTCACTTTCCAAATCGGCTATTTGGTCTAGATTGTTCTCTTCTATTGCCAGTTCTCCTGGCTTTCACCTCTCTCTCAGGGTTGTTCAGAGAAAGGTGAAAACCAGGAGAATGGCAGGAAAAGAGAACAATCTGGACCAAATAGCCGATTAGGAAAGTGAGATAAGGCTAGGGTCAGACTAACGTATTTTTCACAGCGACCGTCAAAAAGTGCGTCCGAACGCATTGCCGTATTTTTTCACGGATTGCGCGAAAACGGTCATACGATGCGCATTTTTGTGCGTGATTTTTTACGGATCCAAACCAGGAAACTTTGGGTGTCTGGACGTTATGTTGGCCGGACATGAGCAGGGTCTGACGTCTCCAAATCACGCACACACGCCGCTAGTGGACGCAGCGCACTCTGTACGTCCGTACTAGCGGTTCTGCGTTCTCGAAAAAATGCGTTCATTTTCCACTTGCGTTGCGCAGCCGGACTTTCGTGCGACCGTACTTCGTATATTGGCCGTCATTGCCCGTCATTTGCTGCTAGTGTGGCCGTGATTAAGTGCACCTAAACGCACGTTAAAAATTCGCTAGTCTGACCCTAGCCTAAATGGGAGAATTTTTCTGGTTTGGCTATTTTGACCTAGAATTTTCCATTCTCCAGTCATTTTCCTGCTCTTCACCACTCTCTGAATAACCCTGACAGGGTTATTCAGAGAAAGGTGAAACTCAGGAGAATGACTGGAGAATGGAAAATTCTAGGTCAAAATAGCCGAACCAGAAAAATTCTCCCATTTATCTCACTTTCCAAATCGGCTTTTTGGTCTAGAAGTTTCCATTCTCCTGCTTTTCACCGCCAAAAAATCAGTAAACTTTTTCTGCGTGTCCGAAAATGTCTCCTCTTTTCATACAGACCGCCGCCCCAAGCAGTTGTTTATGGATAGATTAAAGGAAAAGCATTTACCGTCATATGAAATGTCATTTTTTGGTTTTTACATATTTCTATACATCCTAGAAATCCGCCACTTCACGGGCAGGTTATGGGGACCTCCTAGGCACGATATTTGAAGGAATTTTTCGTTTTTATTTTTAACCCTTATTTCATAGAAAACTCACTGTCCCTTTAAAAATGTTTTTTTTAAAACTTTTTGTCCTTGTTTCCTGTCCCCCAGGGCACTACCCGGACCCCCATACACCTTTTATGGCAAATATGTAGCATATATGCCCTCTTGGAGGGCACTCCAAAAAACCGAATTTTCAGCCCCATTGACTTGCATGGGGGTTCGGGTTCGGTCCCGAACAAATGGGAAGTTCGGGTTCGGGCTCGAACCGAACTCGGGGAGTGTTCGGCTCATCCCTAGTCAGTAGGCACTTGCCGGGGGTACGACTTGCATCAGGACTTTGCTGGGGGCACGGCTTGCGTCAGGAGGCGTTTGCCGGGTGTATGGCTTGCGTGAGGAAGCCTGTGTTGGGGGCACATTTTGCATCAGGAGCTCTGTGTCATGGGCACGGCTTGCATCAGGGGGCTCTGTGCCACGATCATGGCTTGCATCTGTAAGATATTGTGGGGTCATGGCCTACATCAGGATGCGCTTGCCAGAGGCAGGCTTGCATCAAAAGGTGTTTTCCGAGGGCACGGTATGGGTTAGGAGGCACTTGCCAGGGGCATAGCTTGGTTCTGGAGGCTCAGCTAGGGTCAGGAGGCACTTGTCAGGAGCACGGAATGCGTCAAGAGGCATTTTCTGGGGGCATGGCTTGCGACTGGAGGCCTGTGCCGGGGCAAATTTTGCATCAGGAGCTCTGTGCCAAGGGCATTGCTTGTGTCAGGAGGACTTTGTCGGGGGCCAGCCTTTGTGTGTAGGAGTTTGCCGGTGTCATGGCCTGCATCAGTAGGCGTTTGCCAGGGGCAGGCTTGCATCAGGAGGCATTTTCTGGGGGCACAGCTTAGGTCAGAAGTCGTGCGTGGCTTTCTTCAGGAGGCCTGTGCAGGGGGCACGGCTTGCGTCAGGAGGCCTCTGCAGGGGACACGGCTTGCATCACGAGGCCTGTGCAGGAGTCGCTTGCATCAGGAGGATTGTGCAGGGGGCACAGCTTGCGGCAGGAGGCCTTTGTCGTGTGCATTCCTTGCGTCAGGAGGCCTTTGTCGGGGCCACAGTTTGCATCAGGAGCTCTGTGTCGGGGGCATGGCTTGCAGTAGGATTGTCCCATTCTTCTGGATATAAAGTCTTGCCGGCATCAGGGCATCCAGGCCGGCATTTCCTCCTCTCTGTGAACAGCTAGGAGGAGTTTCGGCAGAGGAGCTTCACTTATGGATTGCGATTTTTGCGAGAAGTAATAGTTTAGATTCAAGAACTTCGGAGCAGTCACACCAGGTCCAGGAGACAGGCACAGGGAGCCTCTTCATTCTGGCATTTGCGTCCTCCCACTGCTGACCGGAGAGTCACTTTTTATGTTAAAAGGACAAGAAGAATGGACGATTAGTTTCCATATACATGGGGCTTATCTGGACTATTGCAATAATCTCTTATCTGGCCTCCCTCTGTCCTGCCTATCCCCCCTACAATCCTTCCTGAACGCCTCCGCCAGGCTAATTCACCTCACCCGCCGCTCTGTCTCTGCCGCTCCCCTCTGCGAGTCCCTTCACTGGCTCCCCATCCACTGCAGAATTAAGTTCAAAATCCTTATCCTTACCTACAAAACCCTCACTAACTCAGCTCCCCACTAATCACCAAATACACCCCAGCCCGCTCCCTAAGGTCAAACAGTGACCTGCGCCTAGCTTCTCCCCGCATCACCTCTTCCCATGATAGACTGCAGGATTTCTCACGCACAGCCCCCACTCTCTGGAACGCTCTCCCTCGTACTGTCAGACTTTCCCCTAACTTCTCTTCCTTCAAACGCTCCCTTAAAACATTCCTATTTAGGGAAGCCTACCACCCAACTCACTGACACAACCATCAATCACTCTCACCTTACAGTCCTCTCCTCCTGTTTCCAACCCCAACCCTCCCAGATTGTGAGTTCCTACGGGAATAGGGCCTCATCTCCTCCTGTACTGTTTGTCAAATGTTGTTCAATGTATTGTAACCCTGTCTATACTGTGCTTATTGTACAGCGCTGCGGAATATGCTGGCGCTTTATAAATAAAGAATAATAATAATAATAATAATATCTTCTAAACTGTGCTTTGTAGCGGACCATAAACCAAACTAAAAATATTCACGTTATAACTCCTGAGATTATATTTTCTCACCTCAACTATTAATGGTCGACCTGGCTTTCCTTACAGAAACATCCAAGATGGAGTCTTTATGGCAGTAAATGCGCGTTATACACCAACAGCGCTACATATACTGATGCAAAACACAAGGGCTTAGCTACTAAATGGGCATTTATGTTCTATCAGTTGTTTACTGGGGAAAATCTGAGTGATTTCAGGGCTTTTAATTCAGTTTAAATTAACAGGATTTATTATCCTGAGCCAATGCAGAGGAAACTGAACGGGGGAAAGTGAATCAAGGGAAATAAAGAGAAAAAAAGTGACGCAAAAACACGTTAAACCTGGAAAAAGGGCGTTGAAAAAATACACTTTAAAAGAAACACATCTACAAAAAAGACCGACTTTAAAAGCTCCGTTTTCAGGGTCAGAAATTACTGTTCTCTTGCCGCGAGCACATCGCAAGCTGTGAATTGTGTATGAAATAGGGTTTTATCCATTAAATGTCTGTGTCTGCCTGTGTTGCATATACCGTCAAAAATCACCAGGATTGCAGAGCCAACAAATTCTTGCATTTCTCAAAACTAAAATCTACACAGGGAAAGGAGGAGCTTTACTTTGCAGCTTCGCTTTTCGGGGTTTGTTTTTGAGAAGCCCCAAGCGAATGTCAGCTCAGCAAAACTGGGAATTTTTGCCATTATTTCCAAAACTGGTAGACATAGTTGTTTAGTTAATAAGCCCAGGGACGGATTTATAAATTGGCAGAGTAGGCATGTGCCTACAGGCGTGTGCCACAAGGGGACGCCTTGCTCTGTAAAGAAAGGGAAAAAAAGGATTTTATTTTTTACGTTATTTAATCTTATGGTTCTCTGGAGCCCTACAGGCTTAAGGGACATATAAGATATCATTGGATGGGGCAGATTATGGCCTTTCCAGTAATCCCAAATATGACCAGGTTAATTTTTGTTTTTTTTATTTTCTAAAACGCAGCACTGTTGTTCATTTTACAATTATAAATTAAATATTGATGCTGCCCTAACTCACCTTCTCATTTCCCACACTGCCATCATGTGTGGAAGTGATGCACAATGTATTATTTTATCGACAATCTAGACCGTGGCACTTTAGTAAGGAGCGACGGGGCTTTGGAACATTGCATCTCTGATTTTTACACCACTGTAAGGGCAGAGGCTATGACCCCTGTGTGGTGTTGTATGTATGGATCGCAATGGCAAGCCGAAGAAGGAGACCAGGAGATGTATGATCAGTTGAGCATTTACTGGATGGAACAAAATATAAGTTCAGAACAAAAGGTGACGCAAGATTTCTTTGACAAAAGTAAAAGTCCAGAATGAAGGATTGTAGGGGTAAATAACAAGAGTTGTAATCTTTGAAACAGACCAGGGTAGATGAATTGGACTCGAAGATAGGATCTGGAACTGGTACCGTGGGTATGGACACAAGCCTGGAGATGGAACTGGTGCCGTGGAAGCAAGCCTGTAGATGGAGCTGGTACCGTGAAAGTAGGCCTGTAGATGGAGCTGGTACTGTGGAAGTAGGCCCGTAGATGGAGCTGGCACCGTGGGGGCAAGCCTGGAGAGGAAACTGGCACTGTGGTAGTAAGCTTGAAGATGGAACTGGCACTGTGGTAGCAAGCTTGAAGATGGAACTGGCACTGTGGTAGCAAGCTTGAAGATGGAACTGGCACTGTGGTAGCAAGCTTGAAGATGGAACTGGTACCGTGGAAGCAGGCCAGGAAGCGGAGCTGGTACCGTGGAAGCAGGTCTGGAAACGGAACTGGTACCGTGGAAGCAGGTCTGGAAGTGGAGCTGGTACCGTGGAAGCAGGTCTGGAAGTGGAGCTGGTACCGTGGAAGCAGGTCTGGAAGTGGAGCTGGTACCGTGGAAGCAGGTCTGGAACTCGGGATTCTCTTGGAGCAAATACGAAGAGGAACCACTGGATAACGTGGTGAGGAACCACAGTATAACCTGGTTAATGAACTGGGAAAGGCGGCAGATTTAAATAGGGTTCAGAGGATCATAAGAACACCATTCACCTGGGGCTCGTAGGTGGAGTTGGGATACCTGAGTACTTGATAGGTCAATTGGTGGCAAACGAGGATCTCCAGTGCAGGTGTAATGCAGTACCTTTACTCGACCAGCAGAGTACCTAGGTCTTCATGCTTTAGGATGGACGATCGCGCATGCGCGCTAGGTTTCTGCTCAGTTGGATCCCGGAGGCGGCGTGGGACACATCCTGGCTCTCCTCCTCCGAGCTGAAGACCGGAACCAGGGAGCGACGCGCCACGAGGGACCTCGGGTGAGTGTACAAGGTGTCCCAACATGGCGGCCGCGGCCCGACCGCGGCGTGGGGCATGACAACCACACAACGTCAAGTGAGGTGTCATTGAAAAGGCCAGAGTCTGGCCCTTCCAATGACACCAAATATAACCATGCAATGTTTAAAATAAAACATTGAAAAAAATTAAATGCAAAATTAAATTTAGATCTGTTCTTAGGCAGAGGCTTTATATGCTTTTACTTCAAAAGCAAACAATGCCACTGCACTAACACAACTAAGGTAACAGATTCAGCCCATTCTTTTGATTTGAGCGCAGAGAGAAACTGGATTTCAGGGTTTTCTTTAAAAAAAAGTAATTTTGGCAAATTTTTTTGGGGGGGGGGGTGCATCGAACACATTTCTCTGCCTATGGGCTCCAGAGATGTAAATCCAGCCCTGAATAAGCCCCATGGTATATTTTACTATACACAAATTGCGAGTTGCGGATTGTGATGTAAAAGTGTGGGTTTTACCGTACGTACTTTGCAAGTTAGATTTTTATGCAAAAAGGTATTTTACAACTATTTTTCTGTCAACCCATAGATTTTACTGATGGGACATAGCGAGTTACAGATTGACTATGTTGGTGCAGCAAAGTACAAAACACTTATTTATAAAAAAAAAATGTTCATTTTTATTTAATAAACACTTTACAAAAAATAATTGTATTTAAATTTGTAAAAATCTACCTCTCCCCTCCTGATCTTTCTCTCCTCCTGTGCTGGACCCTGTTACTGCCTGCATATCAGCTGTCTCTGACTGGATGACTTCTCGTTTCCTAAAGCTCAACCTCTCTAAAACGGAACTTCTAATCTTCCCTCCCTCCCTCCAATATTCTTGTGCCCATTTCCCTTCAGGTGAATGGTGCCACCATTACTTCTCACAGCCTTGTTGCCGCTGTGTCCTCTTAGATTCTGATCTCTCCTTCATTCCTCACATTCAGTCACCAACCAAATTTTGCAACTTCCACAAAAAATATTGCACGCATCCACCCCTTTCTTAAATCAAGACTCTGCTAAAATGCTCATCCAAGCTCTTATTATCTCCAGCCTTGACTACTGTAACCTCTTTCATGCTGGCCTTAAGAGATCCCAGATTCTCTCTCTGCAGTCTGTAATGAACGCCTGAGACAGACTCATCCACCTCACCTTATGCACCTCCCCCCCTTTGTCAATCTCTACATTGGCTCCCTGTTTCCTATATAATCCATTTCAAAATATTGGTGCTCACGTACAAAGCTCTCCATAACTGCAACCCTGCCTACATCGCCTCCCTTATTAGCAGGTATATCCCATCCCCTTCGCTCTGCCAATGATCTGATGTTATCTCCCTGTTTCCGGACCCCCGACTCTCATCTTCAGGACTTCTCCCGACCTGCCCCCTTCTTATGGAACTCCCACCCCTTCATCATTAGATTCACCTCGTCTCTCCAGTCCTTCAAGAAGTCTCTGAAAACACCATTACTTTAGTGAAGCCTACCGGCTCTCTCCATAATCCCCCATTCTGATCCATCTCCCCCACCGGCCAAATGTACCTGCTACTTCACATACTGTTCTGTGTGTTTAACTTGAATGGACATTTGTTTTTGTGTCTTTCTCATTGTACAGCGCTACGGAACATGTTAGCGCTTTATAAATACCTGTAACTAAATAAAGATTGCTATTGTTGCCCATAATGTGTAAGATGGTTCTCAAGTCACTATAGCTTGTTGCTTAGGTAGTGGAAAAATCATTTAAAGATTAAAAGAACAGATATAGATCTGCTTTTTGCATATTACCTCAGCGTTATACGTAACGATTCCATGAAATGTTAGCTGAAATTAATGCAAAGAATGACAGCAAGAAAAGACTGCCATTTGAGTTGTGTTTCATTGTAGAAAATCCTTATTTTTGAGTGAGCTATGTCAAATACTGTTAAGCCTCTTCCCAGAAGCCTCACAACATATATACAAGGTAATTTACATAGTTGTCTATATACGCACTGACCTTCACACATCCATTTACCCAAATAACCTATTTGGATGGATACGCAGTCATCTCCTCATGCAGAGAGGTTCACCGTTATTTATGCATAAAATGCTCGCTGACACATTAATGTCCAATTCTACATGCTGTCTGCCATTCTATTTAGTCACCAAGTTCACTTTAAGTAGATGTTGCATGCTCAACTCCCATTCATCTAGGGAGGGCAACGTAACACTAGCAGTCAGACCCAATTCTTAGCAAAAGAGAGAAAAAAAACATTTTGTCATACGTGTTCAAAATCTTTTGCTTAATCTACAAGTAAGATTTTTGGTTAATGGTCATTAGAAGCTTCAGGTAGTTTGAGTTGAAAAAGACCAGAGACCTTATGGCAGCATATTGGGGTGTAGCCTCATTAAATTTTACTTTTCACATTTTGCCTTATTATTTAATTTCTTAAAGATTATTCATAAGTAGTACTGTTTAGTAGCACAATTAAATAGCACATTAATTTACTGAAAAATATTGGCACTTTTGGATACACCGTTTAATAGGACACTTTCTTCTGTGTTTTCTCACATATATTTGTTTCACTTTGTCGCTGGCTGGTTGGCTTCAGCTTCTAATGGCCATTAAAAGTAACAAAAAAAAACTAATTTGTAGGCTAATCAGAGGATTTTATATAAAAAGTGTTTTTTCTCTCTTTACCAAGTTCACTCTGCTTTCTTTGTCGATCTATTTACAATGATCTTAAGCATCATAATATTATGCCATCTACCTGCTTATACACCACCACCACCTATCCACATGCACTTTATAGCTTCCTACAAGGTATGCATACAGTTACACACCGATACATACATACCTGCACAGATCCAGTAAAACATTGTGATCCCTCATTTACAGAGGTGTAACTACAATCCTTAGAGCCCAGGTATCCAAGAAGTCCCGTCCCCCCATCAATGTCCACAATGTCGACTCTAGATACTCAGTGTCCCATTTCTTTTCCAGGCCCACTATAACCAATTCAGGTCATTACATTTTTAATGTAATGTGATCTGGGCATAGCTCCGAGAGCTCCCCAGCAATAAAACTCACAGTAATGTGCTGTGCATATGGGCGTATCACAGAGCTCCACAGAAATAAAACTCACTGTAATGTGCAGTGTGTATGAGCATATCACAGAGCTCCACAGCAATAAAACTCACGGTAATGTGCAGGGTGTATGAGCGTATCACAGAGCTCCACAGCAATAAAACTCACAGCAATGTGTGGTGTGTATGAGCGTGTCAAAGCTTCACAGCAATAAAACTCACAGTAATGTACAGTATGTATGAGCGTAACACAGAGCTCCAAAGTAAAACATCCAAATAAGTATAAAATATTATTAAAATTAATGCTATAATAATTGTATCTAAATAAATGAAATATTATATATAAAAATGATTATATTAACATAATTTATATTATTAAAAATATATACTCTTTACCTTTAACTTTTTTTCAGGGAGGGTGCTGAATTCATCTTCATCAAGTGGAAGAGCCTAGCCGAGGCACGGGCAGCCGTGTGGCCTAGCCTTGTCCCTGGCCGCTGATTGTGGGCCCCCCGGACTCAAGAGCCTGTGTGGCATGGCCCCTTTGCACCCTTGGTGGTTCCACCAAAGCTCATGCATATTATCATTCTCTCACACATATTTAATTACAATTATTGAAAATCCAAAAAGAAAAAGTTAGGACACACTCACAGGTCTTCAAAAAAAAATACTTTACATCAACAAAATTAAAATGGGGGGACTGATAAATGTTTCAACTCACTAAGGGTCCTCAAGATACGTCCCCCATTTTACTTACAATATAGTGCCAACATATTTCACAGTGATATACAGTGCGTAAGAAAAACACATGAATCAAGGAAACAAGTTAAACACATACAGGGTTATTCAGAGAGCGGGAAAAGCAGGAGAATGACTGGAGAATGAAAAATTCTAGGTCAAAATAGCCAAACCAGAAAAATTCTCCCTTTCATCTCACTTCCCAAATTGGCTATTTTGACCTAGAATTTTTCATTCTCCAGTTATTCTCCAGTTGTTCTCCTGCTTTTCACGCTCTCTGAATAACCCCGATAGTAAGTGTCATGTTGATATCAAGGACCAACAAACACAGGTTAGATTCTGCACAGAGAATTACTAACGGAGAACTGGTCCTCGTCGTAATTAGTGATGGGCCGAACACCCCCGTATTCGGTTCGCATTCGAACACTAACATTTTAAAAAGTTTGAATTCGAACGCGAACACGATTCGAACTCAATGCAAGTCGGACTCGAACATTCGAATTTTAGCGTGCCCTCCCAGAGGGCATATATGCTAGATATTTGCCATAAAAGGTGTATGGGGGTCCGGGTAGTGCCCTGGGGGACAGGAAACAAGAAAAAAAAGTTTTTAAAGGAACAGTGATTTTTCCATAACATAAAGGTTAAGAATAAAAACGAAAAATTCCTTCAAATATCATGCCTAGGAGGTCCCCATAACCTGCCCGTGAAGTGGCGGATTTGTAGGATGTATAGAGACATTTAAAAAGAAAAAAATTACATTTCAAATGATGGTAAATGGTTTTCCTTTAAACTATTCATAAACAACTGCTTGGGGCGGCAGCCTGTATGAAAAGAGGAGATGTTTTAGGACACGCAGAACAAGTTTAGTGATTTTTTGGCTAAATTATGGTGAAACGTATGCAGGCTTTGGATGAAAGTAACAACAGGTGCATTAAAATTGGACGTTTGGTGCCAGCTAGTGCCTTCACACCGTAACCCCTCTGAGGTATTGTGTTAGAGTGCAGGGGTGGACCCTGCCGTCAAATATTACAATGATATGTTCTGGTATACGCGTCAGTGGCAGTGCACCCAAATATTGGGCCTTTGGTGCCAACTGGCAGCAAGTGCCTTCACAACGTAACCCCTCTGAGGTATTGTGGAAGAGTGCAGTGGTGGAGGTTTTGGGAATGCAGAAGAGATCCCCAATCTATTCAGTTACATCAGCATCAGGGGAGTGATAGCTGCTGATCCAGGACTGATTCATTTTTATAAATGTCAGCCGGTCTACAGAGTCGGTGGACAGACGCACTCTTTTGTCTGTGACAAAACCTCCAGCGGCACTGAACGTTCTTTCAGAAAGCACGCTGGATGAAGGGCAACCTAGTAGCTGCATAGCATATTGGCTAAATTCTTGCCAGTGATCCAATCTCAACACCCAGCAAGCCAGTGGATCCTCTGCTGTAAAGGCATCCAGGTCTGCCCTTGCCACTAGGTAGTCCTGCACCATATGGTGAAGAGAAGACGCTGGCAATGGGTGCCTACATTTGACGTCCCTGGGCGTCGTGGACTAAAAAAATTGCAAAAGGCATCAGTCAAGCGGCCCCCTTCACCGCTCTTCCTCTGATAAACCGCAGCCTCAGAAGCACCTGTGTCATCACTTGGTAACCTACCAGTGCCTGGAAAGGTGTTATACAAGTGTCGCTTTAGAGCGTCCTCCAGTTGTTTCATCCTGTCCTCCCTCTGTGAGGGCAGGATGAGCTCTGCAACCTTACCCTTGTATCGTGGATCAAGAAGGGTTGCCAACCAGTAATGATCCCTCTCCTTGATAGCACGAATCCTGGGGTCCTTTAGCAGGCTTTGCAGGATAAGGGAGCCCATGCAGCATAGGTTGGAGGTGGCATTAGCTTACGAGTGTTCCTGGTCGCTGAGGATGACCGTATCGTGCACTACCTCCTCCCAGCCACGTACTAGTCCTTGGGTTTCTGGGGACACAAAACCCTCCCTTGAGGAATCCCCACCTTCAATGCCCCCACAACTTAAATATTCCTCCTACTCCTGTCTGATCTGAGAACCCGCAGGAATGCTGTCTGCATAAAGACTGGGGCCTTGAGAGCTATCGAAGTCCTCCTCTTCCTCCCACTGCTCTGCCTCTAGTACCACATCTATAATTCCCCGCAGAGTGCGATCCAGCAGGAACACTAATGGAATTGTGTCACTGATGCATGCACTGTCCCTGCTCACCATCCTCGTTGCCTCCTCAAATGGTGACAGTACAGTGCATGTATCCTTGATCATCAGCCACTGCGGGGGGGGGGTGAAAAACAAGTTGACCTGAACCTGTCCTTGTGCCATACTCACACAGGTACTCATTGATGGCCCTCTGCTGTTTGGCAATGCTGCAGTGTCTGCACAATGTCGAGTTCCACCTGGTGGGCATGTCACAGACGGTTTGTGGGATGGTGGAATTCTCTTTGAATTTCTGCCAGGCGAACACTTGCTGGGGATGACCGTCTGAAGTGGCTGCAGACTTTGGCTCCTGGTTAGGAAACGATGTACCACCAGATTTAGGACGTGTGCTAGGCATGGTACATGCGTCAACTTACCCAGGCGTAGGGTGGAGAGAAGGTCGCTGCCATTATCACAGACGACCATTCCCAGCTCAAGCTGGCGTGGTGTTAACCATCTCTGCGCCTGCCCCTGCAGAGCTGACAGAATATCCGGCCCGGTGTGGCTCCTGTCCCCTAAACAAACCAGCTCAAGCACAGTATGGCATCTTTTTGCTTGAGCCAATGCGTAGCCCCTGCCACGCATCGGTTTAACTGCCACTTCAACAGAGAAGGAGGAGGAAGAGGTGGTGGAGCAGACAGACCTCATACAAGCAGCTTTCTGGAGGCGTGGTGGATGAACAAGCTCCAGCACAGAGCCCCGTTCTGGATCCCTCCCAGCTGCAAGCAGAGTTACCAAGTGTGCCGTGAAGGAAATGTAACGGCCCTGTCCATGCTTGCTGGACCACGTGTCTAAAGTAATGTGCACCTTGCTGCTGAGTGCCTTTCCCAATGACTCCATAACATTGTCTTCCACGTGCTGGTATAGTGCTGGAATGGCCTCCGGTGAAAAGAACTGTCGTTTTGGAACCTGCCACTGTGGTACAGCACATTCGGAAAATTCATGGAAGGAAGCAGAGTCCACCAGCTGGAAAGGCAGCAGCTGTAATGCGAGTAATTTTGCCAAGCTGGCATTTAGACGCTGTGCAAGGAGATGGTTGAGGCTATATTTTTTTTTACGCTGCAGCAGCTGGGACAATGAAATCTGACTGCGTAAATCTGCAGCCGATGGGTTGCTGTCACATTCTGAGGAAGGACCTGGTACACCCATTACTATAACATCATCCCTGTCAGTGGAGGATGTAGACATGGCATGACTTATAGTGGGGGTAGAGACAGATGAGGACCGATGGGAAGTGTTGTGCCAACAGGATGCATGACAGGTGGTCATATGTCGCTTCAAGCATGTGGTACCCAAGCGGCTGAGGTTTCTCCCACGCTTGATCCTCTTTAGACATAGCTTACAAATAGCAACGCTGTGGTCTGCTGCACATGTCGTGACGAACTCCCAGACAGCAGAGTTCCTGGACGTGTGCTTTGAGACAACAGTGCTCTGCACCTGAGCAGCTCTGACATCTGATGCCTTGGACTGGCCACGGTTGCTCATAGAGGACATTGTGCCTCCTCCTCCTCACTTGACTCCTCTGTTCGATCAGGCACCGAGGTGGAGTCAGTGACCTCATCATCATCCCCCTAGCTCCTCGTCACTGGAGCAAACTTGTCAGTATGCTGCAGCTGCTGGGGGAACATGAGTGCCAGTTCTTTGTGTGTCACTGGCACTCCCTCCCTCTATGCTGATTATATTCCCTTCCTCAACCTCAGAGTTTGAATCAGAGCACTGGAGTTGCTGCGCATTCTCAAGCAGCGTGTCACTGTCATTGTAGTCAAACAATTCAGCTGACTCCTCCGTGTATGATGGGGAGTCTACGGCAGGAGTAGTAGCTGTGGACATGGTGGCTGAATTAGATGTTTTGGCAGCTGAGGTGGACTGTAAACCACTACAAGCCTGGCTGGCAGAGGACTCGGATGGCCTGGTTAGCCAATCCACCAAATCCTCTGTATGTTGCTGCTGCTTAAGACGGCCAGCACAGTTAGAAATGACAAGCGTGCCCCTGCTGAGTATGCACCAGGTCCACGACGACCAGGGGCACAGCCTTCCGACACAGAGGCTGCTTGCCCTCTTATCTGTGTCTGGGAGCGTCTGCCTGTCCTTTTTTGGTCTTTCTGACCTGGTGAGTGATATATAGATTAAAGATATGCAGAACTCTGATTCAACTCTGGTATAAAGATTGGAGATATGCAGAACTCTGATTCAACTGTTTTATGTAGATTAAAGATATACAGAACTCTGCTATAAGTCAGCAATTTCACTGATATTTTCCCTGCAAGGCTGCCAATGTCCTCTACTCTCTCTCTGATTCACTTCCTCCCCTGCAGGCTGCAACACCCTGATAGCTGGCAAGATCCAGATTCAAATATGAATAGATAAAGATACAGATTAAAGATACAGATGAACTCTGATTCAACTGTGGTATTCTATGGTATCTAGAATTAGATTAAAGATATACAGATTTTACAGAACTCTGCTATAACTTAGTGATACGCCCTGTCCCTGATAGCTGGCAGTGCCAAGACACAGATTCAAATTCCCAGAACTCTGGTATAACTCAGTGATACACAACAATCTTCTCTGCTCTCTGATTCACTCCTGCAACACACACGCTGGGGCTGCGGGGAAGCCTTATATAGTGTGCTGCGGGACTTAGCTCTGTGAACCCATGATTGGGCAAAATTTACCCAATCAGGACTCTGAGCCCTGATTGGCATAGTCTTGCACCTGACCTGTGGTCAGGTGTAAGGCTGTAGCCAATTACAAGGTTCAGGCCAGTGGAAAAGTGCATTGTGGTGCATTGTGGGCGAACACACGAAATGCTCGCTGTTCGACGAATGGTCGAACGGCCAATGTTCGATGCGAACTTATGTTCGCATCAAACCGTCAGCCGTTCCCTACTTGTAATGCCCATGTTACTATACTATGTAGGAGGATTAGTCACACAAGCCATGGTCAGGATTACGGAAGTACACAATAACTGATAAACAGAGTCAAGTTCCAGCACAGGAGAGACACAGGGAGAGAGAGCAAGCCAGGGACTGGTATACGGTAAGACCAATAGAGAAAATATATTATGCGCTGAGGGGTACAAAGACCCACGACAAGGCAATCAAGCAACTGAGAAACCAGAGCTAAATATCACTGGGTTAGCGGCTACTGTTTGGTACTAATTGACATAAGATGTTGACAGAGCTTAAACACACCTGGTGGAAAACGATGCACAGCAATGACGTAGCAATCCCAGAATGATGCTGGGAAGGGACATGAGGATTTGGGATCCCAGCAACCAAAGGTAGGAGTAGGCATGAGAAATGGGAATACAGGACCCTGCACGGGCAGGATTACAACTATGGAGAATAGAAAGGGTTCAATATAAGATATAAAAAAATGCAACGCATGCACATATCATGCACATATCTTTTGACAATGTCACCATCTACTGACCGTGTATAAAATAGCCACAGCAAAAATGTTGTGCTTTTAATAATGTAGTACGAATTCGAACAAATGAAAAATCTAGTTTTCATCAGAAAAGACACAGTGGTCTCTATTTTTCTATGCATGTTAAGAACATGTTAGAGTTATGCTTAACCTTGGTAATTGTGCATGTTTTAGGGTAGGTATTCGGGTAAGGGTTACTATTTGTGCATGTTTTATGTTTAGATCGGGATTAGTATTGGGGTTAGTATTAGAGTTAGGGTTAAGATTTGTGTTTGTTTTTAAGTTTGATTTAAGGTTAGTATTTGACCATTTGTGCTTGTTTTAGGCTTAGGTTAGGGTTAGTACTAGGGTAAGGGTTATGATTTATGTTTGTTTTAGGGTCTGGGTTAGGATTTGTGCTTCTTTGTGATTTAGAGGCATAGTAAGCGCTAGGGTTAGGGTTACTTTTAGGGTAAAGGTGATAGTAAGCCATTCCAAATACAACATAAAACAAGTTCAGTATATAGTTAGTTTTTTTTTTTTATAATATTTTATTTTTGCAAAAAGTATAAATGGGATACAAAATGAAGAAAAGGGGTAAAACAGTAATGTACACAAAAGGGGGAACATCGGAACAGATAACAACGGCAACGATGTGGAGCGGTATCCAGTAGCAATTGCTCCACAGATTGCCATGAAAATTAAAACATCAACGCCAAATTTAGATAACATTTAGTTATTCCTGTCCCTTGGGAAGGTTTAAATAAAAGGAAGAAGTCAGAGAATGAGAAAGAGAAAAAAAGGAAAGAAAAGAAAAGGGGGGAAGAAAGCTATCAGAGAGACAGAAGAGAGTGTAAAAGAAACAGAAGAAAGGGGAAGATGGAGGGGAGGGGGAGGGTGATAGGGCCAGGGAGATTGCATAGGTAGACTCAAACGCCTATATTAGGAGAAGGATAGGTTAATAAATGAGAGAATGTATGGTGAGCAGAGGGATCAAGATAGTGGGCTGTCAGCAGCAATACAGTAGGGCATAATATTCGAGAATGCAAGGAAGGAATCCCTGTACATTAAATTAGCTTGTAAAGCAAGTGTTCTTGCCATAACGACCAGGGGTCCTGTTTCGGCGCGGAGAGATCAAAGTGTGACAGAGCCAGGGCTTCAGAGTAAGCCAGGTCGGAGATCATCTTAATCAGTGCAGGGAGGATAGGGGGTGTGGTTTGTTTCCAGAGTCTAGCTATGAGCAGAAAATAGCAGGATACAATAATGCAAAATAATTTTCGTTGGCGTGTTAACCCTCTCACTACATCTGGGAGAGCCCCCAGGATGTAGAGTTCCGGGGTAAATGGAACTGGGATGCCCAGAACGTCATCCACAAATTTCGCCACCGCTAACCAGAACGGCAAAAGCACAGGAGAATTCCACCATACATGTAGCATAGATGCCCGATTATTGAGGCATCTCCAGCACATATCAGTAACATTTTTATTGAAGTGACATTCTCTGACGGGTACCAAATACCATCGGTACAGCACTTTGCGTCTTGTCTCCAAAAGGGAGACACACCGGGAGGCCCCCTTGTCAAACAAAAATACATGAGTCCACTGTTGTGCCATGAGGGACACATTAAGTTCTATTTCCCAAGCATTCTGAAATGACCATCTAGGAGAGTCGGTTGTGGCTAACAGTGATCTATAGCATAGGGAAAGGAGCTTGGTGGAGTGCGAGGGGTAGGTAGCAAAAGATTCAAGAGGTGAAAGCACAGGAGGGCTTTCCGGGGGTAATCTCTTTATTCCCAGCTTTCCCATATAAGAGTTCAATTGGAGAAACGAAAGGAATGCAGAAGAAGGTATCCCATATTGAACCTGCAGTTGGGAGAAGGAAAGGAGAGAGGAAGCCTGAAAGAATTGAAACACGTGTTCAACTCCGTTCTGTATCCAGGGTTTAGGGTTAAGAAATGGTAGTACATAGGCCAAGGCAGACATTGGCGTAGCTAATGATAGGGGATATAAAGAGGTCAGAGTGCGAACATGACGATCCCACATGGAAAAATACCATTTAGTTATCTGGAGGACCGATGGGAGGGGGGGTTTGGATTTAGTTGGTGTGAAGAGTAAACACGCAAACGAAGTGGTTGGTATCGATACCGACTGTATGTATGTCCACTGGGGACTGTTAACATAGAAGGATTCGCTTAGGGAGGCTATGACTGCAGCTTTATAATAAGTGAGGATCTGGGGAACTTTAAGGCCCCCTCTGTCCGGAGTGGAGGTGAGGACTTTAAGTGGGATGTGCGGGTGCTTTCCATTCCACATAAACGAGGTGATATCCCGTTGTACCAAATTAAGACGGGAGTGGGGTACAGATATGGGCAGCATACGAAAAACATATAGTAGTTTAGGTAGTATCGTCGTTTTAACAGCTGCCGCCCTGCCCAGCCAGGACAGTTTCACTCTCCTCCATTTCTGTAATAGTATCCTCACGTCAGTGAAAATCTTAGTGTGGTTTAGTGGCATGACACGGTCGAGTCGATTGGGAATCGTAATCCCTAGGTATCTGATACCCTGTTCCTTCCAAACAAAGGAGTACCGAGCCTTTATAGATTGTAAATGTTCTGGGGAGACGCCTAAAGCCATAGCTTGAGTTTTAGGCATATTCATGGAATGGTAGGAGACTAAGCTGTAGTCGTTCAAGGCTGTGTGCAATGAAGGTAGAGACGAGACAGAATTAGTAAGCGTCAGGAGTATGTCGTCAGCGAACAGGTTTAGTTTAAACGTCCTGGGGCCAACATGCATTCCACCTATACGATCATCTTGTCTTATGGCTTGAGCTAGGGGCTCCAGTATTAAGGCGTATAATAAAGGTGATAGGGGGCAGCCTTGGCGTGTGCCATTCGTAATATCAAATGCCCCCCGAGAGGAAGCCACTGTTCAGTACTTTAGCTGAGGGTTGTGCGTATAGCGCTATGATAAACTGTATGTGTTCCTGTAAAAAGCCAAATTTGTCAAGAACGCGTTTCAGAAATCCCCAATGAACCCTATCAAACGCTTTTTCCGCGTCTAGAGATAGCCAAAGGCATGGGATATCGTATGTGGTTCGATATTCTAAGAGGGCTAGTAATTTCTTTGAGTTTTCAGTCCCTTGTCTCCCCTTAATAAATCCCACTTGGTCCCTGTCAATGAAAGTAGGGAGGATGTCGTTTAGTCGTGTAGCTAGCAGTTTGGCATAGATCTTAATATCCGTGTTCAATAATGAGATAGGGTGAAAGTTGGGACAAGAGGTTGGGAGCTTACCCGGCTTGGGTAGGGGAATGACCGTGGCTTGTAACATTTCCCTGGGAAACGAGCCTGCCGAGGAGGCTCCTTCAAATACGCTAAGTGGGGTTTCAGAATAGACAAGAATGATTTGTAATAACAGGACGGGAAGCCATCAGGACCAGGAGCTTTGCCATTATGGAGTGAGGAGACGACTTTCGTGACCTCGTCCAGAGAAAATGGTTGTGATAGTAAGTCCGTTTGTGCTCTAGTCAGGGTGGGGAGATTAATGTGTAACAGGTAGTTATCTATATCAGTAAGTGTGGGTTGTATGATTGTCTCATAGAAACATAGAAAAATGTCGGCAGATAAGAACCTTTTGGCCCATCTAGTCTGCCCAATTACATGGATACTTAACCTGGATTTATCTTTTGTTTAGGATAGCCTTATGCCTATCCCATGCTTGCTTAAATTCAATTACTGTTTTGGCCTCAACCACTACAACTGGAAGGCTGTTCCATGTATCCACCACCCTCTCAGTAAAATAATGCTTCCTGATGTTACTTTTAAACCTTTGCCCCTCTAATCTGAGACTATGTCCTCTTGTTTTGCTACTTTGTTTCCGTTTAAATATACTCCCTTCCTCTACCTTGTGGATTCCCTTTACGTATTTAAATGTTTCTATCATATCTCCTCTGTCTCGTCTTTTTTCCAAGCTGTACATGTTAAGATCAATAAGCCTTTCCTGGTAACTTTTCTCCTTCAAGCCGTACACCATTTTAGTAGCCCTTCTCTGAACTCTCTCTAAGATGTCTATATCCTTCTGGAGATACGGTCTCCAGTACTGCACACAGTACTCCAAGTGAGGTCTCACCAGTGCTCTGTACAGTGGCATGAGCACTTCTCTTTTCCTACTGCTAATACCTCTCCCTACACAACCAAGCATTCTGCTAGCATTTCCTGCTGCTCTATTACATTGACTACTTACCCTTAGATCCTCTGAAATAATAACCCCTAAATCCCTTTCCTCAGATGTTGAGGTTAGGACTGTATCAAATATTCTATATTCAGCCCTTGGGTTTTTACGTCCCAGGTGCATTATCTTGCACTTATCCACATTAAAACTCAATTGCCACAGCTCCGACCATTTTTTTAGTTTACCTATATCATTTGTCATTTGGCTGATCCCTCCAGGAACGTCAACCCTGTTGCAAATCTTTGTGTCATCAGCAAAAAGACATACTTTTCCATTAATACCTTCTGCAATATCACTAATAAAAATATTAAAGAGAATGGGTCCAAGTACTGACCCCCGAGGTACCCCACTGGTAACAAAACCTTGCGCCGAATAAACTCCATTTACCACAACCCTCTGTTGCCTGTCACTCAGCCACTGCCTAATCCATTCAACAATATTTGAATCCAAGCTCAAAGATTGCAATTTATTGATAAATCTTCTATGCGGAACAGTATCAAAAGCCTTACTGAAATCTAAATAAGCAATGTCTACTGCACCACCTGTGTCTATTATTTTTGTTACCCAATCAAAAAAAATCAATAAGATTAGTTTGGCATGATCTCCCTGAGGTAAACCCATGTTGTTTCTGATCCTGTAATCTATGTGTTTTTAGATGTTCAACAATCCTTTCCTTTAACATGGTTTCCATTAAATTTCCCCACTACTGATGTAAGACTAACTGGCCTATAGTTCCCCGATTCCTCCCTACTACCCTTCTTGTAAATGGGCACAACATTTGCTAATTTCCAGTCTTCTGGGACGACTCCCGTTAGCAAGGATTGGTTAAATAAATCTGTTAATGGTTTTGCTATTACATCACTGAGCTCTTTTAATAATTTAGGGTGGATCCCATCAGGCCCCATTGACTTCTTTGTCTTTACTTTAGACAGCTGCTGTAGAACCTCCTCCTCTGTAAACTGATATGTAATTGTCTCGTTAGTGTTTCCTCCTAACTGAGGTCCCTTTCCTTCCTTTTCTTCTGCAAAGACTGAACAAAAATATTCATTGAGGCAGTCAGAGAGACTTTTATCCTCTTCTACATACCTTCCTTCGTTTTTAATCTAACTAATCCTTGTTTTACTTTTCTTTTCTCGTTTATGTATCTAAAAATGTTTTGTCCCCCTTTTTTACTGACTGAGCTATTTTCTCTTCTGCGTGTGCTTTGGAAGCTCTTCTAAATTGCTTTGCCTCTTTCTGCCTAATCTTATAGGTTTGCCTATCTTCTTCACTCTGAGTTGTTTTATAATTATTGAATGCTGTCTTTTTGTTCTTCACTATTTTGGCCACTTTTGCAGAGTACCACAGTGGTTTCTTCCCTTTTTTGTTTTTGCTAACAAGCCGAATGCAATTGCCTGTGGCCTTCAATAATGCTTCCTTTAAATAATCCCATTTCTCCTGGACTCCCTTTAAACTCCTCCAGTCTGATAATGACTCCTTCACACAAAATCTCATTGTAGAAAAATCTGTTTTTTAAAGTCTAAAACTTTTGTTTTTGTGTGGTGCGGCTCCATCCCTGTTCTTATATTAAACCATACTGACTGGAGATCACTAGATCCCAAATTTTCACCTACAACAACGTCCAATACCAAATCTCCATTTGTGAGTATTAAATCCAATATGGCCTCTTTACGGGTCGGCTCCTCAACTACTTGTGTTAGAGATAATCCCAGTAGGGAGTTTAGAATATTTGTACTCCTGGTGCACCCAGCTGTTTTGGTTTTCCAGTTCACATCAGGAAGATTAAAGTCCCCCATGATAATAACTTCCCCCTTCATTGCCATTTTGGCTATTTCCTCAAACAGCAGATTATCTAGCTCTTCTACTTGTCCAGGGGGTCTATAGATCACACCTACATGAGCTACTGTATGATTGCCAAATGTTAGCGTAACCCAAACTGACTATGTTCACCTCGCTCACTTTTATTTGGTTCGTTTTTATCTTTGTTTAACCCTTTCGCTGCTGAGGCTTTTCCCGCCCCTGTGCTGAGGTCATTTTTACCGGTTTTGCTCATCATGTTTAAACGCGTTTTGAAGGCTTATTTTAGTATATAGAATAGACAAGTATCTGGCGCCCCCTAATGGATATAGTTAAGAATAGTTTGTGTACAAACAGCATTGTTTAAGTCCAAAGGACATAGAGCATTAAATTGCAGTTTAAAAAGTCAGCAGCAGATGGTTCACACACTGATAGTTCACCTCCAACCACCAGAAAGAGTCAATAATGGAAAAATGTGGTGACAGTCCGCGCTTCCCTCTTTTTTTCCTTTCCTTTTCTCCCCCTAAAATCTTGGTCGAGGATCTTCTTTAAGCAGTTAATTGCTTTCTTTTATGCAGTCCTCAATTCCCAAGATATATGGGGATAGAAATGAGAAACATAGTGTGATCCATAAAAACACATCCAAGTCCCCAAAATATAATAATTCAACTCACATTTGGAGGTGTCATAAATCAGACACTAGATGTATCTCACAACCGATATTTTTAGGAGATATCGGGCTCCCCTTTTCCTCCTCTGTCCGATGATGTTGCTCCAAATGAAAAAATAAGGTTGCAGGATATCGATGATCAAAATTAAAATTTATTAAATTTAAAATTTATTCCATAAAACAATAAATAGACAAACACCAATACGCGTTTCGCGATGCACTCGCTTCATCAGTTGGCATGTAAATCAATTCCTTCACAATCTCCTGCAACCTCCTTATATACCCTTTAAAATGTGTTGTGATTGAGTGGGAAACGCCCGTTCTCCCTTCCCTCAAAATTACAATTACTCATTCTGCACCTGCGTGTTACTCATTACAATTACTCATTCTGCACCTGCGTGGGGCATTACAAATATCAGATCAACCCAAAAGATGGTGGTGATACATCTCGTAGTGCCCTCTTGCATGTTCCTTTTAAGATCTCTAGTGTTTAAACTCCTAAAGTTTCTGCTCCACCTTCTTTCTACCCACAAGGCTTATTATTATCTACCTTCATGTTCATCCCTAAATAGGTTATTCTGCAATTCCAGATACACATGTATTGCCACACTATTGGAAATCCAATAATGTGCTCTATATCAATATTTTACCGTGATGGAAAAAATCTCACACAAGGGGGGAGTGTGGAACTTTTTCCATCCTCTGAAATCCTCTGCGTGAGATGCTGATTTTTAAAGTGCTAAATTTATAGTGCCTTCTGCAAAATTTAATATGTTAATCTTAATTAAATGTATATGAATACTATTATAAGAACTGAAAATTTGATTCCTTATATGCGTAAAGAATTTATAATGTCATTCAATAAAGTGCTCTCTTTAAAGTGCTACTCTTACAATGTTGTATACCGAATTAAAACTAACCCATATGTTTCTATACCCCTATACAGAGTGCTAATGTGTAAACCGAAATAAAGTGCTTGTGCCTACCTAACAGTATGCCTATAGGGTGATGGTTAATTGATACATTAGTGTCAAACACATTATAACCTCCATATTCAATACATGTTTGGTTACAGTGTATCCTAGTTCATACAAACATCTTCAGTACACCCTTCTAAATGGATATTTTATGCATACACAATTCTAATTAATATAATACAAACCTCATTTTGTAAAACCTTTCTACAATGATTTGTGTACTTCCTAATATGTAGGTCAAAACTACATATTAGGAAGTACACAAATCATTGTAGAAAGGTTTTACAAAATGAGGTTTGTATTATATTAATTAGAATTGTGTATGCATAAAATATCCATTTAGAAGGGTGTACTGAAGATGTTTGTATGAACTAGGATACACTGTAACCAAACATGTATTGAATATGGAGGTTATAATGTGTTTGACACTAATGTATCAATTAACCATCACCCTATAGGCATACTGTTAGGTAGGCACAAGCACTTTATTTCGGTTTACACATTAGCACTCTGTATAGGGGTATAGAAACATATGGGTTAGTTTTAATTCGGTATACAACATTGTAAGAGTAGCACTTTAAAGAGAGCACTTTATTGAATGACATTATAAATTCTTTACGCATATAAGGAATCAAATTTTCAGTTCTGATAATAGTATTCATATACATTTAATTAAGATTAACATATTAAATTTTGCAGAAGGCACTATAAATTTAGCACTTTAAAAATCAGCATCTCACGCAGAGGATTTCAGAGGATGGAAAAAGTTCCACACTCCCCCTTGTGTGAGATTTTTTCCATCACGGTAAAATATTGATATAGAGCACATTATTGGATTTCCAATAGTGTGGCAATACATGTGTATCTGGAATTGCAGAATAACCTATTTAGGGATGAACATGAAGGTAGATAATAATAAGCCTTGTGGGTAGAAAGAAGGTGGAGCAGAAACTTTAGGAGTTTAAACACTAGAGATCTTAAAAGGAACATGCAAGAGGGCACTACGAGATGTATCACCACCATCTTTTGGGTTGATCTGATATTTGGAATGCCCCACGCAGGTGCAGAATGAGTAATTGTAATGAGTAACACGCAGGTGCAGAATGAGTAATTGTAATTTTGAGGGAAGGGAGAACGGGCGTTTCCCACTCAATCACAACACATTTTAACCCTTTCGCTGCTGAGGCATTTCCCGCCTCTGTGCTGAGGTCATTTTTACCGGTTTTGCTCATCATGTTTAAACGTGTTTTGAAGGCTTATTTTAGTATATGACCCAGACATATTATATATCGTTATTTCCGTCAGACTCGGTAGATTCATAATAGGTCATTATTATATGTATACGTTATGTCATGTCTGTATATTATAACAAAAAATGCAATAAAATATGTATTTTCAATAATTTACAATGTGTAAAGTGTTTTTTTTCACATTTTAACATGCGAGCAATTGCGGTTATATTTTGTATGGGGTGCGCTTGTTAAAAAAATTAGAGATGGGGTCTCGTTACATTTTTTTTGGGGAAAATTACACTATTTTTAACAAACGCACCGCATACAAAAATCGTTAGTGCAGCATCATTGTTCACATTATAATTGAAATGGGAACAATATTGCTGCATTAACAAACCAAAAAAAAAAAAAAAAAAGTGTTTATTTTTTTTTTATAATTTTTTTTTTAATTTTTTTTTTTTTTTTTTACAACATTTTTCACTTTCATGTTTGGTATCGTTGGAACGGCCATGCTCTGGCCGATCCAACCATACCAAAATTTAACCCCTAACTGCCACGGATCGGGAGATAGGGAGTTCCAATAACTCCCTATCTCCACAGTTGGTGGCAGCATGGGCGTCCACAGAAATTTTTCCAGGGTGGGGCAAAATTTGAATGGCATCAGGCCCCCCTCTCCAAACATATACATACATACACGCACATACACCAGCCCCCTTCCTACACACATACATATATATATATATATATATATACACACCCCCTCCCTCCGTCTCTGTATACACAGTGACAGAGCCGGCTCTGTATACAGATATACACTCTGTATCCCCATCTCTGCTTAGATTGTCAGCTCTTGTGCAGGGTCCCCTCTCCTCTTAGATTGTAAGCTCTGGAGCAGGGTCCCCTCTCTACTTAGATTGTAAGCTCTGGAGCAGGGTCCCCTCTCTACTTAGATTGTAAGCTCTGGAGCAGGGTCCCCTCTCTACTTAGATTGTAAACTCTGGAGCAGGGTGCCCTCTCTTATTAGATTGTAAACTCTGGAGCCAGGGTCCCCTCTCTACTTAGATTGTAAGCTCTGGAGCAGTGTCCCCTCTCCTCTTAGATTGTAAGCTTTGGAGCAGGGTCCCCTCTCCTCTTAGATTGTAAACTCTGGGACAGGGTCCCCTCTCCTCTTAGATTGAAAGCTCTGGGGCAGGGTCCCCTCTCCTCTTAGATTGTAAACTCTGGGGCAGGGTCCCCTCTCCTCTTAGATTGAAAGCTCTGGGGCAGGGTCCCCTCTCCTCTTAGATTGTAAACTCTGGGACAGGGTCCCCTCTCCTCTTAGATTGTAAGCTCTTGGGCAGGGTCCCCTCTTCTCTTAGATTGTAAGCTCTGGGCCCTCATCCCCACCAGATTACTTTTAATCATTGTGTTCCTCCTCCCCAGGCAGACAAACTAGGCCTCAGACCAGGGGGCATCAAGCTTAATAAAGATTTGACAATCATCACCGTTTTTTTTGCTGTGTCCAGCATTCCAGTGGCCACAGCAGCAGCCCCTGCATCTCAGCCCAGGCAGCCTCTCTGCTTCTCAGCCCAGGCAGCCTCTCTGCATCTCAGCCCTGGCAGCCTCTCCCAGCATTTAAAGTGAGAGGGAGCACGTGGTGGATTGGAGGCGAGTGAGGAGGTGGCATCACAAGATCCACAGACCAGAACTCCTGGTGCAGCCTGCTGTGAGTAACAAACACTCGAGCAGGCTGCACACACAGCTGTCTGGGCAGAGCAGACAGGCAGCCCTGGTTCCAGGGGTGGGCAAGTGCCCCCCCTTGCCCCATCCTGTGGACGCCCATGGGTGGCAGTTAGGGGTTAACTCTAGGACTGGCGTCATCGTGCTACGCACGATGACGCCAGTCCTCAGGGGGAGTTCCCGGAGGCTTGGCCGACATCCAAGATGTCGGCCAGCTTCGGGAAAGGATCGCGAACCGGCGCTTTTCAGCGCCGATTCGCGATCCAGCCCCCCAGGGGTTAATGCCAGGCATCATTTGGAAGGGCAGGCTGTGCCCTTCCAAATGATGCCTGGGTTAACCCCCGCAGAGCCGCCGATCGGGAGGGAGAGAGGTCCGGAGGACCTCCCCCCTCCCTTTCAGGCGCCTCCTCCGCACATGCGGGGGGGGCGCCTGAATTAGGTGTCATCGCGCTGCCGCGATGACACCTAATTCCGGCGGCTGTGGTCCCGGATGCGCGGCTGACATCCAGGATGTCAGCCCGCACCGGAGGGCCGGAACCCGGCCGAACGCTGACCCCAATGGGAGGACGCGCTCAGCGCGTCCTCCGCATACCAGCGGGAATGCTGAGGACGCGCTGAGCGCGTCCTCAGCATCCAAGTGGTTAAAGGGTATATAAGGAGGTTGCAGGAGATTGTGAAGGAATTGATTTACATGCCAACTGATGAAGCGAGTGCATCGCGAAATGCGTATTGGTGTTTGTCTATTTATTGTTTTATGGAATAAATTTTAAATTTTAATTTTGATCATCGATATCCTGCAACCTTATTTTTTCATTTGGAGCAACATCATCGGACAGAGGAGGAAAAGGGGAGCCCGATATCTCCTAAAAATATCAGTTGTGAGATACATCTAGTGTCTGATTTATGACACCTCCAAATGTGAGTTGAATTATTATATTTTGGGGACTTGGATGTGTTTTTATGGATCACACTATGTTTCTCATTTCTATCCCCATATATCTTGGGAATTGAGGACTGCATAAAAGAAAGCAATTAACTGCTTAAAGAAGATCCTCGACCAAGATTTTAGGGGGAGAAAAGGAAAGGAAAAAAAGAGGGAAGCGCGGACTGCCACCACATTTTTCCATTATTTTAGTATATGACACAGACATATTATATATCGTTCTTTCCGTCAGACTCGGCAGATTCATAATATGTCATTATTATATGTATACGTCATGACCTGTCTGTATATTATAACAAAAAATGCAATAAAATATGATTTTTCAATAATTTGCAATGTGTAAAGTGGTTTTTTTTTCACATTTTAAGATGCGAGCAATTGCGGTTATATTTTGTATGGGGTGCGCTTGTTAAAAAAATTAGAGATGGGGTCTCGTTACATTTTTTTTTGGGGAAAAGTACACGATTTTTTAACAAACGCACCGCATACAAAAATCGTTAGTGCAGCATCATTGTTCACATTATAATTGAAATGGGAACAATATTGCTGCATTAACAAACCAAAAAAAAGAAAAAAAACTTGTTTATTTTTTTTTTTATAATTTTTTTTAAAATATATTTTTTTTTTTACTAACTTTTTCACATTCCAGTTTGGTATCGTTGGAACGGCCATGCTCTGGCCGATCCAACAATACCAAACTTTAACCCCTAGCTGCCACGGATCGGGAGATAGGGGGTTCATTGGAACCCCCTATCTCCACCATTGGTGGCAGCTAGGGGTTAACTCCAGGACTGGCGTCATCATGCTATGCACGATGACGCCAGTCCTCAGGGGGAGTTCCCGGAGGCTTGGCCGACATCCAAGATGTCGGCCAGCTCTGGGAAAGGATCACGAACCAGCGCTTTTCAGCGCCGATTCATGATCCGGCTCCCCAGGGGTTAATGCCAGGTACCATTTGGAAGGGCAGGCTGTACCCTTCCAAATGGTGCCTGGGTTAACCCCCACAACGCCGCTGATCGGGAGGGAGAGAGGTCCGAAGGACCTCCCCCCTCCCTTTCAGGCGCCTCTTCCGCACATGCGGCGGCGCGATGACACCTAATTAGCCCGGCGGCGGTTCCGGATGCTGGGCTGACATCGAGGATGTCAGCCCACACCGGGGGGGCCAGCGATCGGGGGGGCTGAGCGCGTCCACCGCAGTGAAAGGGTTAAGTTGTAAAGAGAGGAATAGTAGGCTGCAAACTCTTCAGCAATGTCGGTAGTTTTATGTATTACGGAGTGGTTAGCAGTGTGAAGTTTGTCTATACGGTGCCGTGGTTGGAGTGCGCGCAGTCGGCATGCCAGTAGTCTGCTGGGTTTATTACCATAGGCGTAAAATCTAGCCTGAAGACGTTGCAGGTGGGAAAAATTTGTTTGTTTGTCAAGTGCGTGTAATTCGTTGTGTGTCTCGCTTAATTGACGAGCAGTGATGTCTGAGGGGGATAGTTTGTGTGAGCGGTACAGAGAGTCAAGTCTTCGTAAAAGGAGAAGACGAGCGGCCACCTTAGATTTCTTAAAATGAGATGCCCATTTTATACAGTGTCCTCTCAAAACTGCCTTATGGGCTTGCCAAACAGTCGCTGCTGGCAAATTGTCGCTTGTATTCAATTCAAAATACGATTGCAGTTGGGTTTCCAGGTCAGTTTTAGCCGTCACGTCGGATAGGACGGTTTCGTTAAGGCGCCATGGTGAGAGGCCATATGGTTTGTAATCATCTTTTAAGATTAGGGTCATTGGGGCGTGGTCGGAGCAGGAAATAGTGCAAATGGAGCAGTGCTCCACCCATGGGAGTGAGTGGCCCTGTACCATCATATAGTCAATTCTAGTGTGGGTTTTGTGTACTTTAGAACAAAGTGTATAATCTACCTCGTTAGGGTGGAATAAGCGCCAGACGTCGTGGAGGTGGTAATCCGTCAACAGGGCTTGGAATCTGTCAATTTGCCATTTACGTTTACCCGTCAGTGGGCGAGAGCCAAAACTCGAGGTATCTTTAAGCGGGTCTAAGCTGAAATTCAAATCCCCACACATTATAAGGGTACCAGTAAGGACAAGAGATATTTTTTCTAGCATAGTTGTAACAAACGTCACCTGGTTGTCGTTGGGGGCGTACACATTGACAATAGTATAAACTCTATAGTTCATTGAGCACACTAATATAAGGTATCTGCCAGCCGGGTCAGACAATTTCCGGTGCAAATCGAACACAACATCATTTCTAATAAGAGTAGAGACTCCTTTAGATTTAGAAGGGCTTGTGGAGTGAAATTGGGTGGAGTAGTTCGGCCAAAGCAGAGGAGCGTGTGAGAGCCTTTTAAAATGGGTTTCCTGCAGGCATATGACATTCGCCCTTAAAAGAGTTCTTTATAAAGTGTCCGCCTCTTACATGGGATGTTCAAACCTTGAACATTATATGACATTATTTTCACCATCGGGATAGGTGTACGGAATGCGTAATGTAGGGGGAATAAAAGATACGATTCTTTGAATAGTTACCCAAGTGTTCGTCGGATGGGAACTGCTGATATGAGGGGAAAAAAAAGGAGTCGTGAGTACTGGAATGAGCATTGTTCTACAGCATGCAGGTTGATGATGCAACACAGAAGGATATGAGACTGATGGGGGTGAATCCAATAGTCCCTGGAAAAGAAAGGTGGGGGGGGAGAAAGGGAAGAGAAAAAAGAAAGTCATAGAAAAACTATATACAAAGAATAGTTCAAAAATCTCCTGTGTGGCAGCAATCCTGTTGCAACTCCACATCTCTCAGCAAGAGAGGGAGAGAGTGGGGGAACGTGGGAGAGATGAACTCTCAACTGGACGGAGCTGCCAGACCTTGGTGTCGTGGTATATCTTCAAGGACGCCACGACAAGATGTCGAAGTCGGCGGAGGATGTCTCGATGAATATTCGAAAGTGGAGTAAAACAGGGAAGAACAAGGGGCATTCAGCCCGGTTTTCCCTTGCAGACCTTTTTCCATTCCTTCTGTATCCTCCGAGGGAGCGTTGAAGTCGGTTGGTCCGGCGGTGATGGGGTGAGGTCTCTTTCCGACAGGAACTGGAGGCCCTGTTCCAATGTTGTCACCACGCGTTGAGAGCAATCATGTGAGATCAATAGGTTTTGTGGGAAACCCCAGCGATATGGGATATCATGTTGACGTAGTGTGGTGGTTACCCTCTGGAGCGAGCACCTAAAATCAAGCGTGCGTTTCACCAGGTCAGGAAATACTTGCAAGTGATTGTAATCGGGAGACCGTGCTTGTGGATTTCGTAGGGCCTGGAAGAGAAGTTCCCTGGGCCTGAAGTAATGAAGGCGTAAGATTACATCACCCGCAGTGTCTATTGGCATCGCGGACGGCCGCGGCAGACGGTGTATGCGGTCCATCAGCAAAGAATCTGGGGTCAGCTCAGGCACCAAGTGTAACAAAAAAAAAAAAAATAGGTAACATAGGAAGCTAGTTGCTGGGTTTTAACACTTTCTGGGACGTCTCGAAGTTTCACATTATGCCTGCGGGAACGGTTCTCAAGATCAGCAATTTTGGTCGAACATCCCTCCAGCGTGTCCTCTAGTTCCTGTACCTTGTCGGCCATATCGTTCTGTGCATCAGCATATTCCCCCATTTTATCCTCCAAATGAGAGGTGCGGTCTGCTAGGCCCTGGATATCAGCTCTAATCTCTTTGACCATTTCTTTAAACTGCGATTTTAAGTCTGCGGACATAGAGGAAAGCATACCTTCTAAAGTAGTGGTAAGAGCTTTCATTTCAGTGCCTGTAGCTGCACCCTCCGACTGCGTTATCGTGGCTGTTTCCGGGCTCGAGCGGCCAGCGCCATCTTGGATTCCAGCTGCCGATTTTTTTGTGACAGGACGCGGTGAAAAGAACTCGGATTTAGCCGCCGATTGTTTGGTTTTGCTCTGTGACATCTCCCACCGCCGATCGAGTCGTTTCTGGGTTAATTAGGTACTTGTAAAGACGTTTTTTTGTCGCTTTCTTGAAGGTCTGTGCTCAGAGCTCCTCAGTCAAGCCGCCATCTTAAACGGTGGTCAGCCACGCCCCCTATATAGTTAGTTTTCAGATCACCAGAAAGCATTTTTATATAAAGGACAATGTGATTCTGATAGTATTCTTTTCCTTTAATCATGCTCGCCCTGAATATGAGTAATGGAAAGCATTTAAGCCCAAAATACTATTTTACATCACAATTTTCCATGAGTCAACTAGGCCTGTGCCTGGAGCAATAGAATGGAGAGGAGAATTTTTTATTGATTCTGCTCGGTTTAGGATTTGAGTTAGGGTTATTGTTTCTGCTTGAGTTATGGGTTAAATTGAGTTACTGTACTATTTCTGCTTGTTTTAAAGATAAGCGTTACTGTTTCTGTTTTTTTTTTTATTAGGTTTGTTGCTTCACCTTTTTTATGATTAGATTTAAGGTTACTTTCTTCCTTTTTTAGGTTTAGGATTACAAATTTACTTCAATTACTTTTAGTAATCTGAACAGATCCAAAAATTATAGTATATGGCCCGTTATCAAATCAGATCATTTGGTCAAAAGGCAGTGTTCAAGCAAAATATTATACAGCAAGCAAAGGGTATGGGAACCAGGTGATCCAATAGAGAGAAGTAAATAACAAACAGGAGCACTAGCTCAATAAAATAATTGAGTGGCGACTCACTGTTCCTGTCGTTCTTTTAAATGCTGTTGTGACATCATCTGAACGTGACCAGCGTTTCAGCGACTCGGGTGGTGGATGGACATTCTTACCTCCGCCTCTGAGCAGATCATTCATGGTACCAAGGAGTGAGGAACGTCAAGGGCTTCTGCATCTTGCGGAGAGAAATGTGGACTCAGACCGGGATGTTTAATGGGAATCCCAGTCGGGCAGAACCATTGGGTTAAGGGAGACTCCAGTGTGCGGTCACGATTCCAGCCCTGTCCCCTGTATGTGAGCTGATCCGGGATGGCTCTTAGTTCTTGCCCTGCCATTCCTGCATCCAGTCCAGGGAGTTTCTTGTTACTATCAGCTCTCCTCTGTATCACCGGTCTTAGCACTTAACCAACTGCCTATTTAAGGGTGTTGCTCGCATGGGGCTAGGCTCTTTCATTTGAGTCATATGCTGTGTGTTTCTCTGCTGGTCCACTGGTTTATTATTCTGTTGCCTGTTGCCCTTGCCTATGCATTTATTCTGTCCCTTGCTTTAACCCTTTCTGTCCATGTGTACCGACATTGGCTATCCCTATAGACAACTCTGTGTTTTGACCCTTGCGCTGCTAACTATTTTGTGTAGCAGCCTTTGGCTATCCCTCCTATTACCTATAGTTTAACCCCTGTTGTGCTGTAGTAACCCTGTGTGCCAAACTTGGCTATGCCTTTTGACTATGTTTATGCTTTTACCCTTGTGTTACTATACAGATCTCTGTTTGCCTCAGGTTTGCCTGAGACCCTACTCCAGTGTGTAAACGTTTCCTAGTTTAGTTCCTGCTACTTCAAAGACCGGACTCTCAGATCAGGGACTTCTTTATTTTGGTTTGCCGGTGTTCTGGGTCTCATCTCCAGGCTGAGATATTAAACCGGGACGTGCTGTTTCTAAGTTCTGTATATTTATAGAGAATCCCTGCCCAGCCTAGCTGTGTCTTCACCTCCTGTCTGCTATTCTGTCTGTCTGCATTTAATTAGTGGGGTCTCCTGCTTTTTTGGCTTTCAACCGTGCATATGGGTTCCACCTTGGCTCATGCAGGGTGCCCCCATGACATGGGCAAAGAAAGAACAGAAAGATGAGGAAGTACCAGCTTTATAAAAGTGTTATACACCATTAACTGTTTCTTTCTCTTGTGTGAGTGTCAATATTTACAAGGACCTCAGCTGGTGCAACATAAGCATAGTTTCCAAGATAAATAACATTAAAATATATTTCATAGTCTCTATTAAATCAACACAGTAACGCATTTTAAAAGAAAAAGACCGGCGGTAAAAGTCTGTATAATGGTGACCCTCTAATCTATGCCCAATTTTTATCAACTAGGCTTTTTACATGTACATATATGCACACACAATATTTACAAAAAAAAAAAAATGTACGAAACCGAGGTAAAATGAGAGGGAATAAAAAGAGAAAATAATGCAAGGAGTGCCACCTAGGGGTGTATTTTGTACTAGCCATTTAAATACTCCAAGTTATTTTTGAACAAACATCGTTTTTGCTTTATCAGTTTTGAATTAATAAAATTAAAACATGCTTAACATTAAGAGATTAAACAGGCGAATATTGCCAAAGATACTTATTTGCATACATAATTGACATAAACCACAAGGGTGCTTTTTCCACAGCAGAAGTTTAGCACATTGAAGATATTTATAGACGTTCTATTAGATAATTTGGAAAAAAAAAAAGGAGGGAGAGGTGATGTATACAGCCCGAGTGTGTCTCGGGTTACCGCTCTCAGCGGTGAAATTTAACCCCGAGACACACTCGGGATAACCGTCAGGGAGGTTAATGAAAGGACGAAAACTAAAACAACATTTAGTCCAAGAAAATGGAGTGCAGCGAAAAACAATGTTCCTGTCTTTGAATCCCAGGAATAGATTTTCAGGATCCTGAAGAAAGCTTCCTTCTCAGGGTAACCTCAAAGAAAGAAGAATATCATCGTGCGATCTATAAGATAATACATGGGAGGTCCAGAAAAACATCAGCACACTCACGTTATTACCGGCTACCCACTTGGAACCTCAAGTCTTGTGATCCTTAAATAGGGCATAGCATAGACTGTAATGTTATGAAGACAGAAAGGTGGAATGGAAATATACTCATAACATTAGTCTATGCTATGCTCTGTCTCTATCTATATTTAAAGGATTTAAAGACTTGAGGTTCCAAGACTGTCTACATCGAAAAAGGGCAGGTGGGTAGCCGGTAATAAGGCGAGTGTGCTAATGTTTTTCTGGACCTCCCATGTATTTTAGATCGCACAATTCTGTTCTATCTTTGAGGTTACCCTGAGAAGGAAGCGTTCTTCAGGAACATTGGTTTTCGGTGCACTCCATTTTCTTGGACTATTGATAATTTTCTTGTGGTTTGGGACAGGAACCACGTGTGAGTGCTTGTAGCGATCATTCCTACAATACTATACCAGCGCTGCCATATTGTGTTTTAAAAACAACATTTAGCTTTGGTCATATTTTAGACTAGTCTACAAAATTAACACGGTTTTCTGATGGACTATAGTCCATCTGAACATTGGGTGATTTGTCAGTTTGTCTGAATCGCAACGAAACAAGCCGGGTCATCGACAAAACAGATGAACAAAGCAACCAGGGCTGGATTTGCATATCAGGAGCCTGTAGGCACAGAAATGCGGAGCACCCCCCCCCCACGTAAGCAAGAAAAAGAAACATTTCAAGATGACTTTGTGAACTTTCGTTTTGGGGCAAACTGAAATAAGAAGAAGAAAAGAAAAATACAAAAAAAAAAAAACATGAAAACCATCTCTGTGCTCAAATCAACAGATGGGGCAGGATCTGTTGCCTTGGTTGAGGTACTGCAGTGGGATTGTTTTATAAGTAAATGCATATATTGCCTCTGCCATGGGACAGAAAAAAAAATTGCATTTACTTTTTTCAATTTTTTTATTTATACTCATTACATGATCATGTTTGGTATCAATGTAAAGACCAGACTCTGACCTTTCCAATGACGCCTCACTTAACCTTGTGCAGTATACAAGTAATAGATGCAGGTTCCAAAGTCCCAGTCTCTTCGCACTGCAGTGCCAGTCTAGGTTGTCAATGAAACAATGTGTTGCATCATCAGCTCCACACTTGCTGGGAATGTGGGAAATGAGAAGGTGAGTTAGCGCCGCATCACTGTTCACTTAATAATAATTCAGTTTACAATTCTAATTCGCTGCGTTATAAATAAATGGCTTTTTTTTCTAAATAATTAAATCTAACCTTGTTATATCTAGTTTCACTGTAAAGGCCATAATCTGTCATTTACAATGATACCTCATATGTCCCTCTTGCTCTTATGGTTCCAGAGATACGGTGGTGTAAAGGTTTGTAAAAAAAAAAAAAAAAAAGAGCAAGGCCCCCCTGTGGCAGGCACCTGTGGGCACATGCCTACTCTGCCTAGTTATAAATCTGGCCCTGAAAGCAAGAGATGGATTCTCTATCAATTTAATTTTGGTTGCATTGTTCTTGATTGCAAAAAAGAGTGTGTTGCTCAAATGCAGTGTTTCCCAAACCTGTCCTCAGGACCCCCCACCTCACAAGGTTTTACAGATATACTCAAGCACAGCACAGGTGATATGATTTGCTGCTCAGTGATTGCAGGATTCAGTCTGTTTTCCCCCAAGGTGATCTGCAAAATCTGGCCTGGCGAGGACAGGTTTGAGAAACACTGCTCAAAGCCGAAACGATCGTCGGGGGTTGCTGCACCTCTCGTGCAGGGATGACGTCCTTGTCAGTCAGTACTGGCCGCCCTCATTGGGTGAGCGCAGACTGATTTGCATATGGAGCATTCATCCCTGTAAATGGCACAAGCAAGCTAAAACCTTGAGACCTGAGCGGGCACCCACCGTGGAGCAGGCCACTAGTGCTGTTGCTCGTCCTCAGGATCCTCACACTCCGGCCCCCCCTTTTCGAACTGCTCAAACGTGTTACTCACAATCACATCTAGCCTAGTGTTCTAAAATTCTCCATTTGTTTTGCAAGCTAGATCAGTGTTTCTCAAACCTGTACATGGGACCCTCAACCAGGCCAGATTTTGCAGATCACCTTGAGGAAATGCAGACTGAATCCTGCAATCACTGAGCAGCAAATAATATCACCTGTGCTGGGCTTCAGATATCCTGGAAAACCTGGCCTGTTAGAGGGTACTGAGGACAGGTTTGAGAAACACGGATCTAGCTTGCAAAACAAACGGAGAATTTTGGTTAACCCAGGGACACCATGATGCTGGGTGATTTGGTTCTGTCTGCCCCATTTAGATTCGTATGTATTTTTGGATACTGTAGGTCTGGTTCATGATGAAACAGATTGACACGGACTGTGTGTCTACATTTGATAAGTGCTTAGCAAAATTTTGTACTTTTTAAAAACAATTCCGTTGCACTGTACAAGATAAGCGAACAACACACAGCTTCACAACTAAGTTTGTAATCAAATCACTATTCCTTGGATGTACACCCTAATGAAAAGGGCTGTGCATACTAGTAGTGATGGACCAAAGTTGCATTTCAGCGTTAAGGAGTCAGGACAGGACCAGAATTTTCTGTTCCGGTCCTCCCTTCCGGACGCTGGGTGCCAAGTCACCACTGGCGCCACAAAACTGGCAGCTGCCCATGCAAGGGTTTCTCATGGACACCAGTGCTGATCCCTGCTGAAAAAAATTTCAAAAGAAATTTGAACCACGAAGAAAACTGCGCCAGGGGCGACTGACCCCGAGGCCGCCCCCCCACTGTTTATAAATAAATAACACCTGATCTGGAATAGTTGCACATCCATACATCTAGCATCTCTGCAGACCTATTCCATTTATGTAACATACGGGGTTATTTAGGCACTCTCAGACAGAGCCAACAATAAGTTTTTTTTCTCTTATTGGTCTCATTTGCTGCAAAATAACTGAAATTATGCATTGTGTACAACCCAGTTCATTAAGGAGTGCAGTGTGTAATTAATAAGTGCTAACAAGTATACACGATTATTGCTCAGCAATAATCGTGTATATGGACGTACAGTCAATTTTAATGTGTTTAACTTAAAGTGTAAATGAAGTCTATAAAAGGGTGATTGGGTGGGTGTAGCCTAGGGGTTGCCCTGGCACATAAGATTAGTTGAGGAAAGATGACAGCAAGGAATAAACATTCCGACAAGAAAAGCCACATATGTTGAAGTTAAATGTCATGATATAATTTCTTTACATAACATTAGCTATTGACAGGCTGAACTCTGGCATTTCTTTATACAAACATCACGTAGTCCAGCTCATTTGCTACAGGAGAGAATTTTCATTTTAATCTCTGCTGAAAAGATCAGATTCATATCTCATAATTAAATGCAAATTGAAAGAAATGAGAACACAGCTCGATGTCCACTGCATGGTAGGGAAACATCTGTGCTTTATCATCTGATACATCTTTAGAAAGGATTAAAAAGGAACCATGCATAATGCAGAGTCAAAAAAAAAGAATTAGACTTCTGGGAATTCTAAAGTTAATACAATTGTAATTATTGCGAGGCTGAAATGAGAGGATGGGGAGACACAAATATTTAAAAATCAAAGACTGTGTGCCCTTGAACAATAAAATGTGGCAGCATAAAGAACAAACTTATGATCGTAGAATATGCCCAGTGTATACTTCCTGTTAATAGATTCCAAGTCAGGAATAAACATAACCAGAGTTCTAGTAAACTTACCAACTCCATAGTTTGGTACTTTAGAAATACTTGTCCCTAACAAGTTCCGTAGCGCTGTTCACTAGGTGAGACATAAATCTACAAGTTAAACACAAAGAGCAGAATGAGAGAGGACCCTGCTCAAGAGCTAACAATCTAGAGCAGTGTTTCCCAAATCTGTCCTCCGTACACTGACAGGCCAGGTTTGCCAGATATCTGACGCACAGCACAGGTGATACGATTTGCTGCTCAGCGATTGCAGGATTCAGTCTGAATTTCCCCAAGTTGAGCCACAAAATCTGGCCTGGTTGAGGGTCCCGAGGACATGTTTGGGGAACACGGATCTAAACTTTAATGCCTTTGGTAAATTTTACCAGAGCGTTTGTTAAGTTTACCCTGACTGGGAATATAGCGGAGGATATTCACACCACCACCCAAGCATTTCGGTCCCTGGGAAAAGCACGGGACTAGAGACCTGCAACCAGAGTTTTTTCCATGAGCTTCTGGTGGGTCAACACTACAATAGAGTTGGCTGCATTATGGGACTCCCTCAGAACCACGAAATCCTAGGAGAGATGTTAAATACTTTGTGCGCCTTCAGCTACTAATGTTTTTTTATGAGAAAAGACAGCCAGGATGTCCTTGCCCAATGCCCACTATCAGGGTTATTAAGAGAAAGGTGAAACACTGGAGAATTTTTCTGGTTTCTCTAATTCGACCTAGAATTTTCACTTCTCCAAAAGCTCTCCAGAGTTTCACCTTTCTCTGAAAAACCCTGTAGGTCTCCTTTAAAATTAGCAAGGTTTGTCGGTTTACTTCTATTCCTTTACATTGATGCAAATCATATCTGACCTTGGAGATTGAGCTTTGTTTAAGAGGCCAATAGACTTCCTAGTTTTAACATTTGCAAAATGTTCTTCGCCTCAATGACCACCAACATACATTGTGCTACAGACCGTTTACGATTACAGGAGATCTCCTAATTGAAGATCTCAATGCGTTCTGTCTGAGGACGAACCAGACCTTGCAGTTATGCATGCTGTCCTCTTGTTAAACATGTTCCGGGTAAATTGCTGGTGGGTGCCTAACCCAGAGAGTTGCACTTTTTACTACATGGCTTGTAACGCACATGCTCTTTTCTATTTACGGCCCAGATGGTCTTCACACATTTTCATTTTAACAAATTCCTCTTTAATAGAGGAGGAACATGCCTGTCAAGCCGAACACGAAGTTCAACAATATGTTGATATGAATACACCAAGTGCCTACTCCCAGCAAATGCTTTTGGAAAGAAACTATGATAAAGCGGTCACTTTAGTTTTTCATAGGAACAAGCAGATTATTGAGAGGATTAAAAGGAACCCCCCCAAAGAGAAAAAGCCTTTATCATAAAGGCTCAAAATCCTGAACAACGCCTACAAAATTGTCTGAAATCAAGTCTTCCTTGAAATGCAAAGTTGCACTTTCCACCATTTCCTTCAACTCTTACTGCAGGAGTAAAATGCATTACGAGGCCCCATCGAAGCTTTCCACTAATAGTGCCCAAGAGATACAACTATACTCATTCAGTATATTAGAGCAGACGAAGCTGCTTCATGTGGTAAATTTGTCTTATCCCATTAAAATAGGAGTCCACTACTGGCCTTGTAATAATTACATATGTTTTCATTAGGGGGGGGGGGGGACATGCTTATGAATGCACCAAGAGCAGGCAGTGGCCTAAGAGACCTGTCCATCAGAGAGTCTTGGATCACATCTCCAAACATTTTAACTCCATGGTGGCATTACAGAGACTATCATATGCTGTGACACAGAAAAGGGGGGGGGGGATTAGTAATAAAATTCCAAAGAAGTCTCCAGTACGTACCTACAAATGTCTCATTATGGATATTTCTGGTTTACAACAAGTCCTTGATTATGATGTAACGTCCTGTGCTGAAGTTGCATTCACCTGGTAATTGTACCAGAATTTGTAATCTAGTTAAACTCTAAAGAGACACGGGGATCATCTCTGGAAGTCATTTCACCATATGTAGTTAATTTGTGGGTCTTCCTAAGGTCTGAGAAAGATATGGTGTCGAAGGACTGGTGGGATCAACAATCACATGCTATCGTCACATTAACAGGCAGTTCTAGGGTCCTACCTTCAAGTGTTTTGGAATGGCCCTTTACCAAAACGTGTGGTATACAGATATATGCCGGTTGAGCACTGATTAAGAAACGCTCCACTTCTTCCCTGACTATACAACTCCACAATTTATACTTTCAGAGGGCATCACCTCACCCCAAAGTCAACCTACATAAAAAAAAAATAATCCCAGGGCCTTCACCAGTAGACACCATAGCAAATTTTCCATAAAGTTGCTAAGCCATATTCATATTGGCACAACTAACCCACCTTCACAAAACCTTAGACCACAGTCAAGAAACAATGTGCAGGAGGAGATAATAGGTCAGCAAGCTCAGCTCTCCAGATTCTTTTAAACTACATTTCCTGTGACATACGTGTAATACACACACACACACAAACACACACCTCCACTCCAAGCATAGATTAGACCCATCTAGGACAGACCCTTGCTGGAGACCGAAGTAGTGGCAGAGGGTAGATTTTCCATATATGGTGGAACTGCAACAAATGTATCAACTTCCAGCCTAACTAGTTGCACCTACTGGAATACCTGTTAAGTATAGCACCCCTTATGCTGAAAACACTGCCATAAAACCCCTTCCAGGACTTTGTGGATCTATGGAAGACAAAAGTGAAGTAGCCGTACAGCGAGTGTGCTGGGGGGGGGGGGGGAAATCACAACCGTATGCAGCAGTTCTATAGACATATGGAGCCATCTGCTGCCCAAAACAGCACTGCTACATCTGTAGAATAATACAGCCTGGGCTCCACTAATATCTTCGAAGAACACAGATTCCAATGTGTTTTAGCATCTCTGGTGTCATGCCCGAGGTGCTAAACCTTTAGGACAGTGTTTCCCAAGCTTGTTCAGAGGACCATCAGGCAGGCCAGATTTTGCAGACTGAATCCTGCAATCACTGAGCAGCAAATCATATCACCTGTGCTGTGCTTCACATATCTGGCAAACCTGGTATGTCAGTGGGTCTTGAGGACAGGTTAGGGAAACACTGCTTTAGCAACACATTCTGTAGCCCATTTGAAAAATAAATTTCCATCAACCAAATTCCTTTGCATTGCTCCAGAATCAGACCATCCAGAGTATATTCAATATTGAGGCACCAGCAGGTGCATATCATGATCGAGTATAAATCGATATTGGTAGTGAAGGGACTAGCCTAGGCAAGATCTGAGTCCTATGAAACCTACACTATTTATTCCTATTAGAATCTCCTTTCTGTGCTATTACTCCTTTTACCTTCCTCGTTCATGCAGAGATTGAGAAGAGGGCTGCACTCAAACATTTCATAACGGTGCTACAGAGACCGTTCAAAACAAACCAAATTCAGAGCATTCCACCCAAGCATACATCTAAACCTATAAAAGACACCTGACTTCAGTTTAAAGCCAGAGTTTAATAAAAATAAAAAAACACCCACCCTCAAAATTCAGTCTTGCAGTTCATATGCCTGTCACAATATCAATGCACCCCATCACAGAAGATCCCATCCAGGTGAACCTAATGCCTGCTCTTGGGATTAAGTCAATGTAACATACAGTACATCCCCCTGGAGCTCTCGGCCCCAGCCATAATGGTTTTGAATTTCATACTTTAACAACAGACCACCTGGTTTTGCACCCCTCTCTGTCATAGGTGCCTCATTTCAGGACCCATTTAAACCTTGAACTGAATGGGGTACATTGATGTGGCAAGAATTTTTTTTTTTTTTAAAAAACAATCTGTTCAAGTCAGGTATCTATAAAGTCTTTAAAGCCATATTTAAAGGGAGTGCTCTGATAGATGTAGTTTCAGTTTTAATCATGTCAAATAAATTTTTTAAAAGAGTTTATTTAATGCAAAACAATTTAAATATAAACAGTTATGATTATTTTCCTGGTACGTAAAGATGCTTTAGGTATTATTCATTGTTTTAAGAAAAAAAACACTAAACAAAATAATCACACAAAAAGGTGAGAAATGCTAAAACCAGAAAAATAAAACAGAATTCTGAAAATATTTTTCCAAGCAGAACGAATGCATAGTATGCGAGGCTTCAAGAGGTTTGAGTACATATTTTATCAGAAGTCAACTGAAAAACATCCAGGAAGGTGTAGATTCTGTATAAAGATAGGCTGCAGCAAAAACTGTGGCAATGATCATTAACAAGGCATTTTAACCCTTCCACAACCCTTTGATTTTTTTCATATTTCCAAAAGAAAAAAAAGGCATTTTAGGTGTCAAAAGGCAAGCACTAACACTCTTAAGGATATAGTTAGTTGAAATGCAACCTGTGGACTAAATCACCAGTGCCACTATAAACTCTGAGCAGTACTTGAGGTTGTGTCACATGTAAAATTATTAGGCCATCATTACACCCTCCCCATGCAGCCAGTGATATGTTAAAGGTAGCTTAAACATTGGGCAGGAAAAGGCCAAAGTCCCATCCAATTTGAGAATTAATCGGAGTCTTCATCATCAAGATACTCTTCCGCGTTGCTAGCTGTTCGTACAATACCTAGGTAGAGATAGAACAACGGTTTAAAATATATGTTTACAATGTGCACTCATTTGCGTATATAGTGGTGTCACAAAGTACTGCAGCACAATGATAATACATGCGATGACCATTAGATTTTCACAGTATTTATAGATTTATTCTTTGAGTATTGTATAAATGGTAAGCTCTCTCAGAAACAAGGACCTCAATTCCTCTGGTATCTGATGGAGAAATATTGACATGCCTTTTTGGCATTGGCACTTCATAAATAAAAGGGTAAGGCCGGCATCAGAAGAACGCAGTCATCAGATCCGTGTCGACGCACAGTTTAACGTCTCGTAGCATTGATTTGTGATCAATAGAGACCAACACACGAAGTACATGCGCACCACGCAGGAGGCAACGGACACCATTTAGGCCTTGAAGTAAAAGATTTCCAAATTCCTTCCTATAGTGACACATTATGATTCTGTAATGTGAAGAGGAGGAATATCAAAATATGAAATTATAGATTTCATAAGAGCTCTGCGAAAAGTAATTCTATAATTTTGAGATTGAATAGAGTGTTCTGCCAATGCTTCCTTTAAGTATTAATCTCCTTGGTTTCTTCCATATTTGAGGCAGTCATATTCCACTTATTCGGAGTGGCTGGTTATGCGTGTCCGACAAGGAACAATCTGGCTTAAAAACGCTTGTCTGACTCCAGCCTTAAGAGTGGAAGGAATGTCCGTGAGAGTGGACATTCCTTACACTCTGACGCCCGTTTGGCCACCTCCTATGGAGGATTGCGCTTTGCAGCTCCGAATGCACATTGTAGCGCTTAGTCTGGGAGGCTTTCTGAACGGACGCAAGCAAGCCTGCTGCAACATGTGCGCGCTACATCATGTGGCCGGCCCCGAAAGCGTCAACGGTGTGACGGACGTAGGGAGGCACGTCAGTACAGGCGCACATAGTGCGTTCGTCTGACATGGCCCTAAAATGTATATTGCTTTAAATTCCATGATGTAGTAGCTTGGAGTCATAAATGTTATAGGAGGAATGACTGGCATGCAAGACATCATGGAATGAAGATTAACTGAAATCATAACTGAAGAAATCACAGTCAATGAATATCCTCCAATTTTCAATAAAGTTTTGTAGTTAGTTGAACAATCCCCTCCAAAAAGGGATATACCTTGGGCTTGTTTCTTTTTGAGCAGGGAGGCACACTGAGCATTTGTCGCCATATCCAGAGCCAACTTGTTTTCATTATTCCTCAAGTCAGTTCTGCATCCTAAAGAAATCAAAACAGAACAGATACAAAGATTAGAACAAACTTAAGACCGAAGTCTTTCTATGAGGAAACAGATGTGACATAAATGGTTATAAACACAGATGCAAACAGTACCTGATATTTATGATCATATTCAGTCATGCCCAATTAAGAGGGGTTTTTTTTTTATCCCAAATCAGGGTGCCAAGAAGAAACTTTTCAGGAAAATGTCTGAGCAAGGTAAAGCAATCATGGTAGAGACATGCTGTGGTTCTGGAATATGAGAAAAATACAGAGCAGCACAGTACGTGCACGTGGGTCCCTTTGTGTGAGAAGCTAGGCTACGCCATCCGGATATGGTAATATAGCACAGTAGAAAATTCAGCTGAAAGGATAGTGTAGACCTAATATAAAGCAAGAGTTAAGGGAACAAAACAGAGGCAACTGTAATGATTGACAAACTGGGCCCTAAGCAAAGGGACGAGGTACATAGGAGCAACATTCACAAAACAAATGTGTAAATGAGGTATGAAAGACACGTGATGATGCAAATAGAAGCTATACAATGTAAGAAGAAAACGAAAGGAAATTCACAACTGTATCAAAACATGTGGATTGTTTTTATTAAAACCTATTCAATGTCATTAATACACTGTTGACTAATGACAAAAGCGGATTTCCATTTTACGCACACACAAAATAGTCAAAATGATCTAAAAGAACATGCAATCTGAGTCAAATATGACAGCTCACAAACAATCATACACACGCATCATAATACTTCCGCGGTCTACCACTACAAGTAAAAAAAAATAATTGCTAATTTGTGATGCTGAAAATGTGTTAATATTTGACATTTGGGACCTTTACAAACAAGGACTCTATTCTAATGTATCAGCCCCTTGTACACTGATCTTGTAAAGCGCTGCGGAATTTGTGGCGTTCTATAAAGTATAATAAATTTAAATCCTTTGTAATAATTCCAAAATGCTTATCCAATCTGTTAATATAAATCAATAGAAAAATCGCCATTAAAGTCTATGGCAATGTTTGCCAATCATTTGAAGCTTTCGTAACAGATTGGATAGGAATTTTCAAATGATTAGAAAGGAATGAAGTTGAGGCCCTAGGCAGGAACACTCAAATATGCAAAAACCTATTTGTGATTTTGAATGTGGAAGGGATAGGACTTTACAGGCGTCTAGATTATTTTGTTTCCTATGAATGGATTTATCAGAGAGCGCCATTCACTAAAATATGAACTAATCCTGCATTGGAAATTCCCTTTCATTATGTAGCCTGACTTTTTTTTTTTTTACTGCAAACAATACAAGTGTAGATTACAAATTCATTAAATTCTTTAATTACCTAGTTGCCATCGTTGAGAGGTTTTGGTTTGCTTAAATTTTAAAGGAAGATCAATAAGCAAGCAATATTTGCCTGTAGGACACAGAGCCAGCCATCATGCAGACTTAGACAAATTGGAGAAGTACTGCAGACACCCACTGATATAAATCATTTCTTTAAACAGCAAAATGTGGATCAGCAGAATACAATAATATTGTTATACTGCCTGATGGAAGAAATCAATGACAACACACTTCTGCTCCTCAAGTATGAAAGCAAGGGACTAAAAATGAAGTGGACCAGCTTAATAGCTCCTCATAATGTATATAGTGATATTTTGAAGCTAGCGACTTATATCCTTGTACATGACCACATTATGTTTAAGATTCCAAGTAATTTGTAAAGTTAACCAGATCTCTTCTAAAAACGTCACAGTCATTCAAGTCTACGGAGTTGGTAGATTTACTAGACCTCTGGTAAAGTTTACAAAGGACTCAATCTAACCAATATCTGCTGGAATGTGGTTAGGCATGCTTGAAATCCCACCTTTAGACAGCAGTAATTCTACAATGTCTGCATATCCTTTCCATGCAGCTGCATGCAGAGGTGTATCTCCAAGCTTGTTCTGGAAGGAATGCATGGAAATAGAGGTAGTTTAGTTTGTCACTGTAAAAAACAGCAAATTTGCATGCCTTGTTAGTATGCAAACATTTATGCAAAGTATGAAATGGAAGCATTTATACAGATATGAACATGTCTGTAACGTGTATTTTAGAATACTGTAAATCTAATTATTTTTCGTCATTTTGATTTTCAATTTCCATTAATAATAAAAATTAAAAAAACACCACACTATGTTTTACCTGTTGGTTTAATTCAATATTTGGCTGGGAAAGCAGCACTTCCACAACATCTAGAAATCAAAACAGACATAACATGTTATTTAAAAAAATTAAGCAGTGAAACTAAAAATGACAAATAAAAGGTACAACTCTATTCACTAAAAGGGTGAGAGTCCAGAGAGTTAGTCAATTTGGAAAGTGAGAATAAATGGGAGAATTTTTCTGGTTAGGCCATTTTGACCTAGAATTTTTACTTCTGCCAATTCTAATTTCAGACCTATATATGTAGCTTGTGAGGAGCACGAAGAGAGGGTCAAAAGGCCAGAAGTTATTTTTTTTTTATCCAGTAGCCAGGGACACACAATGTTGATTCCAGTGTACATGTGAATATGAATGACATATTCATTGTGAAACTTGGGAAACAATTAAAGTCTTTGAAGCTTTACACAGTTTTTTGTGAAATTACCCCTGGCTCCCATATTTCCAGGTTAACATCTAAGGGCCACTGGCAGCCTGGGTTTGTCAAGTCCACGTAAGACATGTGTGAGGTCATGCACTCAAGTTTGCATGGTTGAACATATACACTGGTAACCTCACTAACAAGCGGAAAGTAAATTACACTTGCAGTATATCAGGGATCTCAAACTCCAGCCCTCCAAGTGTTAATGGTCTGCAGTCCCTAGAATTTCTTTGAATGCCTTAGATGGTAGTTGAGCACCATCTGCGAGCCGGCATTTGAGATCCCTGCATTACATGAAGAAAAAAAAAAAATTAACCACGAAAAAGCAACAAGTTCTCCAATTTGCCAGAAAGAGTAACCCATAGAATACATAACCACTAATGATTGAAAGAGAAGTCATGGAAGAATAAAATTTACATGCTGTAAACAATTGAATAAAAATTTACACTTGACATTTTTTGTTAAATAATACTGACATGTCACGAATATACATACAGGGTTATTCAGAGAAAGGTGGAACTCCTGGAGAAGTGAAAATTCTAGGTCAAAATAGCTGATTTGGAAAGTGAGATAAATGGGGGAAGATTTCTGGTTTGGCTATTTTGACCTAGAATTTTCACTTCTACAAAAGGTTCACCTTTCTCTGAATAACCTTGATTGGAGATCAAAATACATTGTTACTGAGTCTGCATAAAAAAAAGATATTTAATTTGCCTGGGTCCTATAAAAAAAATAAACATACATACAATGTTTAACCCCTTCACTGCTGAGCAATTTCACCCCCTTGTGCTGAGCTCATTTTGAAAATTTTGTGCTCATCGTGTTTAAACACGATTTGAAGTAAAGTTTTACAGTAGGAACCAGACAAATTCTAGATCTTTAAGCAGATTCAAAATACATTATTATATGTATACACCATGTCCTGTCAGAATGCTGTAACAAAATTTATAAAAAGTAAATATATAAATTTCCAGATTTCAATAATTTACAGCTTGTAAAATGAGGTTTCCCACAGTTTATCATCCAAACCTTTATGTCTATATATTCTATAAGGTAAAAAAAAAAAAATAATAATTAGAATGGGAATCTGTTACTGCATTTTTCTGAGAAAGTACGCAATTTTAACTAAATCTGGAAAAATAAGGAAATTTTTGGGCTTTTTTTATTTGCCGCAACGTGTTTAATGAATAATATGACCATGTATAAAATACTGACTTTGCTCACGGTGTTGGAAATGAGGTAGTGAGTAAATGCAGTGGTATTGTTCATTTTATACATGAGCAAATGGACAATGCCACTGCTTTGGAATACAAAATAAAAATATTCGTGTGCTTTGGTTTTTTTCATGACATTTTACATAGCCATGTTTGGTGTCATTAAAAAGGCCAGGCTCTGACCTGTCCAATCACACCCAACATGACTTCGTGGGGTGCAAAGAATGGAAGAAGAATGGAAATACAGCGTTCCAAAGTCCCCTTACTCTCCTTGCAGCTTTGAAGCAACTTGTGCTTTAGATGGACCAATATGTAATAAGGCTTTGTGCCATCACCTCAACATTTAGTTCTGGCATGGGAAATGAGAACGACAGTTAAGGCTTCATTGTTTTCTTTACAATGCAAAGCACATAAAATAAACCAATAAAAAAAATAAAAAAACAACAACCGCAGCTGTTTAGGATGAACGAATGCGTAGTAACGCATTGTGCCATCACCTTCAAAGCTTGCTGGCATGGTGTGAAATGATAAGGGGAGTTAGTTAGAAGGGGTTATGGTCAGCGGACCAGTAAATGAATTTGGTTGACGAACATATTAGACGATTAGCAGAGAAAAGAAAAGAAAACTTCCCTCTGACAACAGAACAAGAACGATAGAGTTTTGATAAAAATGGAAGCAAGATATCACTGTTAACTGCAAACACATGGATTATAGATAAAGAATGTTACCTTTGTGTCCACCGTGGCAGCCCCAGTACAAAGCGGTACTTCCCGCTTTGTCCAAACCGTTCACACCGACTCGGTTCTCCAAGCATTCTCTCAGCCAGCTCAAATTACCTAAAAATGGTTAAAAAAAAAAAAAAATACCATGAGAAACTTTCTATTATTCTGTGTGCCTTTGTGTATAAAAGATATTCTTTTTAATAGCTACAATGAAAGATTTAAAAAAAATTAAGAAAATCAATGGCAAAGCTTTCCTGGCAATGTACTAAATCACTAGCCTATTCCTCTCTTTTGTTATATTTGGATTATCCAAACAGCAACTCAAAGATCACATCGTAGCCCAGGTGTTAAAACTTTAATAAAAATGTATTTGTTCCCAATACAGTGCTTAGTTTGTAGAACTGCAGTGAGCAAATTTGTTTGACAATAGTAAACACAAGGTTTCTGGTTAATGTCAAAGCACATTGGATTGGAGAAAAAAAATATGAAAATTTTACTATAAATAAAAAGAAATAAAGTTACCAATCTATAACAATATTCAGCGTTCCTTCCAAGACTAATGCAAGTTTTATGTTAATGGGGTACTTTTAGATCATCACGCACCTCTTTTGGCAGCTTCATGCAATGGGTTGTCAATCGACTCTGCCTGTTCAGCGACTGAATGAGAACAGAATGGATTATGGATTCATGAATATTCAATGAGCGCATAAACACAAATAAACGAACTGTATCGGAAGCCAGGAAAGAAACTAGATATTACAGTAAGCGTACCAGACTGCATGTTCCCAGATTGTGTTTATTGCTACATTGATCATTCGCTAACACTTGGAATGTTGAATATATACTCCCAGTCACACATTTTTCAGAATAGATATTATTGTATTTGTTTCCTTGACTGGTTTCTGCCATTGAAAATCTCTAATATATATATATATATATATATATATTAGCAGTTATGGTTTTAAAAAACAAAAACCCAGGAAAATACATAAGAATAGCCATCCAATAAACCAACGGCCTCATAGTAGCTGTGATGGAAGCCCCTCACCTAGCTTTTGTCAGAGTCCCTGTTCACATGTCCAACGCACAATCTGTCACCACCTGGCCAACACTGTCCTATCCTCTGTGCCCTTAAGAGTAAAAAAACAGCCTCTTACTAAGGGATTATGAGCCTGTTATAGTAAAGGCTACACATAGAACATACAAGAGGAAACTAAGCAGCGCCTTTAACCCAGAGACAATGATTGCTGGAGGATGGCAACTGTATATTGTATGACGACCTTAGCGACAAAGTGATTTGTGTTTGGCTTCATAGGTTTGAACTTGCACTTCATCTGGAAGGAAAGGATATAGTGATATCCAAGATAATTCTGTTAGATTTGCCAAAAAAAGTGTATACAAAGCCATATTCTGGAATTAAGGTAATCCTTTACCAACTTCATACAGTCTGTCTGATCAGACAGCGTTGATGTAAGCTTCCTAAATATCAGGACTCTTTTGTAGACAATGACTCGCAATGTACTTGGCTGGTCATGCACTTGAGCATCCAGCCTGTGGGCATTTGACTGCTGAAACCTCAGGAAGACATCAGCATGGTCATCCAATTGATGGTTTTTGTAGTCACCTCAGCCTATTGGGTTATGGGAATTATAGAATAAGAATTGTTGTATGCAAGTTATTCATATAGCAGGAGTGCCATTGTACTTTTAGTGGAGTCTCTATTCCCCTTTTGGGAATTACAATCTATAAAACCTAGAATCCTTCATGTTAAAAATGTAGATTGCAATTTCTATTTAAAGTTGCCGCTTGTGCCATTATGTGCTACAGTTCAATGAAGCTTTATTACCATATACCAAAATTGTGCAAATGCCAGCATGTCAGAATAATAGATCATTTTCAATGACCTTAACGTAACAAAGTCAACCTTTTACTTAATCTAATACTTTGCCTGGAGACCACGCAAAGAGAAGCAAACCAAAACAGGGGGCAAAAAACCAAAAACAAAAAAATCATCTTCAGTTTTTAGTAACATCCTTGGGTTCAAAGTTCACTCTGGCGCCTGTCACGGTAACAGGAAACAAGAATTTAGGTAGACTTGCTTGCAGTATATGGTTAGCAGTTGCAGCGGATGATGAGCTTCCTTCCAATAAAGGCAGTAACAATTCTTGATTTCTCTATCTTTTAGAAGTCCTTTTGTGGTCTTCTTGCCTCAAAAAGAACACAGGACAGAAGGAAAACCCATGGTGCAGCCAATTAACCCATTAAGCCATGGTGCAGCACGTTTTTAGGTGTCACCCCCTCGGACACCAGATGTATGTACAGCCGGTAGATATAAAGAGGTACCGGACCCCCTCACCTTTCGATGAACGTCAGCGACGTAATCTTGCTTCTAATCACCAACAGGACACATGTAAGAAGGATAAAGTGAACTAAATAAAAAAAGCGATAAAATACACCGATACGAGTTTCACGAGATATTCGCTTCTTCATTGTGTCAGAGACACACTGACTGACGAAGCGAATATCTCACGAAACATGTATCAGTGGTGTATTTAAAGTCGCTTTTAATAAATTCATTTTATCCTTCTTACATGTGTCCTGTTGGTGATTAGAAGCAAGATTACATCGCTGACATTCATCCAAAGGAGAGGGGATCCGGTACCGCTTTATATCTATCTACCGGCTGCACATACATCTGGTGTCCAAGGGGGTGACACCTTAGGCTGGTGTCAGACGAGTGCACTGCAGGTTCCTTCCACTCTGCTGCCACTGAATGCCCTCAGCTGTGCAAATCGCGATCCTCCTATGGAGGATTGCACTTTGCAGCTCCGTTGACGCGCTTTCTAGCACATCAACAGATTCGTTCCCTAGATGGACGCTTGCTGCACGCGCAGTTCGTGTGCGCGCGCACAAGCGTGTGGCCGGCGCTGCATCACGCTGCTGCGACGGCCGCCGGTAAGTGCGGGTGCACAGCCGCACTAGGTGCGCCCTAAAAACGTGAGTTTTTTTTCCTTAATATTGTTCAGACTTTATCCCGTTAATTGGCTGCACCATGGGTTTTCCTTCTGTCCGGTGTTCTTTTTGAGGCAAGAAGACCACAAAAGGACTTCTAAAAGATAGAGAAATCAAGAATTGTTTCTGCCCTATTGAAAGGAAGCACATCATCCGCTGCAACTGCTAACCATATTGTTTATTTGGCAGTTCGAGGTATACTGCCATGCAGAGAGATTTTGCTGCTGATCTACACATACGGACGGTTTTAAAATTTGTTTTAACTTTTGCTAAAAACTTGGTGTTAACCACGGCAATTGTCCACTGAGTGGCGCCAGATACACACTTATCAGTATAAGTTGCTTTGGTTCCTGTATGGGCCTAATATTAAAAGTAATGAGACATAGGAAATGGAAGCTACTCATTTAAACTGGCCGACCTTTATGTGAGAATTCAATTGCAGCCCAAAATCCCCAGGGGCTACATGGGGATCTTTGCCAACAGCTATTATTGCCTTCATCTTGGCAGTCATACCATCTCGCATGTGACTTACAGAGCCAGGAATTTGCTGCCACCCGAAACATGAAGTGCACAGATCGTGTAGCCTTTCACAGATTTGGAAACTGTTAGATTAGGTCAAGGGTCAGCAACCTTGGCTCCCTGATGTTTTGGGAACTACATCTCCCACAATGCGCAGTCACCCATTAGGCCGACTGAGCCACATGGGAAATGTAGTTCCCAAAACATCAGGGAGCCAAGGTTGCTGACCCCTGCACTAGGTCACCACACAACATTAGATTTCATTGTAACATAGCTACTACCAATTCATACGGGTGGCAAGATTTGTACGGACATGAAGCCAGAATTAAAACCTAGCCATCACATTCCATTTTTCAGCACATTTACATAACTCTCCAAAAATAAAACATACCCAAACTAGTCAAGGTTATTTTTAAGCAATATTAGTTATATACTTGCAACTGTATAAACTAGTTGCCCTGCAAGAACAAGTATGTGAACCCTTTGGGATTACGTGGAGTTTTGCATGAATTGGTCATAAAATGTGCTCTGATCTTCCAAGTCCCAACAATTTGAAAAACACAGTCTGCTTAAAATAATACAACACAAACATTATCAGGGTTATTCAGAGAGCGTGAAAAGCAGGAGAATGACTGGAGAATGAAAAATTCTAGGTCAACATAGCCAACTTGGAAAGTGAGATGACGGAGAATTTTTCTGGGTTGGCTATTTTGACCTAGAATTTTTCATTCTCCAGTCATTCTCCTGCTTTTCACGCTCTCTGAATAACCCTGTATATGTTTTCATGTTTTTATTGAACAGAACATGTAAAACAGTCACAGTGCAGGGTGGAAAAAGTATGTGAACCTTTGGACTTAATAACTGGTTGACCCTCCTTTGGCAGCAATAACCTCAACCAAACGTTTCCTGTAGTTGCAGATCAGACCTGCACAACGATCTGGAGTAATTTTTGACCACTCCACAAAACTGCTTCAGTGTAGCAATATTCTTGGGATGTCTGGTGCGAATCGCTCTCTTAAGGTCATGCCACAGCATTTCAATCGGGTTGAGGTCAGGACACTGACTGGGCCACTCCAGAAGGCGTATTTTGTTTTGTTGAAGCCATTCTTTTGTTGAATTACTTGTACGCTTTGGGTCATTGTCCTGTTGCATCACCCATCCTCTGCGGAGCTTCAGTTGGCGGACAGATGGTCTTACGTTTTCCTGCAAAATGTCTTGATAAACTCTGGAATTCATTTTTCCATCAATGACAACAATCCGTCCAGGCCCTGAGGCAGCAAAGCAGCCCCAAACCATGATGCTCCCTCCGCCATGTTTTACAGTGGGGATGAGGTTTTGATGTTGGTGTGCTGTGCCTTTTTTTCCTCCACACAGAGTTGTGTTTTTTTTTTCCCAAACAACTCAATTTTGGTTTCATCTGTCCACAGAATATTTTGCCAGTAGTGCTGTGGAACATCCAGGTGCTCTTTTGCAAACTTCAAACGTGCTGCAATATTCGTTTTGGACAGCAATGGCTTCCTCCGTGGTGTCCTCCCATGTACTCCATTCTTGTTTAATGTTTTCCTTATTGTAGATGTGTCAACAAAAATGTTAGCATGTGCCAGAGATTTCTGTAAGTCTTTAGCTGACACTCTAGGATTCTTCTTTACCTCATTAAGCATTCTGCACTGTGCTCTTGCAGTCATCTTTACAGGACGACCACACCTAGGGAGATTAGCAACAGTGCTGAACTTTCTCAATTTGTAGACGGTTTTACCGTGGACACATGAACATCAAAGGCTTTTGGAGATACTTTTGTAACCCTTTCCAGCTTCATGCAAGTCAACAATTCTTGATCGTAGGTCTTCTGAGAGCTCTTTTCTGCTAGGCATGGTTTACATCAGGCAGTGCCTTTTGAAACCAGTAAACCCAAAACTGGTGTGTGTTTTTAAAGGGCAGGACAGCTTTCAGCAACACATCCAATAATATCACACCGATTGGACTCAAGGTTGGCTCACTCCTGGCTCCAATTAGCTCTTGGAGAAGTCATTAGGCTAGGGGTTCACATACTTTTTCCACCCTGCACTGAATGTTTACATGTTATGTTCAATAAAAACACATGAAAACATATGTTTGTGTTGTATTATTTTAAGCAGACTGTTTTTCAAATTGTTGTGACTTAGATGAAGATCAGAGCACATTTTATGACCTATTCATGCAAAACGCCCAGAAATTGGGCTGAGCATTAGGAAAAGGGGTTTCAAATGTTGGCAGGATTATCAAAGGAAATGTGATCACATTTTTAGCATGTGTATTAGACCTGCTTGGCCATGTCACTTGGAAAACTTTAAAAGCAAAGCCTTTTACACAGTTACAGTTGAAAAGTCATTCCCTCGAAAGGGAATATCAGGTCATGGGTGTCGCAATCTTATGCTCTCAAGTGCAGTAATAAAAGGTTGTTTTTGTAAAGCCCCTTTACTACCAACCACTTTTTGTTATATATATATATATATATATGCGATAAAAGCCTCCACACTATAAAGAAGTTAAGTGTGTTTATTATTGCAGAAGCCATTTGCACATCACAGCAATGCGATGTGATGAATTGCATCCCAGAGCTCCTGTGCCACATTCCCCATATGCAGCAAGGTATTCTGGGTAGGATATGCAAATGACATCTGTCTCACTTTTTTGCCCAGCATGCATAAAAGTGAGACAGATGTCATTTGCGTATCCTACCCAGAATTCCTTGCTGCATATGGGGAATGTGGCACAGGAGCTCTGGGATGCAATTCAAATTGCTGTAATGTGCGAGTGGCATCTGCAATAATACATACATGTCCTAAGTTTTAGTAATATGGCAAAACAACTTGGCGATCTTCTGAGAAGTGACCTATATGCAAAGAAATTGAAATAAATGTAAAAATTTGCATTATTTGTTTGACCTTTACAGATATATTTTTGGATGAAAGGTTCTAAACACTGGATGTTGCCCCTTTCAAAACAGAGCTGCATTATTAACATCAGCTAGAAATGGCCTTTTTGTGATATACAGCAAATGTGAAAGATTAAAATGTTCAGATATCCTGTAGCGAACATAAGATTATTAGCAATGCAGCAAGGCCTGTGTGAGGATACCAAACCTGTATTTATTTCAATGTATGCAACCACAACCTTCTTGCAACCCATGACTTCCCGTGCCAAATATTTTAAAATTATTATTATTATTATTATTATTATCTAACCAGCCGTCTATACCTAATAGAAACAGCTATAGCTCATCATTTTAAAATAAAAAAAAATCTGGTGGTCATGTATTGCTGAAACGATGAGTGTACATTATTTAAGAAGGTTCTTGGACTTACCATAATTACTGGGAATGAGGCCAGTCTTTCCTTTGCAAGTACCTTTCCACCAATTTGTATCGCTCTGTATAGAAGAAGAAAAATAATTAAACACTCCAAAATAATAACCAAAAAAGGAACAAAAACATGGAGAAGTGAATAAAACTTTAAAAATAATGATGTAATGATCAAAACTGAAAGTGTAAGTAATTAAACATTGCTGGCAGTAAGTTTATGTTCATTTCAGGTAGCATTTTTTTTTTTTAAATATACTGTTAATCACCCAGTCATTTCCCAACTAGGTTACAAGGTTCAAGTCTTAATGGACAAAACCAAAATACACACCATGTCTGAAATGTAAAGGATATCGCCTTCATCGAAATACAGTTCATCTGGCTGAAAGGAAAGAACAGACGCATTAGGTGAGAATTAAAACACCGTGTACGGTAGGATACAGGGCATGTGAGTTGGCTCGCAGATTTTCTAACTTCGGCTGGGGGGGGGGGGTTGAGATTCCAGAAGTCTACAGGCATCCATCGTATTACCTTGGCCCTTCTTAAAACTACCAATAAAGGTTATGTTTTAACCATTGTTCTTGAAAGAACACTCAATGGTTTCCAAAAATACACGTTACGCCTGGCTGCTTTCAATTAATTTATAGCCTTTTCCTTCTGCACCACATTTCTTGCTCCAGTATATGCCAATAGGCTTTGATGATCGAAAACCTATCCTTTGGGAATAATGAACTTTATTATGCACTCAAAAGATACCAAGGCTTGTAATCTACTCAGAAGGTTCACGTTCACTGCTTGGCACGCCGCTTCCCTCATGCAGATCTATTCCACTCCGAACAATCTGTTCAGTGATCTATAAAAAGGAACACTCTACACATCCTGACCATTTATATTTATGAAGAAGTGGTCAGGATGTGAGGCGTGCCCCCCCTCCCTTGCCAAGCCAAATTGGTTAAAAAGTTGGATGAAATGGAGGAGTTTACTCCACCCCACCCAGTGTCACCAGCACCTGGGGAGTTTGAAGTTTCCGTCTGTCAGCACGCTCAGAACATGCAGACGTCACCGTCGCTCAGACCACATGCTCTCAGTGCATTCGCTACGGAACTTGCGTATGTAACGTTCGTAAGTCTCTGCAGTGGGCAATTTGCATTTCCTATGCTACGCAAGTAAGGCAAATTGTCCAGAAATGCCTCAGGACTTCTGGGTGCAGGAGTCCCTAAGCTGAAGAGGAGGAGCAACACGTGGCCAGGGACAATCTGAGTAAAATCACCTGAACAGAAGAAACCTAACACTGGTCAACAATTTATTATTTTTTTCCCTGGCGTGGACTTTTGCAGCTGTTTTAAACTAATTTCAGGGTGCTGATTCCAAATCTGACGCATTATTCGCAGCGATCGTCAAAAAGTGCGTCCGAACGCATTGCCGGGTTTTTGCACAGAATGCGTGAAAACGGTCATACGATGCGCATTTTCGTGCGTGATTTTTTACGGACCGTCAATAAAACACTTTTTTGCGTCTGGACGTTATGTAGGCCGGACATGAGCCGCGTCTGACGTCTCCTAATCACGCACACTCGCCACTAGCAGACGCAGCGCACTCTGTACGTCAGTATTAGCGGTTCTGCGTTCGAAAAAATGCGTTCATTTTCCACTTGCGTTGCGCGGCCGGACTTCGTATATTGGCCGTCATTTGCTGCTACTGCGGCCGTGATTAACGCATGTTAAAAATGCACTAGTCTGACCCCAGCCTTAGTGTTAAAATATGGTGCTGGATTTTTAGGATAATGTGTTTATAGTATTGTTTTATGTAGCTATCCACATTTATTTAACCCCTTAGTGCCCGCTGCTGTTTTTAAGTTTCTCCTTTTAGGTCAAATTTTCCCTCTTACTCGTTTATGCAACCCACACATATTATACACAGTTTTTCCTGCCATTAAATGGACTAAGGCTAGGGTCAGACTGAGGCAGTGCGAACGCGCGTTCTGGCGCACTTAATCACGGCCGTGCTAGCAGCAGATGCCGGGCAATGACGGCCAATATACGAAGTACGGTCGCACAAAAGTCCGGCTGCGCAACGCAAGTGGAAAATTAACGCATTTTTTCGAGAACGTTAAACCACTAGTACTGACGTACAGAGTGCGCTGCGTCCGCTAGCGGCGTGTGTGTGTGATTAGGAGATGTCAGACGCTGCTAATGTCCGGCCAACATAACGTCCAGATGCAAGAAGTGTTTTATTGATGATCCGTACAAAATCACGGATGAAACTGCGCATAGTATGACCGCTATTGCGTATTCCGTGAAAAAATACGTCCATTCTTCGAACGCACATTTTCACGGACAACGTGAAAAATGCGTTAGTCTGACCCTAGCCTAAAAGATACCATTATTTCCATCATATAATTTACTATTCCAAAAAAATTGGGTTTTTTTCAATTTAATTCCCAAAATCTACAACCGCAAATCTATCTCCACTTGTCAGCTATGGGGTTAACTGGCCCACTGACGTCCTCACACATATGGTGAGGATGTCAGTGGGTGGCGGGTGACCAAGATGTCAGCCATCTCCAGGTTTGAATCGCTATTCGGTGCCAATTCGCAATCCAGCAGCAAAATAGTTAATGCTATTCACCACTGAAAAGGAGAGATTCCCCTTTCCAGTGGTGTAAATTTTTTCCCCCTACAATTTATGGTTGAGGAGATAAGAGGGCTCCAAAAAGGAGCCCTCCCTCCCCTTCCTGATTTTTAATGCAGGTGCCGGTGGACACCTGCTGATAACACCGGGCAGCATGATGATGTCATCGCGCCTGCCAGCCCTCCTAAAAACATGGGGCAGGCTTCCAGCCTGCCAGAGAGGGAGGTAAGTGTCAGGCAGGAGGGAGGTTAGGAGACCCCTGACCATAGACGTCCACGGGTCTAAGGGAGACTTCCCGATCGGACGTACATGGCATATCAGCAGTCGGGAAGGGGGGGGTTAATATTTTACTTCTGCAGGGCGTGATCTAACAATGGCTACAACACCTGAAAGAAGGAAATGCAGTAATGACCCAGATATCTTCTGCTACACCTGTGGCAGCTTCACTTTGCTGGATCAATTTGCTGTTATTATTTAAAATGCAGTATTTGATAACTCAAAAACCTGATGTGATTGCCAGATTTGGAATCAGCACCCCAAAATTACCTTAAAACCATTGGAATACCTTATGCCAGAAAGTGTGTGTTGACCAGTGAATTGGGCAAAGGCTGCCACTAGTGCAGGTTATCTCTGCAGACAGAGCTTAACTTTGTATGAATACACCGTCTCTTTCTACACATCCAGCATTCAACAGATTAGTTAACATTAGCACCATAAATAAAAAAAGCCACACGTCTATTTAATAGACCATTAGGTTTAGTATGTAAATTACAAAAACAGAGCTACAGATTAATGTAGCCATAATTTGATGAGAAAAAAGGAAAACCTTAGAAAGCTACCATACGGGGGGGGGGGGGGGGGGAGACAGTAACCATACACATTACAATAAACATTTATAGATTTGTTAGAGGAGAAAAAAAGACAGTTCACTAGGTCAAAATTGAAACAAAGTATGTCAACTTACTGTTCTGGGCTCAAATGTGTATAGAGCGCGAAACACTTTTACTTGCCCTGAAAGAAAAAAGATTTTACATTGATGAATAGTGACGCAGCACTGATAAAAAGGCACCAAGAGGCTCCATAGAATGATAGGATATGTTCGTGATCAAAACTGATGATAAACTAGAACATAAGGATTGGAAGAAAATAACATTTTAAAGATAATGGTCAAATTGTAGGGGAAATGTCATCTATAAACAGGGCTGGCAAGAAACCCCCCCCCCCCCCGGTGGACTAGAACTACCAGAATTGTTAGTTCGCAGGTTAATGAAATAGTCATAATATTTGGTTCCTTAATAGCTGGGGATCTACATTTCTGTTCCACTATACTGTATAGATTTTTTAAAACATTTGACTATTAGGTACAGGATTATTTAATCCTGAACAGTAGGCAGATACTACCACAAAATGGCGCTTGTCAATATTTCAAACAATTACTCTCCTGTGCTTGACCATTTCTCTGATACAGCAAGATAAATAGTTTAAAAAATGTCTTCTATCCACATACTGTGGTCACAGCAAAAGCACCATTTCTAACCACAGGATACAATGGAACATTATGTCACAATATTACCAGCTCAAAGCTAGACTTCAAGCCTGGTGTAAACTTGACAGGAGGTCAATGCTGCAGAATTAGCGCCTGCCTCGTAATCTTGTTCTTACCAACTTTGATGGCTCTGGTAAATTCACAACAGCTCTGGTTACAGTTACAACGCACATTTACAGCATGGGTTAAGCCCAAGGACCAGGCCTCACTGGGAAGCAAGCTCTGCAGGGACAGTGCCTCGGTTTGAATGGTATGTCCTGTATTTGACAGTCTAATTCCTTCCAAGATGAAAAAAAATAAATAAAATGGGCCAGGCACACTAGTCTGAAATTTTTAATTTATTGCGAGCGAAAACAACTTTTCATCACATTACTATTGCAAATTTTCCCTCAAAATCACTAATGCGCCTGGTCCACCATTGCACTTATTAATATATAAAAAGATGATGCCTGAACATTACTGTCTATTCCCTCCCTAAAGACAGAGTAACTATAGCTTCCCCTGACTAACACACTGAGTATGGTGTGGGCACACGGCACAACTGCTAATTGACTTGTATGAGCAGACTTTTTACAGGCGGGTTTCAAAATCCTCGAAGCAATGCAAATAATCCCCGCATTCTGCACAGAACCAGCCTGTGTAAGGCATCACAACGAAAATGTACTCCTAGTGCAACGTGTGGTTCTGAGACAGATATCCATTTATTCCAGGTTACAAACTTGGATCCCACAATCGGTTTTGGGGAAGGTGTAAACATTCCGTGTTTTGAGTGGAGTAGGATAGTCCATAACTCAGAAGTTTCAGGAGCCCTGATGTTGTAAAGCGCTACAATATTGTTTTTAAGAGGGTATGCATAATGGAGAAGTAATAAAGTGCTTAGATTTTTTCCCAGCTTTAATTTAAATCAAAGCATAGAGATGGTCAGAAAAAAAAAAAAAAAAGTGTAATCTGTTCTTTTACAATGATATACAGTTGTGTTCAAAATTATTCAACCCCCACTGAAATTGAGTGTTTTGGCCAGTTTGACATTGATTTTGATCATTCAGTCATCTTGCTTACAATTAAATCAAAGAGGCACGTGTAGGTCAGACAAATATAACATAACATTTATAATGAAATAACCACAAATGTCTTTTCTGTGCTCACATCATTATCAGTTTTATTCAACCCCCAAGTTACATTCAATCTTAGTACTTATAACTGTAAAAGGATGTTGTACTAACAGCTTTTAAACGTGAAGCATAGCTTGACACAAGTGTCTTGCAGCGATCTACAGGTATCTTCGCCCATTCGTCATGGGCAAAAGCCTCCAGTTCAGTCACATTCTTAGGCTTGCGCACTACAACTGCTTTCTTTAAGTCCCACCAGAGGTTCTCAATCGGATTTAAATCAGGTGACTGCGATGGCCACTCCAAAATGTTCCAGCCTTTAATCTGCAACCATGCTCTAGTGGACTTGGAGGTATGCTTGGGATCATTGTCCTGTTGAAAGGTCCAACGTCTCCCAAGCCTCAGGTTTTGTGACGGACTGCATCACATTGTCATCCAATATCTCCTGGTACTGAAGAGAATTCATGGTACCTTGCACACGCTGAAGCTTCCCTGTACCTGCAGAAGCAAAACAGCCCCAAAGCATGATTGACCCCCCGCCATGCTTCACAGTAGGCAAGGTGTTCTTTTCTTCATAGGCCTTGTTCTTCCTCCTCCAAACATAGTGTTGATCCATGGACCCAAACAGTTCTAATTTGTTTCATCAGTCCACAGAACACTATCCCAAAACATCTGTGGTTTGTCCACATGACTTTTGGCATACTGCAGTCGACTCTTCTTATTCTTTGGAGACAGCAAGGGTTGCGGTTGGGAGTTCTGGCATGGAGGCCTTCATTACGCAGTGTGCGCCATATTGTCTGAGCTGAAAACTTCAGTACCCACATCTGACAAATCTTTTCTCAGTTCCTCAGCAGTCACACGGGGACTTTTCTCCACTCTACGCTTCAGGTAGCGCACAGCAGTCGAAGTCAGCATCTTCTTTCTGCCACGACCAGGTAGCGTTTCAACAGTGCCCTTTGCCTTGAATTTGCGAATGATGCTTCCTATGGTCTCTCTTGGTATGTTTAACATCTTTGCAATCTTCTTATAGCCATTGCCCTTCCTGTGAAGAGTAATCACCTCTTCTCTTGTCTTCCTGGACCATTCTCTTGACTTCACAATGTTTGTAACCACACCAGTAAATGTCTAGAAGGAGCTGAGTATCACAGTCATTTTAAAGCTGCCTAATTGGTGCTTATTATGCTTTATTGCTGCTCCGTGACATCCACAGGTGTTTTCAATACCTGATTGAAAACACTTGAATGAACCTCTGTTCTTCAGAGTGGTAGTCTTTAAGGTTGAATAATTGTGTCAATGAAGAATTCACAAAAGAAACATTTACTACTGTATTACAAAACCAATTGATGTAATTTTAGTTGCATATGGTTCTTTAAAAAGTCCTTGTAGGATTTCATTCTGAATACAATTACAAATGTACACTAAATTCCCTAAAACCCTTTACAGCATTGGGGGTTGAATAATTTTGAACACAACTGTACATAGATTTAATACCATATCATTAGACATTAAGTTCTCCGCTGAAAACGAGCAAATCCTGGAATACAGTTCAAGTACCACCACAAGTATGTCCTAGGTTCAAGAACATTGTATTTCTGTAACTACTGTAAAATTTCAAAGTAATAAATACAAGATATTAAAAACCACACAAATATACAGATTAACAGAAAATAAATATGTAGGTAATAGTCATTATGTTACATGTTTACAGGTGCATTCCGTATTGAGGTATATGAATAGGGATCTCTTAAGGGACTTCAGACTGGGGAAGATTTGATGGCGTCTGGGAGGTTATTCCATATTAGTGGTGCTCTGTAGGAAAATGAGGAATGAGCCACTTTCTTGTTGTATTGCAAGTAAGGTGCAGGTCCTGGATCGAAGGTTATAGGCGGCGGGAACTGCTGGGGGAAGCAGCCTATTCAGGTAGGGTGGTAGCTTCCCAGAAAAGCTCTTAAACACCAGGTTGGAAAGGTGAAGGGTGCGTCTAGATTCCAGTGATGGCCAGTTTAGCACATATACATACATAGCTCTGTTCTTATTGGAAAGTGGTCACATGGCATTAAATACACGTATCGGTGAGTACCTGAAAAAATTTTTTGATCTTTTTATAGAACAAGTAAAGTGGTATTGGTGCATCCCTAATTTGTACTGACCTATCCATTGCACAGTGCGGCCGAATATGTTGGCGTTTTATAAATAATTGTACTTCTATATGACTTTCTAGGACACCATGGTTATCTGGCCGTTGGTATACTGAAGCCCTGACTTAATTTTATTTAAAATATATTTTAGAATGATGCAGAGACTAGTCACCATGCACCAGTAGTATCTAGAAGCTGCTGAAAGCGGACTCTTAGGCTCGGTTCAGAGGAGCGCAGTGTTCACGGCTGTGTTGCCGCACATTTTAACCCCTTCACTGCTGAGCCATTTCACATCTTCTAAAAAAAATAAAAAAATTGATACAACAGTCATGTTTGATATCATTGGAAAGGCCATGCTCTGGCCTTTCTAATGATACCAAACATGACCCTGCTAGCTGTCAACAGTCGGGAGATATCAGGGTTCAAAGGAACCCCCTGTTTCCACCCCTATCTTTCCTTAGAGTCAATGAGGACGTTCCCCACACGTCCTCAGCAGTGAAAGGGTTAATGTCCGTGGTAGCATAAATCATCATCAATAGAGACCCACACACGAAGCAAGTCCGCACAGAAGTGTGGACACACAACGGACGCGGCAAACGGACGCAAGTTAGGCAAGAACGTCTGCATAGCTTTGTGTGTGAGCGATGGAACATAGACTGCATTTTTGATGGACAAAATGTTTTTCATATTAAAAATTTAATTTCCCATCTACATCAGTCAAAAAAAAAACACGAGGTAGTGGCCACACAGTCCATCAGAAAGTACATCCGTTGTGCACGGACGCACAGTATGCGCTCCTCTGACCCGAGCCTTAATGTAAAACTTGTTATGAAAGAAATTACAGTTGAAAGTCAGTTGCTGCAGAACATCAAGTCAGCTATTCACACAGAAAAAAAACCTACAATTTAGTGCTTCAAAGCTGTCAAAACCATTTACTAGAACTAATTAACTTGACCACTTAAAAAAAGGGCTGCGGCTTTTAAGTTTGGCTGCGTGTTAATTAGGGATGCGCCGATACCACTTTAAGACCGAGTACCGATACTTTTTAAAAGTACTCACCGATACTTTTCTTTAAATGTCATGTGACGCTTTCCAATAAGAACAGACCATATAAAAATGCCCCCAGGATAGATAGATATTCATGGATTTGCCCCAGCTCACACATGGATAATTGCCCCCCCCAGCTCACACATGGATTATTGCCCCCCCCAGCTCACACATGGATTATTGCCCCCCCCAGCTCACACATGGATTATTGCCCCCCCCAGCTCACACATGGATTATTGCCCCCCCCCAGCTCACACATGGATTATTGCCCCCCCAGCTCACACATGGATTATGCCCCCCCCAGCTCACACATGGATTATTGCCCCCCCCAGCTCACACATGGATATTGCCCCCAGCTCATGGATATTGCCCCCAGCTCATGGATATGCCCCCACAGCTCATGGATCTCCCCCCCCCCCCGCGACGATACTTACCTTCCTGGGCGACGCGGGAATGTCTCCGCGCATGCGCTCGTTGGAAGGACCCCAGCCGCGACCACGTGGGACCATGTGATCGCGGCTGGGGTCCTTCCAACGAGCGCACGCGGGGAAACTTTCCCGGCGTCGCTCAGGAAGGTAAGTATCATCGCGGAGAGCAGCTGCAGGGCCTGTCCGAATGCTCTATCGGCATTCGGACAGGCCCTGCAGCTGCTCACTGTGTTCATACTTACCTTCCTGGGCGACGTCGGGAAAGTTTCTGCGCCCGCGCGCGCTCGTTGGAAGGACCCCAGCCGCGATCACATGGTCCCACGTGGTCGCGGCTGGGGTCCTTCCAATGAGCGCATGCGGAGACATTCCCGGCAGCGCCCAGGAAGGTAAGTATTGCGAGAGAGCAGCTCCAGGCGGCTGTCCGAATGCTCTATCGGCATTCGGACAGCCGCCCTGGAGCTGCTCTCCGCAATACTTACCTTCCTGGGCGCTGCCGGGAATGTCTCCGCGCATGCGCTCGTTGGAAGGACCCCAGCCGCGACCACGTGGGACCATGTGATCGCGGCTGGGGTCCTTCCAACGAGCGCGCGCGGGCACAGAAACTTTCCCGACGTCGCCCAGGAAGGCAAGTATGAACACAGTGAGCAGCTGCAGGGCCTGTCCGAATGCCGATAGAGCATTCGGACAGCCCTGCAGCTGCTCTCCGCGATGATCCTTACCTTCCTGAGCGACGCCGGGAAAGTTTCCCCGCGTGCGCTCGTTGGAAGGACCCCAGCCGCGATCACATGGTCCCACGTGGTCGCGGCTGGGGTCCTTCCAACGAGCGCATGCGCGGAGACATTCCCGGCAGCGCCCAGGAAGGTAAGTATTGCGGAGAGCAGCTCCAGGGGCGGCTGTCCGAATGCCGATAGAGCATTCGGACAGCCGCCGCAGGCCCTCGGATGCCGGCAAGCCGGCTCAATGCCGGCTTCCGGATCGGAAAAAATATATCGGGGGTACTGCACGAGTACCAAGTACTCCTGCAGTACCCAGTATCGGCCCCGATACTAGTATCGGCGGTGCAACCCTAGTGTTAATAACCAGGGCGATTTTTTCTAATATAGCCGTGTACCTGTTCACCTGTTTTATTCCTGCGTTCTTATTTAGTGCAAATACCATTCTGTAATGAACGGAGATATACAATTGTTGAAAACATATCCACATCCCAGCAATTCAGAGAACTGCTTTACAGAGCTCATGTAATACATAGTTCCTTGCTGCATATGGGGAATGTAAGACATGCAAATGAAATCCACAATTTCTCAGCATTTTTAGGGATGCACCGAAACGAAAATTTCCAGCCGAAACTGAAAATTTGGGATAGTTTTGGCTGAAAACCAATACCGAAAATCAGCCATGAGAACCTGGGCCTGGAGCTCGCCTGAGCCTGGACAACGGCCGAACAGCCTGCGACAGCCGTTGGATGGTCATCCGACTGTGTGCAGGCTGCTCGGCTGTCGTCCAGGCTCAGGTGAGCCCCCGGCCAGGCGATGGCAATCCTGCAGGGACTCGCCTGAGCCTGGAGGACGGCCGAGGAGGCAGCTTGGCTGGCCTTCAAGTTCAGGTGAGCCCCTGGCTCGGCCGGGAAATGGAATTTCCATTTCGGCTGAAACCGAAAAACACCATTTTCAGCCGATAATTTTCAGTGGCATCCCTAACCGTTTTGTATCCTGTGTCTGTTTTAACACAGAACCCTCCTTGCCAGTGCCATGCCTTACTAGATGGCTTTTTAACAAAAGTCAGTTTATGCAAGGAGTCACAGCCACACCTGGACAGTGGTTTAGAGCTTATGCCCTCATCAGCAGGAGATAGACCATGACTCTTTGCGGAAAAGCCATCTAGTATGGCATTGCACTGGCGAAGAGGGTTCTGTGTTAAAACAGACCCAGGATGCAAAACGGTGAGAAATTGTGGACTTCATTTGCATGTCCTACCCAGAGTTCCCTGCTGCATATGGGGAATGTAGCACCTGAGCTCTGTGAAGCAGTTCTCTGAATTGTTGAGATGTGTAAAGGTCTTCAATTATAAAACATTATTTGCCATGTGGAGGCTTTTAATCTCACAAATGGGAAATTGGGAGATATGGAAGTTCAGACCTTTTAATATGCATCCCTCCCTTCTGCTAAAAAAACAGTGAGTGTGTGTTAGTCGGGCATGCTGGGGAGTTGTAGTTTGGGTCTCTGAGGTTGGGATAATGGAGTGAAGTGTTGGCCATTATCCCAGCAAGCCTGAATCACAGGTGTGGCTTTTCAGGCTTACAACAGCTTCCCTTATATTAAGGCTGAGCAAGTGAGGAGTGTTCAGCTTATGGAGAGAGCTGAAAGAAAACCGTTTTATGATTGCTGTGAACCACTGAATTGCTGTGTACTGACTTTGCTGTGTGGTGAGGAAAATAAAAATCTACGTGTTGCGGTGTTTCGGTGCCCTAGAAGACGTGGCTAAAATGAGGAGGAGTCCTGATAGATATCCATGTTTACCTGCCTAGTAACACCATAGTTGCGTTTTTGAATCACCTGGCTTGCCAAGCAGATCGCAACAGCAAAAATCATGATTTACAAGCACTGCAGCTCAGCATGGGGATTTCAGAGCATGACATTCTACGCCATCACTGGGTGTTAAAGGAACACTCTACTCAAAAAAAAAAAAATCACCCCCCGTTTTTTTTATCCTAACCTATCCCTATTCCCTTAATAAATCTTTCGTTTTTATTCTTGTAACTGTAATACTTACCCTAAAATCCTCTTGTTTCCAGCGGCGTTTTTTTTTTTTGTTTTTTTTTATACTCACCTCCCTCTTCCGCTCCCGTTTTTCTTGCTTCTTGGCTTCTGGTTTACGTGAGAAGCGCGCATCTCACGTAAGCCAGCCAATCGGCAGGCTTCCTCCCGGCTCCCTCTGAGGATTAGTGTTGCGCGCAAGAGGATGCGCGCAACACTAACCCTCAGAGGGAGCCGCCAGCTTCTGCGGGGAGTTGGAGACGTCATCGCGTTCGATGACGTCTCCTACTCGGCAAAAGTCATCAGAAGCGGGAAATATGATTCCCGCTCTGCTGACTGACAGCTGGGAGGGCGGAGTAAACTTCTCCGCCTCTCTCAGCTGTTTTCAGCATTTTCAGCTGAACTGCCGAGCGGAGGGAGGGGGGACAGAGGGCAGGATATTCCGGGCATCATGACCACCTAAAATAGCTCAGGTGGTCATGTTGCTTAGAGTATCCCTTTAAAGCACTGTATGACTGTATAGACCAGACCTTGGCACCCCAGATGTTTCTGAACTACATCTCCCATGATGCTCAAGATACCTTAAGAGTGACCATCATGGGAGATGTAGCTCAGAAGCATCTGCGCTGCCAAGGTTCACCATCGCTTGTAGAGACTCATGTGGTTCTTAAAAAAAGAATACTCTAAGGCTCGGGTCAGACGAGCGCAGTGTTCACGCCTGTGTTGCCACACATTTTAACGTCCGTGGTAGTATACAATGATGATCAATAGAGACCCACACACGAAGTAGGTCCGCACAGAAGTTCGGACGCACAGACGCGGCAAACGGACGCAGGTTTTTTTTAAGAACGTAAATCCGCTAGAATGGACACACACAGTGCACTGCGTCCACAACGTCCACATAGCTTTGTGTGTGAGTGATGGAATGTAGTCAGACGGACTGCATTTTTGATGGACAAAAGGTTTTTTCATATTTAAATTTTCCCTTCTCCATCAGTCAAAAAAAGTCAGTCACAAAAACGGACTGTGTCGCCACAACCTTGTCGTCAGTCAGAAAGTATGTCCGTTGTGCACAGACGCACAGAATGCGTTAGTCTGACCCTAGCCTTCGTGTTTCATTTAATAAAAGAGCAGAGACTGCTGACAGCCTCAGTCCAATTATTTTGGGGTCCCCCTTTTCCCAGTGTTTTTAACTTCCCTTTTTCTCCCTCACCGCACATAGCAAGATCCGATCGATCAGCTTTATCCCGAAGAACTGGGACATTGGGTGGGAGAATACATACACACCCTGGCCACTTTAAAAAGATAAATGGTAAGGGTGTGTAGAATATCCCTTTAAATGGCTAAATGGACACTCTAGGCATAATAAAAGACCTCGGCTTTTTAAGATGATCATAGTGTGAGTATTTTAGTTTAAATTACAACTTCTGACTCACCAGGTGCTGCCTTGGTCACATTACAAGAACCTTTGCACATTTGACTGTCAGTGGGAATATACCTTCTACATTTAACCACATTAAGTAACGAGTGAATACATTCTAGTTTAAAATAGATCTAGGTCAGAGTTTAACACGGAAGCTTTCTAAATGCAAAGTAAACCACAGCACATCAGCTAACTTGAGATGCCGGCGAGATGCTATCAGTGGGGCCGTCTGCCTCGGATTACGTCACAGGGAGCGCCCACACACATGCGGCCTGGGATTAAGGCGTGTGTGGGCTGGATCCTCCCTGTGACAGGACGTGCATCTCCCTCCCAGCTCCTGCTAATATGGGGGGGGGGGGGAGAAAATTAATGAATTTGGAATGCTGGGGCGGGGGGGGTTGATAAATTTGGAATGCTGGGGCTGGGGGGGGGGTTGATAAATTTGGAATGCCGGGGCGGTGAATTCAATTTCAACCCGATGTGTATAGTATACTATAATGATTAATCACAGGCAGGCAGCACTCACGTCTCACAGGCCACGGCCACCCAGAAGCACTAGTGCCGGCCCCGCCCCCCACGATGCCTCCGTGCAGCCTCATGATCCATGTGATGAGAGCCTACCAGCCGGCGGGCTCGCTAGCCTGTGTCGTCGTCATTGGGGGAAGCCTCAGCCTGGGACGCCTGCGTGCTGCGCAGCGGCCAGGATCCGCCGAGCTGCGTGGAGGAGAGAGCACAGCGGAAGCCAGGAGCCTGCCAGCCCAGCATAGAGGGTCTCGGATCGTCATCCATTTGTTGGAAGATACATCAACTAGACAATTGGTGAGTGCGAACGGCCACATCCCAGTCCGCCCCTGGAGAGAGCTGGGGATAGAGATATATATCCCCATGTGTGAGCTGCTGGGGATAGAGATATAGATAGATATATTTCTCTATTTCTCTCAGTGGCAAGAAAAAGTATGTGAACACTTTGGTCATAAAATGTGCTCTTCCTTTCAGCCCAGTCCCATGTTTTCACACCTCACCATCCACCTATGTAAAAATCACCATTTATATTACAGTCATCTACCTAGAAAATTAAAAGGAATTCCTTTGAAGTCTTCTGGAAGGGAATAGTGCAATTTTTCACTTTTGTCAACTAACCTTTGATATCATCCCAAGCGTAAAATTTCCTTATTTCTCCCCTAAAATGGGGGGGGGGCGGGAATTACCCACCTTTGAGCACAAATGATAAGCAATTCTTTTAATTTTTCCTCTTTCGGTGTACCCACACGTTACATATACAATTTTTTTTTTAAAAAAAAAGCCAGTGTACAGGGTATTTTTCTCTCTACGCTAGACTGCCATTCAAGTACATGGAAAAGTTGTGTATTTGTGCGATTGTGCCATCGAGATTGGTCTTTTGGTCACAAGCGGTTATGTATTGTACTGTATTACTGAATATCAAGTGTGAATTGTGATGTGCTACAACTGTAGCAATGTTAGGAACAGGAAACATGTTGAAACATCTTTCTTGCTCTCAGAAGCAAGTTCCACCCCGATGACCTGAATTCAGCGTTCTCTTATTGCCAACTTCTCACTCCATAACTAGAGGCTGAACAGCAACAATCACACTACAAAGGGCTGGCACATGCCTGTGTGAGGAGGATACTACACGCCTGAACAGAGAAATGGGCTTTATGTCCCAACCAGTAGAGCAGATAAAGTATCAATCTCTCCCATGCATTATGCCACATCTTTCGAACATCTGTATTCAGCGATCAACGAAACCAGCTGTGATCTTATCAAAAGGTGGTGGGACACCGTGCTCTCTGCTCAAAACGGTTATTTTATTCTGGATTATCAGGAGTTTATGCCTGACCTATTTTGGCTCCACTCATTTCAATCTCTAGAAGCCATTACAATGCATAATTAGCTCCTTTATGGTGCTCAGGTACCTGGCTGGCAAACAGTCAAATTTATATGCCAGCTGGCTGATTAGACCTTTGCATTTTTATAGTCATGAATTTCCATAAACTTGACCAAAAGATAAGATGATAGAATCATAGTATACAGTTCAAGTCCAACATCTGTATTTATGCCATGTTCTTTTTACATTATAGGGTGTCCTGTTATCCAAACGGATTAATCTGCACATCGACTAGCCCAGGCCTCAAAATTTCCACTCGCCTACTAGCATTTGGCGAGTGAAAATTACATGAGGGCGAGTGGGAATGCAGGCAGGGCAGGATAGGGGTTAGGTGGGGCAACTAGTGGTGAGTAATTCTTAAGGCCTGGCTAGTAGCTTGGGACTTGAAATTTTGAGCCCTGGACTAGCAGCTTACTGATCAGGCTGATTTAAGAAGATTGCGGCCTTCCCCTTTCCCACAGAAATCTTCATGGAAGCCAGACAATTAATTGGCCTATATTTATACACATTTATATACATAGTGTTGGTATTCAGCAAAGTTTAGGGTTCTGACAAAGCAAACGGAAGACAGCAGAAGTGTAAGTAAGTTAGGAAAGGGCCTCTGCATCCTGGGACTGTGCTGCTTTGATTTACAGGAAATCCTTTGAATTATTAAAATGTCCTGTTTGCTATTGACCATACAGATGTCTAATTCCAAAGATAATGACTATAGCATCAATGGAGGAACTGACATATACAGCTTTGATATATACAGTTGTGTTCAAAATTATTCAACCCCCACTGAAATTGAGTGTTTTGCCCAGTTTGACATTGATTTTGATCAGTCATCTTGCTTACAATTAAATCAAAGAGGCACGTGTAGGTCAGACAAATATAACATAACATTTATAATGAAATAACCACAAATGTCTTTTCTGTGCTCACATCATTATCAGTTTTATTCAACCCCCAAGTGACATTCAATCTTAGTACAACATCCTTTTACAGTTATAACAGCTTTTAAACGTGAAGCATAGCTTGACACAAGTGTCTTACAGCGATCTACGGGTATCTTCGCCCATTCGTCATGGGCAAAAGCCTCCAGTTCAGTCACATTCTTAGGCTTGCGCACTGCAACTGCTTTCTTTGAGAACCTCTGGTGGGACTTAATCGGATTTAAGTCAGGTGACTGCGATGGCCACTCCAAAATGTTCCAGCCTTTAATCTGCAACCATGCTCTAGTGGATTTGGAGGTATGCTTGGGATCATTGTCCTGTTGAAAGGTCCAACGTCTCCCAAGCCTCAGGTTTGTGACGGACTGCATCACATTGTCATCCAATATCTCCTGGTACTGAAGAGAATTCATGGTACCTTGCACACGCTGGAGCTTCCCTGTACCTGCAGAAGCAAAACAGCCCCAAAGCATGATTGACCCCCCGCCATGCTTCACAGTAGGCAAGGTGTTCTTTTCTTCATAGGCCTTGTTCTTCCTCCTCCAAGCATAGCATTGATCCATGGGCCCAAACAGTTCTAATTTTGTTTCATCAGTCCACAGAACACTATCCCAAAACTTCTGTGGTTTGTCCACATGACTTTTGGCATACTGCAGTCGACTCTTATTCTTTGGAGACAGCAAGGGGGTGAGCCTGGGAGTTCTGGCATGGAGGCCTTCATTACACAGTGTGCGCCGTATTGTCTGAGCTGAAACTTCAGTACCCACATCTGACAAATCTTTTCTCAGTTCCTCAGCAGTCACACGGGGACTTTTCTCCACTCTACGCTTCAGGTAGCGCACAGCAGTCGAAGTCAGCATCTTCTTTCTGCCACGACCAGGTAGCGTTTCAACAGTGCCCTTTGCCTTGAATTTGCGAATGATGCTTCCTATGGTCTCTCTTGGTATGTTTAACATCTTTGCAATCTTCTTATAGCCATTGCCCTTCCTGTGAAGAGTAATCACCTCTTCTCTTGTCTTCCTGGACCATTCTCTTGACTTCACCATGTTTGTAACCACACCAGTAAATGTCTAGAAGGAGCTGAGTATCACAGTCATTTTAAAGCTGCCTAATTGGTGCTTATTATGCTTTATTGCTGCTCAGTGACATCCACAGGTGTTTTCAATACCTGATTGAAAACACTTGAATGAACCTCTGTTCTTCAGAGTGGTAGTCTTTAAGGGGTTGAATAATTGTGTCAATGAAGAATTCACAAAAATAAACATTTACTACTGTATTACAAAACCAATTGATGTCATTTTAGTTGCATATGGTTCTTTAAAAAGTCCTTGTAGGATTTCATTCTGAATACAATTACAAATGTACACTAAATTCCCTAAAACCCTTTACAGCATTGGGGGTTGAATAATTTTGAACACAACTGTAGTTCCAAAATCTCTAGAGCAGTTGCAAGCATTTATAAAGCACCAACAAATTCATTAGCGCTGTACAATGGGAGAAAAAAAATTATGAACACACACACACACACACGTAGAAGGAGGATCCTGCTCGAGAGCTTACAAAATCTAAGAGGTGAGGGTACCTTGAGTATGAAGTAGCGGGGTGCATGTGGGCTGAGGGAGAAGATGGAGCAAGAAATGTACAGTGAGGGATTAGAGAAGCCCATCGGCTCCCTCAAAGTAATGTGTTTTCAGACACTTTAAGGACTGGAGAGATGGGGAGAGTAATGTTGTGGGGGAGGGAGTTCCATAGAAATGGGGCAGCTCGGGAGAAGTCCTGGGAGGTGGGAGTGTGGGTACGAGGAACTGATTGTATCAGATCACCTCCTTCCCGGTTTTGTGATAGTGTAAACCTAGTGTAAACCTTGGATACCAAAAACCACTGGATCGATCTGGGCATTGGGTGAGCCATTTAAGATACCCACAGGCGATGTCATTGAGCCTTGATAGGCTCTGGAAAGTGTGAGTTGGACTACCCATGTTTATGTATTCATTTATTGTCTAATGAACTTCACTATTGTATCCATGTGTGTATTTTTTTTTTAAATACGGTCAAACAGTGACCTGCGCCTAGCTTCTCCCCGCATCACCTCTTCCCATGATAGACTGCAGGATTTCTCACGTGCAGCCCCCACTCTCTGGAACGCTCTCCCTCGTACTGTCAGACTTTCCCCTAACTTCTCTTCCTTCAAACACTCCCTGAAAACATTCCTATTTAGGGAAGCCTACCACCCAACTCACTGACGCAACCATCAATCACTCTCACCTTACAGTCCTCTCCTCCTGTTTCCAACCCCAACCCTCCCAGATTGTGAGTTCCTACGGGAATAGGGCCCTCATCTCCTCCTGTACTGTTTGTCAAATGTTGTTCAATGTATTGTAACCCTATCTATACTGTGCTTATTGTACAGCGCTGCGGAATATGCTGGCACTTTATAAAGAATAATAATAATCTAAGGACGTTCTATTATCAAGTCAAGTCACTGATATTAATTGAATCCAACATAAAGTGGAACCTCACTGTATGTATGGAAAAACTTTTTTCTTTTTATGACATGAGTGCTGGGCACTCCAATATTTCTATTGTATCAGATCATTGGCAGAGCGAAGTGGCCAGCGTGGGATATAACTGCTAATGAGGGAGGCGATATAGGCAGGGCTGTCAAACTCTGGCCCCTCCAATTGTAGGCATCAACATCGGGGGGGGGGGGGTCGTGGGTTGCTGACCCCTATGGTAGGGCATGGCTAAATGCACCAAACCACAGCCAAAACCATCTACAGGGGGACATAACTGGCATGAGGCCTCCACAATTACGTCAGGCAGACTGCCATAGATATTGATCTAAAACGGTTTGGACCTCAATATGTGCGAGTAAAATATATATGACAATTCAATGGACTCATGAATGGCCTTCCAACAATGTATTATTTCCAAAGACTAGGGCCTGATAAATATATAACCTTTAGATAAAAATAATAATACTGGTAGACACTTGCACATTTCTAGGGGCAACATAAAAACAGGCTGTGTGTGTAACAATAAGATATAAGAGTCAAGGAAGGGAAAATTCTACAAGCTAGTAGCTACTGCTTGTAGAATTTTACCCTTCCCTGTAGAACTGTCGGCTCTTGCTGTATGCATACAGTGGGGCAAAAAAGTATTTAGTCAGCCACCAATTGTGCAGGTTCTCCTGAAGTGGAATCAGGCTGGAAGCTGGCCGCCATTATAAGCCAGGCGGCCATCTTGTTCATAATATTGGTTCACTTGAAAATAACTAGGTAGGTTTTAGCCGAAACTAGAATGAAGCATACGTAGAAGCTTAGATTAGCAGAAAAGCAATTAAAACCTGAGAAAGATCGAGGCTGTTCCTGGCACGAAGGGATAGAATGAGAAGTGGATACATCAAGGTCACAGAGGCCCCAGCAAGACAAAGGGAAGCATAGAAGACAGACCAGGTGCTACCCGCAACAAATGAGCACAGGCGCCAGGGAGGCGAGCACAGCCCGGACTGGATGTAGTAACTAATCATGATCTGTCGAAACTAACATGAAGTTTGTCAATTTACGGCCAATTTAATGGAATGTCTTTGTATTAGACTAAGGGAGGTATTAACCCACGGGGGGTGGGATAGTGTCACAGGGAGGTGGGCTAATTGGGATGTACCTAATTATGTATTCGGGGTATAAGACCCCTTGAAGGGGTTAGATCGGGGCTCACTCTTTGCGATTCAATCCTGTGTGAGCATTTGTGTGACGACACAAATAAAGTTTGCCTTTCCTGAAGAGACTAGTGTTCAGACAATCCTTGCTCGTGTCCAGTCCGGCCTCGTCCCGAGTGAACCTAGCAGATTCCGGTTACACTCCCACTTAAAAAGATGAGAGAGGCCTGTAATTGTCATCATTAGGTACACTTCAACTATGAGAGACAAAATGAGAAGAAAAGTATTTGGTCAATGTCAAAAGTCCATCTTAATACTTTGTTATATATCCTTTGTTGGCAATGACAGAGGTCAAACATTTTCTGTAAGTCTTCAAAGTTTTCACACACTGTTGCTGGTATTTTTGCCCATTCCTCCATGCAGATCTCCTCTAGAGCAGTGATGTTTTGGGGCTGTCGCTGGGCAACACGGACCTTCAACTCCCTCCAAAAGGTTTTCTATGGGGTTGAGATCTGGAGACTGGCTAGGCCACTCCAGGACCTTGGAGTGGCTTTGTAAGAAGCATACCTTCGTTGCCCAGGCGGTGTATTTGGGATCATTGTCCTGCTGAAAGACCCAGCCACGTTTCATCTTCAATGCCCTTGCTGATGGAAGGAGGTTTTCACTCAAAATCTCACGATACATGGCCCCATTCATTCTTCCCTTTACACGGATCAGTCGTCCTGGTCCCTTTGCAGAAAAACCGCCCCAAAGCATGATGTTTCCACCACCATGCTTCACAGTAGGTATGGTGTTCTTTGGATGCATTTTCTCTCCTCCAAACACAACGAGTTGAGTTTTTACCAAAAAGTTATACTTTGGTTTCATCTGACCATATGACATTCTCCCAATCCTCTTCTGGATCATCCAAATGTCCTGGCTTAAGCAGGGGGACAAGTCTGGCACTGCAGGATTTGAGTCCCTGGCGGCGTAGTGTTACTGATGGTAGCCTTTGTTACTTTAGGTCCCCCCGTGTGGTTCTGGGAATTTTGCTCACGGTTCGTGTGATCATTTTGACCCCACGGGGTGAGATCTTACGTGGAGCCCCAGATCGATGGAGATTATCAGTGGACTTGTAGGTCTTCCATTTTCTAATGATTGCTCCCACAATTGATTTCTTCACACCAAGCTGCTTGCCTATTGCAGATTCAGTCTTCCCAGCCTGGTGCAGGTCTACAATTTTGTTTCTGGTGTCCTTTGACAGCTCTTTGGTCTTACCCTCCAAACTCCACTATGGTTGTCTTTTATACTGATAACAAGTTCAGACAGGTGCCATTCATACAGGTAACGAGTGGAGGACAGAGGAGCCTCTTAAAGAAGACGTTACAGCCAGTCTGTGAGAGCCACAAATCTTGTTTGTACCATAGTGACCAAATACATACTTTCCACCATAATTTGCAAATATATTCTTTAAAAATCAGACTATGTGATTTTCTGGATTTTGTTTCCTCATTTTGTCTCTCATAGTTGAAGTGTACCCATGATGACAATTACAGGCCTCTCTCATCTTTTTAAGTGGGAGAACCTGCACAATTGGTGGCTGACTAAATACTTTTTTGCCCCACTGTATATATGGATACCTTCATAGGCCCTATCCTTTATTTAAAAAAAGGTATCATTTCCCACATGAGATTTTAACTGGCATTTCTTTGACTTTCATAAAGGGCAACAGCCACATAAAAAAAAAAAAAAAAACTATTTTTAGTTTACTGTAAATCAGCGCTTGGACAAATCCAGGAAGCAGTCAGTCACACACTATTGGAGATTTACCTCCAGCCTCTAACTTTGTATACCAGGATACAGAGCAAGAAAAAATAAAAAAAAAAAAGAAGCTTTCCTCTGCTCTTGAAAATGTACATTGCCCCCCAAATTTACTCATCAAGCCCTGCTGCAATGGAACCAACATGAAGAAACCATATAGATGAGATAAGTAGGGATAACTGTTTTTATAACAGTTAAAGTTGCCAAAGTTTTGCAAAAGGCAGAGCCTCTCATTCTACTGCTTGGACAACAGATGGGAAAAGGCATCTTATTTTTGTGATGTTCCGTTAAGCGACATGCCATTGTGCTTCGAGGACATAGGAGGCATCGTGTTTACAGAACAATTCAGAAATGGCACTGACTTGGGAGAGCTGGCATACACCGGTCACCACTTCCTCTCGGTGAAGTCACCATGCAGTAGAGGAGCCTGTTGTTGTGGACGGGTCTTTGTAAGACCTCTGGTGACATTGACAGGTTCACTTTAGCAGAGATATCTTACCGTAGACTAGCCACTTGCCCAGTTCCAACACCAGGCACGCCATCTCCCTTCAGAAAGCATTGCACAGTTTAACATGACTGGCCCACCAATCTGACCAGTTGTTCTGTGCTTTGAAGTCCAACACCTGCCAGGAGTGAGCAGAGGAATGTCCTGTCTGCGGCATCCCATGGAAGAGAATGGCAATGATTTTATGGTATGGAATAAAAAAGCGCCATTTATAGTTTGTAATTCCCTATAAAATACCAGATGAGCCCAACAAGACAGGTTCACTTCAACAGGTCATTTAACAGGGTTATTCAAAGAGAATCGAAAAGCCACCGTACGTTCGGTGACTTTTCATTCTTCAAGTCGGTGTGATTTGGCGATCCCATTTCGGCGACTTGGCGGTGTATTCAGCAAGCACCACAGGGACAAGCCACCGCAAACCCGGCGAACACTCACTGCAAAACCCGGCGAACGCACACAGAAACCAGCAAAAACATCTGTATTAACCCCGCCGAACACGGAGAAACCCGAGCCCCCGCCAATCACAGCAGAGCAGCCGCCGGAAACAGCCGACACCGCAGACGAATTGAGTGAAAAACTAAAACAAAAAGCACATACGTTTGAGAAGTGAAACGCTGTTTGCAAAGAAACAACAGAACGAAAATGTCTGAAATTTACATAGGAAAAAAAATAAAAAAATTCGCAGAAAAATCCCGAAAAATGTCTAAAAGATCTATAAATAAAAGACTTTTTACTGCTGAATATTATAAAATCAACGGTTTATTAGATATTGGATTAAAACGGGAATATTTTTTAACATTGAAGTTTATGGAGTTCCCCTGAATAAACCTGCCGAATGAAACCCCCAAACAGCAGGGCAATTCGGCAACCTTTCTCAGCTGTTTTGTGTTAGCTGAATAGACAAAGCATTGCTTCTCTATGGGGAATTCACTGCCCTCTAACAGGCAAGGAACAGGCACGTATGTGCAAGCAATTCGCCAACATTTGGCAAACTGTCTGCTCTCTGGATAGCCGAATGGCCAGGAAAGGTAACCATACACTGAATTTTACTGTTCGGTTACCTTTCGGCCACAATTCGGAGATCTTTGAATAACCCTGGTAGTGTTTTTTTAAAAGCTGTATTGATAAAATGCCACATATAACCAGCCTGGCTTTAAGCTCCTTTTATACAAAGGATAAAAAGTTAAACAAAATGGTGGCAGAAAACAAGCAATACCAAAAGTAATTCAGAAATGTAATATTCCATCAATTCTCTCCGTATGCCACAAGATGTGAGCGACAGTGAAATTTTGAAGGAAAGCTACCTAGATGCGCTTTAAATGGATATTACAGGCCAGGTGTCAACCTTGGCCCTCATGATATTTTGGAATTACATCTCCCTTGACACTTAGCCACTAGGTGACCATGACTCAAGGGAAATGTGGTTCAAAAAAAATATCTGGTAGGACCCCTGCTCTAGGCATTAAGACTAGTTATTTCCCCCCTCCCATTTTAACCCTAGAGTGTCCCTTAACCCCTTAACGCCGCAGGACGTACATTTACGTCCTGCATTAGGCGGACTTTGACGCCGCAGGACGTAAATGTACGTCCTCGGCGTTTAGAGCCCCCCCGGGAGATACTCACCTTCTCCGGTCGCTTCCCACGCTGTTCTGACTCCCCCGGAGTCAGATCAGTGTGATCCCTCCTCCGGCGTTGTGACGTCATCGCGCCGGTGGCGCGATGACGTCAGTTTCAGGCGTCCCCCCCCCGCCGGAGCAGGGGAAGCGCCTGGAGGGGAGGGATCCTTCGGATCCCTCTATCTCCCGATCGCTTGGTCCCCGGCGGCTGTGGCCAGCATCGCTGGAAGGGTCACAGCCTGACCTTTCCAGCGATGTATGGGGGGTTAACCCCTTAGTTGCCAGGTCGCGACCGGGCACTAATTTGTGCCCGATCGCGGCCTATTTCCGGTGGGGGCCGCCATCTTGGATGGCAGCCCCCACCTCTGGGTCACCCCCCGGTCAACTGACTCATCACGCCATGCGCGATGATGTCAGTTAACCGGGAACCCCCTTGCTGCAAAGGGATTTCCTATGGAAATCCCTTGCAGGAGATAGGGGGGTTCTTTGAACCCCTTTATCTCCTGATCGGTGGCAGCTAGGGGGTCATGGCTGATATTGCTGGAAAGGCCAGAGCATGGCCTTTCCAATGATATCAAACATGACCATGGTAAAAGTAAAATAAAAGTGTAAAAAAAGTTAAAATAAAAATAAAAAAATAATAAATTAAATAATAAAAAAATAATAAATATAATAATAAAAAAAAAATTGTTTTTTTTAATGCAGCACTATTGTTCACATTTCAATTATAATGTGAACAATGATGCTTCACTAATGATATTTTTTTTTGGGGGGGGGGGGTTTAGCTAAAATCACGCAATTTCTCCCCAAAAAAAAATGGGTTCCCCGTCCTAATTTTTTTAACAAATCTACCCAATAGAATATGACCGCAGAGCCTCGGATAATAAAATTTAAAAAAAAAAACACTTTACACACTGTGGAAGATTGAAATTTTATTGAAAATTCTCATTTTTTTACATTTTTTGTTATAGCATTTTGGCAGGGCATGACATATACATATAATAATGATATATTATTAATCTGCCGAGTCTGCCGGAAAGAACGATATATAATTTGTCTGGGTGGTATAAGAATACGTGACTTAAAAATGGTCAAAATGCGCTTAGCAAACTTCTACTTCCGAAACAGCGCCGAAGTTGTAAAATTACTCCCGTCCTTAAGGGGTTAAGGCCTGATTATCTCACCAGTTCCTCTGACCCTACAGCAGTAATGGGTACGCTTGGCACCTCCAAATGTTTGTATCATGGGACATGTCATTTTCAAAGTAGCAAGGCTGGTTAACATGATTGATCCTATAGGTTAGTGTTTCCAACTCTGGACCGTCAACCATGCCAGATGTTAAGGATCTCCTTGGGGAAATACATACTGAATCATGTAATCACTGAGCAGCAAATCATATCACCTGTGCCGTGTTTCAGATTAGGGATGAGCCGAACATACCCAGAGTTCGGTTCGAGCCCGAACTTCCCATTTGTTCGGGTCCGAACCTGAACCCCCATGCACGTCAATGGGGCTGAAAATTCGGTTTTTTAGAGTGCCCACCAAGAGGGCATATATGCTACATATTTGCCATAAAAAAGGTGTATGGGGGTCCGGGTAGTGCCCTGGGGGACAGGAAACAAGGACAAAAAGTAAAAAAAAATTTTTTAAAAAAAAGGGACAGTGAGTTTTCCATGAAATAAGGGATAAAAATAAAAATGAAAAATTCCTTCAAATATCGTGCCTAGGAGGTCCCCATAACCTGCCCGAAGTGTGGCGGATTTCTAGGATGTATAGAAATATGTAAAAAACAAAAAATGACATTTCAAATGACGGTAAATGCTTTTCCTTTAATCTATCCATAAACAACTGCTGGGGCGGCAGTCTGTATGAAAAGAGGAGACATTGTCGGACACGCAGAAAAAGTTTACGGATTTTTTTGGCGGTGAAAAGCAGGAGAATGGAAACTTCTAGACCAAAAAGCCAATTTGGAAAGTGAGATAAAGGGGAGAATTTTTCTGGTTCGGCTATTTGACCTAGAATTTTCCATTCTCCAGTCATTCTCCTGCTCTTCACCGCTCTCTGAATAACCCTGTCAGGGTTATTCAGAGAGCGGTGAAGAGCAGAATGACTGGAGAATGGAAAATTCTAGGTCAAAATAGCCGAACCAGAAAAATTCTCCCATTTAGGCTAGGGTCAGACTAGCGAATTTTTAACGTGCGTTTAGGTGCACTTAATCACGGCCACACTAGCAGCAAATGGCGGCCAATATACGAAGTACGGTCGCACGAAAGTCCGGCTGCGCAACGCAAGTGGAAAATGAACGCATTTTTTCGAGAACGCAGAACCGCTAGTACGGACGTACAGAGTGCGCTGCGTCCACTAGCGGCGTGTGTGCGTGATTTGGAGATGTCAGACCCTGCTCATGTCCGGCCAACATAACGTCCAGACACCCAAAGTTTCCTGGTTTGGATCTGTAAAAAAATCACGCACAAAAATGCGCATCGTATGACCGTTTTCGCGCAATCCGTGAAAAAAATACGGCAATGCATTCGGACGCACTTTTTGACGGTCGCTGCGAAAAATGCGTTAGTCTGACCCTAGCCTTATCTCACTTTCCTAATCGGCTATTTGGTCCAGATTGTACTCTTTTCCTGCCATTCTCCTGGTTTTCACCTTTCTCTGAACAACCCTGAGAGAGAGGTGAAAGCCAGGAGAACTGGCAAGAGAAGAGAACAATCTAGACCAAATAGCCGATTTGAAAAGTGAGATAAAAGGGGAGAATTTTTCTGGTTTGGCTATTTTGACCTAGAATTTTCACTTCTCCAGTTATTCTCCTGCTTTTCACCGCTCTCTGAATAACCCTGTGAATGTTTAATCCTGAGGTGAAAAATAACATTGCTTTAGATTTTTTTCAAACACCAGTTAAATGCAGCATATTAGGATATTTTTGAGATTTGAGAATTAATTTCCCTATCAGAAGCAGACACCAGACACCACCCCACCCTCAGTATATTGTACAATGTATCAAATTGATTACCAGACTAAAAACACCTGGTGTTATGCCCGTTTGTGAACAGAGGTCATTTAGGCTAGGGTCAGACTAACGCATTTTTGACGTTGTCCGTGAAAAAGTGCGTTCGAACGAATGGACGTATTTTTTCACGGAATACGCGATAGCGGTCATACGATGCGCATTTTCGTCTGTGATTTTGTACGGATCATCAATAAAACCCTTTTTACGTCTGGACGTTATGTTGGCCGGACGTGTGCAGCATCTGACGTCTCCCAATCACGCAAACACGCCGCTATGCGGACGCAGCGCACTCTGTACGTCAGTAGTAGCGGTTTGACGTTCTAGAAAAAATGCGTTTGTTTGCCACTTGTGTTGCGCGGACGAACTTTCGTGCGGCCGTTCTTCGTATGTTACCCGGCATTGGACGTCATTCGCTGCTAGCACGGCCGTGATTTCGTGCGGTTAAACGCACGTTAAAAATGCTTTCGTCTGACCCTAGCCTTAGGAGTTGATAATCTTTCCACGTACACATTAGTTTTTAATTCAATATCTAATAAACCGTTGCTTATAATATTCTGCAGTAAAGAGTCTCTTTATTTCTAGATTTATTATTTTAAGCATTTTCTATACTTTTCCAAATTTTTTTTTTTTTTTTTTTTTTTTTTTTAAATTATTTTTTTTCGAACCCAAACCGAACACGCCCAAAAAGTTTGAAATTTGCGAACTTTCGACCTGCCAAAGTTCGGGTCGAACTCCGAACCGTCCGAACCCGAACAGCTTATCCCTATTTCAGATACCTGGCGTGTCCGTGGTTTCTGAGGACAGGTTTGGGAAACACTGCTACAGGTCACGGCTTAATATAAAAACTAGGTAGCCTCTGGTTCCTAAAAATGCTAGCTAGCAGCCAAAAACAAAGAAAAGGAGAATAACCTGATGTAAAATGTGTCAGAGTTTTATCCTATCTCCTATAGTACAGTCAGGTCCTCCATCATGTTAAACTACCAGCAATCAGGCGATATAAAGTGATGCCAGGTAGGAGAGAAATCACTTGTTGCTGGAGTCTAACCAATAACAGAGGGTCCTTGGGAAACACCACGTTATCAGGCAGCACTTTTCACTTCGTCCCTTATAGTACACAGGCGATGACATTACTGGGGAAACACAAGGCTGTCACTTCCTCTTTGTGGATGACAAGAAAAAAGTGATACCATTTCCAGATGTATTATTAGAAAGGAATAGGACGATCCATTGCATGCTGTACCAACAAGATCAATTCGCATCCACTGTCTGTAGTTATTGATCAATTTGTTACAGGAATAAAGCGTCCCAGTAATTTCCTGCATACGTAATAATAAACCACAATGTCAAATTCGCTGCTTTTTCTGTTTATGCAGAAATTTCCCCACAAGACTGGGCTAGATCCAATAAATAGTGCAGAGGTAGCACTTTATGTAGGATGGGGACTTCGAGCTGAGAAGAGCTGTTATGATAGTTAACCCCTCGCTGGTCAGGTCCAGATACAGGATAAGTGCCCCAAACACAGCCAGGATAGGTCATGCAGGATAGGGTTTAACAGTTAATTTAAGGTGATGGGATCTGCAGTTTGCAAACTCAAGACATTTTTTGCAGGGGGGGGGGTCAATGGCAGCAAATCTTGGCACCTCGGGTGTGCAGAAATCTAATGAATCCTATGAGGCTTAGCCAGCCATAATGGAGGGTTAGCATCACAGGGAATGTAGGTGTAATTCCAGGGTTTGCCGTCATTGAAAAAGGAAAAACCATGGCATTTGTGCACACCATTCAGTAGTGCAAAGATCCTGTCCTTCTCTTGTATACACAAGACCACCTTTGCTTCACCATTGCTATGGATGATAACTCCCATCACCAGCCTCTACCTGTACACAGACCGGCGTGACAAAGCCTGTTTTTCCAACAAATTCCACAAGTTTGCTGACTCAAGCTGGATAGATGGGTGGGTTTCCAAATATGTCACCAGTTACTCCCATCACGATGCAATGTCATAGGCGGAGGAGTCAAACTACTGTGACTCCCATCATTCCCCTCATCGTGTTGAAAAAAAAAAAAAGCTGGGATTCTCCTCCTTTATGGATCACGACTCCCATCATCACTTTGAACAAGTGGGAAATTGGATAGGTTAGAGGAAACCCCCCCTCCCCCCCAGAATATATGCTTTGCTCCTCACAGGCTGGATTTCTCAATTACAACTCCCATCACCATGCTTAGACAAGCTGTGATTTTCTATATTCTATGGACTAAAGCTCCCATCACCAGGCTCTTCCCTCACAGCCAGGGCAGGAAAGTGACTGCCCCTCACTTGGAGACTAAGGCTAGGGTCAGACGAGCGTGATTTCTACGGACTGTACGTCCGTGCACACGGACGTACGTCAGTACGGAAGACACAGTAGTGGCCACACAGTCCGTTTTTTTCACTGACGTATATTTTGACGGATGTAGGAGAAAATAAATTAAAAATCAAAACCATTTTGTCCGTGAAAAATGCTGGACGTATAAATGCAGTCCGTCTGACCACGTTCCATCACTCACATACAAAGCTATGCAGACGTTGCGGATGCAGCGCACTTTGTGCGGCCGTTCTAGGGGTTGTACGTTCTTGCCTGTCTTGCGTCCGTGGGCCGCGGCCGTTGTGCGTCCGCAGTTCAGTGCGGACGTACTTCGTGTAACGCGCTCCAATGGGCTGTCATGCTATCACGGACGTACTTTTAGGCGCAATCACGGACGTGAACACTACGCTCGTCTGACAGCAGCCTAAACCAAGACATCTTACAACGCCCACCACCCTGCTTTGCCATTTCCAACCAGAGACCTGGGCTATGGCAGCAGGTAAAAGCTGACCCTTCACTGCCTGCAGTGACACAAGTAAAAGCATGACCTCGATTAGGGAACAAGTCAGTATCCCTCCCCACAATGAATCAGAACTTAGGCCCCCTCCCTGCAGCATCCAGTGTATGGCAGGGCAGGTTACTGACTCCCTGCTGCATTAACTCCCCTATTATGCAGTGCGGTGTAAAAGAGCAAGTCAGTGGCAGGACCATGAGGATATACCTGGCGGGCGCTCCCCACCTGCGCAGGCTTTGTGGCCGGGGGAGGGGAGACCAGGCCTCTCTCTGTCCCTCCATTACCTGGCTTCGCTGGTTTGGGTGGGGGCTTGGACATGGTGCTTCTCCAGGCAGCCCGGTGTCTGGCAGAGGGTCCTCACACACAGCACTGTGCAGACAGCCGCGTATTCTCTGAGCCCGGCAGCCCCTCTCGGCTCACTCAGAAAAGCTATGGCAGACACAGGCAAATGAGGAAGTGAATGGGCTGAGGGAGGAGTCCTGGTGTCACCACCCCACGGCACTCCACCCCACTCCACGCAAGCACAGCAAGGCCTGGGACACACTCAGCATGTCCCATGTCACACAGTCAGCAGATATCCCACCCATATCCCCCTGCAGCAGCCATCCCATTCATAGCCTGTATTGCATAGATGGCCATGGAAATTGCTTTCAGAGGTGAGGGAAGGAATGAGCCCTCTGACACACAGTGACTGTAATACATATATGAAAGGCTACAGCTAGAGAAAGAGCACATATGATATGAAAAAGGATATACATGAATGAAGAGATAGCTACAAATACTTATGGATTGGTTACAATTCCTTTGGTAACCTGAGCAAACCCCACACACCAGCCTCTAACCAGGTCCTCATTTATAACGCAAAATATATATAAAAAAACAACAGCTATTTTGGCTGAACAAACGACCAACTTTTCCTCTGCAACATGCAACCAAGCTCATTACCCCAAGCCATCACTATCTTTCCTCTGCAACCAAGCTCATTACCCCCAGCCATCACTATCTTTCCTCTGCAACCAAGCTCATTACCCCCAGCCATCACTATCTTTCCTCTGCAACATGCAACCAAGCTCATTACCCCCAGCCATCACTATCTTTCCTCTGCAACCAAGCTCATTACCCCCAGCCACCACTATCTTTCCTATGCAACCAAGCTCATTACCCCCAGCCATCACTATCTTTCCTCTGCAAACAAGCTCATTACCCCCAGCCATCACTATCTTTCCTCTGCAACATGCAACCAAGCTCATTACCCCCAGCCATCACTATCTTTCCTCTGCAACATGCAACCAAGCTCATTACCCCCAGCCATCACTAGCTTTCCTCTGCAACATGCAACAAGCTCATTACCCCAGCCATCACCATCTTTCCTCTGCAACATGCAACCAAGCCCATTACCCCAGCCATCACTATCTTTCCTATGCAACCAAGCTCACTACCCCCAGCCATCACTATCTTTCCTCTACAACATGCAACCAAGCTCACTGCTCCCAGCTATCACTTTCTTTCCTCTGCAACATGCAACCAAGCTCATTACCCCCAGCCATCACTATCTTTCCTCTGCAACATGCAACCAAGCTCATTACCCCCAGCCATCACTATCTTTCCTCTGCAATCAAGCTCATTACCCCGAGCCATCACGATTTTTCCTCTGCAACCTGCAACCAAGCTCATTACCCCCAGCCACCACTATCTTTCCTATGCAACCAAGCTCATTACCCCAGCCATCACTATCTTTCCTCTGCAACATGCAACCAAGCTCATTACTCCCAGCCATCACTAGCTTTCCTCTGCAACCAAGCTTATTACCCCCAGCCATCACTATCTTTCCTCTGCAACATGCAACCAAGCTCATTACCCCCAGCCATCACTATCTTTCCCCTGCAATCAAGCTCATTACCCCGAGCCATCACGATTTTTCCTCTGCAACCTGCAACCAAGCTCATTACCCCCAGCCACCACTATCTTTCCTATGCAACCAAGCTCATTACCCCCAGCCATCACTATCTTTCCTCTGAAACATGCAACCAAGCTCATTACCCCCAGCCATCACTATCTTTCCTCTGCAACATGCAACCAAGCTCATTACCCCAAGCCATCACTATCTTTCCTCTGCAACCAAGCTCATTACCCCCAGCCATCACTATCTTTCCTCTGCAACCAAGCTCATTACCCCCAGCCATCACTATCTTTCCTCTGCAACCAAGCTCATTACCCCCAGCCACCACTATCTTTCCTATGCAACCAAGCTCATTACCCCCAGCCATCACTATCTTTCCTCTGCAAACAAGCTCATTACCCCCAGCCATCACTATCTTTCCTCTGCAACATGCAACCAAGCTCATTACCCCCAGCCATCACTATCTTTCCTCTGCAACATGCAACCAAGCTCATTACCCCAGCCATCACTATCTTTCCTCTGCAACATGCAACCAAGCTCATTACCCCCAGCCATCACTATCTTTCCTCTGCAACATGCAACCAAGCTCATTACCCCCAGCCATCACTAGCTTTCCTCTGCAACATGCAACAAGCTCATTACCCCAGCCATCACCATCTTTCCTCTGCAACATGCAACCAAGCCCATTACCCCAGCCATCACTATCTTTCCTATGCAACCAAGCTCACTACCCCCAGCCATCACTATCTTTCCTCTACAACATGCAACCAAGCTCACTGCTCCCAGCTATCACTTTCTTTCCTCTGCAACATGCAACCAAGCTCATTACCCCCAGCCATCACTATCTTTCCTCTGCAACATGCAACCAAGCTCATTACCCCCAGCCATCACTATCTTTCCTCTGCAATCAAGCTCATTACCCCGAGCCATCACGATTTTTCCTCTGCAACCTGCAACCAAGCTCATTACCCCAGCCACCACTATCTTTCCTATGCAACCAAGCTCATTACCCCAGCCATCACTATCTTTCCTCTGCAACATGCAACCAAGCTCATTACTCCCAGCCATCAATAGCTTTCCTCTGCAACCAAGCTTATTACCCCCAGCCATCACTATCTTTCCTCTGCAACATGCAACCAAGCTCATTACCCCCAGCCATCACTATCTTTCCCCTGCAATCAAGCTCATTACCCCGAGCCATCACGATTTTTCCTCTGCAACCTGCAACCAAGCTCATTACCCCCAGCCACCACTATCTTTCCTATGCAACCAAGCTCATTACCCCCAGCCATCACTATCTTTCCTCTGAAACATGCAACCAAGCTCATTACCCCCAGCCATCACTATCTTTCCTCTGCAACACGCAACCAAGCTCATTACCCCCAGCATCACTATCTTTCCTCTGCAACATGCAACCAAGCTCATAACCCCCAGCCATCACTAGCTTTCCTCTGCAACATGCAACCAAGCTCATTACCCCCAGCCATCACTAGCTTTCCTCTGCAACATGCAACAAGCTCATTACCCCAGCCATCACCATCTTTCCTCTGCAACATGCAACCAAGCCCATTACCCCAGCCATCACTATCTTTCCTATGCAACCAAGCTCACTACCCCCAGCCATCACTATCTTTCCTCTACAACATGCAACCAAGCTCACTGCTCCCAGCTATCACTTTCTTTCCTCTGCAACATGCAACCAAGCTCATTACCCCCAGCCATCACTATCTTTCCTCTGCAACATGCAACCAAGCTCATTACCCCCAGCCATCACTATCTTTCCTCTGCAATCAAGCTCATTACCCCGAGCCATCACGATTTTTCCTCTGCAACCTGCAACCAAGCTCATTACCCCCAGCCACCACTATCTTTCCTATGCAACCAAGCTCATTACCCCAGCCATCACTATCTTTCCTCTGCAACATGCAACCAAGCTCATTACCCCCAGCCATCACTAGCTTTCCTCTGCAACCAAGCTTATTACCCCCAGCCATCACTATCTTTCCTCTGCAACATGCAACCAAGCTCATTACCCCAGCCATCACTATCTTTCCCCTGCAATCAAGCTCATTACCCCGAGCCATCACGATTTTTCCTCTGCAACCTGCAACCAAGCTCATTACCCCCAGCCACCACTATCTTTCCTATGCAACCAAGCTCATTACCCCCAGCCATCACTATCTTTCCTCTGCAACATGCAACCAAGCTCATTAACCCCAGCCATCACTATCTTTCCTCTGCAACATGCAACCAAGCTCATTACCCCCAGCCATCACTATCTTTCCTCTGCAACATGCAACCAAGCTCATTAACCCCAGCCATCACTATCTTTCCTCTGCAACATGCAACCAAGCCCATTACCCCAGCCATCACTATCGTTCCTCTGCAACATGCAACCAAGCTCATTACCCCGAGCCATCACTATTTTCCCTCTGCAACATGCAACCAAGCTCATTACCCCAGCCACCACTATCTTTCCTATGCAACCAAGCTCATTACCCCCAGCCATCACTATCTTTCCTCTGCAACATGCAACCAAGCTCATTACCCCCAGCCATCACTATCTTTCCTCTGCAACATGCAACCAAGCTCATAACCCCCAGCCATCACTATTTTTCCTCTGCAACATGCAACCAAGCTCATTACCCCCAGCCATCACTCTTTCCTCTGCAACATGCAACCAAGCTCATTACCCCCAGCATCACTATCTTTCCTCTGCAACATGCAACCAAGCTCATTACCCCCAGCCATCACTAGCTTTCCTCTGCAACCAAGCTTATTACCCCCAGCCATCACTATCTTTCCTCTGCAACATGCAACCAAGCTCATAACCCCCAGCCATCACTAGCTTTCCTCTGCAACATGCAACCAAGCTCATTACCCCCAGCCATCACTATCTTTCCTCTGCAACATGCAACCAAGCCCATTACCCCCAGCCACCACTATCTTTCCTATGCAACCATGCTCATTACCCCCAGCCATCACTATCTTTCCTCTGCAACAAGCAACCAAGCTCATAACCCCCAGCCATCACTATCTTTCCTCTGCAACATGCAACCAAGCTCATTACCCCCAGCCATCACTATATTTCCTCTGCAACATGCAACCAAGCTCATTACCCCCAGCCATCACTATCTTTCCTCTGCAACATGCAACCAAGCTCATTACCCCCAGCCATCACTATCTTTCCTCTGCAACATGCAACCAAGCTCATTACCCCCAGCCACCACTATCTTTCCTATGCAACCAAGCTCATTACCCCCAGCCATCACTATCTTTCCTATGCAACCAAGCTCATTACCCCCAGCCATCACTATCTTTCCTCTGCAACATGCAACCAAGCTCATTACCCCCAGCCATCACTATCTTTCCTCTGCAACATGCAGCCAAGCTCATTACCCCCAGCCATCACTAGCTTTCCTCTGCAATCAAGCTCATTACCCCGAGCCATCACTATTTTTCCTCTGCAACATGCAACCAAGCTCATTACCCCCAGCCACCACTATCTTTCCTATGCAACCAAGCTCACTACACCCAGCCATCACCACCTTTCCTCTGCAACATGCAACCTAGCTCATTACCCCAGCCATCACTATCTTTCCTATGCAACCAAGCTCACTACCCCCAGCCATCACTAGGTTTCCTCTGCAACATGCAACCAAGCTCACTACCCCAGTCATCACTAGCTTTCCTCTGCAACCAAGCTCACTACCCCCAGCCCACACTAGCTTCCCTCTGCAACATGCAACCAAGCTCCTTACCCCCAGCCTCCACTATCGTTCCTCTGCAACCAAGCTCTCTACCCCCAGCCATCACTATCTTTCCTCTGCAACATGCAACCAAGCTCACTACCCCCAGCCATCAATATCTTTCCTCTAGACTTGTGCACCGATTTTTTTTTCCGTTCGATTCGGTTCGATTCGTTCGGATGTTTAAAATTTTGATTTGGCTCGTTTCGGCCGATTTCTGTTTCGATTCGGTTCGGCTCGTTTTTCGTATACTTTTTTTTTCGGAATGTCGACCATTTTTCGTGTTTTCGGGTCACTCTGCTCATTTTTTGTATCGACTTTTCGTGATTTCGGAAATTTTTGTTTTTTTCGGAACGTCTGTTCTCCTCGTTTCAAAGTGTTTAACTCTATTCGTTTTGACATAAACTACTATGGTTTACTTTTTTTATACTTTATATATTTGTTTAACAAACGCACCCCATACAAAAATCCTTAGTGCAGCATCATTGTTCACATTAATTGAAATGGGAACAATATTGCTGCATTAACAAAACAAAACAAAAAAAAACCTGTTTATTTTTTTTTATATTTTATTATATTTTAATTTTTTATAATTTTTATCATTGTCATGTTTGGTATTGTTGGAAAGGCCATGCTCTGGTCGATCCAAAGATATCAAACATTATCCGATAGCTGCCGTGGATCGGGAGATAGGGGGTTCATTGGAACCCCCTATCTCCACCATTGGTCGCAGTTAGGGGTTAACTCCAGAACTGACGTCATTGTGGCGAGGTCTTGGGACTGTCGGCAGCTGCCGTTCCCCCACGCTGTTGTCTTCCTGCAAAGACGTGACCATGTTGGCGGGCAGCGTCTTAGCGGGCAGCGGTGGGAGAGAGAGAGTTCATAGCTGGGAGGAGGTGTTGCGTGAAGCTGCAAACAGGCACAAATAAACTAGACCTGAGCCGCACTGAGGTTCTTTGGGTTGTGTCGGAGAAGACTTCACGCAGTGCTGCCATAAATATTTTTTGATAAATTCTTGGTTATGCAATGAATGTGACTGTGGACAAAAATCCATGTTGTTGTGACATCGCCTAAGCTTAACAAAACCATGCCACATCGGTAATCAAATCTCAAGGCAGTACAACAAGGTTGTGTTAGTGTGTGACATTTTTTGGCCAGGCAGGCAGTGTAGAATGTGCACAGTCTCATTCCTGGCCACAAATATGTTGACAAATTTATGACAAAGGGTCCATAGAAATGTCAATAAATTTATGTACATATAATTTTAACAGTGTGGAAACCAAGCAATACATATTAACTTATTAAGTAAGTCTCCTGCGCCTCCATTATTTTAAACCACGTGAGGATATACTGAGAGCTTTATGGGACCCAGGGGCGCTACAACCTGAATACGACCACATATCTGTATACCCTGACCTGTCCAAGGCTACTCTTCAGCAGCGGAGGGATTTTAAACACATCACGACGATACTTCGAAATAATAACACCGGCTATAGATGGGGTTTCCCGACTAAACTGCTGATCTCACGCAATGGCACTGTCCATGTGGCGGGTTCTGTGGAGGAAGGTGACAAGCTGCTTCGTGACTGGGGTTTTGGAGATCATCCTCCCCAGCCTAGGAGACAAACAGCGCCTCGTCGGTTGGATCCGGAGTGGCACAAACGCTGACTTGTCGATCCTGGGTCATGTTGCCCATTTCCAAATTTCAATGTCTGGCTCCTCCAATAATCTTTTACCTGGTCTCTGCAAGATCTCCGAGACTCCGTGGCTTTACCTGCCAGAGGACCATTCAACCCCCCTCCCCCCGGGTTGGTGAGTGGGCCAAAATGCCAAGGGGACCGCTTGGTGTGCAGTGTGCGGGTCTGGCCCTCCGTACCCAACTCTCCCTCCTCGGCTGAGGAGTCTGAGAAGTGTACCCGAATTCCGGGACTTTTCACAGGAGATGTACCCTTCTGGGTTTGTATATAATGTTTTGTTTACTTGTTTTTTTGTTTCTGAGCTACAATGGTACAACACGATGGTCGTTCTTTATTCTTGGAATGTTATTTATTTGTTTTTGCTCCCTTTTTCAATCTCAGGACTTATGTTTTCAATGTGACTGGTTTTTCTATCCCGCCCACGGGTTGCAATGTCCCATGAATATGAAGCTCCCTGGTCTTGTCAATCCCCGTTCCATGACGCACTTAATAGAAAATCTATGAAAGTATTAACCTTTAATGTTAAGGGCTTAAATATGCCCGTAAAAAGGCACTCTTTATATCGAGATCTCCGAGCTCATGATGCAGATATTGTATGTCTTCAAGAGACGCATTTTCGCCGTCTGGATCATCCCAAGCTATAACCCCCAATACCTAACACAATATCACTCCACGTTCAAAACTAAAGCAAGAGGGGTCACCCTGTTGATTCACAATAGAGTGGCATTCCAAATGCACCGTATCCTTAAAGACCCGAAAGGTCGTTACATAATATTAGTCTGTACGATAAACTCGAGAATTTATACTCTGGTGTCCATTTATGCTCCCAACGCTGCCCAATCTCAGTTTCTGTCCCAGGTCTTGCAAAAGGTAACGGATATTCAATCGGGCACTTTGGTAATCTGTGGAGACTAAACATGGGACTAGATCCCTTAAAAGACCGTTCGTCCACGGTTACTTGTAGACAGCATGGGACCTCCTCCCAGAGATTTCGCCAATTGTTAAATAGATACAATCTTTACGACGCGTGGCGTCTCCTTCACCCCACCGAACGGGATTATACATTTCGATCAAGAGTCCACAATAGCTATTCTAGAATAGATTATTTTCTGATAGCGGGTTCAGCCCTTCCATACACAATAGACTGCACTATACTGCCCCTTACTTGGTCTGACCATTCTCCAGTGATATTGACATTAGGCGACGCTTATCAGACTTCTGCCAAGCCCCCTTGGCGACTTCGAGACGACCTTTTACTTCATGAACCGGCGCGAATAGCTATACAAGCAGCCTTAGATAACTATTTTAAGGAAAACGTGATGCCTGATGTCAACCGCCTTACTATCTGGCAAGCCCATAAGGCTGTAATAAGAGGGGAATGTATAAAATGGGCGACTCATCTTAGGAAGCAATATGTATCACGAAGACTGGACCTACTTACTAAATTACAAGATCTAGACACGCGCAATAAAATAGCCCCGTCTCAAGAAATAATAGAAACTATAGACTCCACAATGGGTCTGTTGAGAGATTTGGAGGCGGAGAGCTATTTCAAGGCATTGACCAAGCGCAATGCTATGTATTACGCTCTTTGAAACAAACCTGGTAGATTCTTAGCTCGCAAACTTCAACCAGTTAACACGCCCCGTAAACAAATTACACTTAAATCCCCCACTGGACTTATTTATGACCCCAAAATTATAGCGAATGAATTTGCCACCTATTATGAAAGTCTATATAATTTGGATGCGAAACAGACAGTCCATTGCCCTACAGTGGCAGATATAGATACCTACCTGGAGCGGGTTCATCTTCCTTCGTTGTCCCAGACACATATTGCAAGTTTAACCACACCCATAATGACAGAAGACATTTTGAAGGCTATTAAAAACCTCCCAAAACGTAAGGCCCCGGGCCCTGATGGACTGACGGGATTGTATTACTCCACCTTCGCTTCCCAACTAGTACCACATTTGGGTGCGGGCTTTGACGAAGCGTGGGAGGGTGGCTCCTTCCCAGTAGACATGTTGAGAGCACACATTATTACCTTGCCCAAACCGGGTAAAATTCCTGACCGTTGCCCTAACCTACGCCCTATCTCTTTGCTTAATATAGACGTTAAAATATTCAGCAAAATACTGGCCAACCGACTTCAACATATTCTTCCCACTTTAATAGGTCTAGATCAGGTAGGGTTTATATCAAGGCGCCAGGGAGCTGACAGCACTAAAAAACTGGTTAATTTACTTGGCCTGATGGGACGTGGGGACTCTTCAAGCTTGATTCTGTCATTGGACGCAGAAAAAGCCTTTGACAGGGTTCACTGGAACTTTCTGTATCGAGTTTTACACAAGTTCGGATTTCCACCCTCCTTTATAACTGCGATACAGGCTCTGTATGATTCTCCCTCTGCTAAGGTACTCTGCAGCGGGTTTGTGTCGGAGGAATTTGTAATAACTAATGGGACAAGACAGGGATGCCCACTTTCCCCAATATTATATGCCCTGGTTTTGGAGCCTTTGGCGCAGGCCATACAACAAAATGATTCCATTTGTGGAATACAGGCAGGCCCGGTGACTTATAAACTCAACCTATACGCGGACGATATCCTTTTAACCTTGACTGACCCGGATTGTTCTCTCCCTTCCCTCCAACAAGAGTTAGACTTGTATAGTCAGGTTTCATATCATTTGGTGAACATATTAAAAACCCAAGCACTCCCGATTAATATATCCCATCACCACCTGGAAGCCCTTCGAGCCAGTTATAAGTTTGACTGGCGAACTGATTATATTGTGTACCTGGGTCTTAAAATAGCTAGAACTCCAGAAAAACTGTTTAATTATAATTATGATAGATTACTGTCAGAGGTGAAATCACAGTTATATCACTGGAGACTTCGGGAGATCTCATGGTTGGGCAGGATGGCGGCGGTGAAGATGATGGTGTTGCCAAAAATTTTATACGTTTTTCGTACCCTCCCCTTGCAGCTGCCCACGTCCTTCCTAGATACCTTACAATCTATCATAATGAGATATATTTGGAATCATAAAAGGCCCAGAATACCGAAAAAACTATTGTATTACCGCCATAGAGATGGAGGCCTTAACGTTACCCACATACATAACTATTATTGGGCCACATGTTTGGCATCACTAGCAGAACTGGTTCACACCCACCCTATGCCTCAATGGCTGGTAGTGGAATATACTTTTATTCCCGGACATACTTTGGCCGACCTATTATTCGTGCCTCGTACAAAGAGACCACATCTGCCGGAGATCCTACCCTCCACGATTTTGTATGTTAAGGCGTGGGACCGTTATGCCCACTTATTTCGAAACTACAATCCATTATCCATGGCCACACCTCTCACATCTATGTCATACTTGCTGCCTCACTTTAGAGCGGGGCCCTGGATTCAATCTGGAGTCACGCACCTACACCATCTGTTTTCGCTGCCGGACATCTTGTCCTTCCAAACTTTACAAACGAAATTTAAGATACCATCCTCAATGTTTTTGTCATACATGCAACTCTATTCTTATTTCAAATCCAATGCAGTAATATCTAATTTACGTACCACATTGCCGCTCCTCTCGGACACTGAACTATTTTGGCTAGACCCGCACACCACCACAAAACCCATCTCGTTGTTTTATCGATTGCTTAATACCCCGACTGGAATAACATCGTGGAAGTTTCACAACACTTGGGAAAAAGACCTTTCTATGCAATTTACCCCCTCGCAATGGGCCATGGCACATTTGTTTTCGTCTGGAGCCTCAAGGTGTGCAACGCTGATTGAAACGCAACGAAAAGTACTATACTGTTGGTATCTTACGCCCTCAAGGATTAGCCGTTTTGCCCCAAACACTTCGGACGTCTGCTGGAGATGTTTGTCTGCCCCGGGTACGATGGGTCATATCTGGTGGCACTGTCCACTGATAACGCCATTATGGAAAGATATATCTCTTCTTGCGTCGGAAGTCTTGGGTAGTCAGATACAGTGCGCACCGGAGATCTTGTTGCTGGGAATGGTCCACCTTCCTCGAGCACACCTCAGAATGTTATTTATAATTGTCTCTACAACAATGTTGCTTATTGCCCGGAACTGGAAATCGACCGCTGTCCCAACACAAAGACAGATAGCTACGTTACTAACACAATATCGTTCCTTCGACTCCAAAGCTACCTCGGCGTGGGGTTTTCGCCCCACTAAACATGACCCATGGGCTATCTGGGACGTTCATAAGATTTATGAGGCGTGTGGTTTGTGATAACAGTGTTGATAGAATTATGGTTCTAGGTCACTTTTCTGCGAGGTTTAAGGAGAACTCCTGGTGCACTTTCTGCCTCAGAGAAATTGCCTTCTCCTGCTGATCCTGAGATCCCCTTCCCTGTTTGTTAGTTCAATTTTTTTTTATTCTTATGTATTTCCTTTATTTTTATGTTATTTTATTATCGTTTACATGTCCTTACAAAAATGTTTGAGAGATACCGCTGCAATCATACCAGATTCTTTCATACGATGGTTGAATGTTATTTACAGTGATAATGTTGTAAACACCTCTCAATAAAAATATTTTGAAAATTAACTTATTAAGTAAGGAAAAGCAACGCACACAAACAGGAAAATATAGAAAAAATATAAAATTTATTTACAACATGCCACATGGCATTGGCAAACTGCCCAACAGGGGCACAAACATAGGGGAGGAGGAGGCTGGTCTCACTGCCGCTCCAGGATGTCAATGGCATTATTAAAATGCTCCCTAAATTCCTGGAGCAACTCCTGTATGGCATCGAGGTTGCTGCCAGCCAGGCGTAGCTCGCCGATCGCCATCCTGACGCTGGACCTTTCAGTGTCCGGTCTGGCTTCTCCTTCTATATATCCAATAAATGAAAGAAGGAAAATACAGTAAGTAAAGCAGGTTTCTATTTTTGACTGAAAGTCTTGAAAAAATATAACAGTAGTATATACCAGAGCTGGCGGCCTCCTGAGGCTCTGACTCCTCCGACTCCTCCTCCTCCACCACCACCGTCAGCATCTCTTCCGGTGCTATATCTAAGAAATTAAAGAAATAAAAAATACAGTAAACAAAACTGATTTATTTTTGAACAAAAGTCGATGCAAAATAAAACAGTATATACCAGCGCTGGTGGTCGCCCGTGTCTCCCCCTCCTCCACTGGGGCACTGGTGCCCGCCGGGGCAGATGCTGCCTTTGCCTTCCTGTCTTCTGCCAAATCCAAAAAATAACACGTAAATAATGCAGACTGGAAAATATGGTATATCTATACCAGCCCTCAAAATTTCCACTCGCGTACTCGCATTCTGCGAGTGGAAATTACATTCGGGCGAGTGAGGCAGACTGACCCGTTGGGTGCTGCTGCCATGTTGATCCATGCAAGGCAGAGCTTTCATATCAGCTGCGCGGCAGCGTGCCTCCCACACTCAAAACATGAGTCTGAGCAGGCCCGCTGCTTTGGCGCCGCCCCGGAGTGGGAGGAGAGCGAGACCGGCATTAAGGCACATGTAGACGGACCAGATCTCAATAAGCAGCTCTGTTATGTTGCTTAATGAGATCCGGCCCGCCCCAGGGGTGGGTAATGTGAATAGCCTGACAAGTTGATCCGTGTGGCAGAAGTAGCCCAGCTGATAGAGTGATGTTGCAGCAATTAGTGCTGCTGCTGTCTGTCTGGTGTGTGTCCCGGCACGGCAGAGCTCACATCTCTCGCTGTTCTATCAGGAGGAAGCTGCTAGTCCACGCCCCCTGGCTGCTAATTGGCACCTTGCCATATAAGCAAATTGAGATGAGCTGCTAATGGAGCGGGAGGTTTTAAAGTGCTCGCTGGGAGTTACATATAGTCGGTAAGGAAACAAACTAAAAACCCTCCAAAACCTAAGTCCTAGATAAGAGGGAGGGGGCAGCAACATACTATAGGAGAGGGGGAAGGTTTCCTCTCAGTCTCTCTTTCCTCTCAGTCTGGCTGACAGGCAGAGCTGATCGGACTTTCTGCCAAACACTGCATCTCCCTGTCGGGGAAATTGTGGCTGCTCTTAGTCACAGAGCACAGATAACATCTCTGCACAGATAACGGCTCCCCCCCCCCCTCACAACACTGCTCCCATGATGACGTCACCCCCCCCTGACAGTGAGTGACCGGGAAGAATCACAGGGAGCTCAGAGCACATTGCATTCAGGGATGTCAAACACCAGTGAGTGGGCTTTTGTTGTAAGAGTACAGCATTTATTTAACATTTTCTGTGTTCTGCGATCTTATCATGTGTATACTGGTAAATATCTTATTAATGGTGGATGCAGATTAAAGAGTCAGATCTTCACCACTACTTTAACACAGCCATGGGATTGTTATCCTGTATTACTGGCTCTATCCCATATTTTATATGTGTACATTAACATTATATTTGAATGTTTAGCAGCACAATCTAGGGGATTACTCCACCATGAACGTTTGCAGTAGCTATTTCTGCTGGTGTTCCTCACTACCTTCTCTAGCTGCACCTTTATGTAAATGGTTAACTTCATTAATTCCTTTGATAAGAGTTTTTCGTATAATTTTCTATATTTCTACCTTATTTCTTGACATCTGTAATTGTTTCCGTATGTTTTAATACGCAACAGTGAAAGCTACATCTTACATACAAGACATGAATATTAATTTGCTACAAGTGTTTAAGAAAGGAAATGTTTGTATTGCAAATGTAAATTTTTGATTTTTATATAATGTAAAAACAGAACCCCTGTCCCATATTTTCTAAGAAAAGGACAAGGTTGCATTTGTCCTATAACAGCCCTCAAAATTTCTATTCGCATTCTGTGAGTGGAAATTACATGCGGGCAAGTGGGGCAGATGGATCTGTCTGGTGCCACCGCCTTGTTAATCCATCGGAGCTGTCATATCAGCTGCGCAGCAGCGTGCCTCCCACACTCGTAACATGAGTCTGGGCAGGTATGCTGCTTTGGCGCCGCCCCCTTCCGTGCAAACTGCGAGAGTCACGTTCGGCGGGTCACCTGACCCACCCATGTGATGCATCACAGGTCATAGCGTTCTCCATGCCGAAAAGGAAACGAGAGCACAGAAGACAGCAGAGCCAGTCAAAAACGAAGGAAGAGCAGCCGAGCCCGATCTGCTGCCTGGGAGTATTGGGGAGTATCTACTACGGGGCCCTGTGCCAATCTAATTTATTTTTTGTAACTTTATTCTGAATAAAACATTTAACACCGCTGTGGAATATGCTGGCACTATAGAAATAAAGAATAATAAGAACAGTGTCATTTCGTAAGATAATTTAAGAGGGTGTGTTTAGGGGCGGAGTTAAGGGCAGGGTAGGTGGGGCAACTAGTGGCGAGTAACTCTTAAGGCCTGGCTAGTAGCTTGGGACTTGAAATTTTGAGCCCTGATCTATACAATATATTGCCGAAAGTATTGCGACACCCCTCCTCCACTACCACTACCAGCTTGACCCACCACTACTCCCATCTCATAGTTCTAAAATCACAAAATATTTATTTATTTCCCCTGCACATAGACATATATTACCGTTCAATTATATATTTTTTTCAGAAGTAAACATTACGTTTATTCAATAAAAACTATTATTTGTGTTGTGTGCGTACAAAACGCATTGTGCTGACTGCTTTTAGTTATTTTATAGAAGGCCTCAGCCTCAGTTTCACTTTCAGTTTCTGCAAATAAAACTGCGGATATAGCAGAAACAACAGAAATCCGCCATTTTGTTTTGAAATTTGCATCTAAAGTGTTCAATAATGACACTGCTGCAGCATACTGAATTGCCGCGCTGCAACAATACAGCAGCTGCTGAGGACGTATTGAACGCGGCTCTGTTTGGATGCACTTTCCGAAGAACTACTGTACATGTCCCAATCTACCACTTAGCAGAGACGCAGAGATTTTTGTTGATGCGGAGGTGGGAGCCAATATTGGGCAAGCTGTGGGTCATCTCGTATGCATCACTCAATCACAACAACCCCCCCAGCACACTACAGTACACAGTGCCAAAATAAATCCAGCATTGTAATTTAATTTTCATCTACATACATCAAATGTCACAATTTTCACGAATACGTAAAATCCCAAAAAAGAAGAGCTATTGCAAAAATGCATGTATGACGAGTCGTGAAAACGCAAAGCTATACAGAATCACATTGCATGAAAAAAGGACTAGATAAATCAACATATTTCTGTGCACATTAGCACATGCAAGCACATTATTATTATTATACAGGAATTATATAGCACCAACAGTTTGCGCAGCGCTTTACAATATAACATGACACTTACGTTTGGCTATGACGCGACGGATGTGCCTCTGCTGCTCCTGCTCGCGTGCCTTCAGATCGGACCAGTGTTTTCGGAGCTGGTCCTTCGTCCTGTCTTTCCCAAATAATTCCGCGATGGTGGTGCGTAGCTTAGCTAGGATACGGTCCTTGTGCGCGTTATTCTTTCTGCCGTAAGGGCTCTTAAGGCAGTCGTAATCTTTTTTATCAAAGATGCGGACCAGCTCCAACATCTCCTCAAATGCTATGTTGCTGGCCCGCTTCTTCCTGGGTGTCTCTGGGGTGGAAGCAGATGAGGAGGTGTCCGAATGGGACTCTGTCTCTTCCTTCAGCCATGATAAATTATAAATAATTTCTATATTTTTTGGCCTGTCAAAAAATTGTCAAAACTCTCTACAAAAATGGCTCAATAAAGTTACGACATCCGCGCGCGCATGCGCGACCCGCGGACGAATTGGATCCGAACCGATTACGACAGAATTATCGTATCGACAGAATTATCGAATCATTGGAAACAAAAACAAGTGATACGCATTTACAAATACAAAATTTACAGAATTAGCGATATAACCGATAATAGTTAAATATACGATGTCCAGAATTACCGAAATGGAAACGAAATCACGAATGGAACCAAAATCATGAATAGAGCGAAAATAAATATCGATTTGACACATTTCAAGTCCATTCGAAAAATCCGAAATTTTTTCGTTTCGGCTCGGAAAACTTTTCGGATCTATCGGTTTTCGGGTCCGATCCGATTCGGAAATTCGACCGAATCCGAAGACACGAATCGGGAAATTTCGTGAAAATTCCGAAATTCCGAAACGCACATCCCTACTTTCCTCTGCAACATGCAACCAAGCTCACTACCCCCAGCCATCACTATCTTTCCTCTGCAACTCTGCAACCCTGCAACCAAGTTCATTACCCCCAGCCACCACTATCTTTCCTATGCAACCAAGCTCACTACCCCCAGCCATCACCAGCTTTCCTCTGCAACCCTGCAACCAAGCTCATTACCCCCAGCCACCACTATCTTTCCTATGCAACCAAGCTCACTACCCCCAGCAATCACTATCTTTCCTCTGCACCATGCAACCAAGCTCACTACCCCCAGCCATCACTATCTTTCCTCTGCAACATGCAACCAAGCTCATTACCCCCAGCCACCACTATCTTTCCTATGCAACCAAGCTCACTACCCCCAGCAATCACTATCTTTCCTCTGCACCATGCAACCAAGCTCACTACCCCCAGCCATCACTATCTTTCCTATGCAACCAAGCTCACTACCGCCAGCCACCACTATCTTTCCTCTGCAACATGCAACCATGCTCAGTACCCCCAGCCACCACTATCGTTCCTCTGCAACCAAGCTCTCTACCACCAGCTATCACTATCTTTCCTCTGCCTCATGCAACCAAGCTCATTACCCCCAACCACCACTATCTTTCCTATGCAACCAAGCTCACTACCCCCAGCCATCACTATCTTTCCTCTGCAACATGCAACCAAGCTCACTACCCCTAACCATCACTATCTTTTCTCTGTAACATGCAACCAAAGCACTTTTAAAGCAAGCTGATTCCTATTTTACATCATATTGCCTCTGCTTTAACGATAGCATTATTCATATTTCATACATGCATTTATTCATGGCTGAGCATCATGGGAGATACAGTTTCAAAACATCTGGGGGGCCAAAGTTGCTGACCCCTGCTCTACTATTCTCCTTAATCACGCCCTGGTGTTTAATCTGTTCCTCAGTCCCCTCCCATGTAGTGAATTCGTTAGCTGCACAGACTCTTCTAGGCTGTGATTTCTCCTGCAGCCATCATGGTCATCTTCCCCCTGCCTGTCCAGTCCTCATCCTAGTAATGTTACACTTCTCACTTCCAGTTGCTTTCATTTCTCGCTCTGATTAACCTTTTCAGGTTCAAGCTTTTGGTCTTTCCTCATGCCGTTACCTGCTACACTCAGCGTTATTCAGAGAGAGGTGAAACTCAAGAGAATGACTGTAGATGTGAAAATTCTAGGTCAAAATAGCCAAACCAGAAAAATTCTCCCATTTATCTCACTTTCCAAATCGGCTATTTGGTCTAGATTGTTCATTCTCCTGGTTTTCACCTCTCTGAATAACCCTGTTTAACTGCCAGCTCCACCTTCCTCCTGTTTCCTCTTTTCTCATATTTTTTAGATTGTTAGCTCACTGGATGAGCACATATATAAAGTGCTGTATTGCCAGTTATCCCATGGGCAGGGCCCTCTGCTCCTTATATAATGTGAAATATGTTGGCGGCATAGAAATACTGAATAAATAACTCAAATGTTTCTTTCTAAAAATGTTACAAAAGATTTTTATGCTTATTTTGTTATAGGGGCAGGCTGATATGATTACTTGATTTTTTTTATTTTATATGTATTTGTTTATAATCAGAATACTGTGTAGGATTTATATTTTCTATTTCATCAGTATTGATAAAAACAGTATTAATAGTATAATATTATTAGTAATGAGTGACAACATAGCCTATTTATTCAGGAAAACCAAAATAAAACACATTCTCAAGTATACATTGGTTAGGATGAAAGATGGAGATTGCGCTTTGCATTTCATTGGTTACAACAGCACCTAAACTACATAAACTGCAAAATCCCCATCTACATGTCAGGACAAAATCAAATGGCACGCTGACCACAGTCACTTCTCTCAAATATCTAGGTATGTGGTAAGACCCAAATCTATCCTTTGGCCCCCACATAGAAAAACCCTCATCCAAACTTTACCCCAAACTAGGTGCCCTGTACAGAAACCAATCCTGCCTGAGCCCCGCGGTGAGAAAGCAGATTGTACAATAAATGCTTATGCCAGCTATTGAATACGGAGATGTAGTGTATGCAGCCGCCCCACAAACACACCTTCAGAAACTTACTACATTGTATAACTCATTCTGTCGCTTTGTGCTACAATGTAGCTACATGACCCACCATTGTGACATGTTAAAAGAACTAAACTGGCCGTCGCTGGAATCTAGACGCACCCTTCACCTTTCCATCCTGGTGTTTAAGAGCTTCTCTGGGAAGCTGCCACCCTACCTGAATAGACTGCTTCCCACAGCAGTTCCCTCATCCTATAACCTCCGATCCAGGACCAGCACCTTACTTGCAATACCACAATACAAAAAGAAAGTGGCTCAATCCTTATTTTCCTACAGAGCACCACAATTATGGAATAACCTTCCAGACACCATTAAATCTTCCCCCAGTCTTAAAGGAACACTCTAACAAAAAAAAATCACACCCCCGTTTTTTAATCCTAACCTATCCCTATTCCCTTAATAGTTATTTTTTGTTTTTTTTTGTGTAACTAATACTTACCCTAAAATCCTCTTGTTTCCAGCGCTGTTTTTTTTTTATACCCACCTCCCTCTTCCGCTCCCGTCCTTCTATCCGACTTGCCTTCTGGTTTACGTGAGAAGCGCGCACGCGCGCCTCAAGTAAGCCAGCCAATCGGCAGGCTTCCTCCCGGCTCCCTCTGAGGATTAGTGTTGCGCGCAAGAGGATGCGCGCAACACTAACCCTCAGAGGGAGCCGCCAGCTTCTGCGGTGAGTTGGAGACGTCATCGCGCTGAAATCGAGATGACGTCTCCTACTCGGCAAAAGTCGGCAGAAGCGGGAAATATGATTCCCACTCTGCTGACTGACAGCTGGGAGGGCAGAGTAAACTTCTCCGCCTCTCTCAGCTGTTGTCAGCATTTTCAGCTGAACTGCCGAGCGGAGGGAGGGGGGACAGAGGGCGGCATACTCCGGGCATCATGACCACCTAAAATAGCTTAAAATAGCCTAAAATGTTGCTTAGAGTATCCCTTTAAGTCACTCAATAGCTCCTTACTAGCATACCTCGGTACAGAATGCACCTGTAAACATGTAACATAGTAACTATATTACTTACATATTTATTTTCCATGTTAATCTGTAGATTTGTGGTTTGTTTTTAATATCTTGCATTTATTACTTTGTATTTCTGTAACAACTGTAAAATTTCAATGCTCTTGAACCCAGGACATACTTGAAAACGAGAGAAATCTCAATGTATCCTTCCTGGTAAAATACTTTAAAAATAAATAAATAAAATCCCTGAATTAACTGATCCTCCAAGTCGCATGCACATTTCCTATGCTGTTCTAAAATACATGAAAAGTGCCACCCATGTATATGCAAAAGCAGGTTATACACATATATACTGTATATATACAACTCCGTAACAAGACATCTGACCGACCCTAAAACGCTCCTCACCTCTCCCTGCATTAACTCATCACTGCAGTCCCCCTCCTGTTTCTCACCCCAACGCCTGTCTAGAGTGTACATTCCCATGGGAATAGGGCCCTTATGTCCTCCTGTATCTGCTGGCAGGAATACTGTCCGGCCTCCTGTATGTATTCTAGAATTGTCCTGTCTTTACCCTTTGCACCTTTGTACAGCGCTGCAGAATGTGTTGGCGCTTAATAAATAATAATATAGTTGTCACTGGGTATATATTTCTGTGTAATTCAAATATTTTCTAAACCGTTCCAGAAAATACAGTATAAAAAAGGCCTTAAAGTCTGTTTATAATGGTTGCAGTAGTAATCATGTAAAGCTGTGTATACCATGCTGTCTGTACACAGGGCATTGTTGCACATACAGCACTTACTCAGAGCCCATGTGACTTGGAAGTGGCTGTGTCTTCCCTGGCTCTGCCTCCTGCATTCAGCTAAACAGAGAGGAGGCCAGCGCTTCACTAACATACTCAGGGTAAGCAGCAGCTTGGATTTCCTATGGATTTCTGATCTCTTTGTGCTTTCATTGTGTAAGGAATCCTATATTATTTAGTCTTACGCTCACAAGTAGCTGTTCAGTGTTTTTTCTTCTAATTATTATTTTCAGATTGATTGATGTGTGTAACTGTATCAGTATTCATTAGGAGGAGGCACATATACAGATTAAGTGTATGGGACTGGACGCTATGAGAGATAAATGGCAAACATTATGCATGGTGCTCTCTACGGGGTATATTCACTAAACAGTAATGAGCTGATAGCAGTTTGCACACACCTTTCGATTTTGACTCCCTTTCCTGTCATCTCTAGCGCTCTATTTTCTGGGGTAAAATAATACAGCTCACCGAACCATTTAGCACTGTGTGAAAATAAGCACGTTCACCTCCAGAGACACATAACCGTAATACAGGGATCTCAAATGCTGTCCCGCCAGGTGTTTATTGCCGACAATTCCCAGAATTCTTTGAATGCAGTAAATGGCCAGAGAACCATGGGAGATGTAGCTCAGAAACATCTGGGGGGGCCAGAGTGTGACATCCCTGACTAAGGCTAGGGTCAGACTAACGCATTTTTCGCGTTGTCTGTGAAAAAGTGCGTTCGAACGAATGGACGCATTTTTTCCCGGAATACGCGATAGCGGTCATACGATGCGCCTTTTCGTCCGTGATTTTGTACGGATCATCAATAAAACCCTTTTTGTGTCTGGACGTTATGTTGGCCGGACATTAGCAGCGTCTGACGTCTCCTAATCACGCACACACGCCGCTAGAGGACGCAGCGCATTCTGTACGTCCGTACTAGAGGTTTGACGTTCTAGAAAAAATGCGTTCGTTTGCCACGCACGGACGAACTTTCGTGCGGCCGTACTTCATGTGTTCCCAGGCATTGGACGTCATTTGCTGCTAGCACGGCCATGATTTCGTGCGTCTAAACGCACGTTAAAACAGCTTTCGTCTGACCCTAGCCTTAATCGTACACCACCACCCTAATCACCCACTAACCTGGATTCCCCAGAACACTAATGTGAAATCCTCTTAAACCTGCAAAGCACACTGTAATACCTCATATTGTTATAGTCCATTGATATACATAGGGTGTCATGGGTCTGGAGATCTTTGATTGGAATGCCTATGCATTTCACCCTTCATGCTCTCCCCACAGCTTCCTCACCCCCTCCCAAACACACAGCCTCTTCTCTATCTCCATTGTGTTTCTGTCTCATTCTTCTCACCTAATTTTTTTTTTTTACCATGAAGGATACATTGAGATTTCTCTAGTTTTCAAGTATGTCCTGGGTGGAGAGTATGTACCATTAGGTGTCTTGCCCAAGGACACTTACTGGAGAGGTGCTCTTGCTGGGATTCGAACCTGTGTCTCCACGGTTATAGAGCAGTGATGTTACCTCTACTCCACCCAGCCGGTACTGATTGGAGGGGTGAGAGAGATGGGGTAGAGATACAATGTGCACATACCCCATTATTCTCACCCCCTTTGTGTCTCTGTCCTATATTTCTCTCTTCACCTTGCTAATCTGCCCCATCTCTCTCAATCCATTGTTTCCCTGACTTTGTCATGTCCATAAGGTATTTTCTCCATTCCTCTAACACAGTGGTTTCCAACCTTGTACTCAGATACCCCTAACAGGCCAGGTTTGCCATATATCTGGAGCATATCACAAGTGATATAATTTGCCGTTCAGTGATTGCAGAATTCAGTCTGAATTTCCCCAAATTCTTGCTTGTTAGGGGGACTTGAAGATGGATTGGTAAACACTCCTCTAATACACACCTTCCCATTTCATCTCTGCCACTTCTATTTCACTCCCATCATGCATTGTGCTCCTGTCCCATTTCTGTATTTCTCTTTGAGAAGTCTTCCCTATCTCTTTTTAGTGGCCTTGTCCATTTTCTCTCAAGCTCATAATCATAGATGCACTTGATGCTGAAATAGTTAACCTTCCAGCAGGTACATTCAGGGACTTGCACTTTGCCCTAAGCGCCAAGAACAACTGCAATTGCCAGGCTGAACATATTTTGAAAGACACATATAATTGCTACATGTTATATGGTAACATGTGAACGTGCAAGAGTAATTGGTTCAAGTAGATGTGTCATCAGGATCTTTTACTAGCAGTTACAGTGGCAAGAGCAAGCCATGTGTTATATTGAGCTAATAAATATTACAATGAAAAGGCAAGAGGCTACGGAAGCCCAGAAAGGGCATGCATTTTTTTAAAAAAATTTGGTTTGTTTCATTAACTTTTTTTTTTCATACACTGAAGAAAAAAAAAAAAAAAAAAGAAATCGGGAAAACAAAATTGTTTTCCTGACTATTTTCTTCATACACTGTTAGTAAGGAAGCCCAGAGAGGCCATTTTCAGTTGGGAAGTGTCATAGAGAGGAAGCACACACTGAAAGCAGCTAATTTGATCCTGATTCACAATACTTTTCAGTGTATGAAAAAAAAAAGTTAAATGAAACAAACCAAAAAAAAAATTAAAACTGCATGGCCTTTCTGGGCTTCCGTAAGAGGCTGTTGTATCTCAACCAATTGTAGCGCTGTGTTAAAATCTTGCTGCTGGCAGTACCTATTTTTGGCCACAAGATGGGGACAATCGCGATTAGAGACACTGGACATTGGGACTACATTTCCCGGCGTGCTTTGCAAAGAGACAGGAAGTGGGTGAGACACAGGACGCTTACATCCCGAACCTCGTGGAGAACGCGCCAGAGAACGAGAGAGAGCAGACGCAGTGCAAGACATCGCTAGAGGGCCCAGGCCAGAGCGCGAGTGAGACCTGTCAGTTCCTTTATCGGGTCATTCAGCCTAAGGAGAAGGAGACCTCCAAGTTCCAGAGATTGCTGCAGATCAAAGAAACCGAAGACCTCGAGTGAGGAGTTGCCGCGAGTTGATCGGATACGGAGAGCAGGCGGTGAGCTGGACAAGTCGTGGACAAGCTACGGAAAGTCAGACAACGGATCCGGCCGCAAGTATCCCCAGTCAATATCGAGCGGAGAGACGTCCTGGGTCAGCGGAGGCTAAAGCAACCGGTGGATGGGTGAGAGGCCTCCAAGGCTGTATGTAAATAAGGAACACGCTGCTGTTTTCTCTTTAAAGTCCACAGGGCCCCAACTTGACTAGTCAAAGACATTCCTTAAGTAAATTCACTGGCCAGTTGAACAGTACCCGGGTACCACACACACATACACACCTTTTACATTCCGGGACTTAACCTGTGCAGGACTCATTCTGTTACGAATCGGAACGGGAGTTAGAGATACGTTCCGAATATATTTTTCTCTTTTCCGCTGCGCGTTTATCGAAATACGAAGAGATTGTGTTTTTTGGGTTTCGCTACGTGTCCCTTTTTCTGAATTTTCGGGCAATTGCATTTCTATTCTGTTGGGTTGCGAATATAATATTTTTCCGAAATACGAAGCCTCGTGTTTCGTTTCTTTCCCGCTACGCGTTTTTTCCCGCTGAACGATAATACTGTAATAATACCTGTGAATACCGTGTCTCAACGTCTGCTTATTATTTTAGTAAACTATTTAAATTATAAAAACTCACAACGGTGTTGGAGTATATTTATTCCCTAGTGCGGGGAGACTGACCCGTGGTTCATTTTCAGCGGCTCCTCCGGGAGTGAGCGCTACACGTGGGGGCTCGTTTCCGGGATCCAGTCTCTGGAAAAACCGCATCTAAAGGGTTAAATATGGATCCAGACACTGTTGCCGAGTGGTGTGAGGAGCACAGTAGTCAGTTAGAATGTTGTATAGTCATGGATATTCCCGCAGACACTTGGGCCGAAGATCAGATTCGCCAGGCCGTGGCCGCGCTGACACCAGACCATCGGGGGTTAATTCTGGACATTGTAAAGAACACAGATACCTCTCACACGTATGTTCTTCTTGAATGGAGAAAGGGTGTTCCACCATGTTTTCAGGGCGCGAGCGTGAAACTGGCCGATGAGGTGGAAGTCCAACGAATTCAACCAAGTGTGCCACGTGGCGAATCCGCAAGTGTTCCCGCGCCTAGTCCGTTGGCCATGATCGGGCCTGAATTTATCGTGGCTATTGGAGATCTATTGGCTAAATGTCAGAAAACAAGCCTTCCTCACACTAACTTCGGTTATCGACGGTTAAGAAATTTTACAGGAAACGTACCAACTCCGGCGGGAGAAGAAACCTTTGAAGAATGGGTGGAACAGGCGATGCAGGCTCTGGATGAGTGGGACGTCCCTGAGGCCCAGAAGAAGCAAAGGATCACCGAGAGCTTAAAGGGACCTGCGTCAGAAGCGGTGAGAAACCTAAAACTGAGTAGAAAAGATTGTACTGCTTTAGATTACTTAAACGTTCTTGAAGAAGTTTTTGGGCGAACCGAAAAAGCGGCCGAACTGGTATACCAGTACGAACACACCTATCAGAGAAGAGGTGAGAGGATGACCGAGTACATGAGGCGCTTAGATAAGATTCTACACCAGATACTCCTGAAGAAAGGGGCCGAACTGGCCGAAGTAGATAAGATCCGAATAAAACAAATCCTGAGGGGCTCTCAACCTCTAGATCCGGTAATGATGCAGCTGAGAAGCAGAGCAGGTAACCAAGAGCTGAAGTACCTGGAACTGATCCGAGTTGTACGAGAGGAAGAGGCTTTACTGGAAGAGAAATCCTTCAGGCGGGGGGAAAGGGCTTATGCACAACCTGTGAGACATAACGACGGTCTGCAGCCTGAAAGCGACTCTCTAGATACTTATGGATCTGACGAGGATGAACAAGAACACCTAGTCGTTTTTAAATCTACAGAGAAGGCTGCCAAAGAATCGAACCTCCCTGAACGTGGTGAATTGTCCAAAACCGTCAAGAAAGTACAGGAAGCTCAAGCTGAATTGCAACAAGCGCACGCGGAACTGTGCCGAGTATTGATGAAGGTGACAGAGATGCAGGCAGAAATGCAGAAATTCCTCACAGGTATGCAGACGACGGGAGTTGCTGTGGCGTCTGGTCCAAGTCCTTTAACCAAATCTCAACGAGCAACTACGTCTCCGCTCTCTAAGAAGAGATGTTTCGGGTGTGGAGAAATGGGCCATTTCCGCGCACAGTGCAAAGGCCGAAAGCCTGAGAAGGATAGAGTCGAGGGACTGTTGGAAGCCCTAGAAGGACTGTTATCTACCTCACCGGCGGGAAACGCCAGAGGGCACAAGTGAAGGAGCAACTTAGGTGCCCGAAGGTTGAACCCCGCTCCAAAAACCAAGCCAAGACTAAGAGGACGAGAGGGCCCAAAGCCGAGCCAACTGCTGAGCCTGCCAGGACTGAAAGAGTCACTCCTTAGCATCCGGGTCTACGTCATGGGGAAGCAATGCACACCCAAAGCCTACACGGGCCAAGAAAAAGGCCAGGGTACAGCAAACTGGGTCTAAGCGTCCGGATACCGCCACCAAGTTTCCTGACCAACTGATAGGTCCTTCTCCTATTGTGCCAATCCAAGTGGAAGGAGTCTACACTAAAGCCCTGTTAGATTCAGGGGCTCAAGTGACATTGATCTACAAAGACTTCTACGAGAAACACTTAAAGCACATTCCTCTGCAAGAATTGAAGGATTTGGAAATATGGGGTATCGGCACTGAGAAACTCCCTTATGACGGGTACCTGCAAGTGAAGTTGGAGATCGGATCTGAAGTCATCGGGCAGTCTGGGGGTTGTGATGCATTGGCCATTGTGTGTCCTCGACCCTCAGGTGCGAACAGAAGCTCCCTGATAGTGGGGACGAATACTGACCTAGTGCGGCGTCTCCTGACACCTATTGTATTGGAAGAAGGTTCGACTCAAGGAGTACACCCAATGATACGTCCGGTCTATCAGAGGATGGTCGAAGAACGAAAAGGCACCTGCCGAGGTGGGAAGACTGTGGAGACTGGGTGGAACAGAGAAGGTTCTGCAAGCAGGAGAAGTAGCGAGCTTCCGGGCTTCAGTCAAGTTGAACGGATCGCAACCAGGTCCCTATGTGGTGCTGGGAACCGATTTTAATCATGGGAGTGAAACCGGAGTCGAAGTAATTCCTGAAATAATCTCCACCAAAGCTCTGAAGAGAACACGAGGAAGAATCTCGGTCAGCGTGTGCAATGTGACGGATTCTCCAGTAGTCCTTAAAGCACGAATGCCTATCGGGCAAGTAGAGTCTGCTACACCCTCTCTACCGATTTAGGAGGGGGAGTGGATAAAGAGATTCCAGATGAAAGATTCTACCCCAAGGACGCTCCCATTTCACCTGAGTGGAAGAAACGTCTTCAGTCTCAAGTCCTAAAGTGGAAGGAATTGTTCTCGAAAGATGAGTTCGATGTGGGCCTAGCTAAGAGTACTGAGCACCGCATTCGGTTACAAGAAGACAAGCCGTTTCGGGAAAGATCAAGGCGAGTTCCGCTAGGAGACTTAGATGATCTGCGAGAGCAGCTGAATGAATTGCAAAGAACCAAGGTGATTCAAGAGTCCAGGAGTCCATACGCATCTCCCATAGTGTTGGTCCGGAAGAAAAATGGTTCTGTCCGCCTATGCATAGACTACCGCACATTGAACCGGAGAACCATCCCCGATCAATATGCCACTCACCCGGATAGAAGATGCCCTACAGTGTTTGTCTGGAGCAAAGTGGTTTAGTGTACTAGACCTGCGAAGCGGGTATCACCAGATACCAATGCATCCTGAAGACAAGGAGAAAACTGCGTTCATCTGTCCACTGGGGTTCTTTGAATTCAACAGAATGCCTCAAGGCCTTACGGGGGCTCCAGCCACGTTCCAACGGTTGATGGAGAAGACAGTCGGGGATATGAATCTAATCGAAGTATTAGTGTACCTGGATGACATAATTGTGTTTGGGAAGACTCTGGAAGAACATGAGCAACATCTGGAGAAGGTCTTGAAGAGGCTCCATGAAGAGGGGCTGAAACTGTCTCTGGAGAAATGCCAATTCTGTCTACCGTCTGTTACGTATCTAGGACATGTGGTCTCAGCAGAAGGTGTTTCGACAGACCCTCGGAAGTTGGAGGCCGTAGCTTCTTGGCCTAGACCCCGAAACGTCACTGAGCTTAGATCTTTCTTGGGATTCTGTTCATACTATCGAAGATTTGTGGGAGGATTCGCGAAAATAGCTCAACCACTGAACAAACTCCTGCAGAAGGGAACCACAGAAGAAGGCTGCAAGGTCTCTGACCAAAACCCGTCAGCTCCAGGGCCAAGGAAAGCTCGAGAGTCTATACAAGGTGAATGGACCAGTCAATGTGAAGGAGCTTTCGTGAAGCTGAAAGAGAGTCTAACCCGAGCTCCTGTTTTGGCCTATGCGGACCCTCACAAGCCGTATGAGCTACATGTGGATGCCAGCCGAGAAGGTCTGGGAGGAGTCCTGTATCAGGAGTATGGTGGATTGCTGAGGCCTGTAGCGTACGTGAGCCGGAGCCTTACGCCTTCAGAGAAGAACTACCCTACTCACAAGTTGGAGTTCCTAGCCTTAAAGTGGGCAGTGGTAGATAAGTTAAAAGACTGAGTTTGTGATCAAGACGGATAACAATCCTCTTACCTACATCCTTACTACCGCAAAACTGGACGCAACGGGACATCGGTGGTTGGCCGCTCTGTCAGGGTTTCAGTTCAGCCTGAAGTATCGCCCTGGGGTGAATAATCGAGATGCTGATGCGTTATCGAGAAGACCCTACACTACAGAATGGACTCAGTTGACTCCAGACGGGGTGCAAGCTTTGTGTCAAGGAACAGAGCGCCGGGTCAAAGGAGGGATTGAAGCGGAGGCCATAGGAGTCATGGCTGCGGCTGTTCCTGAGTTTTACTGTAACCCTACGCAGTTAAGGGATGAAAGTTTACCTACCTTTTCGAGACAGGACCTGAAAGCGGATCAGGCCAGAGACCCTTTAATTGCCTTGACCATAAAGGCCCTGACTGCAAACCAGCGAGAGATTTTGTTAACCAACTCCCCGAGTGGAGCCAGATTGGTCTACAAAGAGTGGGAGCGGTTAAAGATGTTGGATGGGGTGGTCTACCGAAGGGGCCCCTCAACTAACGCTGAAGAGATTCAACAGTTATTCCTCCCCACTAAACATAGGGAGAGTGTGCTGCGATCACTACATGATGAGCATGGACATTTGGGTGCTGAGAGAACTTTTAAGCTGGTGCGAGATAGGTTCTATTGGCCTTGCATGAGAGCTGAAGTGGAAAGGTATTGTCATTCCTGTCTGAGGTGTATTCAGAGAAAGACTCTACCTACCCGAACTGCTCCAATGAGCCATCTGCAGAGCCAGGGACCCATGGATTTGGTGTGCATTGACTTCTTGTGCTTAGAGCCGGATGCTAGTGGGCAAGGGAACATTCTAATAGTGACTGATCATTTCACTCGTTACGCCCAAGCTTTTTCCACAAAAGATCAACGCGCTCCGACAGTGGCCAAGGTGTTGATGGAAAAGTTCTTTGTTCATTACGGACTGCCAAGGAGGATACACTCTGATCAGGGTAGAGACTTTGAAAGCAGACTGGTGGGGCAATTGTTAGAGCTGTTGGGGATCCAAAAGACCCGAACTACCCCATATCACCCTCAAGGTGATGCTCAGCCTGAAAGGTTTAATCGCACACTGCTAAACATGCTGGGGACCTTGTCGAATGTGGAGAAGCAGAGTTGGAGTCATCACATAGCTACTCTGGTGCATGCATATAACAGTACGGAGAGCGATGCAACTGGATACTCACCGTACCGTCTTATGTTCGGAAGGGAGGCTCGACTGCCGGTTGATTTGGCATTTGGGTTATCTCTAGACCAGACGTCAGTAGCTTCCCATAGAAACTACGTGGATAGACTTCGAAAGAATCTGGCTTCTGCGTTTGAACAGGCCCGTTTGACCTCAGGAAACAGGGAGCAAAGAAACAAAAGGAACTATGACTTGAAAGTTCGAATACAAGATCTACAACCCGGTGATAGGGTTCTATTGAAGAACTTGGGTGCTGCTGCGAGACACAAGTTGGCGGATAGGTGGAGTTCCCAGGTTTACATTGTCTGCAAACAACTGCCGGTCTACCAGTGTATCAGATTCGCCCGGATGGAAAGGCTGGGCCTCTCAAGAACTGGCACCGGAATCATTTGTTACCTTTGAGAGAGGCTGTGAGGATGTCAGTTGGGGATGAACTGCCTCTGCCAAATCCGCCTGTTCCATGTTTGCCTCCTGTTACTCGGTCTCAACAGACCCGGGTTGTCGAAGAGAGCGAAAGAGACAGTGAAGAAGAGAGTTATTGTCTAGACTGGATGCGCTCACCGGAGCCTGAGGAGGTTGTCATTGTTCCTGAGCGGCTGGAGAGTAACTTGAGGCCTGAAGCTCCTGAATTTCAGCTGGAAGTCCCTGAGGCTGTTGGGATCCCGGTAGCTCCGGAAGTTGAAGCTTATTCAGGCGATTATAGTTCTATGCCTTCACTGGAGGGGTCATACTCTGAAGAAACGTCTGCTCCAGTGATAGAGAGAAGGACTGAGCCAGCACCTATAGTACTTCCACCTGAAGAGGAACTGATTGAGCCAGAACCAAAACGCTCTGTTCGACCGCCCCAACGACTCACCTACGACTCACCAGGACATAGCACTGAAGAGGCCATCACCACAGTGCAGAGGTTGCCCGAAGTGTCTGCTATGCTAGCTGAGGTAGCCAAAATTTGAATCAACTTGAGGAAGTGTTCTTACCCCACTACATGTATGCTGCTGAACCTGTACATGTTATGTAAACTGTATTCAAATATTGTGGAAATGTAATGTAACTGTTGTACCTCCTTGGAGAGACCCAAGAGTTCTAGGAGGGGGAGAGTGTAGCGCTGTGTTAAAATCTTGCTGCTGGCAGTACCTATTTTTGGCCACAAGATGGGGACAATCGCGATTAGAGACACTGGACATTGGGACTACATTTCCCGGCGTGCTTTGCAAAGAGACAGGAAGTGGGTGGGACACAGGACGCTTACATCCCGAACCTCGTGGAGAACGCGCCAGAGCGTGCGAGGGAACGAGAGAGAGCAGACGCAGTGCAAGACATCGCTAGAGGGCCCAGGCCAGAGCGCGAGTGAGACCTGTCAGTTCCTTTATCGGGTCATTCAGCCTAAGGAGAAGAGACCTCCAAGTTCCAGAGATTGCTGCAGATCAAAGAACCGAAGACCTCGAGTGAGGAGTTGCCGCGAGTTGATCGGATACGGAGAGCAGGCGGTGAGCTGGACAAGTCGTGGACAAGCTACGGAAAGTCAGACAACGGATCCGGCCGCAAGTATCCCCAGTCAATATCGAGCGGAGAGACGTCCTGGGTCAGCGGAGCCTAAAGCAACCGGTGGATGGGTGAGAGGCCTCCAAGGCTGTATGTAAATAAGGAACACGCTGCTGTTTTCTCTTTAAAGTCCACAGGGCCCCAACTTGACTAGTCGAAGACATTCCTTAAGTAAATTCACTGGCCAGTTGAACAGTACCCGGGTACCACACACACATACACACCTTTTACATTCCGGGACTTAACCTGTGCAGGACTCATTCTGTTACGAATCGGAACGGGAGTTAGAGATACGTTCCGAATATATTTTTCTCTGCGCTGCGCGTTTATCGAAATACGAAGAGATTGTGTTTTTTGGGTTTCGCTACGTGTCCCTTTTTCCGAATTTTCCGGCAATTGCATTTCTTTTCTGTTGGGTTGCGAATATAATATTTTTCCGAAATACGAAGCCTCGTGTTTCGTTTCTTTCCCGCTACACGTTTTTTACCGCGATACGATAATACTGTAATAATACCTGTGAATACCGTGTCTCAACGTCTGCTTATTATTTTAGTAAACTATTTAAATTATAAAAACTCACAACGGTGTTGGAGTATATTTATTCCCTAGTGCGGGGAGACTGACCCGTGGTTCATTTTCAGCGGCTCCTCCGGGAGTGAGCGCTACACAATCATTACCTCAAAGCAGTCCAACACAGTCCTGACAAGTCACACTATCAGGGTTATTCAAAGAGGTCTGAATTGTTGCCGAAAGGTATCCGACCAGTGAAATTCAGCGTACGCTTACCTTTCCTCGCCATTCGGCTATTCAGAGAGCAGGCAGTTCGCCAAATCCTGGCGAATTGCCTGCACATACGTTGCCTGTTCGAGGGCAGTGAAATCCCCATAGAGAAGCAATGCTTCGTCTATTCAGAGAACACAAAACAGCAGTGAAAAGTTGTCGAAATGCCCTGCTGTTCGGTGGTTTCATTCGACAGGTTAATTCAGGAGAATCCCATAGGCTTCAATGTTAAAAATATCCCTGTTTTAATTCAATATCTAATAAACTGTTGATTATAATATTCTGCAGTAAAAAGTCTCTTTATGTATAGATCTTTTAGGCATTTTTCCGGGGTTTTTTTAAATCGTTTTTTCTTTTTTCTGTAACAGCCCTTTTTATTCTCATTCATTGGATCTTATATGTAAATTTCAGACATTTTCGTTCTGTAGTTTCTTAGCAAACAGCGTTTCGCTTTTCAAACATTCAAGCATACTCTTGTTTGTTTTTTTCACTCCATTCGTCTGCGGTGTCGGCTTTTTCCAGCGGCTGCGCTGTGCTGTGATCGGCAGCTGCTCAGGTTTCTCCGGCGTGTTCGGCGGGGTTAATCCAGATGTTTTTGTGGCTTTCAGTGAGCATTCGCCGGGTTTTGCGGTGAGTGTTCGTTGTTTTTGCGGCGGCTTTTCCCTGCACTACGACAGCCCTGTGGTGCTTGCTGAATACACCGCAGGGTCGCCGAAATGGGATCGGCAAATCGCACCGAATTGAAGAGAACAAAAAGTCACCGCACGTTCGGTGACTTTTCGATTCTCTTTGTATAAATTTCTTAACATACAAGGTTATTCAGAGTCTCAGTGTAACATGATGGGGAGGAATTGTTAAATATTCTGTCATTCTTAACCCAGGCTTGGTTGGAACCATTTTGATACAATAAGCATACTAGATATGTGGGTGGGGATTTTCTAATAGTTGGGTATCGGGGAAAGGGGAGAAAACAACAAAACGGCATGACAGAGAAAACCTGGCTGTCAATTTTAGCATTCGTATCAAGAGATGAGTGAGATAGATTTAGGTTTGCCCCTACCTGCACACAGTATGTGTTATGTGACAGGGTGCGAGTTGCATATCTTTGCAGTAGGAAAGATGTATGGAGACAGAATAAAGGAATTACTTCCATTAAAGCCTGTCTATAAAAAAGCTTTGTTTATTTACACAGGAGGAAGGCTGCTATACCTTTTATATACACTATGAAAACCGTTATCATTGGGATTGGAGGGTAAGTTCACAATTAACAGGGTTATTCAGAGAGAGGTGAAAACCAGGAGAATTGGCAGGAGAAGAGAACAATCTAGAGCAAATAGCCAATTTGGAATGTGAGATAAATGGGAAAAAATTTCTGCTTTAGCTATTTTGACCTAGACTTTTCACTTCTCCAGTGATTCTCCTGGTTTTCACCTCTCTGAATAACCCTGTATGTGTCTTATGAAACTGCTTCATGTAAGTCATGACAATCATAGGTGGGTGTAGAGGGTGTGTCTGGTGCATCCTGTTTATCCCTCCATTTATTTATAATTTGTGTATCCACGTAATTTGTTACAAAATAAAAAGCACTGCAATTCTGTATATAAATTATTATTGCTGTGTAAATGTATGGTTTTTGCTGAATCTTCTGAACATAAGTTTGTAATTAATAAATGACATGTTCCATGGGTGCCATAATGAAATGGGCTGCTATAATAATATAATAACTATCAGGATGCTTTTTGAATCCCCCTGTTATGTAACCTAATGAATATCTTACAGTGAGCAAAAGAGGTTTGTGAGGATCCTGAGGACGAACAACGGCACTAGTGGCCTGCTCTACGGTGGGGCCCGCTCAGGTCTAACAAGGCTTTAGCTCAATTATGCCATTACAGGGACAACTGCTCCATATGGAAATCAGTCTGCTCTCACCCAGAAAGGGTGGCCAGTACTGAATGCCAAGGACGTCATCCCTGCACGAGAGTTGCAGCAACCCCCCAATAATCGTTGAATGAATATCTTGATGGATTGTGAGCAGTGAAGATACATAGAGCGGGCTGAATCCTGTTCTTTAAATTACTGATCCATGGGTTTAGCCATGCATCTGTATGAATTCTGTCATTTTTCAAAATCCTCATCTCCGTATCAAAAGAACATTTGGCAATACCCGCATTCTGTGTTTTTATTGACTTTTTTGTCATACCTCTGTACAGAAATGGTATTTGTGCGTCTAAATTTCTGGATCTTGTACAAGGCATTACTGTACAGGGGCTACGGCATATAATATGCATTTTAAAGTATCATTTTATAACCCCCCCCCCAAAAAAAAAGGATTTGCAAAGAATAAATGAAATACAGTGGCAAGAAAAAGTATGTGAACCCTTTGGGCTTACGTGGAGTTTTGCATGAATTGGTCATAAAATGTGCTCTGATCTTCATCCAAGTCACAACAATTTGAAAAACACAGTCTGCTTAAAATAATACAACACAAACATTATATGTTTATTGAACATAACATGTAAACATTCACTGTGCAGGGTGGGAAAAGTATGTGAACCCCTAGCCTAATGACTTCTCCAAGAGCTAATTGGAGCCAGGAGTGAGCCAACCTTGAGTCCAATCAGTGTGATATTATTGGATGTGTTGCTGAAAGCTGTCCTGCCCTTTAAAAACACACACCAGGTTTGGGTTTACTTGTTTCAAGAAGCACTGCCTGATGTGAACCATGCCTCGCATAAAAGAGCTCTCAGAAGACCTATGATCAAGAATTGTTGACTTGCATGAAGCTGGAAAGGGTTACAAATGTATCTCCAAAAGCCTTGATGTTCATGTGTCCACAGTAAGACAGACTGTCTACAAATGGAGAAAGTTCAGCACTGTTGCTACTCTCCCTAGGCGTGGTCGTCCTGTAAAGATGACTGCAAGAGCACAGCACAGAATGCTTAATGAGGTAAAGAAGAATCCTAGAGTGTCAGCTAAAGACTTACAGAAATCTCTGGCACATGCTAACATTTTTGTTGACACATCTAGAATAAGGAAAACATCAAGAATGGAGTACATGGAAGGACACCACGGAGGAAGCCATTGCTGTCCAAAAAGAATATTGCAGCACGTTTGAAGTTTGCAAAAGAGCACCTGGATGTTCCACAGCACTACCGGCAAAATATTCTGTGGACAGATGAAACCAAAATTGAGTTGTTTGGAAAAAACACACAACACTATGTGTGGAGAAAAAAAAGGCACAACACACCAACATCAAAACCTCATCCCCACTGTAAAACATGGCGGAGGGAGCATCATGGTTTGGGGCTGCTTTGCTGCCTCAGGGCCTGGACGGATTGTTGTCCGATGAATTCCAGAGTTTATCAAGACATTTTGCAGGAAAACGTAAGACCATCTGTCCGCCAACTGAAGCTCCGCAGAGGATGGGTGATGCAACAGGACAATGACCCAAAGTATACAAGTAATTCAACAAAAGAATGGCTTCAACAAAACAAAATACGCCTTCTGCAGTGGCCCAGTCAGAGTCCTGACCTCAACCCGATTGAAATGCTGTGGCATGACCTTAAGAGAGCGATTCACACCAGACATCCCAAGAATATTGCTACACTGAAACAGTTTTGTGAAGAGGAGTGGTCCAAAATTACTCCAGATCGTTGTGCAGGTCTGATCTGCAACTACAGGAAACGTTTGGTTGAGGTTATTGCTGCCAAAGGAGGGTCAACCAGTTATTAAGTCCAAAGGTTCACATACTTTTTCCACCCTGCACTGTGAATGTTTACATGTTCTGTTCAATAAACACATGAAAACATATAATGTTTGTGTTGTATTATTTTAAGCAGACTGTGTTTTTCAAATTGTTGTGACGATGAAGATCAGAGCACATTTTATGACCAATTCATGCAAAACTCCACGTAATCCCAAAGGGTTCACATACTTTTTCTTGCCACTGTATATGTGCTGCATTCCATACCTCCCAACTATCTTTGATTCTGTGGGATGGTGTTGCTGATTTCCGGCACCTAGATAGCTTTCCTGGGCTTGGTTTCTAATGCCCTGCTAAGCTATGTTTTGTTTCTGAAGCTGAATGATAACTGTTTTCTAGCTTTTTATGTTGTATTTTCTTTGAAAGCGTGACCAATGGTGGGAAAACAACCCTTGCAAACAGACTCAAGAAATCACTTCCAAACAGCAGCCTCATATGCCAGGATGACTATTTTAAGGTATTTAATAATATGCTGTATATCTTAAAACTCTGTTAATTATTGTATTTGTTTCCTTTTTGTTATTCCAGTCTCAGCTGTTTATCTCTCATTCAATAACCGGCATATTTGTCATATTCTGTACCGGAATCAAAAAGATTTTATAAACCTATCAGCAGAACACACAATATTCCAGCAGTAGGAGTAGAATTTTGGCTTTTTTTTTTTTCTTTACATTTATAACGTTTTCTCTTAGAAAATTATAAGAGCAATTTACAGCTTAGCCTATCAATTGAATCCTGTAAAAATACATCCCCCCCCTCATAAAAAACAACTCAAAGCTTATTGGGCTCTATTACAAACATGGCGCTAAAACGGGACCGCTAAGGCTAGGGTCAGACTGAGGCAGTGCGAACGCGCGTTCTGGCGCACATAATCACGGCCGCACTAGCAGCAGATGACGGGCAATGACAGCCAATATACGAAGTACGGTCGCACAAAAGTCCGGCTGCACAACGCAAGTGGAAAATGAACGCATTTTTTCGAGAACGTTAAACCGCTGGTACTGACGTACAGAGTGCGCTGCGGCGGCATAGCAGCGTGTGTGCGTGATTAGGAGATGTCAGACGCTGCTAGTGTGCGGCCAACATAACGTTCAAACTTTTCACCCCATCGTCATGAAATACGTCCAGAATTGCGCATCGTCTGACCACTTAAGCGTATTCCGTGAAAAAATGCGTGCGCACGCATCGACGTACATTTTGACGGTGGCCGCAGAAAATGCGCTCATCTGTCCCTAGCCTAACAGGGAGAACATGCGCCTGCAGGTTTCCCCTTAGCTTCCCCTTTTTAGCACCATATATGGGGCAGGTGCTGATTCAGCAGCCTGTCCCGTAACACAGTGCTAACCTCCTGGATATATAGGACTCGATGGAGGGTTGTGCTGCCAAGCTGCGAGCCCTGCGTGATCTTGCTCCCACGAGATCGTTCAGGGCCACGGAGTGATTTGCGGAGGGAGACCAGGGACTATTTGTTCCCAGTCTCACTCTGCTCCTGGCGTCCGGAGGTGGCGGATCAGGCCACCTTTCTCGCAGCGGGATGAGAGGTGAGTATCTGATTTTCGGGGGGTTTTCAGCTGGTGATAAATGATTCTGCATTAGCAGTATCAGTTAGCACCAGCTTCTTAGCTGTGGTTAAAATTTTAGTTACCACAGCGGGGCATAATTAACGTTAGTAGGACTTTACTCTCCCCATGTTACGTAAGCTTGCGGAAGCGAGCGCAATCCCCGATGCGGTAATGGATTTTTTAAACCTGTTAGGGTTGTAATATGGTAGCGTGCATTAAAGTCCCTTACACTAGCGTTAACGCTCACGTATCTGAATGCTAACACTAGTGTTAAGTTTGTAATAGGGCCCAATGTTTCTTAAAACTGATAATGGTTTTTCTCTTTCCGTTTTTTAGTCTGAAGCCGAGGTTGAGACAGATGAAAGAGGATTTAAAATGTATGATGGTAAGCAAAATAACCATATATTTATTCTCTAACGTGGTGAGGACTATCAGCAATATCAGCGCTCCTGTCTGCCATTCCATCACCAGTCTGAATGAAGCTTAGGGTGCCACCTAACAGTAGGGCAGCCCCTGAAAGGTTTTAATGCAAATCAGAAATTTAACCAGTCATGTTTTACGTTTTCTTGCTGTACTGTATTATCATATTGTTTAGAAAACCCATAAACCACTTCCTTTTTATGTCTAACTGATTGCTTTGAATACAATGAGAATCTTTGTTCAATAGGGGACCTATAAACATCCCTCGAGCTAAAGTACATAATAAAAATGCCTCTTTCCCCAAGTTCCTCATCCTGTTTTAATGCATTGTCAACCTATTGAGTGGTTTCCCTATGTCCTAACCACATTGAATGCCAACTTCTTCTTAAGGCTATACAGTGTTGAGTAGAGAGAGTGAGGTTGAGGGAAGACAGCGAACCCTTTATTGAACATAAAATTTATTTATTTATTTTGTTTATTTATAAAGTAGTTTACCAGGAAGGATACATTGAGATTTCTTGTTATTTCTCTCGTTATCAAGTATGTTCTGGTTTTATACCTTGCCACATTACACAAATTAAAAAAATCTGAATTAGAAAAATAGTGGATTTTTTCCATCCCAAGATGGCACCAGCTCCTCCAGACAAGGTGGAGGAGGTGAGGTCTCACTTCTGTGAGAAGAGTTGTACAGACGGACTTTGCCACATTTAGGCTGGGGTCAGACGAACGCAGTGCGACCGCGCGTGCAGCCGCACTTTATTACGGCCGTAGTAGCAGCAAATGACGTCCAATGACGGCCAAAATACGAAGTACGGCCGCACGAAAGTTCGGCTGCGCAACGCAAGCGGCAAAGGAACGCATTTTTTCGAGAACGTAGAACCGCTAGTACTGACATACAAAGTGCGCTGCGTCCACAGCGTCCGCATAGCGGCATGTGTGCGCGATTAGGAGACGTCAGACGCTTCTCATGTCCGGCCAACATAACGTCCAGACAACCCAAAGTTTCCTGGTTTGGATCCGTAAAAAAATCACGGCTGAAATTGTGCATCGTATGACCGCTATCGAGTCTTCCGTGAAAAAATGCGTTTGAACGCATCGATGCACTTTTTGACGGTAGACGTGAAAAATGTGTTCGTCTGACCCTAGCCTGAGTAAATGGAGAGGACACTAACCTCTCTCCACAACGTCTGATATCTGAAAGGATATAAGGGAGTTTGAGGAAAGGACATCAAAAATTTAAAACAATATGGTGGAGTGCACAAAGGCCCAGAATACCATGGCCTTCATAGTCAATGAGCTTTAAAAGCAGCTCTAGCAATGCTGCAATAAAATCACGGCTCTAGTGAACAGATCAAGATGACATAACTTAAGGTGTGTGCTTCACCTCACAAACTGTCTGCATATGTTATATCCTCCGTCCTAGTGCTGGCAATGGGATCAGAATCCGCGCTTCTGAATCATGTCTGGTTAAGGGATTATTCATTAACCTCTGAATTTAACAGCGAATAACACCATTCAGTGCAATTTCGGGGCCATTTGTCTATTCATGAAGCTGTCAATTTGCCAAACACTGGTGACTTGACAGCAAAATGCCCTGATTTTTACAGGGCTATTCAGAGAGTGTGAAAAGCAGGGGAATGACTGGAGAATGAAAAATTCTAGGTCAAAATAGCCAAACCAGAAAAATTCTCCCTTTCATCTCACTTTCCAAATTGGCTATTTTGACCTAGAATTTTTCATTCTCCAGTCATTCTCCTGCTTTTCACACTCTGAATAACCCTGTTAGTGTTTCAGTTCAACAGAATTTAACAGGCAAATCCCATATGTTTGTAATAACGTAATATCTTTTTTTAAAAGACTGTTTATTTTTTCATTTTCAGCAAAAAGCCTTTTTATTTTTGTATTTCTTTTTAGACCAAATTTTTGCTTCCCACTTTGAAAAGCGGCTTTTTTAAAATTCTTTAACAGACCTTATAATTTTTAAAGGACCTTTTTGTTATTTAGACACATACAGGGTTATTCAGGAGAGAGGTGAAAACCAGGAGAATGACTGGAGAAGAGGAAATTCTAGATCAAAATAGCCACTTTGGAAAGTGAGATAAATGGGAGAATTCTTCTGATTTGGCTATGTAGCGCTCACTCCCGGAGGAGCCGCTGAAATTGAACCTTGGGCCAGTCTCCCCGCACTAGGGAATAAATATACTCCAGCACCGTCGTGGATTTTATAAATTATATAGTTTACTGGATAAACTGGCATATAATGAGTAACATTGTATATTTACAGTACTTCGTAATGCGGGAAACGCGCAGCGGAAAATAAATAAATATATCTTTAACCCCCTTTTTGGTTGGGGAGTGAGTCCCGTACAGGTTATGTCCCAAAGAATGTATGTGTGTGAGTGTATTGGTACCCGGCTACAATATTCAACTGGCCAGTGAATTATTTATGAGGTATCTTCGACTAGTCACGTTGGGGCCCTGTGGGTTTTGAAACAAATTGCAGCGTGCTTTAGATTTTTCACAACGGCCTGGAAGGCTTCTCACCCATCCGCCAGATACTCTGTGCTCCGCTCGACCCAGGACGTCTCTCCGCTCGATTTTGACTGGGGTTCTCTGTGTCACTGGCTCCGCTGTCTGGCTTGTCTGTATCTGCCTCAGAAGTCCAGCTCACCGCCTGCACTCCCTCTTGGATCGATCTGCGGTTCTCCTAACTCGGGGTCCTCCAGCTCACTCGGTATCAGCTCAGGTTACTGTGGTGGATCACTGGGTCTTCATTAGATAAAGGCGGAAAACCCGGTCTCCAGCTCGGTCAGGCCCCACCTGCGCTCCGGCCTGGTCACTGTCCCGTTCAGCTACACTGCGTCTTGCTTCTCTCACTCCTAGGCGCGCTCTGCCAGCTCTTTCCATGAGGCTCAGGATGTCAGCGTCTCTCCCCCACCCACTTCCTGTCCCCGCCCGCCAAGCATGCCGGGAAATGTAGTCCCAATGTTCAGTGTCTCACATCGCGCTTGTCTCCCTCTGGTGGCCAAAAATAAGTACTACATGGCAAGGGATTTAAAACCAGCGCTACAGCTATTTTAACATTGTGTTTCTTACAGACGGGGTTACCCCAACAAATTACTGGTATACCTGGATGGCAGGCTTCCCATGATGCAGAAAAAGGCTGATTACAGGACTGATATGCTTCTCTCATACCAGTGCCTGGAAAAGGACTGGCACAAATGCTGACAGTCCATGCACCCTTACAGAAACACTACTCTAAGGATTTGTGACTTTATAAAAATGACTGGGACTATTAGGCAGTCTTGGTCGTGTAACCAAGCATTTGCTAAGGGCTAGGGCCATTGAGACCTGTTTTAATGCTGTTATTTACTCTACATTTCTGGTTTGTCACAAGAGCGGTAAATGGAGCTCTGAAATGCTACCAGAGGCCCGTGTCAGACGAGCGCAGTGTTCACGTCCGTGTTGCCGCACATTTGTACGTCCGTGGCAGCATAGCATTCTGACCAATGGAGCCCCACACACAAAGTACGTCCGCATGGAACTGCGGACGCATGACGGATGCAGCAAACAGACGCAGGTTAGGCAAGAACGTAAAACCGCTAGAACGGACGTGTGGAGTGCGCCACATCCGCAACATCCGCATAGCTTTGTGTGTGAGTGATGGATCGTAGTCAGACGGACTGCATTTATACGTCCAGCATCTTTGACGGACAAAAATGTTTTTTCATTTCCCATCTACATCCGTCAAAAATAACATCAGTCACAAAAATGGACCGTGTGGCCACTACTGCGTCTTCCGTCAGAACGTGTGTCCATACTGCACGGACGCACAGTCTGTACAAAATGCGTTCGTCTGACCCTAGCCTAATCTCCCCTTCTGAGGGACATGAGAAACAATCAGCTCTGTTTCTGGATGGAGGAAGTTAGGTTTCATTTAATAAATATACTTTGGTTTTATTGTTTGTATCCCGCCATCTACAGTATGTGTGCAACAAATTTATGGGTGCTGTAACTTGACCTAAACTGAGCAAGTGATTCTTCCCTGGCTAGAAACTCCCGTGATGAAGATATCCACCTACCTCAAACGAATATTGCCTATATCAGAACAATGTTTGTTCCTCACATTATTTCCTCCTAGTTCATAGCAATGCCCCCTTTTACCCATAACTGCAAACCCCTGAATCTGAACAATACCCCGTTCACATTACACGAATGCCCTTTTAAATCCCAGCACTGCCTGCTTCCCTAAAATCAAACCCCACGCAAATGTACGCGTGACCAATTTTATAAGTTGTTAAAGCCACACACTGACAGACACGTACCCTCAGATTCACACACTGACACAGACACAGACACATACACACACACACACTGACATACACACACACCCTGACAGACACACACACACGCATTCTCCCCCTTTTCCTCTCTCCCCTCTTTTCATGCCCCTTTCTCTTTCCCCTTTTTTCACCCCCTTCTAATGTTAGTGCCTTGATATGCAAGCGTTATTGTCAGGATAAGTGTGTTTAGCGCATGCCACCCATATTCCATTCCTGACGCTATACCCCCATTAGTAATCCTTTAGCACATCATATTTTGCGCGAGCTTCCATAAGCTTACTGTACTTTGCCCATCCTATACTTAACATGGGGAGTGTAAACGTACATTAGCGGTTCGATAAGTGAGGTATTACACAGCTATTTTGACCTAGAATTTTCACTTCTCCAAAAGTTCTCCAGAGTTCCACCTTTCTCTGAATAACCCTGTGTATGTTTTATTGGTCCTATGCTCTTCTCTCCAACACTGCTCCTATCATGGCACCATTGTAGAGAATTTTGACATTTCTATGGTGTCATTCATATGTCACCCCCCTTTCCTCCATTTTTTTCCCTCTCTGTATCCCTCATGGAAAATGGGTTCAATTCAAATTTATTTAAAAAAAAAAATCAAAGCATTGCAACCTTTTTAAAAAGAAAAAGTAGAAAAAACAAAAACAGACACGCTTAGGTATGCATTTTCACAAATGCTGTCACACAAAGAGCCACAGCAGAGACTCAATGTCACACATGTATGATTATACGTATCTGGCGGCGCGATTGCAGTCGCTTCTTGGTATTCAGATGGTCCTCACGGTGTATATCATAAATGTCCAATATGGATTATATAAAAAACACAAATGGCAGAGTAATAGTGCAGGGTGTATATACAATGTTGGAATAGATGACAATAAATGGTTCCACTCACAGACAGAGAGCCCCGTCACTGGCTCTGAGTGGTTTCAAACATCTGGGTCCTTTATCTTCTTAGGAGTATTTAAAGGAGACCCACTCCCTTTAAAGTTGGTATTTTCTTTATCTCGTCGAATATGGAAAAAAACATAAAAACAAGGACCTTCTTGTGTAGGTCTACCACAATATTGATAATATATATGGTGATGGTATCAACTCACATTGGGTGGAGCTTAGAACCAAGCTCTGGGTGGAAATGCCAGTGGATTTATTGAGTAGGTTAAATCCACGAATACCTCTGAATTCCAAAACAGCAGGGACCAGACTTTTCTTTATAAAAGAAAAATCTTTAATTTAAAACATAAAGTAAAATAAAATAGAACATGTTAAAATTAACACAAAGATGCTCTGTAGATCGCCAGAACGCGTTTCGCCATAAGATTAGGCTTCTTCAGCTGGTTTACAGAGATACTCTACAGTGTACCATATATATAGTCCCTTAATAGGGTATTAAAAGGTCCCATGTGTTTGGAATGTCCGAAAATAGGTTGGCGTGCGTGTCACGCCTCCATCCATCTGCTTCCGTTATTTGCCGCCATCTTGCGCATGCGCGATAATGGCCCATGCGTTCCATGCGTTTCAACTTGATGTTTCCGGTGGTTCCCATTTGATTGATGGATAGAGAGCAACTTCCGTGCGGAGATCGCGAACATAAACATAATTGAGATCTCCCTGTAGAACACCATACAGTTTTAGGGGGTTATATAACTTGGTGTAATTCAAATGGAATAGACAAAATAAACCAACTCCTTCCTGGTGCAATCGGCACAACTATGGCAGATGTAGCATAATCTGGAGTGATATATGTTATGAATTGAGGATGTGCAAATAGGGAGATTAGCCATATAATATCATATGGCACAGGGATGTTATCTCCTATCTCTGAGTAATTACTATAAGGGGATAATTATGTCTTTGAGGCTTATATATGATACTATAGTATTAAATGACTTTAAACTAAATTAGTATTAGTTAAAAATAATGTGGAAAATTGTGTGCATATATTTCCTACCTATTCACATATGCAATCATTAGGGGTGGGCAACTCAATATGCGTATTATTAAATATATTTAATGTGGCATCTTAGTCTCAATAGTATAATGTTGCCATAAAGATGACAATATCTAACAATAATCAAGTGTAGTGTAGCAGAGATTTAATAAAGATTAGATCTAATAGTGATCCAAATATAGTGACCAATAGAATTATAATTTATCAAATAAAGGATATTATTCCCTCTTTTTTTTTTTTTTTATATATTTAAATTTATATATGTCAATAGTGATGGCAAACTGTCTCACATAACCATAAAAATCAATACTGTTAAAGATTGTCGTAAGTGCACAAAGAAGGAGTAAGTATACCTATTACAAAAAATGAACTAACTCAAAATCATCATTTAAACCGTTGGGTGTCAACGTGCCATTATCAAAGATAAGCCTCATCTCTTCTTTCCCCAGCCTATTTAAAGTTTTATGTTTTTTTCCATATTCGACGAGATAAAGAAAATACCAACTTTAAAGGGAGTGGGTCTCCTTTAAATATTCCTAAGAAGATAAAGGACCCAGATGTTTGAAACCACTCAGAGCCAGTGACGGGGCTCTCTGTCTGTGAGTGGAACCATTTATTGTCATCTATTCCAACATTGTATATACACCCTGCACTATTACTCTGCCATTTGTGTTTTTTATATAATCCATATTGGACATTTATGATATACACCGTGAGGACCATCTGAATACCAAGAAGCGACTGCAATCGCGCCGCCAGATACGTATAATCATACCTGTTGTCACATTGGTTTGGGGGAGACCTCTATATGTCTGGTCTGGCATTGGTATACTGGTGGTGGAACTTATCTGGGCGCTGACCATTTTCTGTATTCAATGTCACACATGCCTATTTTCTACTAGATTTTTATTATTTTGGACAAATTGGCCATATACTAAATACCTTTTCTCTTTTGAAGAAAAAAAATATGTTAATATCTAATTAAAAACACACACACACACACGTTTATATATTAGCAGCTGTCTTTCAAGTATAGCCCTTATTGCCTAACAGGCATCAGCAACCTTGGACTTCCAGATGTCTTGCAACTGCATCCTCAGACACTCAATATCCTGCCAGAGACTCATGGGAGATGTAGTTCCAAAACATCTGGGAGGACCAAGGTTACTGACCCCTGCCGTAACTAAATGCTTTTTCCTTATATTTAGTATAACGACATAAAATGCTTAACTGAGAGGTTGATTTTAATATTCAAAGGTGGATTTTTAAACAAATTTTTATTAAAAAAATGCATCCTTTGCGTATTTTAGTACTTGAAGCCTTAAACATGGAAGATATGATGACAGCTGTACATAAATGTATAAAGCATCCTAATGAAGCTGAAACCTCAAATCGAATGGGGAAAGTTTTCCAAAGAAAATCAGAGGATGGAATATATTTCTTAATCATTGAAGGTTTTCTTCTGTATTCTTACAAGTAAGTAGAATTAGTGGTATTTTGAAACAAGGGGTATTGGCTTTTATTATTTCTCACTGCACTGCAGGTTAACCAGGCATTTATCTGGTAATCCGGTCATTCATATTACTTAATTACAAGCAAGTCTTCTTTATAGGAAATATATGATTGGACAAAGAGCATCTAGCTACTTCCTGTAGCAGGAAGCCTTCAACTGAAAAATAAAGAGGGAAAATAATGAGAGGCTGCATGGTTAGACATTAAAAGGAACACTCTACACATCCTGACCACTTTATATCTTTGAAGTGGTCAGGATCTGAGTGGCCCCCCTTCTCCTCCCAGCCAAGCCCAGCAGGTAGAAAACTGTGGGTGAAGTGGAGGAGATTTGTTCACTCCACCCAGCGTCACCAGCAGTCAGGAATTTGAATTTCCCGGCTGTCGGTTACTAGTTTGGTTACAAGTGACTTTGTATGTGCAGACATTACTATCTCCTGAGATCATAATGGAGCGGAGCTGCGAATGCACGCACCTCTGATTCATCGTTCTGTGCATTGGCTACGGAACTTTTGTACGTAAAGTTATCAAGTCCTGTTGCAGTGCACAGTTTGCATCTCCTAAGCCACGCAAGCAGCGCAGGGACCACAAGTTGTGCAGAAAAACCTCAGGGACTTCCACTGAGCCAAAGAGGAGGAGCTGTGCCCGGCGTGGGACAAAAAGTGAGTAAAATCCCCAGAGAAAAATGTATAAAAATTAATTGAGCAGAGGCTGTCAGCAGCCTCTGCCCAGTTATATAACGGGTTATTCAGAGAGGGGTGAAAACCAGGAGAACTGCCATTCTAGACCAAATAGCCAATTTGGAAAGTGAGATAAATGGGAGAATTTTTCTGGTTTGGCTATTTTGACCTAGAATTTTCACTTCTCTAGTCATTTTCCTGGTTTTCACCTCTCTCTGAATAACCCTGTTAAGGGAAAAAAAAGGACACTACTTTTCAAGAGTGTTCCTTTAACCCTGATATTTCCACCAAAATTTCCCTCCAGCGTTTAACTTTAATTGGTAAGTATAGGACATACGTTTTGGTTTTGAAGGTAAAAGGCAATATGTTACGTGTGTTAAATAGGGATGGGCCGAACACCCCCGTGTTCAGTTCGCAGTCGAACTCGAACATTTGAAAAAGTTTGAATTCAAACGCGAACACGATTAGAACGCAATGCAAGTCAATGGGGCTCGAACGTTTGAAAATGAAGGTGCCCTCCAAGAGGGCATATATGCAAGATATTGGTCATAAAAGGTGTATGGGGGTCCGGGTACTGCCCTGGGGGACAGGAAACAATAAAAAAAAAAAAAAGTTTTTAACCAAAAAACTTTTTTTTGAGCCATTTCACCGCTGTGCGCTGAGCTAATTTTTGCACTTTTGCTCATGTTTAAACGCGATTTGAAGCCATGGGAAAAATTGAGCAACAACAAGTGGGAAAAATTACACTCTTAACGCAAACGTAAACGCTCACTTCCTCACGTAACATTTGCTGCGGCGTTCACCGCATATTTGTAACGATTCCCCAGGACAGACCTGGTAGGATCCCTGGTAACAGACCTCTAACCCTCCGATCCTTAGGATGGTCGGGACTCGGGACCACTAAACCTAACCTCTAGCAGCCACACAGGCCAGGGAGACAGCACCAACAATATACACCACAGACTGAGATCAATATATGTTTGTACTGTGCTATAGTATATGTCAGGATGGAAGCGCACCAGCAGTAACAAGCAGCGGAATATACCAGACAGGGGCGCAGAGCGAGAGTAGTTGTTATAACAAAACCGGGTCAGCAACGCTTAGGCACTTGTACTGCGCTACTGTATATGGTGAGAATTCGCGCACACCAGTAGCAACAGGCGGCAAACAGAACAGGCAGGGGAGTACACAGAGAGAATAGTCAAATGGCAGGCAAAGCCGGCAACAGATCGGGTCCTCAGAACAAGCAGGGTCAGTAACAAGTATACAAACTGATTCGGTAAGCTAGCGATGCGGGAATGAAACTTCACGGCAAGGCGAGGTGTAAGCCCGCGCTCCTGATTTAAAGGTCCCGGCGGCTCCGCGTCATCACGCCGCGCCCCTTGATCAGTCACAGCTGCACCGGGTGCCACCAGAGCTCTTGGCATTCGGCCAGCTGGCGGCACCATGCGTCCGGGGGCCCCCCCGATTGCCACCCGGGGCCCTGGATGTCACAATATTACAATCCAAACGCAAACGGGTTAAGTAACCAAATTTGTAAGAAGAATAATTAATGCAGCATATGAATCCTCACACTGCCGCGCAGCACCTCTACAGTCTGACGCTAGCTTTAGCCGGCGCGCTGTGTGCAGCTTCTGAGAAGATACGCTATTAGTGTAGCGATGAAGCTGCACGCAGCGCGCCGGTGTATGCAGTGTCTAAGGCTGGGGTCAGACGAGCGTAGTGTTCACGTCCGTGATTGCGCCTAAAAGTACGTCCGTGATAGCATGACAGAAAGCCCATCGGAGCCCGACACACGAAGTACGACCGCACTGAACTGCGGACGCACAACGGCTGTGGCCCACGGACGCAAGAACGTACATCCCCTAGAACGGCCGCACAAAGTGCGCTGCGTCCGCAACGTCTGCATAGCTTTGTGTGTGAGTGATGGAATGTGGTCAGACGGACTGCATTTATACGTCCAGCATTTTTCACGGACAAAATGGTTTTGCTTTTTAATTTATTTTTCCTCCTACATCCGTCAAAAAATAAACGTCAGTGAAAAAAACGGACTGTGTGACCACTACTGTGTCTTCCGTACGTCCGTGTGCAAGGACGTACAGTCCGTAGAAATCACGCTCGTCTGACCCTAGCCTAACAGCGTGGGAGACAGGAGGCTGCGCTTGTTGGTGGATCCAGGAATCAGGTGAGTAATAAAGAAAAAAAAAAGTTTTGTTTTATGTTCCTTGGGACATTTAAAAATGTCCTCGGATTTAATTTTTTTTTTAGAAATGTGTAGCCTTACCTTAGCCTGGTGGTCAGTCAGTGGAGGCTCCCTGGATCCTGGTTGTGGGGGTCTGCCGTGGCTGCAGGTGCAGTGACTCCCTCCCTGCACCACCTCTCTGCCACATACACCCGGCCGGCCTGCCCGCACAGTCGCAGCTCTGTCATCCGGCGGCTGCATGCTCCTCAAGGGATCCTTGGGAGGCCCCGGCGGGGCCTGACAGTGCCTGATTAGAGGGCCTCGTCTGCCTGATGTTTTAGCAACAAGATTGTTTTATCCCATAGGCTTCAATGTTAAAAATATTTCCATTTTAATTCAATATCTAATAAACCGTTGCTTATAATATTCTGCAGTAAAGAGTCTCTTTATTTTTAGATTTTTTTTGGATTTTTTAAGCATTTAACAAAATTTCAAAATAATTTTTTTTTTTCGAACTTTTTGCGAACGGCCTGAAAAGTTCGAAGTTTGCAAACTTTCGAACAGCCGATGTTCGATGCGAACATCGAACCGATTTGAACCGGCAGCCCATCCCTAGTGTTAAATTCAATGATTGGTTATGAATAAGGGATTTTTAGCTAATCTTCAAAAACACTAGAATGTCCCTTAACATTTTATGATAACAAGGAGAGATTCAAATCATATTTCTATGCTTACAAACAAGTTGAGGTGGCAGCTAAGGGTTAAACATTTTAGTTAGAGAATTACTACTTGAAAAGAGCAGGAAAAAGCAGAATAAGGACAGTATTTTGATTAGTAATTCTCTGTGAATTTCTCCTTGAACATTTAAGATAAGCAGCTATGCTCTGCCCCGGATTGAGACATGTGATACATCTTCGGCCTTGGATATTTCTGTTTGTTCTTTCTTGACCATCTGGTTTAAAACGAGGGCCAAGTCACATAGCGCGAGAGGCTGGCTTATATATGCAATGTATGTAATGTAGCGCAGGCTACTTGAACTGTGTGTGGATTGTGGTGTTTTGTACTGTAACCCAGGCTTTGGACAGAGACATGCAGCCTGTCACAGCTGCGGAGGACTTTTACCCCCACCCCTTTTCCCTTTCTCTTCACTGGCAAAGGAAGTTGTTTAAGATAGGAAGATGCAAAGGATTCTGGAACATGTAGCTTCAATTACAGAGGGCCTAATGCAATTTGTCAGGAAGAGAACTACACCTCCCAGCAGTGCCTAGGGGAAGCAGGCGTTTTCCAAGAGGGGAAGTGCACGTGCAGAGCAGAGAGAAGTCAGAGAGGGTGAAACTGGCAGCGTGAATGGTCCGGTGTTTCGGATCGGGCATGCAGCTGCCTTCGTGTGTTCAGTGAAGGAGAGATCCAGTTGCCCTCACGTGTTGCCAGTACCAGCGGATCGTGCGTCCGGCTGTCCTTGTGCATCCAGTGAAGAAGGGGTCCGTCTGCCTTCGTGTGTGTTCCAGTGACAGAGGGAGCGACCGAGTACATTCAGTGAAGAAGAAATCCAGCTGTCCTCGTGCGTCCCGCGGAGAGGGATCCGGCTGTCCTTGAGTGATTCCAGCGCTAAGAGATAGCGATCGAGCCACCGTCCAGCAAGGAAGGGGTGAGCATATCAAACGGAGAGAGGTATTCGGCCATCCTGCGTGAGATGATATTTCTAACTTTACGGTCTGGCCTAGTTCTACTGCCCACGCAGTTGCAGCTAAAAGGAGGATCGCTGCAGTTACAAATCTTATTGTTCTGTGACACTTTGCGAAGATTTCTTTCTCACTTTGCGGAATGCAAATATGGTTTTCCATTTAAATGTTTTATTATAGGAAATAGTCAGCAGAAAATCATACAAGAAAATAGCGATTGGTCTCGTAGGGCCAAACAATAAACCGTACGAAATCACATATAACAGATATGTCCACACAGTGCTTAACTACGTTAACAATGAAATAGCAGGTGGCAATAAGTCATCTAGGTACCACAAGTTGTCTACCAGAATAATATTTCGAAGCAGAGGGTATCCTCAAAATATAGGAATGCCGACATATAAAGCATCAGAAACTGAGTTCAAAAACACATAGGCACATAGTGCGACAAGAGGTATCCAAGGTGGGAAGGGGGGGGGGGGGTTGGGGGAGACGTAAAAAAAAAAGTGCTCCAAGACCAAAAAAAAGGAGGGGGGTGCGAAAGTGGCAAAGGCCAATTATTTGACTTTCCTGGCATGCTCCTAAAGGTCCGGAAAACCATAGGAGGCCATGGAAACGTGCAGGTCACAAGGCCGGGGTATTCGAGGGCCAGGTATGCCAGGCAGAGCCGAGGTGGCCGCCATAATGGCACACCGAGTTTACCCCAAACGGCAAAAAAAAAAAAAAGGAGGAGGGATGAGGAAGAGGGTGTGCAGCGCGAAGTGGCACGTAGAAAAATAAAATAAAACATGGGAAAAGGAGGAAAAACAGGAGGTGGTGATAGAGGTCATCAAAAGAACATACTCAGCAAAAAGAGAAGAAGAGAAAGAAAAAAATATTAAAAAGAAAAAGGGGGAAACACTCAAAAACTCTGCATTGAATAATATAAGTATGTGTCTGCAAAGTCTGCCCCGAGTGGGGGTCTCAGCAAGTAAGAGTATCTATAGGGGGGAACGGGGGGAGGGGGGCCGTCAGCGCAGCCAGTGTCCAATAGGAACATCGAAATTAAGATATGGAACGATCAAAGTTCAGTGGAAAAAGTCAAGTTTCGTAAGGGAACCTCATGGGGGTGAGGGACAAGCGAACATGGGTAAGGGAGATCAAGTAGAAGGGCAGGGGAAACAGAACCTGAGGCAACGTCCACAAGTGAGGCAAAGCGCCTGTATCATCCCGGATCACCCGAGGCAGGGGTCTGGGAGAATCCCATCGGAGTCAGCAATGTCCATGCTTCATCAGGTGTTGAGGCTACATTCACCACCCCATTAATTGTCAGGCATATTGTGCCAGCGGCCCCCCACCTGTAGCAAACCCCTTCAGCTCGTAGACAAGATGTCACCTCCTTAAAGCGCCGTCGGGCCATCAATGTTGCAAATGGGAGGTCAGCGAAGAGGGACAAAGTCAGGGTCTCAAAGAAGGGGTGAACGTGTAGCCGGGACCACCATAAGTCGAAGCCTCACAGCTACATCTCTCGCCACTGCCAGGACGTCCCGAGAGGCTCTAGTCGGGGCCATTGGGGATTTTCTGAGGCGCAATACAGATCCGAAAACTCCAGGCCTGGTCGATTCTCATCGGAGTAGGTGAGCTGCTAGCCGGTTCACCAGCTCCAAAACCGAGTTGACAACTCATCTGGAATCCCTCGGATCCTAATATTCCACTGGCGATGACGGGTTTCCAGCCGCTCTACCGATCTAGAAAGGTAGTCCACTTGGACCTGCAGGGACTCCACTTGGGTCTGCAAGTGACCTTGGGCCATTTCTACTTCAGACGTATGTTCCCAGACCTCAGTCACCTGAGCCCGGACTCCGGTCATCTCAGCCTTCATTCCAGCAATGTCAGCTTGCCAGGTCACTTTTAGGTCCGCCAGCATGGCTCAAAGGTTGCCCTTGGTGGGGAGCAAGTGATCATCTCGCACTTCAGCGTCACTGTCAGTCACTTCAGGGGGCAATATGGCTGGAGCGACCCCCCGGTGTCAATTCTGACGCAGGACCGTCTCCAGACAGGGGTGATATCCCCCTGGTCCTGGATCCCTCTTTCTCCCCCGGGTGTCCTGCACTTGCGGTGTTGGAATCTCCAGGGCCTCCCGGTTGCGCTTAGTTTCATCCCCCATAGACTCTGATGTCCCGCTGGCAGCCGTCCACCGCCAACTGGGGTTTTGATTGTGTCTTTTTCCCCATCTGGCAGTCCCTGGGTATGAGTCCGTACCTCGTGAGCGGTAGTCCTGATCTTCCAACTCCCCACGTGGGCACAAGTCGGCTCCGCTCCACAAAGTCTCCCACCTCATAGGACTCAAGATGGCCACCGGGCCGCACGGAGGAACTGAAAAAGTCCACTCGCAGGAGGTAGTATCAGCCGCGAATCCCCGATTTCAGGTACCCTTCACCCTCTGGAACACAGAAGTGGCAAGGAGAAAGTTAGAAAGGCCCCAAGGGGGTCAAAAAAGTCAGCTATCGGAGATCCGGCTGCGGAGCTCAAAGAGAACACGTCTTCTCTCCGGCTCAGTCAAGCTCCGCCTCACAAATATGGTTTCATGTTAAAGGTACCCAACGATAGAAGTCAAGGGCCCCAATGCTAGCAGTCTTGAACGCTTATGTAATTTCCACTGGCCAGTGGTTAGGCAGAATGTATAAGGTTTAGACAGGTTACTGATATTGGTTACGTTGATTATAGTTGATAATCGAACTGCACTGAAGTATGGTAAAGATTGCTGTCTTGTTCATTCATTGTTGAATAGTAATGCTAAATTAACTCTTTCGATACTGTTATACTGTTGATTTCCCTTGTCCTACAAAGGGTTTGCGCGCTAGTCCTAATAAACCCCTTTTTATTTAAAGTAATCTTGTCCTGGCATTACTTGGCGCCGAAGGTAGAGGTGGGTAATCACTGGAGTGAGACAGAAGGCCTGTCAAATTCAGCTGCTCTCAAGGGGGTAGCGCTACAGTAATATAACCTGTGATTTCTGGAAGGCTCGTTACTCGGTTTGGACTTTTTATTCCTGCTGAGTCCCGGGGTAATAAATGCTGTTTCCTGCATCTGGCTTGAGTCCATCCATCATTAAGCGGTGATAACAAAGTTTGAATTTTTGTTTTTCCAACTGACTGCTTCTGTGTTGACCAAAATGTGCCCTTTTAACATTGTATTTGTATCATCTAATTATTTTGTTACTGCAGGCCTTTAAGCAGTGTATTTACCAGAAGATACTTCCTAACTGTCCCATACGAGGAATGCAAAAAACGGAGAAGGTACATTCAATCATGATTTTTTATATAGATATATATATGCAGAGGGATTTGAGGCATTTGTGTAATACAGCATTTCCATATTAACCTCTTAGTGACCAGGCAGTTTTACGATTGTCATTCCAAAGTGCCCTCTGCTGTTTTTACGTTTCTACGCTGTTTGTGTTTAGGTCTAATTTTACTCTTAGGCCCACGCAAGACAAACGCAGTGATCATGTCTGTGTCACCGCACAGTTTAACGTCTGTCGTAGCATAGAATCATGATCAATAAAGACCCACACACGAAGTACGTGCGCACCGAACTATGCACGCACAACGTACATGGCAAACGGATGCAAGTTAGGCAAGAACGTAAAACCGCTAGACGGACATGCAGAGTGTGCCACGTCCGTGTAGCATTCTGTGTGAGTGATGAGATGTCAGACGCAGCACATTTGCGACGTCCAGCACCTTGACGCACAAAATGGCTTTTCATATAATTTTCCAATTTGTATAATTTTTCATATTCATTTTGTTTACCATAGTTCCCTTTTATTTCTACATCCGTCAAGAAAAATGGAGTGTGTGGTGTCTACAGTATCTTCCGTCAGTACGTCTGTCCATTATGCATGCACGCAGAGTGCACTCAGACTGCGTTCATCTGACAATAGCCTTACTCGTTTATGGAACCTACACATATTATGTACCATTTTTCTCGCCATTAAATGGACTTTCTAAAGATACCATTATTTCCATCATATCTTATAATTTACTATAAAAAAAATATTAAACATGATGAAAAAAAATGGAAAAAAAACACTTTTTCGAAATTTAATCCCCAAAATCTACAACCGCCAAGAAAGACCCCGATAGTTTCAAAATTTTGTCCTGAGATTAGAAATACCCAATTTTTACATGTCTTTTGCTTTTTAATCCCTTCACCGCTGAGCCATTTCACCTCTTTGCGCTGAGCTCATTTTGACCGTTTTATGCTCATCATGTTTAAACATCAGTTGAAGTCCTATTTTCTTATACCCCCAGACAATTTTTTGTTTTTTAAAAAAAACTTTTTTTTATTTTTTTACTTCTACACCAAACCTAGTCTGGTTAGGTATCATTGGAAAGGCCATGACCAGGCCTTTCCAATGATACCAAACATGACCCTCTAGCTGCCATCGGGAGGTATGGGGATCCATAATGGTGCCAAATTTGCGATCTGGCACCTAAGGGGTTAAAGCGAGGTACCGCTGAAAAGGGCAGACTCTGCCCTTTCCAGCAGTACCTTTCTTTTTTCTTAACCCTAGTCGTTTGGGATGGAGAGGCGTCCAAAGGACCCCTCTCCCTTTTCAGGTTCCCCTTGCAGGCACAGGGGGATGTCTGAAAGTGACATCACTGGGCAAGGTGATGTCGTCAATGCGACAAGTGAGGCCTTTTAAAAATGCTGGGCAGACTTCGGGAGAAGTCATTCCAGTGTGGGAGCCTGGACAGAGGGGTGAGTATAAGGAGGGAGGGATAAAGGACCATGACTTACATAGTATGTCCTTGGTCCCTAAGGGGAATTTTCCCCAGGACGTACTGTGTACATCGTGGGGAAAATTAAGGGGTTAGCCTGGTTTTGGACCATACTTCAAACAAATCGACCAGCTATGTGCATCATTCACTTTGCTGCCAACATTTGCAAATCAGCTGTAGTCATCAGCCTTGGCTCAATTAATCATGAAATTAAAAATAAATGTTAACCAACAGTTCTTTCATAAAAACCTGAGCCAGTGTTGACATGGGCAAGTTATATAAGTATTTATAAAAAGCCAATAAATTCCATAGCGCTGTACAATGGGTGAGACAAAACAAATACATATTTCCAGGTCTATTCACTAAAGGTGAGACTCAGGAGAATTGGCAGGAGAAGAGTACAAGCAGCTGGTCGGGGCTGTGTTCAGCAGATTGTCGGCTTTTTTCGGACGCATTCTGTTTTTTTTTTTTTTTACGGCTTTGCGGCTGATGGTCGACTTTTTCCAGACATGTGCGCTGTTTTTGACATTTTTTCCTTACAAAGTGGCGGTTTTACAGCAGATTTTTGGATGCTGTCGGTGGATTTTCCCTGCACTTCGGGGGCCCTGTGGTGAATGCAGAATTCACCAAATTGTCGGGGAATTTGATTCCCCGAAGTCGATGACATTTTGGTGCTCTCTGAAAAGCCTCTAAAGTTTAGATAGACAGGACTAGGGAAAATTGCAAATTGCAGCTGATTTTCATGGCAACTCTAAGGCTAGGGTCAGACGAAAGCATTTTTCCCGCGAACGTGAAAAAGTGCGTCCGAACGCATTGACGTATTTTTTTCACGGAATGCGCAAAAACAGTCGGACGACGCGCATTTTCGGGCGTGATTTTGTACGGATCGTCAATAAAACTCTTTTTGCGTCTGGACGTTATGTAGGCTGGACATTAGCAGTGTCTGACATCTCCTAATCACGCAAACACGCCGCTATGCCGCAGCCGCGCACTCAGTACGTCAGTACTAGCGGTTCAGCGTTCTCAGAAAAATGCGTTCAAATTCCACTTGCGTTGCACGGCCGGACTTTTGTGCGGCCGTACATCGTATAGTGTCCGTCATTGCCTGTCATCTGCTGCTAGTGCGGCCCTAATTATGTGCGCCAGAACGCACGTTAAAAGTGCGCTGGTCTGACCCCAGCCTTAAGGAGTTATTCACAAAGCACTGTTGTTTCACTGTAGTTGCAAATAATGGTACAAACCACTGTTAGTGCAACTTTGGAGAACTTCAGGTATCCAGAGAAGCAAAATTCATCTATAGCAGGTAAACTGTATACATTGGTGCCAACATTATTTTGAAATTGAAGAAGTGAATTTCATCTATTCAGACATCTGTTGTATAAATTGTTTCAACTTCAGTAGATATAGTTCACCAACTACAAACTGACAAATTGACAGGAAAATGCAGGAGAAATGTATGCAGAGGCTGCATTAGAACTGAATCTGGTCATAGAATCAGATTAAAATAAACCTGGGCTAAAATTAGGTTAAATAGAAGAACTTTAAATCGATTTACTGTCAATCAAAATTCACAGGCTCCCTGTGAAATCCTCCAGATTTCCCCAGACTCCCAACGTCTACCTACTAATGGAAAGTATGTGAAAATGCATCCCTAGAGAATTCACATTTTGGAGCAAATCAATGTATGCAGCAAATTAATTCTACATACTGCAGGGAAGGACTGTCCAGTAATAGAGAAATCAAATTACTAGATAAGGCTAGTTGCACATTTATACAGATTTCCTAGCTCTCTATGACGTGAACTAATTGCCTTTCTTTATGAGATGTTATGATTATACATGTCCCCTGTCTGAAATTATTTAAGAAATTAGGCTAGGGTCAGACTGAGGCAGTGCGAACGCGCGTTCTGGCGCACTTAATCACGGCCGTGCTAGCAGCAGATGCCGGGCAATGACGGCCAATATACGAAGTACGGTCGCACAAAAGTCCGGCTGCGCAACGCAAGTGGAAAATGAACGCATTTTTTCGAGAACGTTAAACCACTAGTACTGACGTACAGAGTGCGCTGCGTCCGCTAGCGGCGTGTGTGCGTGAATTGGAGACATCAGACGCTGCTAATGTCCGGCCAACATAACGTCCAGATGCAAGAAGTGTTTTATTGATGATCCGTACAAAATCACGGATGAAACTGCGCATCGTATGACCGCTATCGCGTATTCCGTGAAAAAATACGTCCATTCTTCGAACGCACATTTTCACGGACAACGTGAAAAATGCGTTAGTCTGACCCTAGCCTTAGCAGGAATGACAGAAAGGTTGAAAAGGTTAAGAAAGCTTCAAAAGAATGAATGACTCATGGCTATCATGTTCTAAGTAAGGAACAGGGCCGGCCCCTCCATGGGGCCATGGCTCCAGGTGGCCCTTTGTCAGGGGCCTCGACCAGGCTGGGCTGCCACGGAGGCCTCGTCCAGGCCGGACTCCAAACCTGGCCTCGACTAGTCCCAGAGTCTCTGCTAGTGTGTGTGTCGCTCTTCGGACAGATCAAGACACAGATTTCGGGGGTGCACTCGATCAGCTTTGGCTAAGAGCTGGGGTCCGGTTCGCAGTGACAGGCAGAGTCACGCCTAATCGCAAGAGTGTGCTCGTCACTCTCCCCAGAACATTGCACAGGGTCTGTCCTAGTGCAACTCAGGTGACACCTGACTTATACCATACAGCAATGCTCTGCATTCTGGCAGATGCTTGGTCACTGAGAATCAAGCACCATCAGTAATAACATGAGGCAGGTACAGGCACCCACTGATACCCATACACAGCCATATAACTCATACATGAGAAACACATAGCTATACACACACCATTTAGGGAGCCACTAAAACCAGGCTCAGAAACCAAGCTCGTAAACGTTATAGGAGACATCAAAAAATATTGGCCCATATCTGTTACTAGAAATATTAACTAAAATCAATGCATAGTATCTTATTTATATTTACTATAGTTTACAGACTCATTGCTGTGGGTCTCTGTGATACAGTCATACACACTATGTGGTTTTTTTTCCCGGAGGGTGGGGAGGCGGCATGAGATTGTATCCCGGTAGACTGTAAGCTCTTATGAGCAGGCCCCTCTACACCTCTTGTTTCCTTCTTATGTCCAGTTATATGTATTACGTTCCCTTTGGTTATTGTAAAGCGCTGCGGAAACTGTTGGCGCTATATAAATGATGACAATAATAATAATAATAGTTGAGCGTGTAAATGTCTCCGGGCCATATTACAAAGTTGGTGCTAACTTAACCAGGGCTGTTAACTTAAAACCTCCATAGGCTATAATGGCTCTGGGAAGTTTACAACAGCTCTGGTTAAGTTAGCACCAACTATGTAAGTTCTTCTTGAGTTCTTCTGTTGACCAGACAGCAATATTGTCATTATTGGAGAGATATAAAAGTACTCTTCAGAGTACATGCTAATACAGAGAATATATAGCGATCATAATGAAGAAGGGGTGTGTACTACCAGCCCTGTTTCAAATATTATATATATGTACATATAGGACTTAAGACTGGATGGTTCTTTTTAACCAGCTCTATTTCAAGACAGAACAGGTTCAAGAAGTAAATGTTAAGATTAGAAGTCTTTGATCTGGACATATGGTCAGAGAAGACAACTGGCACATATTCAGTGTTTGATACCTTTGTGAATGACTCTCTACTCCAGCACAACCTCAATGGCTAAACTCAGAAACACAGGAACAGGTCTAGTGACTACTCCAAAAGTAGGTGTATGCCCATGCATTGGGGTTTGATAGCTCTGTAGCACTATCATATCATTTCCTCAATAATAGAAGCACCTAACTATGGGCCCTATTCATTGTTATGGTAGCGTCTTGATATGTATGCGTTAGTGTGTGCATTAGTAATGTTAACGTCTGGCAACGATATTCCAAAATTAACGCTACACTGGTGCAAGCTTCCTGTTCTTTGCATCTCCTGTACTTAACATGGGGACCGAAATCATTTTTTTAACGTCTCGAGATGGGAGGTAATCCAAATTGCTGGCGCACATTAACGTTAGGACGCAAGTTGACAAATTTTAACAAGTCCTGAAAGCTGGTAATAATTCCAAACTTAGATAACCTGGCCAAGCGCTAGATCCTGTGCCTATAAAAAAGAAAGCAGAGCCCATGCACTGGTAGGGTTATTCAGAGAGCGGTGAAAAGCAGGAGAATGACTGGAGAATGGAAAATTCTAGGTCAAAATAGCCAAACCAGAACAATTCTCCCATTCATCTCACTTTCCAAATCGTCTATTTTGACCTAGAATTTTCCATTCTCCAGTCATTCTCCTGCTTTTCACCGCTCTCTGAATGACCCTGTTGGTCTCACAATGAAAGGCCGCCAGGCATGTGAGAATTGGGGCATGTGCGTTGCAACTCATGCGCCACTATATTAGACGCAGCCTTGTCAACAGGAAATAGAAAGAGTGCAAAAAATTTCACTGACACCTTCAGGGATATTCAGAGAGAGGTGAATGACTGGAGAAGTGAAAATTCTAGGTCAAGATGGCCAAACCAGAAAAATTCTCCCATTTATCTCACTTTCCAAATCGGCTATTTGGTCACGATTGTTCTCTGATAGTGTCCCTAGAACACTGTTAATTTTGGGTGGCTTGACCGAAGCAGAGTGCACCTGCATTACAGGCTTGGCCGTGACGAGATCTGCAGGCTCGATCAAAAGCTGCAGAATCATCTCGATTCCAGGGGCAGTATTACAATGTTGGTGCTAACTTAACCAGAACTGTTGCTAACTTTATAATGACTCTGGGAAGTTTACAACAGCTCTGGTTAAGTTAGCACCAAACCTTGTAATACTGCCCCAGATCTGGCTCATGTATATCTGTGCTAGGGATGACCAAAATGCTCTGCTGCCTGCACTTCCTGGCCACTGGAACCTTCCAGCATCCCCGGTCAGAGCTAGCCAGTGTCAGCCAGAGCACCTTTTCCAAGATGCTCCACTAGGGTTGCCAGAGCAGCCATGTTTTCCTGGACACATATAGTTTATTCATGCTGATGGGCAGTGCATGAAAAATGTAGAATACATAAGCTGCAGGTGAGAAATCAACAAGGAATCTCACGTGACCTGATTTCCTTCCTGCAGTATATTAATTATACATATTGCAGGGCTGCACTTTCCCTGTGCTCCCCTCTGCATGAAATAGTAATAGATGTGCAGGAAAACAGGGCCGACATGGCAACCCTATGCTCCACGGATTCCTCATAGCTCTGCGGGGCAAGTGCCAACAATACATTGGATACCCTACAGCCCCTGAGGGAGGGTGCAATGTTAAACAGGGATTTTGTGGCAATGGAGGTTTCCCCAATGTTCTGGGGACAATCGATTGCAACCACATAGAGATCCATGAACCCTGGAATGATCCTGCAGCTTATATCAATTGCAAGCACTTCCATTCATTATATGTGCAATGGTTTGTGATGCCAATATGTACATCATGAATGTACTCACAGCGTTTTTAGGGAATGCCCACGATTCATAGATCCTGGCTAATTCCTTGGTGTTGCGTGATTTCCAGGACGGAAGATTCCTCGATGACTGATTTCTAGGTGGGTATACAGTAGATTTGAATCACAAATACATCATAAATGGAAATTATTTTCAGAATTTAAAAATACTTATGTGTCTAATCTACAACTTATTAGGTGATTCAGGAAACCCACTGAGGCCATGGCTCATGAGGTCTTTCCGCAGAAATAAGGGACCTGGCAGGAGGCCTTAAACAATGCCCACCACAAGGCCTGGCGCATCATCGAAAGGATATTTGGCATCCTCAAAATGCGTTTCAGGTGCCTGAACAGGTCTGGAGGATCACTGCAATACCAGCCTGACAAAGTGGTCCTCATGATCATAGCCTGTGCTATGCTGCACAACAAGGCTCTAAAAGAGGGCAATATGTAGGCGGGTGAAGAGGATGGTGCTGTGGCCTGACGATGTCCCAAAACTATACTGTGAGGATGTTGGTACAAAGGTCCAGGACAGGATCATACTGCTGTATTTTGCAGGTAAAATGCACATACATCTATTCCCTTGCTAATTTGTGTTTTGTGCATACTACATATAGGTTTGCCAGATTCGCCATGCTTTTTACACACACATAAATTATTCATGCTGAAGGGCACTGCATGCAAAATGCCACCCTGCAACATGTAGAATCCATACGCTGCAAGAACGAAGTCAGAAAGGGATCCCAGATGACTTGCCTTGATTTGCTTCCAGCAACACATGATTTATACATGTTGCGAGGCAGCACTTTTTCATGTGCTCCTCTTTGCATGAAATAGCTATATGTCCAGGACAACATGGCCCATCTGGCAAACATAACTACATACAAGGTTATTCAGAGAGAGGTGAAAACAAGTTGAATTGCCAGGCAAATGAACAATCTAGACCAAATAGCCGCGTTGGGAAAGTTAGATAAATTTGAGAATTTTTCTGGTTTGGCTATTTTGACCTAGAATTTTCACTTCTCCAGTCATTCTCCTGGTTTTCACCTCTCTGAATAATAATAATAGTTCACACCCATTTATAGTTAAAAGCTATGTTTATGCAGCACATGAAAGCAGGCTTCATGAAGGATGCTTGCACAGCACAAACGTGGCACCAAAATTCTCACGAGAAGGGAACCAGGAAGCAAATCGCTACGATCGCCAGAGGAGAATGCGATCTCGGAGATCAGCGAGGGAGCGCAGGTAAATGTATGTAGCCCAAGTGTGGCTTGGGGTTACCACTTCCAGCACTGACAGTTAACCCCGAGTCACACTCGGGAATACCGTCAGTGAGGTTAAACAGGATTGCCTTGCCACTTACTGTATATTGCACTTTGGAAAGTGACAAAATCCAGGACATCACACCACCATCAATTTGGGACTGCATATATTGATCAAATGTGTGTGTCAGATGTTGCAGACTATCCCCTGCTGAAGTTATTAATAGGTATGACATACAGTTGTGTTCAAAATTATTCAACCCCCAATGCTGTAAAGGGTTTTAGGGAATTTAGTGTACATTTGTAATTGTATTCAGAATGAAATCCTACAAGGACTTTTTAAAGAACCATATGCAACTAAAATGACATCAATTGGTTTTGTAATACAGTAGTAAATGTTTCTTTTGTGAATTCTTCATTGACACAATTATTCAACCCCTTAAAGACTACCACTCTGAAGAACAGAGGTTCATTCAAGTGTTTTCAATCAGGTATTGAAAACACCTGTGGATGTCACGGAGCAGCAATAAAGCATAATAAGCACCAATTAGGCAGCTTTAAAATGACTGTGATACTCAGCTCCTTCTAGACATTTACTGGTGTGGTTACAAACATGGTGAAGTCAAGAGAATGGTCCAGGAAGACAAGAGAAGAGGTGATTACTCTTCACAGGAAGGGCAATGGCTATAAGAAGATTGCAAAGATGTTAAACATACCAAGAGAGACCATAGGAAGCATCATTCGCAAATTCAAGGCAAAGGGCACTGTTGAAACGCTACCTGGTCGTGGCAGAAAGAAGATCCTGACTTTGACTGCTGTGCGCTACCTGAAGCGTAGAGTGGAGAAAAGTCCCCGTGTGATTGCTGAGGAACTGAGAAAAGATTTGTCAGATGTGGGTACTGAAGTTTCAGCTCAGACAATACGGCGCACACTGCGTAATGAAGGCCTCCATGCCAGAACTCCCAGGTGCACCCCCTTGCTGTCTCCAAAGAATAAGAAGAGTCGACTGCAGTATGCCAAAAGTCATGTGGACAAACCACAGAAGTTTTGGGATAGTGTTCTGTGGACTGATGAAACAAAATTAGAACGGTTTGGGCCCATGGATCAACGCTATGTTTGGAGGAGGAAGAACAAGGCCTATGAAGAAAAGAACACCTTGCCTACTGTGAAGTATGGCGGGGGGTCAATCGTGCTTTGGGGCTGTTTTGCTTCTGCAGGTACAGGGAAGCTTCAGTGTGTGCAAGGTACCATGAATTCTCTTCAGTACCAGGAGATATTGGATGACAATGTGATGCAGTCCGTCACAAACCTGAGGCTTGGGAGACGTTGGACCTTTCAACAGGACAATGATCCCAAGCATACCTCCAAGTCCACTAGAGCATGGTTGCAGATTAAAGGCTGGAACATTTTGGAGTGGCCATCGCAGTCACCTGACTTAAATCCGATTGAGAACCTCTGGTGGGACTTAAAGAAAGCAGTTGCAGTGCGCAAGCCTAAGAATGTGACTGAACTGGAGGCTTTTGCCCATGACGAATGGGCGAAGATACCCGTAGATCGCTGCAAGACACTTGTGTCAAGCTATGCTTCACGTTTAAAAGCTGTTATAACTGTAAAAGGATGTTGTACTAAGTACTAAGATTGAATGTCACTTGGGGGTTGAATAAAACTGATAATGATGTGAGCACAGAAAAGACATTTGTGGTTATTTCATTATAAATGTTATGTTATATTTGTCTGACCTACACGTGCCTCTTTGATTTAATTGTAAGCAAGATGACTGAATGATCAAAATCAATGTCAAACTGGCCAAAACACTCAATTTCAGTGGGGGTTGAATAATTTTGAACACAACTGTAGATACAATAATGCTTTGAATATACACTATATTGCTCTGTATTCGCTCACCTGCCTTGACTCGCATATGAATTTAAGTGACATCCCATTCCTAATCCATAGGGTTCAATATGACGTTGGTTCACCCTTTGCAGCTATAACAGCTTCAACTCTTCTGGGAAGGCTGTCCACAAGGTTTAGGAGTGTGTTTATGGGAATTTTTGACCATTCTTCCAGTAGCGCATTTGTGAGGTCACACACTGATGTTGGACGAGAAGGCCTGGCTCTCAGTCTCCGCTCTAATTCATCCCAAAGGTGTTCTATCAGGTCAGGACTCTGTGCAGGCCAGTCAAGTTCATCCACACCATACTGTCATCCATGTCTTTATGGACCTTGTTTTGTGCACTGGTGCACAATCATGTTGGAAGAGGAAGGGACCAGCTCCAAACTGTTCCCACAAAGTTGTCTTGGTATGCTGAAGCATTCAGAGTTCCCTTCACTGGAACTAAGGGGCCCAGTCCAGCGACTGAAAAACAACCCCACACCATAATCCCCCCCTCCACCAAACCTTACACTTGGCACAATGCAGTCAGACAAGTACCGTTCTCCTGGCAACTGCCAAACCCAGACTCGTCCATCAGATTTCCAGATGGAGAAGCGCGATTCATCACTCCAGAGAACACGTCTCCACTGCTCTAGAGTCCAGTGGCGGCGTGCTTTACATCACTGCATCCAACGCTTTGCATTGCACTTGGTGATATATGGCTTGGATGCAGCTGCTCGGCCATGGAAACCCATTCCATGAAGCTCTCCGCGCAATGTTCTTGAGCTAATCTGAAGGCCACATGAAGTTTGGAGGTCTGTAGTGATTGACTCTGCAGAAAGTTGGCGACCTCTTCGCACTATGCGCCTCAGCATCCGCTGACCCCGCTCCGTCAGTTTACGTGGCCTACCACTTCGTGGCTGAGTTGCTGTCGTTCCTAAACACTGCCACGTTCTTATAATACAGCTGACAGTTGACTGTGGAATATTTAGGAGCGAGGAAATTTCACAACTGGATTTGTTGCAGAGGTGGCATCCTATCACAGTTCCACCTGGAATTCACTGAGCTCCTGAGAGCGACCCATTCTTTCACAAATGTTTGTAAAAACAGTCTGCATGCCTAGGTGCTTGATTTTATACACCTGTGGCCATGGAAGTGATTGGAACACCTGATTCTGATTATTTGGATGGGTGGGCGAATACTTTTGGCAATATAGTTTATGTCACATTAACTGGTATTAGACAGCCGTCAGAACAATGAATAATGAGCCAAGTCCCTTAACATGTTTATTTCTACAGATCATTTATCTATTCACACTGACATTGGTTCTCCCATTATTACATAGAAATAGATCAAGCCTTTATTGTGATTGATTTCAAGTGCAATCAAGGATGTGTTACTGTTGTGGAAATTTTAGTATGTGGACATTATAGTCTAGGATGTGTGTGTTTTTATAAGTTGTCATCTGTCTCACAAGATCAACCCATGGACCGGATACAGAGGATTTCAGACCGACCAACGATCGGTGCAACCCACCACCTCATGTCCTCCCTCTGAGTCACCTCCCCTAAAGGAGATTCTACGTGTCAAGTTCTACGTGTCAAGATTTGTTTTAAGATTTTCCAAAAAAATCGGCGTGTCAAGATTTGGTTTTAGATTGGTTTATCCACGTGTCAAGATTTGTTTTTGCTTTAACACTTGCTTTAAGATTCGGCGTGTCAAGATGGACTGTCTGTTGTTTTCTATCATGTGTTTGGCTTTTTGCATTCAGAACTTTACAAGAGGAACTGTTTCTTTCCAAGGAAGATCGAGATTCATCGAGGGACACTGGGGAGCAAATGACAAAGGGGAGGGACTGTTGTGGAAATTTTAGTATGTGGACATTATAGTCTAGGATGTGTGTGTTTTTATAAGTTGTCATCTGGGGGCGTGGCCAGCAGCCGCACATGGTAGACGTGTGCTAGACCTGCTCCTGCGACCGCCGGCGGAAAAAGCGGATTAAATCAGAGCTCAAACCCAGTAGGAGACCCCCAGAGACCCCCGAATTCGGGAGAAGCAATGGCAGCAGCAAGGGCGAGGAAGCTCTCGGAGAAACAGGACTTTTTTACTCCAAAACCGGGGAAGCGAAAAGACGGAGCGGCCCGCCAAGATGGCGGCGATCAGCTCTCCCCTTCCTCCCCAGCGCCTGCTACATCGCTGTCGACAGACCTGGAGCGCTTCTCAACACGGATGGAGGGGATGATGAAGGAGCTCTCAACAGCCCTAACCACAAGACTGGACACGGTGGCAGCGGATATCCGACGGGACATCCGAGATATAGGTGAGCGGACCTCCAAGCTGGAAGATAAAATGGCCGAAACAACGGAGGCTCACAACAGCATGGCGACAAGAGTGGAGGAGTTGGAAGAATCATTAGAGAGATATGCCCGGAAATTGGCAGACCTGGAAGACAGATCTAGACGCCATAACTTAAAAATAAGGGGCATCCCGGAATCCATCCACCCGAAAGACTTGCAAACGTACACTACAGAATTCTTTAAGCACCTACTCCCGGAATCCACAGAAGATTCCCTGTTATTTGATCGGATCCACAGGGTCCCCAAGCCACCCTCGGCTCCTGTTAAAGCCCCAAGAGATGTGATTTTACGCCTCCACTATTTCAGACCACGAGAGGCCATACTTCGAGCTCTGCGAGACCAGGAAGCACTCGGCCCGGAATACCATCATCTCTCGGTCTTCCCGGATTTGTCCCAGGCCACATTGCAACAACGTCGCCGATTTCGCCCCGTGACTGACACTCTGAGGTCAGAGAAGATTTCATATCGATGGGGATACCCGACTAAACTAATTCTTGTCCGGAATGGGACGCCAACGATCATTATGACACCTGACAACGGTTGCCGCATTTTGGAGGAATGGGGCTTGAAGGTTCAGGACCGCCGAGATCAGAGCATGTCCTCCTCGGGCAAGGTGTCCCGTGACTGGCACTCCCGCTGAGTATTTCCAGACAACAGATCCTTTTCGAAGATAGGCATCGAAGGCGCCTTCTCCCAGGTTAACTTTAAATTCCTATTTACAAAAAACAAATTTTTTTTTTTTTTTCTCCCAACTGGTTTAAAAATCCACGTGGTCCGCTGGCACGTGGGCACCACGAGACCCTTATCTCCCTCTTCGCCGGAAGAGTTTGAGGTATCTCTCCTCCCCATATTACTGGGGAAGCGAGACTCCTCTCTGGAGAAATTTTTTTTTTTTTTCTGACGTTTTATGTACGTAGTACAACTCTACACCAAGATATGTTTTAGTACTGTTACAATCCTACGGTACTATGGCTAAGTTTTATTTCTGTTTTGTACCTTACCCTTTCCCTTCCCCACCTAAATCAGGAACAGCCCAAAACTCCACTCTCCTTTTACTTTCACAAAAGACCCCGCATCAAGGATATGCTTCTTCTATATGCCTCGCTGACGTATCGGCAATGTAGCCTTTCTATATGCTGTAATGAAATTATTGTCCTATAACGTAAAAGGTCTGAATGTGCCAATGAAACGGCACTCCCTCAGTAAGACCCTAAAATTTCATGACGCAGACATAGTATGCATCCAAGAGACACATTTCAGAAGATTAGATCACCCTAAGCTCACTATCCCATTTTACCAGACGCAATACCACTCTACGTTTGCCTCGAAATCTCGGGGAGTATCCCTTCTGATCCATAACCGATTAGCGTTCCAAGCCCATAGGATTCTAAAAGACACGAAAGGTAGATATATTATTCTGGTATGCACCATTAACTCGGTCCCGTACACGTTGGTTTCCATATACGCCCCTAACATCTCTCAAATCCAGTTTCTTACCCAGATATTGGAAAAGACGAGGGAAGTTCAAACAGGGACCCTTATTTTATGTGGGGATTTTAACTTGGGTCTCGACCCCCTAAAAGACAGGTCCACCCAATCAACTCCTACTCTATCCAAGTCCTCCGTACGTAAACTTCACTTATTACTCCAACAACATGACCTATACGACACATGGCGACTACAACACCCACGAGAGCGAGATTATACATTTCGTTCCAAGGCACACAATAGTTACACTAGAATAGATCATTTCATGGTGACCGGGGCGACCCTTCCTCGAATTCTAGATAGTCAAATATTACCGTTCACCTGGTCGGACCACTCTCCGGTCCTCCTAGTATTAGGAGATGCGTACCAGTATTATACCAGACCACCGTGGAAATTACGGGACATGATGCTGAAACAAGACCTGGCGGTCCAAACCATACAATCCGCTCTGACACACTACTTTGCTGAAAATGCAACACAGGACGTGAGCCCCATTACGGTTTGGCAAGCCCATAAGGCAGTTATTAGGGGAGTATGTATGCAATGGTCTGCACGGCAACGTAAATCATACATGTCCAACAGGCTACAATTACTTACCACCCTACAAGATCTAGACGTACGCAACAAATTGGCCCCGTCCCAAACTACTGCAGATCTCATAGAAACCACGCTCAACTCACTTAGAGACTTAGACACGGACGGATACTTCCACACTATGACCCGCATAAAGGCAGCCTATTACTCTCTCCACAACAAGTCAGGGCGATTTTTAGCTAGGAAGCTCCAGCCCCTTAGAGCGCCACGAAAGGTGCACACCCTCCACACCAACGTTGGAGATATTCATAACCCCCGAGAAATAGCAAATGGATTTGCACAATATTATGAAAAATTATATAACTTGGGCACGGACGATGACATTTCTCAACCGTCGGAGGCCATAGTGGACACTTACCTGGAAAACATACACCTTCACGCTCTTTCACAGACGCAAATAGCGAACCTATCTTCCCCAATCACAATAGAAGACATCACTATAGCCATCAAAGCCCTGCCGACGGGAAAGGCACCGGGACCAGACGGTCTCTCCGGCTTATATTATACCACATTCTCTTCTCAACTAATCCCGCACCTTCATAGCGCGTTTGCTGTGGCAGGGGAAGACGGCTCCTTCCCAGTGGACATGTTGCGGGCACATATAGTCACCCTGCCCAAACCAGGGAAACAACCCAACCGATGCCCTAATCTGCGCCCCATCTCTCTAATCAATGTAGATGTAAAACTGTATGGTAAAATCCTGGCTAACCGCTTACAATACCTTATCCCTAATAGGACAAGACCAGGTGGGATTTATCACCAAACGTCAAGGCCCAGATAGCACTAAAAAACTCCTTACCTTAATGGACACCATGAACCGTGAGGGGACCCCGGGTCTGATCCTGTCATTAGACGCAGAAAAGGCGTTCGACAGGGTAAGCTGGCTCTTCCTCTCGCGGGTTTTACTTAAATTTGGGTTTCCAAAATCATTTCTAACAGCTGTTCAGGCTCTCTATGATTCCCCTTCGGCCAGAGTGCTTAACTCGGGCTTTCTCTCGGAAGAATTTCGAATAACCAATGGCACGAGACAGGGTTGTCCGCTCTCTCCCTTGCTATACGCCCTCATACTAGAGCCACTGGCACAGGCCATTCGGCAAAACGACCTGATTCGGGGTGTCTCGATTGGTCCCACGACATTCAAATTAAATTTATACGCAGACGATATTTTACTAACCCTGACGGACCCAGAAACTTCGTTACCGGCACTGAATACAGAGCTGGAATTATATGGCAAAGTTTCCTACCATCTGGTCAATGCGCAAAAAACTCAAGCCTTACCATTGAATCTTCCCAAAACCCGCTTGACAACCCTACGATCTCACTACAACTTTGAATGGCGATCCGAATACATAACATACCTTGGACTTCGTATAACAAACACCACGGAGGGCCTATACAAACACAACTATGACACTCTACTACGAGGTGTAAAAAATCAACTATTCCAATGGCGTTTGAAAGATGTGTCTTGGTTGGGCAGGATGGCGACTGTAAAAATGATGGTGATACCTAAAATCCTGTATATTCTCAGATCCATACCAATTGTTCTGTCAAAGTCCTACCTAGACCAATTGCAGTCCATTCTCATGACCTATATATGGCAAAACAAGAAACCAAGGATACCACGAAGCCTGCTGTATCATAGACACAGAGATGGAGGTCTCAAAGTGGCCCACGTTCATAGATACTACTGGGCGTCTTGTCTCGCAACTTTATCAGAAATAGTACATACTCACCCTTCCCCACAATGGTTGGTCATACTCTCTACCTATACAAACGGTCACGACATCTCCAATCTGATATGGATACCGCGACGGTCCAGACCGAAACTCCCATTCCTATTACCACTAGCAACCTTGCTGCTTCGGATTTGGGATCAACATTCCTCTCTTTTTACACAACATAAACCGCTATCGCTGGCCATCCCACTCTCTTCCTTAACGTACCTCCTGCCACACTTCCGAGCACCTCCGTGGATTCGTTTGGGAGTCACACATCTTCATCATTTTTTCACGCCACCAGCCATCATGACATTCCAATCTATGCAAATAAAATACAAAGCTCCACCTAATATGTTTTTATCATACTCGCAAATATATTCATATATGCGCAAGTGCAATATACTGGACGATCTACGTGCCACCCTCCCACTCTTAACAGAATTTGAACTGTTCTGGTTGGACCCTTTATCGACAATTAAGCCCATCTCGCTGTTTTATCGACTGCTCACGACCCCCATCAAGCCGCACAGGTGGTCCTACCAAGCTACATGGGAGAGAGACCTTTCCAAGTCCTTTACCCCTACACAATGGGCAATGGCGCACATGTTTGCTACGGGAGCCACTAGGTGTGCCACACTGATTGAAACACAAAGAAAAGTGATGTATTGCTGGTACTACACACCACTACGTTTAAACCGAATGGACCCACAGTCCTCGGACATCTGCTGGAGATGTTCGTCAGCGGTGGGGGATATGGGCCACATTTGGTGGCACTGCCCTAAGATTGCCCCTGTGTGGTCCGGCCTCTCCGAGCTGGCCACAGAGGTTCTGGGCTGCAATATTCCTTGCTCCCCAGAGGTTCTACTATTAGGAATGATACGACTTCCAAGGCAACATTTAAAAATGCTTTTTATAATGGCTTCATCCACTATGCTCCTCATAGCACGACACTGGAAATCTGAGGTTGTTCCAACAAGTTCGCAGATAAGGACAACACTTAACCAATACAGATCTTTTGATTCGAGAGCAGTGTTCAGGGGAGCGGGTACACCTCCGCGAAAAGATCCCTGGAGTTTGTGGGACGTTCAAAAAATATATGAGGCATGCGGTCCCTGAAACACCAGTCACTGACTGGAGCTCTTTTCGATATGAGTCAGAAAATGTTGATAATACGAACAGAGATCATCATGGTACTAGTCAAGTTATGGATGTTAGGTTGTTTCCTGAACTCTTCCCCTTTTTCCCCACCCTTTCCTTCCCCCTATGTTAATGTTATGGTTTTCCCCCTTCGCAGAAAAATGATGGAAGTTGACATACACTGTGTGAAATTGTAATTGTTGAAGTGCACTGTAAGACCACTATCATAATGGACAGCGGGCTCGCTGTCCATGGAATGTAATGTCTTCTTCTCAATAAAATATTTTGATTAAAATAAGTTGTCATCTGTCTCCCTGTGTTGGATTTGAATGTGTGGTTTCAAATCCAAGCCAGCGGCGTACATTATACTGCAGGGATAAGGTGTGTACAGGGGGCCGGTCCGTCATTCTAGTCCACACCTCTGTCCTTTTGATATGTAAATGTATTTACTGGACAAACTTGTTTTTCTGTTGGATAGTCAGTGGCCACTGGGCGTTGTCCTATGGTGTAATAAACAAATGACTAGAAGCCAGGAGCTCACTTGGGACTGAGGATACTTTGGACTTGGCTCTTGGCTGAGGTGGTCAGATGAACTCCAGGTAGAAACAACGTGATGGTGTCTGTGTCTCTTTTACTGCGTGGGTTCAGGTACGTATGCCATGGGATAGCGCAGAGCTGCTTGTAAGTACGGCGGATCAAACTACATTAGGGAATTGATAGTAGATTAATTTCCAAAACAGGTACTAATGATTATGTGTGTATTTACCACTGTAGATCTTGACACAACTTAAAGGGACAATACATATCTACACACCGCAACTATAAATGCTGCCCAAATGATCACCATCATGATGTATGGCAGTGGCAAACCGTACCTATGATGTGATAGGGACACAATACGTATGTTAGTCATACAACAAAATGTTATTGAAGAGTTTGCTCAATCTTTTAATACTTCAATGATGTCAACATAGTAGGTAGGAAAAGTATAAAGTTACTCAAAGATATTTACATGCAATCGGGTATGATGCCAAGAAATGGAAATACATAGCAGATTCACAGAACCTAGTAAATTGTGACCACGATACTAGTAACAGTATGTGTGGATAATAGGCATGAGATCCATATCACTGGATGCCCTTTTTATTTTGCAGATAGGGACCTAAAATATGATCTGTCAACTCAAGGACTATTGACACCCGTTTAATTCTCTTTTTGGCACCTTAACCCGTTAACCCCGCAGGACGTTCCATGACGTCCTGCGGACGGGCTTTGAAGACGTGGGGCGTACATGTACACCCCACTGTCTTCATTGGGGCCACTTCAGCCCCTCCCCAAAGCCTGCGTGCGCTGACTCGTGGCGCGCGTCATTGGCTGCAGAGGGACGGCCTGAAATCAAGCCGTCCCCTACAGCCAATGATGCGCACTGCACACCGGCTGCGGGGAGGGCTTAAAATCAGTGCCGCGCGGCAGCACCTGTCGGCGAGGCGTACCTGTACGCCTCGCCGGCAAAATCAACCCCTTAAGGGCGCCACCCCTGTGTCCTTAAGGGGTTAATACTGTACGTGTGAACCATCTAACATGACAGTTTGAAGAGTAAAACTTTTTCTTTGAAAATAAAAAAAAAGGATTTGAGCAAAACACTCACCTGTCTTTGTAATTTCTGGAATACAGTCCAGTATAATAATATGCATTTCAATGAGTGGAGACCCAAAGGATCTGTTTTAGGACATATTGAGAAGTAACATTAGACACAGATGTTGGGGATGATGTACATGTTAGTTGATTGATACCTACAAAATTATCTATTCGATTCAATCGACAGGGATGTATAATGGCATTGCAATAGAAAAGCATTATGTCCTGTCATGCAGATGAACCCACATGTTAATTGTACCTCTATATATGCCAGACATGTAATGTAAGATACACATGCACTATATAACATGTATGTTGCAATGGTCATGTCATAATGGGACATATCGTGTATATGATTTAGAATTTAAATCTGGTAGTATTTGATATGTAATGATAATACTATCCAATAGTCTCTTTTGGTTTTGCAAAATGTTGGATAGCTGATAATTATTAGCAAGGGTGAATACTCCAACGGCTGGGTGGAGTAGAGGTAACATCACTGCTCCATTACCGTGGAGACACAGGTTTGAATCCCGGCAACAGCACCTCTCCAGTAAGTGTCCTAGGGTAAGACACCTAATGGTATATACTCGCCACCCTGGACATACTTGAAAACAAGAGAAATCTCAATGTATCCTCCCTGATAAAATACTCTCAAAAGAAAGAAAAAATAGGTTAAGGCAAACCTAAAGAGGATTATCCCACAAATGGGATAGGAAAAAAGGTACTGGAACAGGTAAAAAAAAATAATGAATATCTGGTCTACATAGATCTATTCATTCAACGTGTTTCTGAATGGATATAACATTATGGAGGAGAATGAAATGTATATTTAATATAAACATAAATAAATACCTGATAATATTAACAAAACAAAAACCTGTAACCTGGAAAAAAAATAATTCACCTGCTCCTATGCCTCTTGGGTTCAGGGTAGGTACACGCTCTGGAGGAAGTTGCAGAAGCAGTCGATGAGGTGGGTGCAGCAACAGACGGAGGGGCAGAGAACGAAACAGCACAGAGGTAGATGGCTGGGCAGAGCAGGTTGGAGTGGCAGTGAGTGAGGCTGAGCTTTCCCTGCATCTGGGCACCGGGAGAGCAACTTCAGGTGTTGGTAGCATGGGGATGGGTGGGCTTACCCGCTGCTGCTCTACAAAGATCTCCATGATGGAGGTGAGGCCATTTAATACCACCATCAGCTCTCCTCTCTGTAGCTGCATTTGTGTGGCTGCCATACCAACTTTTGCTCCTGCTGCAGGGAAAACAGCCGTTCACCTAGCACCTGGAATCACTACTCTATGTAGTCCTGCACATTGACCTGGTGGTCCCATAAGTCATCAGTGGTGGTGATGAGCTGTTTCAGTGACTCCTCTTCATCCTGTTCAGGGACAGGTGCTGGCACCTGGTCAGGTGCAGCTTGTGATGCTGGACGTTGATGTCTCGAATACAGCGTTGATGGTGGAACTACTTGAGGGGGCAGCTGAGACGGTGGAAGCTGGAGCAATGGGAGGGGTGGCGACCATGGAGACCCGCGTGGTGCTTGAGGCAGACATGGGCAGGAGCAGGTGTGGGGAATGTGGTGGGGACACATCAGGCACGAGCAGTGCCACCGGCCCTGTAAAAGGCACATATTCTTCGTCTCCCAGGAGGTAGAGGAAGGATTGTGCACTGTCGTAGCTGTAGTCATCCTCCTGGGGGCACACAGGAGACAAAGGGCGCAGGGTGGTGATGGTGTACCTGTGAAAAAAAGGACAGGATATATTAACCCTTTCTCACCGTAGGACATTCTATGCCGTCCTCGCAGCGGGTGGGCCTTGAATATGCAGGGCGTATAGGTACGCACTGCTGTCTTCAAGAAGCTGCCTGTAGTGAATGCTCAATTCACCGCAGGGTCGGCGTACTGAACTCACTGAAGTTTATGACCCCTTAAAGCTAAAGTGGATTACGCACATGTCCCAATAAACATTGAAAAAAGATAACAGAGCTAATTTTTGTTTATATTAGATCTAGATTACAGTGTAGGGCAACATTGTGTGTTCAGGTGTTTTTCGACTACATCTCCCATGATGTTCTAAGAGACCAAAAACATCTGAAGGCCCAAGGTTGCACTACACTGATTCAAATACAGCAATGCATCACATTTAAAATAAACATTGAAAGCATTACTCACACTGGGTTGTTGTAGGCCTTGATCCCTTGTCCACTCCACCTTCGTTCCCCCCCCCTGCCTTCAGCTCCCTCTTGCAGTCGTGGTAGCAGTACTTGATGGACTGCAGGCTTTGGTTCTTCCTCAACACACACAGACAGCATGGCGTATCTCACTCCGGAGGCGCAGGTGCCCAGACAGGGGGAGATCATCCAGCCAGTGCGGCATGTACGCCTCAATCAGCACGTCCTTCTCCAGGGTGTACCTCTCATCCCGTATCCATCCTCTAGAGCAGTGTTTCTCAAACATGTCCTCAGGACCCCCTAACAGGCCAAATTTTGCACCATGAGGAAATGCAGACTGAATCCTGCAATCACTGAGCAGCAAATCCTATCACCTATGCTGTGCTCGCGAGATCGCGGCTGGCTGGTGTATAGATCACCAGGCAAGCGGCAGATATTCATGCAGGCGGCCACTCGTAAGAGGGAAAAGCACGTGACCACCGGCAATATCTTCTCGGGGAGAGCAGAGCAGACAAGAGGTGAGAGCTGGGGGCAAAGATATCCATGTGTGAGCTGGGGGCAATATATACCCATGTGAGCTAGGGGCAAATATATCCATGTTTGAGCTGGGGGCAATATATCCATGTGAGCTAGGGGCAAATATATCCATGTTTGAGCTGGGGGCAATATATCCATGTGAGCTGGGGGCAAATATATCCATGTGAGCTGGGGGCAAATATATCCATGTGAGCTGGGGGCAAATATATCCATGTGTTTGGTGTATTGTGCATCTAGACTTAACAAAGACCTGCGTGTCGAAACGTCTTCTTTTATTGCTCATTGAGGATTAAATCCTTTCTAATTGACCACATTCAGGAGTCGGTAATTATTCTTTGGAGTGTTTGGGATTGGAAGTGTGTCCTTGCAGACTGGTGGTTCCTTGCTGGTTGCAACATACATTCGTGCGGTGTATTTATTAGGATACGAAATATAGTCAAACTCATAATCAGTTTTTCCCTGGGCGTGAGAGTACCCCTACCTATTTTTTCAGAAAAAAAGCACTGTATATAACCATGATAAATTGCAGTTTCAACTTTTTGGAAAATTTGCTGTTTAGTGAATCTAGGCCTAGCTCATTTACCTTGTTCTAGTATAAAATTGTACTTTGAAAGCTGGTGTTCAAATAAGTCTAGAAATGTATATTGCGAACATTCAAAAAAATAGCATATGCAGGTTATGAAAGCACACTCTGACTTTGGAAGTATTATTTTGTTGAACAGTAGTCGAGTCTATGTGCCTCCAGACCCCCCAGGCTACTTTGATGGACATGTGTGGCCTATGTATCTCAAGCACAAGGACGAGATGGAAGAAACTGAAAGGGAAATAGGTAATTAATTAATAATAGTTATATGTATTAGCAACAGATTTAACACATCTAACACTTGATGATATATAATAATAAAATAAAACCCCAAATTTATATGTACAGTTGGGATATTTGGTCTGAACAACTGTTTGCTGATGAGCAGCAATAAGTTGAGATAAGCAAAACATATTTTAACAGCCTGTACTGGTATGGCCTGTAAGGACTTGGAATGTATGTGGAGGCAGTAATTCATATTGATGTCATGTCACAAAATCATTGAGTGAAAATTCTTCCTTTCTACCAAAGGATAATAAATGGTTCTCTTTCCTAAATAAAAGTAAGTTAAATGTATATAATTTTTTTAATACATGGTACATAATGTGCTTCATGTGTATCTAGAACATGTAACAAGCCTCCCCCCTTTATTTTTAGCTAAGGCTATGGTCAAACGAACGCATTTTTCGCAGCGACCGTCAAAAAGTGCGCCCGAACGCATTGATGTATTTTTTCACGGAATGCGCGAAAACGGTCAGACGACGCGCATTTTCGTGCGTGATTTTTTTTTACGGATCGTCAATAAAACACTTTTTGCGTCTGGACGTTATGTTGGCTGGACATTAGCAGCGTCTGACATCTCCTAATCACACACACTCGCCGCTATGCCGCCACAGCACACTCTGTACGTCAGTACTAGCGGTTCTGCGTTCTCTCATAAAATGCGTTCATTTTCCACTTGCGTTGCGCGGCCGGACGTTCGTGCAGCCGTACTTCGTATATTGGCCGTCATTTGCTGCTACTGCGCCCGTGATTAAGTGCGCCTAAACGCACGTTAAAAATGCGTTAGTCTGACCTCAGCCTGAAGGTCTTCTTTTCTATAAGAAGGGGGACCAGACAGGCACTCCTTTAAAAAGGCACTTTAATTACATTAAAAAAAAACATTTTGACTGCCATTGTCAAGCTTGAAATTATGCTTTCTGTATAAATAAAAGGCTTTGTTGGAGACCTGAACACTCCCCATCTCATATTATGGATTCCTAGTGTAATTTGCTGCTCCGGGGCCATAAAACACACTGTCGATGACATAGAAGAATTTGTGTAGTGGAATGCATGCGGAGTCTTCACTATTGTGATAATCTTATTTTCTATTACTTTCTGTTTGTTTTGTGGGTCTTTGTTAGTTTACTTGGATGGGACTAAGCTGGAAGACGACATTTTTTCTTTAGTTTATGAGGACGTAAGAAAATCAGGTATGTAAGAGTCTCTTACCAAGTCAGTTTATTGCATGACCCAGTTGTGGTTACTGACGACTTATTTAGTCTTCGCAAAATGCCAGAAAAAGTCTTACGGGTTTATTCACAAAGCGACAAACTTGGCACCGAATTGCACCAAACTGTGAATTTAACTGTATGGTACAATTTCAGGGCAGTTAATGTATTCACTAAACTGTCAATTCGCCAAATACTGGCGAATTAACAGCGAAATACAGTTCAGTTTGGCGATCTTCGGCGGCAGCGAAATTGTCTCACAGAAAAGTAATGATTGATCTAGTCAGAATGCTGAACTGCACGGAACTGTCGGCGAAATGCCCTGATTTTTCGATGATTCAGTTCGACAGGTTTAAACCAGCAAATCCATTGGACTCCATGGAGGCTTGTGCTGCCGGGCCATGTGACCTGCACGATCTCGCTCTCGAGAGATTGTGCAGGGCCGAGGAGTGATTCCCGGAGGGAGTCTGGGGATTTTTTGTCACCAGTTTCACTTTGCTCCCGGCAGCCAGAAGCGGCGGATCAGGCCCGCTGTTCGCACCGAAGGATGAGAGGTGAGTATCTGATTTTTGGTGTGAGGGGTTCAGCTTTCCGCAGAAGTGGAATCAGTTAGCACCAGCTTAGAGCTGTGGCTAATGTTTTAGTTAACTGCAATGGTGCAGTAATTAGCTTTAGGACTTTGTAATCCTAACGCTAATTACTCTTGTTAAGGATAGAGAGCGCAAAGTACAGTAAGCTTGCGGTATAAAACGCTATTACCGATGTGCTAACAGGTTTTTTAACCAGTTAGCTTAGCGTTTGGGGTGTGATATGGGTGGCATGCGTTAGTGCTAGTGTTAAGGAGGTATTAGGGCCCCCTATTAGGAGAACAGAAGAGTTTTTTTTTTTTAATAATATATATAAAAAAAAATGTTATGCTGTTTGGCGGCCAGTCCGACGATTCTTTCATAAGCGCACTGCTGTGAAATCACCGAAGGATCGGCAAAATGGAATCACTGAAGTCATTTTGCTGAACTTTCAGTGCTTTGTGAATAACCCCTTTAATGGAATATCAGCTCTAGCAGCAGATAACACAGTGATCAGAACAGTATGTCCTCACTCTGTAGCTTACATCAGTCTAGAATCCGGTGCCATCATCACTCTGTCTCAGAAGCCAATTTGAAGGCTACAGGAGAAACACTCTCTTGCTCTCTGCTGTCCATTGGCACAAACATCTGTCGACAAAAATTTGTGTCAGAATGGGGACGCCAGTTTATTTAATATGAAATACAAATAAAACTTATATATTTCCGAAATGTTTGACTAGCACACGGTCTAGATAAAATGTAATTCCATTTTAAATAAACCAAAGTAAACATCCATGACAGAGTCAGTTTCTCATGGACCAGAGGGTCACCCGCCATAGAATCCAAGCAGCATAACTTTTGGAAATACTTATATAGTGTAGCGCTAGTTTCCCTATTTGCTGGTGTCACAGGAAGTGGCTTCACATAAAATATGATTTATGAATTGACAAAGTAGACTATGGAGTTTGTTCAGCAAATGCTGGCAAGATTTGCCGTTTTTTTGCACGTGCATTTTTTGCATCGGTGACTGACTAGCACCGACATCTCCCAAAAGAAAAAGTTTTACAGTGAACTTCCCCTGTAACAGTTTGGACATTTCATTTGTGAATCGCTGGTAGTTGTCGCCACTGTAACAATGCTGATTTTCACCTGTTTGCAACTTCGGCAAACCAGCATTTGCTGAACAACCCCTTATGATAATTATAGTTTAATATCAAAATTCATAATGGTGCCACCAACAAAAAACAAAACTACCTCTCTGCCACTTGTTTACAATTGTTGAAAAACTGTAAACAATAAATAGAAACAATAAAAAGCTTTGGTCATCAGCCAAATTCTCTTTATGCATGCAATAACTCAGTTATCACATCTAATTTCCATACAGTGTTTGTAAATGCTGAAGAGACATGTGATAGGGCACAGCTAAATATTTTAATATCATTTAATGACAAATTTCTGTGCATTTATAGCTCTGATTTGTGATCCTTTGTGAATTTTTTTTGACAACAAACATTCTCAGGGTTATTCAGAGAGAGGTGAACATTAGGAGAATGACTGGAGAAGGGAAAATTCTAGGTCAAAATACCCAAACCAGAAAAATTCTCCCATTTATCTCATTTTCCAAATCGGCTATTTTGACCTAGAAGTTTCACTTCTCCAGTCATTCTCCTGGTTTTCCCCTCTCTCTGAATAACCCTGTCAGACTTTTTAAAGAGCGAATGCTAGATTTAAAAAAAGTATTGTAAGATGACAGCAGTAAATACTTTTTTTTTCACAGCTCAGGAATGCAGTATTTAGCGTTTCTTCAAGCAAAATAAAGTCTGACATGAAAAAGATAATTACTATACAGAAGTATGCCAACACAAAGACATCACAAGGAATATAATGAAATCTAAGAGACATTTCAATGTGTGCTAGAAAAAAGTCACTTTCTCTTATAGGCGCTATAGGAAAATTGGTTAATAATTTTAGCACATTTTTGTATTGCTGCTAAAGACTTGTATAAATAGCTTTGCTAAATTTCACACCCCTGGGCTAAGGCTGCTCTGCCAACACCTCAACTACATTCCAAATTGTTTAGTTTAGAATTGTTCTGTTATTCTATTTTTATATACAACATAAAGTCATTCGTTTACATAGCCTTTTGTGGATGTTGTGTGCTGCGAAGTTCACGCATTTCACATTTCTGGATGGGAACCGTGGCGACAGATGACACTGTAAAGATAGGGTGGCGATAAACTTTGTGTCTGGATTCCTTCTCTAATTGATGGGCCCTGATAACAGAAATGGAAGCAAAGGGGTGTCAGAACTCACAGGGGTGTGTCCAACAGCAGAATGTATATATTTCTGTCTTTACTCTCAACATGTCCTTGAGGAGGTGGTTGCTGAGCAGAGGCCCTAGTACCTACTGATTATCGGGAATGGCAGAAAATGAAGTGCTTCTCTCTAATATATAACAAGTCTCTGTGTGGCGGAACATCGAATTTCTATTACTGGCTGTACCAGGTTCCAGTACCAGAGCAAGTAGTCTGCCTACAGGGTGTGCAGGGATCGAGGCAGTGATTATATATATATATTACACACTACCTCGATCCCCGCACGCCCTGTAGGCAGATTATTTGCTCTGGTACAACCGAAAACAGAAATTCGATGTTCCGCCACAGACTTATCAGTATATAAAATCCTTTTATTAGCGTCAACATTTCAGTCCTGCCAGACTTTTCTCAAGACAATACAATACCAACCACAACCACCCCTTATAAACTAAACAAATCAATTACAAGAATGCCCCATAGGTGAACACACAGACCCAGAACCGGAAAACGAACCTGGCTCCCAGTCAAAGCACCAGGATGCGTTCTGTTGCCCAGCAACCGTGTAGCCTAGAAGGAAATACACACGCACAACTACATTGTATCAAAACACAATCTACTGTATCGCAACCTACTGCTATATAGCCGGGACTGAGAAGTAATAAATTTAAAAAACATGGCAAAAACGGCAAGTTAAATTTTACATAACATTCACTATGCTTTTTATACAACATTCAAAGAGGATTCAAAAAAACAATACATGGAGTTTCTCATTCAAGCCCTTAGGCACCAGTGCGTTCATGGTGAAAATCCAGAACGACTCTCATTTTAAAAGTTCAGATGCTCTGTCACCTCCTCTGGGCATTGGAGGTATATGGTCAATCCCCATGACCCGCAGGGAAGAAAGAGAATGCTGTTGCTCTCGAAAGTGCCGCACCAATGGTTGTGGGCTATCCTTCCCTAAAAAAGCCGTCCGAATAGCCGCTCGATGGTTAGCCAACCTTTCTCGTAACCCATTATTTGTCTTTCCTATATACCACAATCCACCTGGACAGGTAAGTCAGTAAACAACAAATTTGGTGGAACAACTAATCTGATGTCGGATCACATATCTCTTTCCACTGTGTGGATGGGGAAACTCTCTCCCTGAGATCGGGAAGTTACAGGTGGTGCAGCCTAAGCACTGGTAGCACCACGGTTGTTGTGTTCGAACCTGTTGCAAAAGTGAAAATTGGTCCGCATGGACATGGGCGTCCGCAGAAATTTTTACAGGGGGGGCAAATTTTTAATGGCATCCATATTCTGCCCTTTTGACAATGTCATGAAGGGGACAGTCGTAAAATAAAGCGTAGTAATACAGAGGCTGCGAAGCATGATACAAGTCTAATAGAAGAATAAAGGTGTAAGTGTCTGTCAGTGCTCAGCACTGCTAACATAGCACTTGCAGCCAAGTCAAGAGGTGCTGCGGGGTTAGCTGAGTGTGACGTGGGAAAGATGGCCGCCTCCACGCACCAAATAATCCAATAAGGTAAAGTTCAGTTTGAGGTTTTGGTGGATTAAAACACTATCAGGGTTATTCAGAGAGCGTAAAAAGCAGGAGAATGACTGGAGAATGAAAAATTCTAGGTCAAAATAGCCAAACCAGAAAAATTCTCCCTTTCATCTCACTTTCCAAATCGACTATTTTGACCTAGAATTTTTCATTCTCCAATCATTCTCCTGCTTTTCACGCTCTCTGAATAACCCTGTAAATCTTTATTGGAACATGGTAAAGATTAACCCTTTCGCTGCTGAGGCTTTTCCCGCCCCTGTGCTGAGGTCATTTTTACCGGTTTTGCTCATCATGTTTAAACGTGTTTTGAAGGCTTATTTTAGTATATGACCCAGACATATTATATATCGTTCTTTCCGTCAGACTCGGTAGATTCATAATATGTCATTATTATATGTATACGTTATGTCATGTCTGTATATTATAACAAAAAATGCAATAAAATATGTATTTTCAATAATTTACAATGTGTAAAGTGTTTTTTTTCACATTTTAACATGCGAGCAATTGCGGTTATATTTTGTATGGGGTGCGCTTGTTAAAAAAATTAGAGATGGGGTCTCGTTACATTTTGTTTTGGGGAAAATTACACTATTTTTAACAAACGCACCGCATACAAAAATCGTTAGTGCAGCATCATTGTTCACATTATAATTGAAATGGGAACAATATTGCTGCATTAACAAACCAAAAAAAAGAAAAAAAAAGTGATTTTTTTTTTAAAATTTTTTTTATTTTTATATTTCATTTTTTTTGACAAAATTTTTCACAGTAGTGTTTGGTATCGTTGGAACGGCCATGCTCTGGCCGATCCAGCAATACCAAACTTTAACCCCTAGCTGCCACGGATCGGGAGATAGGGAGTTCCAATGAACTCCCTATCTCCACCGTTGGTGGCAGTTAGGGGTTAAGTCCAGGACTGGCGTCATCGTGCTACGCACGATGACGCCAGTCCTCAGGGGGAGTTCCCGGAGGCTTGGCTGACATCCAAGATGTCGGCCAGCTCCGGGAAAGGATCGCGAACCGGCGCTTTTCAGCGCCGATTCGCGATCCAGCGATCCAGGCTGTGCCCTTCCAAATGGTGCCTGGGTTAACCCCCGCAATGCCGCCGATCGGGAAGGAGAGAGGTCCGAAGGACCTCCCCCCCTCCCTTTCAGGCGCCTCCTCCGCACATGCGGGGGGGCGCCTGAATTAGGTGTCATCGCGCTGCCGCGATGACACCTAATTCCAGCGGCTGCGGTTCCGGATGCGCGGCTGACATCGAGGATGTCAGCCCGCACCGGAGGGGCCAGCGATCGGCCGGAACCCGGCCGAACGCTGACCCCAATGGGAGGACGCGCTCAGCGCGTCCTCCGCATACCAGCAGTAATGCGGAGGACGCGCTGAGCGCGTCCTCCGCATTGAAGTGGTTAACACTAAAGTGGTAATAAAATGGACAAAAGTGGATATTGCAGAAACAGCACCTTTCATTAAGCAATCCTCTGCCCTTTCGCTTCCATATTCACAGCCAAAGCGTTCAGTGAGACGGCTGCAGCAAACTGACCTGCTGCAATGGAACAATTCAGCAGCTGCTGAGGATCTGAATGCACCTCTGATTACTGACTGCACACTCACCACCACCAAGGAGATCTCATTTACAGGGCCGCGGTGCCGCTGGATTATTAGAAAAAGAGACGGTCTGCCATCATCAGTGCAGTGACATTAGGCATATTATAGCTTTAAAAAGTCAAAATGCTCTGTCTGCCCCTATTTCCTATTCATCATAATGACAAATTTCTACCTTTAAATATATAAATAAATGCAGCCCACATACCGTGTGAATGTGAGGAGTTGTGTGACGCACTGCAGTCTGCAGGCACTGGCAGCTCAGCTGGCTGATGCCTGATGTGATGGGCAGGTCAGTCGAGACAGGAGAGCCTGAGGTCACTCACTGGCAGGCTGGCCTGGACTGTCCTGGATGCGGCCTGGAGGCCGCAGGCCAGGGCTGGACGCCAGAGCGGAGGCCGCAGCTGCCTGGCTGGACGTCGGAGGCCGCAGGGGAGGGACTGCCTGCCTCTGCCTGGATGCTGGAGTGGAGGCCGCAGGGGCCTGGATGGGAGCCGGAGGCCGCAGCTGCCTGGCTGGATGTCGGAGGCCGCAGGGCAGGGAGACTCAGCCTGCCTGGATGCTGGAGGGGAGACTGCAGGGGCTGGACTGACACCAGAGGCCGCAGGGGCTGGAAGATGCTGCCTGGTGGAGGCCGCCTGCAGGCTCAGGCTGGATGTCGGAGGCCGCAGGGCAGGGAGACTCAGCCTGCCTGGATGCTGGAGGGGAGACTGCAGGGGCTGGACTGACACCAGAGGCCGCAGGGGCTGGAAGATGCTGCCTGGTGGAGGCCGCCTGCAGGCTCAGGCTGGATGGTGGTGCCGCACAGTGAGTGAGGGGCAGAGGGGGATGAGGGGAAGAAGAGCGACGGAATTTCCAACGCGGGCAGGCACATTAATCCCGATTCCCACCACTCTGTCTCCCTGACTGTGCCCACACACATGTGGTCTGACGTGCGGAGGCAGCGTTGCGCGCATGCGTTGCGGCCGCCGACGCTGCCTGCTTTAAAAACAAATAGTGCAGGCTGAGGCAGGCCGCTGCGGCGTGCAGCGCCGCAAATTTAAGGATTTGCTTTCGCGGCTGGCCCCATTCCAGGGGGGGCACGTGCCCCCCCTTGCCCCAACCTGTGGACGCCCATGCGCATGGACCAGTAAGTCCTTTAGGTTCTTATCCCTTTTATAACAGATGAGATGGGGGATGCAAATTTCTCTGGTAAGTTCCTATCGGTCTGTATGATGTGCCAGTTTCATCAGATACACCTGTCCAGCGCTGTTGATTTAATATTGAATGTTTGTGGAAACACCAGTCTGTCCATTCCAGGGGATTCTCTCTAATCAGGACCACGTTAATAAAAAAAATCATTTTTGTTAATGCTAGTGCTCGATAAAGAATATGTGCCGTATATCCATGTTGTAAGAACCGTTCATACATTTACTGTAGCTGAATTGTACGTACTGTCTGTGCAGAGTTATTGTAGAACACCCTCAAAAATAGTGAAATCGGTAAAGATTCAATTAGCTTCGGAGGGTGGAAGCTTTTGGCTCGTAAGATCGTATTCCGGTCAGTTTCCTTTTTGTAAAGGCTGTATTCCAGCTTATCTCCTTGTCATGTAAAGGACAGATCCAAAAAAATTTACTTTTTTAGAGCTAACTTCATACAAAAATCGAACAGTCGAGTCCTGATGGGTCTTGCAAGCAGTGCATGATGTCACGTAGCTCAGCCTCCGCTCCATCCCATACAATAAATACATTGTCGATAAACTGCAAGTAAGTTCTCAGACCCCTCTGTAGCCGAGGCAAAATATGTGCAAGAAACAATTAGCATACATGGGAGCCATCGAGGCCCCCCATGAATGTCTCAGACTTCTGTACGTAGAACACCTCCTCAAATCTGATATAAATTTAGCGTGCATGTCAGTTCCAACATTGTTAACACATAGAAAAAAGAAGAAGGGTACGGCGCTTCCCAGTGCAAGTAGGTATGAAAAAATTAGTTACCCAGTAAGTAACAGGCGTCTTCAATTGAAGGAGGATCAATACCTCAAAAAGAAAACACACATAGTACAATATTGCTAATATACAAATATATGATTGGAAGTATAGTGGCTCTCACTCACGCTAGAGAGAGCCTCACACGGCTCTGGCAATATTCGCCCGTGGGTAGAATTTAGATAGGCCCTCCCACTGGCCACTTCAGTAGACGTTGGTTTTCAAGGAGTATGTGCAGATGTTGATTCTCAACAGATATGGAGAAAGGAGAGAAAAATGACAACATCGGGTAATACCGTAAAACCTTGCAATATTAGTTACAGAAAGTCAGACCACTCACGTGTTCAAGAGCCACCAGGGCTCAAATAGAGAAGCCCAAAGGTTGTTTTGATGGGCACAGACCTTAATGAAGAGTATTCTCACCAATGAGCAAATAAACCCACTCAATTTGATCTAACATGGAAGAGTCAGTATATTGATTTTACTTTGAATACAACCCACACAATACAATAAATTGAGTCACTGATCAACCAAATGATTACATTCTATGGCCAATGCCACACAGTAAGGACCAAGTGAGGTAAAGATACTTAGGGGGGCAGTTTGTAACCCAAAAGATCACAGACTGAATCTGCCCAATGACACATATAGAGTAAAATATTTTGTATATTTTTTGTATTCACAATTTTTTATGTCGAAGACATGACAGAAATACAATTTCCCATAAGAAAGTGAGGAAATAGGGACAGTACGTCCAGCAGGCCAAACACAACGATTGAACCAGGCAATCAGAACAAGGAAGTTGGCAGAGGTCGCAGGGCATCAGCATGAGGAGCATAAGGGGGGAGGATAAAGATGGGGGACCGCCCAGAATTTGCGGCACTCCCCTGTGTCCCCCTGTGGAAGACCGGAGGTCATGAAAGAGGCCACAGGGCCGGGAGACCTGGGACCAGAGGAGGCGGTCAGAGTCTAGGCGACCGGTCTTGTGGCTCGCCCAGATCAACCAAATATCCCACACACGTAGAAAGAAAAAAAACAAGGGGGGAAGGGAAGGCACAAAAAGTCCTATGCCTAGCAACCAAATAAAAAACAAGGGGGGGGAGGGAAAGCACAAAAACCTGAGTGACCCGGGTCTGCATGGTCTCCACCGCCGAGCGTATCTCAATGAGGTCACTACGCCACAGACCCCTAAAGTCCTCCATAACCTTTCGAAGGTCGCCATAGTGAGTGGCAGGCCCCGAGTCTGTGTCACCACAATGCCGGCACTCGTCCCCCGGACGGATGTGGATGGCCTCGTCCGAGGAATCAGAGTAGGCTGGTGCCTCACAGCGGTGGCTCTGTGGCACTCCAGAGGTGAGCATGCCCAATTCAGAAAAATCAGACGGCCACAAACAGCCAACAACAAGTGGCACGGCACTCGGCAGGATGGCGGCTGCTCTCCTCGAGGTCCAGACACGTCTCCTCCTAAAACAAACTAAACAAAGAAGAGAAAAACAAAGCACACGTAAGATATCAGTAACATAAAATAAACACAATAAGGGCATTTCATTTTTTTTGGTGGTAGGGTCCTTTTAAGCAGGGATGCACCGGAATTTCGGCCACCGATAGATTCTGCCGATAATAAAACACCAGCCTAAAAAGTCAGCCGAAATTTGATGATCCCAGCTAACATTGAGCGAGCACTCTTTCAATGCTGCTTAGCTGGAGATAATTGTAATTGGAGAGAGGCAGGAGCTGCTACACATATTTATTTCTGCACACAAAGGGTTAACTGCTTCATCCACAGTATCAGTGCACGCAGTAACCTCTGGCCTCCCCGTGACAAGGAACAAGTGATTTATCACTGACCTCCTGCCAGTGGTGTCTGCTCCGAGGACAAGAGGGGAGGTTAATGTGGGAGCTTCGTTACATCCATGCCTCCAAAAAGTTAATGGAACGTTTTTCTGCACTTTAAAAAAATAATAGATTAAGAGAAACAGACTGATGTTTAGGCTCCATCTGAGCCATTATAGATCTATATCTACTTATTTAAGTTGTGTTGGAGGGCAAAAAAATTAGATTAAAAGCCTCCACACAACAAATAATAAACTTTATAGTTGCAGAGTTCTCTGAATTGTTGGGATGTGTAAATGTCTTCTGCAACTATAAAGTGTGTGTGTCTAAATATTTTACACATGAATGTGTCTGAATATTTTACACATGAATGACATTTACATATGAGTTTACAGAGGAGGAGGTTCTACAGCAGCTGTCTAAAGTGAAGACAAATAAGTCAATGGGGCCTGATGGGATCCACCCTAAATTATTAAAAGAGCTCAGTGGTGTAATAGTAAAACCGGTAACAGATTTATTTAACCAATCCTTGTTAACGGGAGTCGTCCCAGAAGACTGGAAATTACGGTAGCAAATGTTGTGCCCATTTACAAGAAGGGTAGTAGGGAGAATTGGGGAACTATAGGCCAGTTAGTCTTACGTCAGTAGTGGGGAAATTAATGGAAACCATGTTAAAGGAAAGGTTTGTTGAACATCTAAAAACACATAGATTACAGGATCAGAAACAACATGGGTTTACCTCAGGGAGATCATGCCAAACTAATCTTATTGATTTTTTTGATTGGGTAACAAAAATAATAGACACAGGTGGTGCAGTAGACATTGCTTATTTAGATTTCAGTAAGGCTTTTGATACTGTTCCGCATAGAAGGCTTATCAATAAATTGCAATCTTTGAGCTTGGATTCCAATATTGTTGAATGGATTAGGCAGTGGCTGAGTGACAGGCAACAGAGGGTTGTGGTAAATGGAGTTTATTCGGCTCAAGGTCTTGTTACCAGTGGGGTACCTCAGGGGTCAGTACTTGGACCCATTCTCTTTAATATTTTTATTAGTGATATTGCAGGAGGTATTAATGGAAGAGTATGTCTTTTTGCTGCTGACGCAAAGATTTGCAACAGGGTTGACGTTCCTGGAGGGATCAGCCAAATGACAAATGATTTAGGTAAACTAAAAAAATGGTCGGAGCTGTGGCAATTGAGTTTTAACGTGGATAAGTGCAAGATAATGCACCTGGGACGTAAAAACCCAAGGGCTGAATATAGAATATTTGATACAGTCCTAACCTCAACATCTGAGGAAAGGAATTTAGGGGTTATTATTTCAGAGGATCTAAAGGTAAGTAGTCAATGTAATAGAGCAGCAGGAAATGCTAGCAGAATGCTTGGTTGTGTAGGGAGAGGTATTAGCAGTAGGAAAAGGGAAGTGCTCATGCCACTGTACAGAGCACTGGTGAGACCTCACTCGGAGTACTGTGTGCAGTACTGGAGACCGTATCTCCAGAAGGATATAGACATCTTAGAGAGAGTTCAGAAAAGGGCTACTAAAATGGTGTACGGCTTGAAGGAGAAACATTACCAGGAAAGGCTTAATGATCTTAACTAGGGATGAGCCGAACACCCCCGAGTTCGGTTCGTATTCGAACCCGAACTTTTCAAATGTTCAAATCCGAACTCGAACTCAATGCAAGTCAATGGGGCTGAAATTAGATTTTTAGAGTGCCCTCCAAGAGGGCATATATGCTAGATATTTGCCATAAAAGGTGTATGGGGGTCCGGGGAGTGCCCTGGGGGACAGGAAACAAGGACAAAAAGTAAAAAAAAAAGTTTTTAAAGGGACAGTGAGTTTTCCATGAAATAAGGGTCAAAAAGAAAAAAGAAAAATTCCATCAAATATTGTGCCTAGGAGGTCCCCATAACCTGCCCATGAAGTGGTGGATTTCTAGGATGTATAGAAACACTTGAAAACAAAAAAATTACTTTTCAAAAGACGGCAAATGCTTTTCCTTTAATCTATCCATAAACAACTGCTTGGGGCGGCAGTTTGTATGAAAAGAGGAGACATTTTCGGACACGTAGAAAAAGTTTAGTGATTTTTTTGGCTAAATTATTGTGAAACTTATGCAGGCTTTGGATGAAAGTAACAATAGTGCTTTAAAATTGGGCCTTTAGCGTCGGCAACAGTGCCGTCACACCGTAACCCCTCTGAGGATATGAATCTGATACAGGCGTCAGTGGCAGTGCACCCAAATATTGTGCTTTTGGTGCCAGGCCTGCAAGTACTAGCATACAGTAACCCCTCTGTAGTATTGTGGAAGAATGCAGGGGTGGACCAAGGGTCCTATATTAAAAAGAGGAATTGGATTCCAAAGACCCCAAAAGGAAGGTGGGAACAAATGATTAAAATTCTAAACCTTTATTGGACTTCTGAGAAAAAAACATACACACCCACAAAATGTATAAAAAAAACACATATAAAAGGTCATAAATTAGAGACAATAACTCAAGGTCAGTGACCAATCACAAAAGGCATCTAATGCAGGGTGAGGTCTCTGTGACAACAATTGTATGTCAAAAACTAAGTACCACCACCTGAAATGAATAATAAGCAAGAGATGCCTAAGGATCCCCTCAGAAAAGTATGCACACGTTAGGGTATACTTAAATGCTTAAAGACATGTACCACCAAATTGGTTATTGTAGTTAGCATGCACCACTCAAAGGCGTCACGATGAGGTGCAAACATAAGTGGTCCAGGTCACGGAATACAACTGGTTAATACAGAGACAAGGAGTGAGCCTGGTAGCTACAATTTGCATGCACGGATTGAGAAATCACAATAAAGTGCAGGCAGTAGCAATCACCCAGCCAAAAGTATTCCTCAGAAAAAAGAAAAAAAGATGTGCATACGTTGAAGTATACTTAAATGCTTAAAGACATATGCCACCAAATTTGTTGTTGTAATTAGCATGCACCACTCAAAAGCGTCACGATGAGGCAGGGCCGTAGGAAGGGCAAGGCGAGTGAGGCACTCGCCTCGGGCGCAGCTGTGAGGAGGCGCAGCCAGTGCCAGCAGCTCCTCGCAGCCTGCTTAACTTTTTCGGCCGCTGGGGCCGTTTCACGGTGGTTGTTCTGTGTGTGTTTTTTTTTTTTTTTCTTAGGCAGCAGGACTCAGAGTCACATGTCTCTAGGGGCTGCACGCAGCTTCCTGGGTGGTCTGTGTGATGCACGAGTCCCGGAAGAGGAAGTGACTTACCGGGAGCCGTGGGAAGGTGAGATCTCCTCCCATTGAGTCGCACCCTGGGCCTGCTGCTGGTGTTCTGTCTGAGGGCTGCAGATCACAGGGGCCCAGCCAGTACCACCATGTGTGTCAGTTTACAGGTAGGCACAAGAAGGATCACCCAGACTATACTAATCTAATGCAGAGAGATGAGTCACCCGCGTGGGGGAGGGGTGGTCACGGACTCCCCCTGCTTGTCAGGGAATGCAATTCAAGCCGGCAGCCAGGTCAGTGGTCACAGTGCCAGAGGTCCCAGGTCTCCTCCAGCTGCCTCCTCATCCATCCTGTGGGCTGCCTTGCCTTCAACTCAGTGTCTGTCCCTGCAGAGTCTCGGGCTGCCGGTACATCAGTGCTTGCAGGAGTTGTAAAGATGCAAACCTCACCACAGGAGCAGAGTGTGTGTGTTTCTCCCCCCCCCCTTGCTCAGGAAAGTGAGTGTGTGTCTGTTTGTGTTTCTCCCCCCCTTGTGCTGATAGGAGAGTGATTGAGAGTGTGTGTTTCCCCCCCCCCTGCTGACAGGAGAGTGTGTGTGTGTGTTCCCCGCCCCTGCTGACAGGAGAGTGTGTGTGTGTGTGTGTGTGTGTGTTTCCCCCCCCCCCTGCCGACAGGAGAGTGTGTGTGTGTTTCCTCCCCCCTGCTGACAGGAGAGTGTGTGTGTGTTTCCTCCCCCCTGCTGACAGGAGAGTGTGTGTGTGTGTTTCCCCCCCCTGCTGACAGGAGAGTGTGTGTGTGTTTCCCCCCCCTGCTGACAGGAGAGTGTGTGTTTCCCCCCCCTGCTAACAGGAGAGTGTGTGTTTCCCCCCCCTGCTGACAGGAGAGTGTGTGTGTTTCCCTCCCCTGCTGACAGGAGAGTGTGTGTGTGTGTTCTCCCCCCCCTGCTGACAGGAGAGTGAGTGTGTGTTCCCCCCCCCTGCTGACAGGAGAGTGAGAGTGTGTGTTCCCCCCTGCTGACAGGAGAGTGAGTGTGTGTCCCCCCCCTCTGACAGAGTGAGTGTATGTTTCTCCCCCCCCTTGCTGACAGGAGAGTGAGTGTGTGAGTTCCCCCCCCTTGCTGACAGGAGAGTGTGTGAGTTCCCCCCCCCCTTGCTGACAGGAGAGTGAGTGTGTGTGTGTTTCTCCCCCCCCCAGTGCTGACAGGAGAGTGAGTGTGTATGTGTGTGTGTTTCTTCCCCGTGCTGACAGGAGGGTGAGTGTGTGTGTGCTTCCCCCCCTTTGCCAATAAGAGAGTGTGTGGGTGTTTCTCCCCCCCCCCTGTGCTGACGTGAGAGTGTGTGTGTGTGTGCTTCCCCCCCCCCTGCTGACGTGAGAGAATGTGTGTGTGTGTTCCCCCCCCCTGTGCTGACAGGAGAGTGAGAGTGTGTGAGTGTGTGTTTCTTTCCCCCCCCCCACCCGACTAAACGTCCCCATATAAAATAAAAGATCACCCCACTTGAAAACAGTTCTAATGTTATTAAATTTCATGTTATTAATTGCCTACGTTCCTCAAAATAGCCTATGTAAAAATAACATGTTGGGGGCACAATTTTCTGTTCTTGCCTCGGGTGCAAAAGGAGCTAGCTACGGCTCTGCGATGAGGTGCAAACATAAATGGTCCACGCCACAGAATACAGCTGGTAAATATAAAGACAAGGAGTGAACCTGGTAGCTACAATTTGCATGCACTGATCGAGAAATCACAATAGAGTGCAAGCAGTAGCAATCTCCCAGCCACAAGTGTATTCCTCAGCAAGAAAATTCATATAATACATAAAGGGGATCATGAGATTAAAAATCCATCTCAACATTAAACATGCTACAATGTTGCTGAACGGTTATGGGCAATCAGTCATAGCCCAAACAGATTGTGCTGTAATGGTATTGTTCTCTATGAAATATAGATGCGTCCAGCTCAGGCATGCAACGAGAGGAAAACCTTAAATGGGTTAATAGAGCACGTGCAACGAGGCGTTTCGCTTGTGTCTGCTCCTTAGGGACGTGGAAAAGACCATGTGGTCCTATATTAAAAAGATATGCATCTGGTAAAGGCGTCAGTGCACCCAGATATTGTGCTTTTGGTGCCAGACTGCCAGGCCAGCAAGTACTATCATACAGTAACCCCTCTGTAGTATTGTGGAAGAGTGCAGGGTTGGACCCTGCGGTTCAAAAAATTTAAATGATATAAATGTGGCACAGGCGTCAGTGCAACCAAATATTGTGCCTTTCATGGCAGCAAGTGCCTTCACACCGTAACCCTTTTGTGGTATTGTGGAAGAGTTCAGTGCTGGAGGTTTTGTGAATGCAGAAGACATCCCCGATCTATTCCGTTACTTCAGCATCAGGGGATTGATAGCTACTGATCCAGGACTGATTAATTTTTATAAATGTCAGCCGGTCTACAGAGTCGGTGGACAGAAGCACTCTTTTGTCTGTGACAAAACCTCCAGCGGGCCTGAACGTCCTTTCAGAAAGCACGCTAGATGAAGGGCAACCTAGTAGCTGCATAGCATATTGGCTAAGTTCTGGTCAGTGATCCAATCTCAACACCCAGTAAGCCAGTGGATCATCTGCTGGAAACGTATCAAGGTCTGCCCTTGCCCCTAGGTAGTCCTGCACCATATGGTGAAGACGCTGGCAATGGGTGCCTACATTTAACGTCCCTGGGCGTCGTGGACTAAAAAAAATTTAAAAATGCATCAGACAAGCGGCCCTGGCCTTCACCATTATTCCTCTGATCATCCGCAGCCTCAGAAGCACGTGTGTCATCACTTGTTAACCTACCAATGCCTGGAAAGGTGTTATACAAGTGTCGCTTTAGAGCGTCCTTAAGTTTTTTCATCCTGTGCTCCCTCTGTACGGGCAGGATGAGCTCTGCAACTTTACCCTTGTATCGTGGATCAAGAAGGGTTGCCAACCAGTAATGATCCCTCTCCTTGATAGCACGAATCCTGGGGTCCTTTAGCAGGCTTTGCATTATAAGGAAGCCCATGCAGCGTAGGTTGGAGGTGGCATTAGCTTCCGAGTCTTCCTGGTCAATGAGGATGACCCCATCGTGCACTTCCTCCTCCCAGCCACGCACTAGCCCTGGTGTTTCTGGGCACACGAAACCCTCCCGTGAGGAATCCCCACCTTCAATGCCCCCACTACTTAAATATTCCTCCTCCTCCTCCTCATCCTCCTCCTGTCTGATCTGAGTAGGACCCATTGGAATGCTGTCTGCGGAAAGACTGGGGTCTTGAGAGCTAGGGAAGGCCTCCTCTTCCTCCCACTGCTCTGCCTCTAGAGCCACATCTATAATTCTCCGCAGAGTGTGCTCCAGCAGGAACACTAAAGGAATGGTGTCACTGATGCATGCACTGTCCTTGCTCACCATCCTCGTTGCCTCCTCAAATGGTGACAGTACAGTGCATGCATCCTTGATGACTGTCTGAAGTGGCTGCAGACTTTTCTGGCCGGGCTGAGAAGCTCTGCCAGCCCTGGGTACTTGGTTAGGAAACGCTGTACCACTAGATTTAGGACGTGTGCTAGGCATGGTACATGCGTTAATTTACCCTTGCGTAGGACGGAGAGAAGGTTGCTGCCATTATCACAGACGATCATTCCCAGCTGAAGCTGGCGTGGTGTTAATCATCTCTGCACCTGGCCCTGCAGAGCTGACAGAATTTCTGGCCCGGTGTGGCTCCTGTCCCCTAAACAAACCAGCTCAAGCATAGTATGGCTTCTTTTTGCTTGAGCCATTGCGTAGACCCTGTCAGGCGTCGGTTTAACTGCCACTTCACCAGAGACAGAGAAGGAGGAGGAGGAGGAGGAAGAGGGAGGGGTGGTGGTGGTGGAGCAGACAGACCTCATACAAGCAGCTTTCTGGAGGCGTGGTGGATGAACAAGCTCCAGCACAGAGCCCCGTCTTGGATCCCTCCCAGCTGCAATCAGAGTTACCCAGTGTGCCGTGAAGGAAATATAACGACCCTGTCCATGCTTGCTGGACCACGTGTCTAAAGTCACTTGCACCTTGCTGCTGACTGCCTTTCCCAATGACTCGATAACATTGTCTTCCACGTGCTGGTATAGTGGCTGGAATGGCCTTGCATGAAAAGTAATGGCGTTTTGGAACCTGCCACTGTGGTACAGCACATTCAGCAAATTCACGGAAGGGAGCAGAGTCCAACAGCTGGAAAGGCAGCACCTGCAATGCGAGTAATTTTTCTAAGCTGGCATTTAGACGCTGTGCTTGGGGATGGTTGGGACTATATTTTTTCTTACGCTGCAGCAGCTGCGGCAACGTAATCTGACTGCGTAAATCTTCAACTGATGGGATGCTGTCACATTGTGAGGAAGGACCTGGTACATCCATTACTGTAGCATAATCCCTGTCAGTGTAGGTTGTAGGCAATGACATGGCAGGACATACAGTGGGGGTAGATACAGATAAGGAGGAGGAGGACCTACGCAAAGTTTTGCGCCAACGGGATGTGTGGCAGGAGGTCATATGTCGCCTCAAGCACGTGGTACCCAAGTGTCTGGTGTCTTTCCCACGATTAAGCCTCATCTGACATAGATTACAAATAGCAACGGTGGGGTCTGCTGCACATTTCTTAAAGAACTCCCAGCAGACTGCAGAGGTCCTGCATGTGTGCTTTGAGACAACAGCGCTCTGCACCGGAGCAGCTCTGACATCTGATGCCTTGGACTGGCTAGTGCTACGGTTGGTCATAGAGGATGTTGTGCCTCGTGTTTGCGGTGCCTCCTCCTCCTCCTCCTCCTCACTTGATTCCTCTGTTCAATCTGGCACCCAGGTGGAGTCAGTGACCTCATCATCAATGTCATCTTCACCCCCTATCTCCTCGTCACTGGAGCCAACTTGGCAGTATGCTGCAGCTGCTGGGGCAACATGAGTGCCAGTTTGTTTGTGTGTCATCACTGGCACCCCCTTCCTCTAGGTTGATTATACTCCCTTCCTCAACCTCAGAGATTGAATCAGAGCACTGTACTTGCTGCTCATCCTCAAGCAGCATGTCACTGTCATTGTAGTCAAACAATTCAGCTGACTCCTCTGTGTGTGATAGCGAGGCTACGGCAGGAGTAGCTGTGGACATGGAGGCTGCATTAGATGTTTTGGCAGCTGAGGTGGACTGTAAAGCACTACAAGCCTGGCTGACAGAGGACTCGGAGGATGAGGATGGCCTGGTTAGCCCATCCACCAAATCCTCTGTATGTTGCTGCTGCTTAAGAAGACGGCCAGCACCAGTTAGAAAGGACAAGCGTGCCCCTGCAGAGGATGCACCACGTCCACCACGACCAGAGGCACAGCCTCCCAACACAGGGGCTGCTTGCCCTCTTATCTGTGTCTGGGAGCGTCTGCCTGTCCTTTTTTGTTCTTTCATGGTGAGTGATGTATAGATTAAATATATACAGAATTCTGATTCAACTCTGGTATAACTCAGTGAGACACCCTGATAGCTGGCAGCCAGTGACAAGACACAGATTACAATTCCCTCCTATAAATCAGTGTGACCCCCTGATGGGTGGCAGTGAGAAGCCACAGATTACAAATCTCAGAAACCTCCTATAAATCAGTGTGACCCCGATAGCTGGCAGTGAGGAGACACAAATTACAATTCGCATAAATCTGCTAGAAGTATGTGGGACCCCCTGATGGGTGGCAGTGAGAAGCCACAGATTACAAGTCTCAGAAACCTCCTATAAATCAGTGAGACCCCCTGATGGGTGGCAGCCAGTGAGAACACACGGATTCTAACAATTCCCAAATATTTTGTAGAAATTTGTGACCCCCAAAATACTTGCTGGCAGTGACAAGACACACATCACCTCAATTCCCAGATATTTGCTAGAAATGAGACCCCCCCAGTAGCGTGGCAGACCGGCAGTAAGAACACACAACAACTATCTCCTATGAAATCTCCTCTCATATGCGTGCATAAGCGCTGCGTGGAAACCTTATATAGTGTGCTGTGGGACTTAGCTCTGTGAGCCCATGATTGGGCAAAATTTGCCCAATCAGGACTCTGAGCCGTGGTTGGCATAGTGTTGAACCTGTCTTGCACCAGACCTGTGGTCATGTGCAAGGCTGTAGCCAATTACGAGCTTCAGGCCAGTGGGAAAGTGCATTGTGGTCCATTGTGGTGCATTGTGGTCGAACATGCGGCGAACACCCGGAAATGTTCGGAGTTCGCGAACAGAACGAACAGGCTAAGTTCGGTCCGAACTCCGAACCGAACAGCTCATTCCTAATCTTAACATGTATAGCTTGGAAAAAAGACGAGACAGAGGAGATATGATAGAAACATTTAAATACGTAAAGGGAATCCACAAGGTAGAAGAAGGGAGTATATTTAAAAGGAAACAAAGTAGCAAAACAAGAGGACATAGTCTTAGATTAGAGGGGCAAAGGTTTAAAAGTAACATCAGGAAGCATTATTTTACTGAGAGGGTGGTGGATACATGGAACAGCCTTCCAGTTGAAGTGGTAGAGGCCAAAACAGTAATTGAATCTAAGCAGGCATGGGATAGGCATAAGGCTATCCTAAACAAAAGATAAATCCAGGTAAAGTATCCATGTAATTGGGCAGACTAGATGGACTGAAAGGTTCTTATCTGCCGACATGTTTCTATGTTTCTATGTATGCACAGTGCTGTATCTTGGCCTAGGCCGACATGGCCTAGGCCTAGGGAAGCAGTTTCCAGTGGGGCGGCAAAAATAGCAGCTACTGTGTGTTAGTCTAGTGGATTGTTAACCCTTTAAGGACCTAGGGTCTTTAAAGTCAATGCATTTATGATGGAACAGTTCTGTCATTCGTCCTTAAGGGTTAATTAGGCAGCAGACGCCTTGTTATTTTTTGTCTGGCTATCTATCAAGAGTCTGACACTTCCTGGTGTCTCATTGCAGTGTCTGGTCAGCTTATTAACCCATTCAGTTAAATGAAGAGAGTTTTTCCTTTTTTTTCTTTTATTTTTGCAATTCTTTATTTTAAATGTAATAAGATAACAACACATGTATGTCGCACCAGAAGACACAACGTCAAAAAATAAACTTCAGAGAGAATAGCAAATAGGCAAACTTTTACAGGACAACGACATATCGAAAAAATAAAGATATAAGGGAAGGGAGTTTTTCATTCTTACTAAAAACATTTTGATAAGACTCCATCAATGAAAAAACGTCATTAAAAAAAGGGTTATAAAAGAAGGTGGAGAGGGCTATTAAACTAAATCTTAATTAATACTCCACCTTGTAACAGTTACAAGCATTTATAAAGCGCCAACAAATTCCATAGCGCTGTACAATGGGAGAGACAGAATAACAAATATACATACATATTACACACACTGAACAGAAGGAGTGAGGACCCTGCTCAAGAGCTTACAATCTAAGGGGAGAGGGATGACACACTAGATGAGGTAACATAACACAAGAGAAATCTATATGAGGATCCATAACCCATTCTTTAAAAATACTTCCAAATTGTATGGCCATTTTAAGAGTGCAAAAAAATTGTTGTATACATCCAAAAACTATCCAAAAACTGCTGGTTTCGAAACGTAATAATACTATAACCTATCGCCTAGTATCCTATTATATTAATATTACCATAGCATTAAATTCCACAGCTAATAGATATATACTAGGGATACTAGGCGATAGTGCAGGAGACTTGTATACAGGTATTTTTGCAAAAAGTTTAGTAAAAATGCAAAATTCTCTCGCATGGAGGGGGGGCCCTTCATGGATTCTTGCACCGGGGCCCTGAGGTTTCTAGTTACGCCTCTGCTATTAAAGAAAGCAGCAGCCAGGCCTTCACTGACTGCTGACATACTGACTACTTGCCCAATGATTGTAAAGCTGCTAGGGGAGAGACAAAGCTTCTCACCGGTCCTGCAGCGGTGCCAGGGCTCAGTGAGGGCAGGCTGGCTTCGACGAGCAGCAATCACTGCCTGACACCACGCCCCTGTCAGCTGACATCAGCCAGGGAGGAGCCGACTGCCTGCGTGCAGCAATGACAGGCTGTGGACTCGGGAAGCAGGGACCCCAGAGATACTGCTGGCCTCCGGCCCCTCCCAGCATGCCCAGCCAGCCCCTATGGCCCATCTATTACACTGCCACCAGATGATGCCATCTGACAGGCATTCTGCAGCATCCTGATCTGATAAGAGGTGGCTCCTTTAATGTTTGAGATGAGGGCATTTCTTCTAAGTGGTGAGTGACTAACACACATCACACACACCCTCTATATATACTGTCACCATACTGCTTTTCTCCATATTTACTGTCACCATACTGCCTCTCTATATACCGTCACCATACTGCTTCCCTCCATATATACTGTCACCATACTGCTTCCGTCCATATATACTGTCACCATACTTCCTCTCTCCATATATACTGTCCACAATACATGTCATGTAGTCCTGATTTAATCATTCCTTTTTATTTTTTGTCACGGAACGGACATGAGAGCTCTTTTCAGCGAGCCACAGGACTAAAGACTGAACCCTTTTTAAAGACCATTTTCCTGTTTTCGTTTTGGTTTTGCGTGTGAGCCTATGGACCTCTTATTTTATTGCTAGATGTGGTTTTATTGGTGTAATGTAATGAAAATGTACCCTGTATGATGTGACTGTAAAAGTATGAAAGAAACCGTTTGTATGTGTTTTTCCCCGTCGCCATTTTGCTCATCCCAGCATGGTTTCACAGAACAAAGGATCTCATGCCCCAAGATGGGGGATGCAGCGGGCCAGAGGATTGGAGGCTTTTCCAAGACCTCATCTGCCTAATCCCCTGAACAATGGGGGAGCCCGAAAGGGCAAGATAGAGGATACAGCAAGCCAGCTGATTGGAGGCTTTTCCAAGACCTCATCTGCCTAATCCCTGGACAATGGGAAGGCTGAAAGGGACCTGATAGGGAACAGGAGGCTGGGAAAGGAGCCAATCAGTGCTGGTTGTGTGGGTGGGGGAGTTGGTAATCTGTTTGTGTGAAGTTGTATAAATGACCCTGTTGAAACCCATAAAATTCAGTTCACTGTTTTAAAGCATACAGCCGCGTCTGGTGTCTTCATTTCAGAGCTACAATCACTAACCCAGGAACGGGATCCCCAAGGCAACACCGCACCATCTCTCCAGACGCCGGACCAACGCCATTTCATCCTCCAGGCCGCTCAAGACGCCGAGTGCCATGCCACTCGGTAGTCGGGCCGGACGCCACCAAAGGAGGGGGGGTTAGATAGAGCAGGACTGCAGGCGGACTTCCATCCCGCCACATTTTTCAACTAAAATCAAAATAAAATGATTTTGGTGATATCAGTGTGGTGCTTGTTATTCAGTTTTAGTTAAACTTTATGTATCCTATATACTAAGGGCAGCCCCAATTTTGGCAGCAAATCTCTCTGTCCTTGCTTTGCCCTAATCTCCCTCTTCTTAGGGGCTCCTCCATATACTGGGTTTGGGTTGTCTTTAAGGAATCCTCTGTAGGTTGTTTCTGGATGTCTTTAGACCCTCCTCCATATTCGGTGTGTGTAAATGTTTATAGGGGCTCCTCCATATGTGTGTACGTGTCTCTACCAATGAGTTATGCAATCATACCTTTTACTATTCTAGTTGTTTTTTTGTGGTTTTACTTAATATGTGTAACACAGACGAAAGTGAATCCCAGACTCTCTGTATTGTGTAACACAGACAGAAGTAAATCCCAGACTCCTTGTATTGTGTCCTATGTGTGTATAATGTGTAATGCATACATATTGGTAAATCCCAGACTCCCTGTATTGTGTCCTCTGTGTATTATCTATACTATAATTGAGTAAGGCTTGGCGTGTCTGTCGACAAGCCTTACTCTGCGCATGCGCGCGCAACCAGCAGCAGTTGGTTGCGCGCGCATGCAACTGCCGCGGCACGAGCTGGCTGTGCGCTCGCCGTGGCGGTTACAAGATGCACACAGCAGCCGGGTAGAGGCTGCGCTCGCAGCCTCTACCCGGCTGCCGCGCGCATCCAACCCCTGAGCGGCGAAGGGAAACTTCCCTCGCTTCCGCTCTTTGAAGGACCCAAGCCCCGGTCACGTGGGAGTCCCACGTGACCGCGGCTTGGGTCCTTCAACGAGCGGAAGCGGGGAAACTTTCACTTCCCCGGCGCCGCTCGGAAAGGTAAGTATGCCGGAGCTCATGGGGCGGCTGTCCGAATGCCGATAGAGCATTCGAACAGCCGCCCCATGTCTGGTCTGAGCTGGGGCATATATCCATGAGAGCTTGGGGGGCAATATCCAGGAGCTGGGGGGCATATCCAGGAGCTGGGGGGCAATATCCAGGAGCTGGGGGGCAGTATCCACGAGCTGGGGGGCAGTATCCACGAGCTGGGGGGCAGTATCCACGAGCTGGGAGCAATATCCACGTGCTGGGGGGCAATATCCATGAACTGGGGGGCAGTATCCAGGAGCTGGGGGGCAATATCCATGAGCTGGGGGGCAGTATCCATGAGCTGGGACAGTATCCAGGAGCTGGGGGCAATATCCAGGAGCTGGGGCAATATCACGAGCTGGGGCAAGTATCCACGAGCTGGGGCAGTATCCACGAGCTGGGGCAGTATCACGAGCTGGGGCAATATCCACGAGCTGGGTCAGTATCCCCGAGCTGGGGCAATATCCACGAGCTGGGGCAGTATCCACGAGCTGGGGCAGTATCCACGAGCTGGGGCAGTATCCACGTGCTGGGGCAGTATCCACGAGCTGGGGCAGTATCCATGAGCTGGGGCATATATCCATGAGCTGGGGCAGTATATCCACAATAGACTGCCCTCTGGGTAGGCTTTCCACCTTGTTATGTATAATACAGAAGTCATCTGTAAATTTGGAGGGGACCCAAAAGTTTCCTAAACTTGTTGGCAGGCCTCTCCATGCAGCCTGTACTGTACTAAGTGGATGATGACCACTGCATTATAGTAACAGCCATCTTTAAAACCAGAAAATGTCTGGCTGTTTAAACAGGAGGTGCGACCTTGAAAGGAAGGAGTGTGTCCAATTTAATTTAGGGGGTGCACGAGTTTAGTCAGGCATAGGGCAGCACAAAACCTAAATACACCACTGTGTATGCACTAGATGCAAAATAACTCCACCAAAAATATCTTAAAAAATGTAATGTAGATTATTAAATTAATATCATGAATTTAAATTAAAGTCTAGTATTAATACAGTTATGAAAGGGGGGGCGTGTCTGGATGCCGAGGTGACTGGTCGCATCCTGCTGAGCTCCGTGCTGACCTGCCCGATTATCGGGGGTTTGTGGCTGTTTTTACACCCCAATTTGGACCATCTCACCTCGGCATTGAGGGGCTTGGACCTGGGCTTCCTCCGGTGCCTGTGGTTTCCTGCTCCCACCGCGGTGTGACCGGCTTTGGACACTTTTCCCGCCGGCGGCGGCCATCTTGCGGCGTTTTTTTTCTCTTTTTTTTTTTTTCCCCATCTCCTTCCCTGCCTCGCAGTCTGACTACCTACCTACATGGGGAAGAAAACGAAGTCCAGCGATGAGCGGGACCCCGTCTCCCCGATATCCGCCTGTCACTTGGGGTGGGAAGTGATGGAGGAGCGAGGACCGCCGTGGCACTGCTCCTGCCCCCTCTGACATCCCCACTGGGAGCGATCTGCCACCGTCTTCCATCTCAAACGCGGGGACTCTGGAGCTGCAGAAACCTGTCCCACCTCTCACTGCTGTGGACCTCTATAAAGTGATGGACGAATTCCGTACCCTCTGGCGGCAGGACCTACAGGAGGTACGCTCTGCTACGGAGGCCCTTCAGTCGAGGATCGACGATGTCCACCGCCGCACGCTTGACACGGAGTCGGCTCAAGCAACTGCAGACACCCGAATTACGGAGCTACAGAGGCAAGTTACCCGCTTGGGCTCGGTTGTGATGTCCCTCGAGGCTAGACACCGGCGTCGTAATTTACCTCTGCGGGGGATCCCTGAGTCTGTGTCCATTGATGGGCTTCTCGGCTATGTTACAGGCCTGGTGGCGCATCTCCTCCCGGAGAATGGGGACTCTGCGGACTTGTTGGTCTTGTCTGCGGTGCGTATTAGGAAGGCCGCCACCGCCCCGGTGGTGGCTCCCCGGGATGTCATCATCGTGACCAGAGATGTGACTACTCACTCTCATCTTCTCGCTGCTGCCGGCCCCGCTTACACGATTACCTATGCCTCCACCCGCATCACCATCTTTAGGGACTTGCCGTTCCTGGCACTCGCAGCCAGACGAAGCTACAAGGTCACTGCTGTGCTCCGCCAACATGGTGTCCGCTACAAATGGGGATCTGCTGGCTCTCTCACCGTGTCTTCGGATGGCAAACTCCATTCGGCATCGACCCTAGAAGAGGCACGTGCTATCCTCCTTCGACTGGGTCTTGTGGCGGTGCCTCACGGGCCCTGTGCTGCACAATTGGAACCCGGCTGACACTGTGATCCTCTCTAATTTTTATTTTTTACTGTGGTGAACTCCCACTCGGAAGACTTTATGGACACCTGCTCATGTCCTTCGCTACAGAGTTTTAGAGTGCCTCTTAGCTGAATATTAGTTTGATGACCCCTTACCTCCCCCCCCTGTTGGGTCCTTCATCCCCCCACCTCCCTTTTTGCGTTCCCCCCCTTATCCTCCCCCCTTTTTTACTGGGACACTTCCGACATTTTCTGAGGATGCTTTGAGTTTTCGTTCCATCCTCTCTCCCTTCCCCTATATAAGCATTATTTTGGTTGTTTTTCAGAGGACTCTTTTTTACTTTCCTACGGCAGTCGGTTCTACCTGCCAATTTTTGGGCTTAACGTTGTTCGTCCGATGAAGCACCGGGACTTCTCACCTTTCCCCCCCCCTTTTTTTTTTTTTTGTTTTGTGGTGTGGGACATTGGGAAGTAACCTGGGCGAGCCGCTAGGATGGCGACCTAGGCTCTGGCCGTCCTCTTGGCCCCAGGTCTCCCGGCCTTGTGGCCCCTTCCATGGCCCCCAGTTCCCTCTGGGTTACCGGGGCGAGCCAGGAATGCCACTACATATTTGGCAGTCCCTCAACGCTCTTTTTACCCTTTTTTTTTCTTTTTTTTTTTGTCAGTTGCCCTGGTGCCTTCTCGGCGACCTCCATCACTCTTTTGATATTTCTGGATTAGCCCTTCTGCATCCCCCCTTGTTACAGTACCCCCCCACATTTTTGACATTTTGCAGCTTCCTATGTGACCCCTTCCCTTATGATTTATGTGCTTTTCTGTGTTTTATTTGGCCCTGCGAGGCCACCTTGCTGGTCAGTCTGTGACATTTTGTTTATTGCAAAATAAAAAATCTTGAAAAAGAAAAAAAAAAAAATACAGTTATACAAAAAAACGTAAAATCTTAAAATAAATTGTAGGGGAAAAGACATTTTCGGGTTTCGTTCCAAAATTTTCACATATATATATATATATATATATATATATCTATAACCAGAAAGAGTGCACACCAAACATCATGTTCAAACAGTACAGAAGAAACCACAACAGCAGCTAAATTCATTTAAACAGGAGATTTTACCAGGTTTATCCCTTTAAATGCCTACAAACAATTCTTATCCCCTTCAAAAGCACTATAGTTCTTAACCCTTTAATGTTAAGCTCTGTTGTAAAATGGTGGAAGTTTAGTTTGCAATGGATGGCCATGGATTGCGTAAGCTTGCCAACAGGGACAATGTATTCCACCCTTGGCAGGTCCTATCATACTAACCTAATAACTGCTCTTATGGGATAAACTTACTTGTTGAGGACCCAGTCCTTTCTGAAGCTCCCTGCAGATCAAGGTTAAATAGAACCTGTGGGTGGAGCACCTGTGACAGGGAGGGGTGCTTGCCCAAGGGTTGTCAGTCCTTTTCATACAAAATACACAAGAAGGGCAGCACTCAACCTTAACTACGCTTTCAGTGCGGGTGCATCTCAAGACAATCAGGGTTATTCAAAGAGATTCGAAAAGTCACCGCACGTTCGGTGACTTTTCGTTCTCTTCAATTCGGTTCCTTTTGCCGATCCCATTTCGGTGACCCTGCGGTTTATTCAGCAAGCACCACAGGGTCCCCGAATTGCAGGGAAAAGCTGCCGCAAACACGACGAAAACGAACCGCAAAACCCAGCGAATGCACGCCGAAAACCCTCAAAAACATCTGGATTAACCTGCCAAAAACCACGGAAAAATCGGGGCAGGAGCCGATCACACGCAGCAAAGCCGCCGGAAAAAGCCGAGACCGCAGACAGAGTGAAGTGAATAAATTCGAAAAAAAGTTTGCATGAATGTTTGAAAAGTGAAACACTGTTTGCAAAGAAACTACTGAGCGAAAATGTCTGAAATTTACATATGAGGTCCAGGGAATGATAATAAAGAGGGCTGTTACAGAAAAAATAAGTAAGCTTAACCACTTCAATGCTAAGGACGCGCTGAGCGCGTCCTCAGCATTACCGCTGGTGTGCTGAGGACGCGCTGAGCGCGTCCTCACATTGGGGTCAGCGTTCGGCCGGGTTCCGGCCGATCGCTGGCCCCTCCGGTGCGGGCTGACATCCTGGATGTCAGCCCGGCATCCGGACCAGCAGCCGCCATTATTAGGTGTCATCGCGGGGGCGCGATGACACCTAATTCAGGCGCCCCCCCGCATGTGCGGAGGAGGCGCCTGAAAGGGAGGGGGGGAGGTCCTTCGGACCTCTCTCCCTCCCGATCGGCGGCGCACAGGGGGTTAACCCAGGCATCATTTGGAAGGGCACAGCCTGCCCTTCCAAATGATGCCTGGCATTAACCCCTGGGGAGCTGGATCGCAAATCGGCGCTGAAAAGCGCCGATTCGCGATCCTTCCCGGGAGCTGGCCGACATCTTGGATGTCGGCCAAGCCTCCGGGAACTCCCCCAGAGGACTGGCGTCATCGTGCGTAGCACGATGACGCCAGTCCTACAGTTAACCCCTAACTGCCACCAACTGTGGAGATAGGGAGTTCCAATGAACTCCCTATCTCCCGATCCGTGGCAGCTAGGGGTTAAATTTTGATATCGTTGGATCGGCCAGAGCATGGCCGTTCCAACGATACCAAACATGAAAGTTAAAAATGTTGTAAAAAAAAAAAAAAAATTAAAAAAAAAAATTAAAAAAAAAATAAACACTTTTTTTTCTTTTTTTTGGGTTTGTTAATGCAGCAATATTGTTCCCATTTCAATTATAATGTGAACAATGATGCTGCACTAACGATTTTTGTATGCGGTGCGTTTGTTAAAAATAGTGTCATTTTCCCCAAAAAAAAATGTAACGAGACTCCATCTCTAATTTTTTTAACAAGCGCACCCCATACAAAATATAACCGCAATTGCTCGCATGTTAAAATGTGGAAAAAAACACTTTACACATTGTAAATTATTGAAAATACATATTTTATTGCATTTTTTGTTATAATATACAGACATGACATAACGTATACATATAATAATGACATATTATGAATCTACCGAGTCTGACGGAAAGAACGATATATAATATGTCGGTGTCATATACTAAAATAAGCCTTCAAAACACGTTTAAACATGATGCGCAAAACAGGTAAAAAATGACCTCAGCACAGGGGCGGGAAAAGCCTCAGCAGCGAAAGGGTTAAAAAAAGAAAAAAAAAAAAATTATAAAAAAAAATAATAATAATAATAATAAAGAAATAATCTATAAATAAAGAGACTTTTTACTGCAGAATTTTATAATGAACGGTTTATTAGATATTGAATTAAAACGGGAATATTTTTAACATTGAAGCTTATGGGATTCTCCTGAATAAATTTGCCGAATTAAACCACCGAATGGCAGGGCATTAGGGGAACCTTTCACTGCTGGTTTGTGTTCTCTGAATAGCCGAAGCAGTGCTTTTTCATGGGGTTTTCACTGCCCTCGAACAGGCACCGTATGTTCAGGCAATTCGCCAGGATTTGGCGAATTGCCTGCTCTCTGGATAGCCAAATGGCCAAGGAAGGTAACCGAACGCTGATTTTCAGCATTCGGTTACCTTTCTCAAGCAATTCAGATCTCTTTGAATAACCCTGAATATGATACAACAAACCAGAAAGAGCGCACACCAAACATCATGTTCAAACAGTACAGTTGCAGTAGATGCTTGGGACCCATAGGGCAATCAGTATCTACAAGGGTTGTAACTGGTCATCATGCCTAGCTCCTAGCTGATGAGGGTCCAACAAACCCGAAACAGCGCTGTCCCAGGAGTGGCTTTGACCAGTTGCATAAACCTTATCTCTGCTACAAAGCCACAGTGTGGCATAGCATTGAATTTAGGGCTCTGTGTAATAACAGACCCAGGATGCATAAACGTGAGACAGATGTCATTTACATATCCTACCCAGAATTCCTTGCTGCATATGGGGAATGTGGCACAGGAGCTCTGGGATGCAATTCATCGAATTGCTGTGATATGCAAGTGGCTTCTGCAATAATAAACACACTATATATGTTTTACACACACCAGACACGTGTATACACAGTATGTGTGTATATATAGTCATATATAGAAAGTCATTTTCGGTAGGGTTATCGGTGCCGATACCGGGTACTGCAGGAGTACTTGGTACTCGTGCAGTACCCCCCCGATATTTTTCCCGATACCGGAAGCCGGCATTGAGCCGGCTTGCCAGCATACGAGGGGCTGGGGCGGCTGTCCGAATGCTCTATCGGCATTCGGACAGGCCCTGCAGCTGATCACCGCGTTCATACTTACCTTCCTGGGCGACGCCGGGAAAGCTTCCCTGCGTGCGCTCGTTGGAAGGACCCCAGCCGCGATCACAGTGTCCCACGTGGTCGTGGCTGGGGTCCTTCCAACGAGCGAAGACTTTCCCGATGGCGCCCAGGAAGGTAAGTATCACGGAGAGTGCGGGGGCGGATCCATGAGCTGGGGCATATCCATGAGCTGGGGCATATCCATGAGCTGGGGCATATCCATGAGCTGGGGCAAATCCATGAGCTGGGGCATATCCATGAGCTGGGGCATATCCATGAGCTGGGGCAATCCATGAGCTGGGGCATATCCATGAGCTGGGGCAATCCATGAGCTGGGGCAATCCATGAACTGGGGGAAATCCATGAGCTGGGGCATATCCATGAGCTGGGGCAATCCATGAGCTGGGGCATATCCCATGAGCTGGGGCAATCCATGAGCTGGGGCATATCCCATGAGCTGGGGCAATCCATGAGCTGGGGCAATCCATGTGCTGGGGCAGTATCCATGTGCTGGGGCATAATCCATGAGCTGGGGGGCAGTATCCATGAGCTGGGGCAGTATCCATGTGCTGGGGCAGTATCCATGAGCTGGGGGGCAGTATCCATGAGCTGGGGCATATCCATGAGCTGGGGGCATTTTTATATGAGGTCTGTTCTTATTGGAAAGCGTCACATGACATAAAAAAGTATCGGTACTCGGTATCGGTGAGTACTTGAAGAAAAGTATCGGTACTCGTACTCGGTCTTTAAAAAGTGGTATCGGTGCATCACTAATTTTCGGTATCTGTTTCGGTCCCTAATTTTCATTTCGGTGCATCCCTACTTTTAAGGTCCTAGTAGGCAAGTAAATTCTCTTCAAAGGACCTGAATTAACTTCATGGATGTTGCAGTTTAATATTTTGAGGAAAGATTCCAAACTTGGAGTAAACATAGCCTAAACTGGGGTAAACATACCAGAGTCATTAAAGCCTCAAAAGTTGCCAAGTTGCTCTGGTTACGTTTACACTAGGCATGGAATATAGCTCCTAGTTTATAAATTAAAGAAAACATTGGACAATTGAATGTGGAAAGGGCAATCATGTTCTGAAACCCTTGGCAGGTGACCCATCTTGTAAACACAAGAATGAGGGAATGCAAAATATCTCTTCTTAACCCCTTAAGGACGGGAGTAATTTTACAAGTTCGGCGCTGTTTCGAAGTAGAAGTTTGCTGAGCTCATTTTGACGGTTATAAACGCGGTTTTAAGTCACATATTATTGTACCACCCAGACAAATTACATATCGTTCTTTCCGGCAGACTTGGCAGATTAATAATATATCATTATTATATGTATACGTCATGGCCTGCGAAAATGCTATAACAAAATTGTAAAAAAAGTGTGAATTTTCAATAAAATTTCAATCATCCACAGTGTGTAAAGTGTTTTTTTTTTGCATTTTATTATCCGAGCCTTTGCGGATATATTCTATGGGGTAGACTTGTTAAAAAAAATTGAACTTTTTTTTTTTTTTTGGGGAGAAATTACGTGATTTTAGCTAAACCCCCAAAAAAAATCATTAGTGAAGCATCATTGTTCACATTATAACTGAAATGTGAACAATAGTGCTGCATTAAAAAAAATTAAACAGCACGTTTTTATTTTTTATTAATAATTTTTTTTATTATTTTTATTTTGATTTTTGTTACACTTTAATTTTACGAGTAATATGGTCATGTTTGATATCATTCGAAAGGCCATGATCAGGCCTTTCAAACAATACCCTACATGACCCACTAGCTCTCACCAATCATGAGATAAAGGGGTTCAAAGAACCCCCCTATCTCCACTTGGCAGCTAGGGGTTCCCTGGTTAACTGACGTCATCGGGCCACGCCAAGATGGCGGCCCCCACCGGAAAAAGGCTGTGACCTGGCATCGATTGGTGCTGGGTCACAGCCTTGCCATCAAGGGGTTAATGCCATACATCCCTGGAAAGGCCAGGCTGTGCCCTTTCCAGGGATGCCTGGCATTAGCTGATAGCCCCCGGCGATGGGGAGATAGAGGGATCCAAAGGATCCCCCCCTCCCCTCCAGGCGCTTCCCCTGCTCCGGCTGGGAGGGGACGCCTGAAACTGACGTCATCGCGTCCGGCGCGATGACGTCAGTGCGCCGGGAGGCGCCAAAAGTGCTGGTCTGAATCCGTAGGAGTCAGAGCAGCGAGAGAGCCGCCGGAGGAGGTGAGTATCTGCCGCCGGGAGGCTGCAGACGCCGGGGACGAACAGTTACGTCCTTCGGCGTTAAAGCCCGCCTATTGCAGGATGTAACTGTACATCCTGCGGCGTTAAGGGGTTAATATCTTAAACCAGGGCTTGACAAATTTGCTTTGAATCTAGGAGCCAGCTAAAAAAGTTATAAGGACCTCTAGACTAGAGGTGACCGGCTAGGACGTAACTATAAAATATTAATTACTTTATTAAACATATAAACATAAACCCTATAGAAGGTAGATAAGACACAACTCAAAACAAACAAAGATGGACATAATTAAAATCAGTATAACCACATTTATTAAAGGGTGAATTACCACAGAGAGTGGTTATAACAATTAAATGATAGTATGAACATGTGAAGTAACCATTTGAAAACCTCCTTATGTTAATGGCATTCGTTTCTAAAACGGAGTATCAATGGATTCACAAAAATGTGTGAGATGACAGTAATCGCTGTCTAACCAGATTGGAACTGTCTTGAGGGCAATCTAATTACCCCAGATGCAATTGGAAAATCGCTATCAATAACCATACGTTCAAATTGCGATTATGGTTGTGAGCCAGTGCTGCGGTTATTGGATGGATGATTATATGCAATGTAAGATCGTTTATAAAGAAACCGTTGCACCTTAGAATAGGATGCCTTGGAGTGCTGAGTGGTAGAAGCACAATAATATAGAGCGAGGTGGTGACGCCCAAAACAGCGTTTGAAGATGGATTGCACACTTTCCTTAGATAAAGATGGATGAGTTTATATAAATAAACACTCGCTCCTGAAATGGAGTTAAATGCCTAAAGGTATCTCAATCGTACTGTTGTTGACGTATAAAGTGTGAACGCATAAGCAGTTCAGGAGTAATTATGACCTTATATAAAGTATCTGAATTACAACCATTTGTATTATTTAGAGAAAAAAAAACGCCCAATACGGCGTTTAAATTAACCAAGGTACCTATCAATAGTTCAAAACCTCTCAAGTTGTTAAATACGGAGACTATATACATTTAACATCACACCACGTTGTGCATATACAAAATACGATTCCTTCATGAATCCTGCAATTAGAGCTTGAAATCGGAAACCTTAAGTGCTGAGTTGTAAAGGCACTTATGTATTGAAATGAGGTGATAACGCCCAAAGTAGCGTTTTAAATCAAAATCCTTTTGTATGTTGGAATTAATTGCTTATCAAACCAGAGTGACCTTTGTTTAATAAAGTTGATTAATTTATGTGGATGAACTTCCACTTCTATAATACTATAGTCATTACAATCATTATATCTTAGATATGATTGTATGCCACAGAGTTTGATTTGTTGGTATTAATGGATATCCACTTAAAAATACTTTTGTTGTCTCAATCATTGCATAATTAGCATACAGAGTACAATTATACACACAGTTTTAGGATTTTTAAGCTGTTGCGTTCATTCCTCAGATCTCCCAAGATACTATGTTGCAGAGGTGCACATATCTCACATATTGAGTGTTTAAATAAACAGCTATTACGTTGTTAACATTCTAGATACAATAATATACACAGTGCTGGAGTTTTGAACTGTTCAGTCCTCAGATCTCCCAAGTTACTATATTGTGAACTTGCAAACTTGCACCAGTGTATATGCGATGATAACGCCCGAAGCAGCATTCAAAAGGACAGTTATTACGCTGTTAACATGCAGAGTACAATTATATACACAGCTCTGAGATTTTAAAGCTGTAACATTTCTTCCTCAAGTATGTTCAGGATCTATATTGCACAGGTGCACTTAGTATATAGAGAGTAGTAGCGCCCAAAGCAGCATATAGATGGACAGTTATTTAGTTGTTAGCACCCAATATGTAACCATATGCACGGTTCTAAACAGTTCAAGCTGTTGCATAAATTCATCGGGTATCTCAATTGAGTGTTAAAATAGACCGCTATTGCGTTGTTAACATTCTAGATACAATAGTATACACAGTGCTGGAGTTTTGAACTGTTGCGTTCAGTCTTCAAATTTCCCGAGAGACTATATTGCAAACTTGCAAACTTGCACCAATGTATATGGGATAATAACGCCCAAATCAGCATTCAAATGGACAGTTATTAACGTGCAGAGTACAATTATATACACAGCTCTGAGATTTTAAAGCTGTAACATTTCTTTCTCAAATATATTCAGATTCTTTATTGCACAGGTGCACTTAGTATATAGAGGGTGGTGACGCCCAAAGCAGCGTTAAAGATGGACAGTTATTTTGTTGTTAGCACCCAGCATATAACCATGTGTACAGTTCTAAACAATTCAAGCTGTTGCATAAATTTATCGAGTATCTCAATGTTTGTATATAATGTAGTGACGCCCAAAGCAGCGTTTAAATGGTATTATAACAGAGATATTTCAATCATTCATTAACTCACTGAAATATGGGATAATAACGCCCAAATCAGCATTCAAATGGACTGTTATTAACAGTTATTAACATGCAGAGTACAATTATATACACAGCTCTGAGATTTTAAAGCTGTAATATTTCTTTCTCAAATATATTCAGATTCTTTATTGCACAGGTGCACTTAGTATGTAGAGGGTAGTGACGCCCAAAGCAGCGTTAAGATGGACAGTTATTTTGTTGTTAGCACCCAGCATATAACCATGTGTACAGTTCTAAACAATTCAAGCTGTTGCATAAATTTATCGAGTATCTCAATGTTTGTATATAATGTAGTGACGCCCAAAGCAGCGTTTAAATGGTATTATAACAGAGATATTTCAATCATTCATTAACTCACTGATTATCCCAGTGAAGAGATTACAATTATTCATCATCTCACTAAAGATTCTAAAGATTCAACGGTTCATTTATCATTTCTTAATTCTTTAGAAAGATAGTATATTATTTTATCAAATATCTTAAATTAAGATTTAAATCATTTCTTTAAGGCATTCTACGCGCGTTTCACTTGCGTGCTCCTCAGGAATGCATTCCTGAGGAGCACGCAAGTGAAACGCGCGTAGAATGCCTTAAAGAAATGATTTAAATCTTAATTTAAGATATTTGATAAAATAATATACTATCTTTCTAAAGATTTGAAAAATGATAAATGAACCGTTGAATCTTTAGATTCTTTAGTGAGATGATGAATAATTGTAATCTCTTCACTGGGATAATCAGTGAGTTAATGAATAATTGAAATATCTCTGTTATAATACCATTTAAACGCTGCTTTGGGCGTCACTACATTATATACAAACATTGAGATACTCGATAAATTTATGCAACAGCTTGAATTGTTTAGAACTGTACACATGGTTATATGCTGGGTGTTAACAACAAAATAACTGTCCATCTTAACGCTGCTTTGGGCGTCACTACCCTCTATATACTAAGTGCACCTGTGCAATAAAGAATCTGAATATATTTGAGAAAGAAATGTTACAGCTTTAAAATCTCAGAGCTGTGTATATAATTGTACTCTGCATGTTAATAACTGTCCATTTGAATGCTGATTTGGGCGTTATTATCCCATATACATTGGTGCAAGTTTGCAAGTTTGCAATATAGTCTCTCGGGAGATTTGAAGACTGAACGCAACAGTTCAAAACTCCAGCACTGTGTATACTATTGTATCTAGAATGTTAACAACGCAATAGCGGTCTATTTTAACACTCAATTGAGATACCCGATGAATTAATGCAACAGCTTGAATTGTTTAGAACCGTGCATATGGTTACATATTGGGTGCTAACAACTAAATAACTGTCCATCTATATGCTGCTTTGGGCGCTACTACTCTCTATATACTAAGTGCACCTGTGCAATATAGATCCTGAACATACTTGAGGAAGAAATGTTACAGCTTTAAAATCTCAGAGCTGTGTATATAATTGTACTCTGCATGTTAACAGCGTAATAACTGTCCTTTTGAATGCTGCTTTGGGCGTTATCATCGCATATACACTGGTGCAAGTTTGCAAGTTCACAATATAGTAACTTGGGAGATCTGAGGACTGAACAGTTCAAAACTCCAGCACTGTGTATATTATTGTATCTAGAATGTTAACAACGTAATAGCTGTTTATTTAAACACTCAATATGTGAGATATGTGCACCTCTGCAACATAGTATCTTGGGAGATCTGAGGAATGAACGCAACAGCTTAAAAATCCTAAAACTGTGTGTATAATTGTACTCTGTATGCTAATTATGCAATGATTGAGACAACAAAAGTATTTTTAAGTGGATATCCATTAATACCAATAAATCAAACTCTGTGGCATACAATCATATCTGAGATATAATGATTGTTATGACTATAGTATTATAGAAGTGGAAGTTCATCCACATAAATTAATCAACTTTATTAAACAAAGGTCACTCTGGTTTGATAAGCAATTAATTCCAACATACAAAAGGATTTTGATTTAAAACGCTGCTTTGGACGTTATCACCTCATTTCAATACATAAGTGCCTTTACAACTCAGCACTTAAGGTTTCCGATTTCAAGCTCTAATTGCAGGATTCATGAAGGAATCGTATTTTGTATATGCACAATGTGGTGTGATGTTAAATGTATATAGTCTCCGCATTTAACAACTTGAGAGGTTTTTGAACTATTGATAGGTACCTTGGTCAATTTAAACGCCGTATTGGGCGTTTTTTTTTCTCCAAATAATATAAATGGTTGCAATTCAGATACTTTATTAAAGGTCATAACTACTCCTGAATTGGTTATGCGTTCACACATTATACGTCAATAACAGTACGATTGAGATACCTTTAAGCATTTAACTCCATTTCAGGAGCGAGTGTTTATTTATATAAACTCATCCACCTTTATCTAAGGAAAGTGTGCAATCCATCTTAAAACGCTGTTTTGGGCGTCACCACCTCGCTCTATATTATTGTGCTTCTACCACTCAGCACTCCAAGGCATCCTATTCTAAGGTGCAACGGTTTCTTTAAAAACGATCTTACATTGCATATAATCATCCATCCAATAACCGCAGCACTGGCTCACAACCATAATCGCAATTTGAACGTATGGTTATTGATAGCGAATTTCCAATTGCATCTGGGGTAATTAGATTGCCCCCAAGACAGTTACAATCTGGTTAGACAGTGATTACTGTCATCTCACACATTTTTGTGAATCCATTGATACTCCGTTTTAGAAACGAATGCCATTAACATAAGGAGGTTTTCAAATGGTTACTTCACATGGTCATACTATCATTTAATTGTTATAACCACTCTCTGTGGTAATTCACCCTTTAATAAATGTGGTTATACTGATTTTAATTATGTCCATCTTTGTTTGTTTTGAGTTGTGTCTTATCTACCTTCTATAGGGTTTATGTTTATATGTTTAATAAAGTAATTAATATTTTATAGTTACGTCCTAGCCGGTCACCTCTAGTCTAGAGGTCCTTATTTGTTTAATTGGGTTACCCCCCCCCCAAGTGGCTCTTGATACTAATCTTAGAAGCTCTCTAGTAGTCCTTAGTTGGGCTACCCTTTCCAGCTAAAAAAGTTAGGAGCCAGTTTTTTTCTTCTTGTAGTAAGCGAGAGATAGTCTCCAGTCTCTGACTGTCCCTCACTGCTATTAGTTTTCAAGGCTACATAAGAGAAGGGGTGCTGTGCTTTTAAAGAATGTGTGGATAGATATATATATTTTAATACAAAAGTCATTTTATCCTCTGGATCAGCTGGCATGTGTTACAGGGAAACAGAGGTTTCTGTTCAGAGTATAAAATGGAGAATAAAATAATAGCTATAAATTACTTATATTTGGCCTGCCGGTCACATAAGGTGGCAATTTATTTATTTAAAAATTAGACTGTCTCATTCAGGTACAATGCTACTAATGAGACCGCTTTCTCTCTAGGTAATTTAAGGGATGCATGTCCCTTTAAAACTGAAGATTTAACACTTGTAGTTGCTGGGGCTAAAAAATTTTATTGTGTGTGTGTCTGTTGTAATGTATGACATGATGTGTGAGCTAAACTCTGTTCACCTCCCTGCTTGTCCCCAGAACTGCTTGCAGGGACTAGCAGGGAGGAGGAGAGCACAGACGACTTAGGCCGGGGTCAGACAAGTGTTTTTAAGAGCGGAAGGAATGTACGTGTGAGTGGACGTTCTTTCCACTCTGACGCCTGTCTGGCCACCTCGCTGAGTCCTATGGAGAAATGCGCTTTGCAGCCCCGTCAAACGCGCGTCCTAGCGCTTCGACAGAGAGGCTTGCAAGATGGCCACAGCACGGCCGCTGTCACACGTGCAATTCATGCGCGCGCAACGGCGTGTGGCTGGCCCCACAACGCTGCGACAGAAGCCAGAGGACACGTCAGTACAGGCACACATAGTGCGCTCGTCTGACACCAGCCTTAAGCGTACACACTCACTCTGCCAGCCACACACACACTCACTCACTCTGCCAGCCACACACACACTCACTCACTCTGCCAGCCACACACTCAACTCACTTACTCTGCCAGCCACACACTCAACTCACTCACTATGCCAGCCACACACACTCACTCACTCTGCCAGCCACACACTCACTCACTCTGCCAGCCACACACTCACTCACTCTGCCAGCCACACACTCAACTCACTCACTCTGCCAGCCACACTCACTCTGCCAGCCACACTCACTCACTCTGCCGGCCACTCACTCACTCTGCCGGCCACTCACTCACTCGGCCAGCCACACTCACTCACTCTGTCAGCCATACTCACTCACTCTGCAAGACACACACTCACTCTGCCAGCCAGCCACTCACTCTGCCAGCCACTCATTCACTCTGCCAGCCACATACTTACTCTGCCAGCCACACTCACTCTGCCAGCCACACTCACTCACTCTGCCAGCCACACACTCACTCTGCCAGCCACTCTCTCACTCTGCCAGCCACACTCACTATGCCAGCCACTTACTCACTCTGCCAGCCACACTCACTCACTCTGCCGGCCACTCACTCACTCTGCCGGCCACTCACTCACTCGGCCAGCCACACTCACTCACTCTGTCAGCCATACTCACTCACTCTGCAAGACACACACTCACTCTGCCAGCCAGCCACTCACTCTGCCAGCCACTCATTCACTCTGTCAGCCACATACTTACTCTGCCAGCCACACTCACTCTGCCAGCCACACTCACTCACTCTGCCAGCCACACACTCACTCTGCCAGCCACTCTCTCACTCTGCCAGCCACACTCACTATGCCAGCCACTTACTCACTCTGCCAGCCACACTCACTCACTCTGCCAGTCAGTCACACACACACACACACACACACTCAGACACACACACACACTCACTCACTCATTCTGGCAGCCACACAGTTCCAGGCTCCGGTCTCACCTCTCCCTGCCGAATATCAGACATGCGGCTGTGGGGGGAGGGACTTCCTGCCATCACTACAGCCAGATGATTGGCTGTGAAGGCAGCCTATCCAGCTCATGTTTGCACGATGAGCAAACAAGGCAGAGCCACGCCCCCGGCACGGATTGTCTAATGCAGGAGAATCCTCACAGCAGCCTTTCTACTGGGGGCGGAGAATGCATGGAGGTGCCAGTATGTGAAGAGAAGAAAAACTTTAGCTTTGCCGCAGGTAAACTGCAGGGCTAAAGTGTTTTTTTCTCTTTAAATGATCCAATAAATCTGCTGCCCGGCCAATTTTTAATGCCTGCTGCCTAAAGTGAATGGGCTAACAAAAGCCCAGGTGCCTGGACACTATTAATAGTCGCCATTGCGACCTGGCTCCTGGGGTTTGTCGAGCTCTGTCTTAAACAACTGATGCAGAGATGAACAGGTGATTCCAACCTTCAGCTATAAGAGCTCACTCTGCATGACACTTTTCTGTAGTCGCCACACTTCATTCTGATGACTCCCTTCCATGCCACACATTGAGCCCTATTTCAAGGTTATTGTAAACTTAATCAGAGCTGTTGGAAACCTAAAAACTCTCTAGACTATGGGTCCGATTACAAGGGTAGTTCTAAAATGGGAATGCAAACAGGGTTAAACTGTGCCGTAGCATCCCCGTTTTTGCGTGAGATTTCGGGGCAGGCGCTAATTCAGCAGCCTTCTCTGGAACCAAGCACTTCCCTCAATGATACTCGCGTTAGTGCTGCCGCGCTGCCACGAGTATCACCTCCTGGAGTCCATAGTACTCCATGAAGGGTTACAGTTCCAGGCCTTGAGCCCTGTGCAATCTCGCTCTTGCGAGTTCAGCAGTGCTGCGGATTGAGACCGGGGACTGTTTGGGAAGCAGTGGATCGGTCCACCGTTCTTGCCGCAGGATGAGAGGTATCTGATTTATTGGGGGGGGGGGGGTTAGCTGGTGCAGATTCAAAAAAAACGGAATCAGTTAGCACCAGCTTATAGATGATGGAAAAAAAATCGGTTTACCGCATTGGTGCAGTAATTAGTGTTAAGGTAAAGTAAGGTATTACAAAGTCCTAATGCTAATTACTGTTTACCATGTTAAGTATAGGATGCGCAAAGTACATTAAGCTTGTGCAAGCTCGAGAAATCACGGATGCGGTAACTGATTGTTTTTCATCTTCCAAACAGAACTACTACAGCTCAACCGTAATCTTACGATATCTGGTATCAACAGCTCTCATGAGGTCATTCCAAAACATCTCTATGGGGTTATGGTCTGGGCTGTAACTGCGCTTCTCCGAAAGGGAGATTATCTTTTACTATAGTGGATTAACTTCAATGTTTAGGATCATTGTTCTGCTGCATCACCCAATGTCTACTGAGCTCCAGCTGATGCAGAACAATCCTGATGTTAACCTGTAGAATATCTTGATAAATTTGGGGAGAATTTTTCCCTGATGAAGGCAAGTGGTCCAAACCCAAAGCAGAATTAAATATTCATGCTTCCTCCACCGTACTTAACCAGTGGGATGATATTTTCATGTTGGTATGGTGCCTTTTTTACATCATACACAATGTTACACATTTGTCCTAAACAACTGAACAATACTTTCATCAGTCCAGAAAACATTTTCTCACCGGTGTTGCAGAATGTCAAGCTGGTTTTTAGCAAATTTCAAACACACAGCAATATGTTTGTTTGTAAAGTAGCAACTTTCTTTGTGGTGTCCTGGCATGAAGACCATCAGGGTTACTGTCACGTCTCGGCCTTGCCCCCTGGTGATGAAGGGTCTTCATGTTTGTTTTTCCCCTATGGTGTGTCTGGCTGTGCTGTTTAGTGCTGATCTGGGGCTCTGTTGTGATCTCCTGGTCTGGGGTCACATGGCCCAATCACACAGACCCACTCCCTATATATTCCCAGCAGCACAGAGCCTCATTGACTGTTTGTGGAGTTTGATGGTGGTTCTGTCTGGTTCGTGTTTCCTGAGTTGCTGCAAAGCATTCCTGTTCAAGTGTTTTCTGGTTCTGATCTCGGCTTTATTTTTGACTATCCCTTCTACTCCCCCCTGGTACCGTATATTTCTGATCTGTTGCCAACCTCTGCCTGATTGACGATTCTTGTATGTTTCATGTTTTATGTACCTTGTCTGTATTAGTTTAGTATATTATTCAGAGGCCGCTTATAAGGACCTCTTTTAGTATAGTCTGTTTTGTTTACTGTCCTGCAGCCTGCTCACTTCACTGATTGTCAAGTGTATCTTTGTGTTTCTCCGACTGCCCTGCAGCCTGCTCAATTCACGGATTGGCAGGCGTATCATTGTGTTTCTGAGTGTCCTAAGTTGTCTGTCGGTCTTGAAGCCTTCGGAGCTTAGTGGCAATTCTGTTCTGTTTTTTGGTGCTCCTTGGTTTTGGAGAAATCCGTCTGTCCTTGTGTCAAGTCAGTTACTCACCTGCCTTAAGGGCTTCATCTCCTGTTCCAAGCCACCACGATGGCCCAAGCAGGGGCTAACCGTTACATTACAAACAGTCCATTAATGCCTGCAGGTGAGCTTACTGTGTTAAATTCTGTGCTTCAGATGGTTTTTGATCTGCTGACAGAGCTGAAGAGGTTAATGCTGTCTCTCAGTGTGCTTAATTATGCGGTTCCTCCCAGCAGAGTCTCTGGGGAACCTCCCATGAGTGAAAGAGAGAGACGTAGAATTCTTAATCTCTGTTATTATTGCAGTTCACCCCAGCATAAAATCTTTTGCTGTCCATTAAAGCCCAAACCCAGAATGTCATGTTCTCAGGGTGAGACCCTGGTATCCACGTCATGTAGCCATAGCGCTGACCCTACTGTTGGGACCTCTGTTTCTGTGCAATCCAGGGGTGTTGCAAATTCCATGTGTGGTAATCAAGCCAAAATTGCTCCACCTCAAGGCACACTACCTGCTTCCATGTTATGCAGTGGATCACTGTTTCTCAGTTCTTGTCATGGGTCTAGGGCCCAGGGTGTCGCTGTTGCCACAAGGGCCCAGGGTGGCACTGATGCCACAAGGGCCCAGGGTGGCGCTGATGGCACAAGGGCCCAGGGTGGCGCTGATGGCACAAGGGCCCAGGGTGGCGCTGATGCCACAAGGGCCCAGGGTGGCGCTGATGCCACAAGGGCCCAGGGTGGCGCTGATGCCACAAGGGCCCAGGGTGGCGCTGTTGTTACAGGTACACAGCATAAAGAAAAACCTGTCTGTTCTGCACATTGTATTGTGCCTATGTCCGTTCCTGGTGGGAGGCCAGTTTTGTTTCTGTCTGACAAGGTGTCAGCGGTGCCAGAACCTGGCACATTGCCGGTAACACTCCCAAGCTGTGTGTCAGCGGTAACACTCCCAAGCTGTGTGTCAGCGGTAACACTGCCAAGCTGTGTGTCAGCGGTAACACTGCCAAGCTGTGTGTCAGCGGTAACACTCTCAAGCTGTGTGTCAGCGGCAACACTCTCAAGCTGTGTGTCAGCGGCAACACTCTCAAGCTGTGTCAGCGGCAACACTCTCAAGCTGTGTCAGCGGCGACACTCTCAAGCTGTGTGTCAGCGGCGACACTCTCAAGCTGTGTGTCAGCGGCGACACTCTCAAGCTGTGTGTCAGCGGCAACACTCTCAAGCTGTGTGTCAGCGGCAACACTCTCAAGCTGTGTGTCAGCGGCAACACTCTCAAGCTGTGTGTCAGCGGCAACACTCTCAAGCTGTGTGTCAGCGGCAACACTCTCAAGCTGTGTGTCAGCGGCAACACTCTCAAGCTGTGTGTCAGCTGTACCGTCCCAGGTGGGCCTAGAGCCCTTCACGCCTGTCATGGGCCCAGAGCCCTTCCTGCCTGCTGACGAGTCAGTTGTGCCCATGTTCTGCTGCGAGGCAGCCGTGCCCATGTTCTGCTGCGAGGCAGCCGTGCCCATGTTCTGCTGCGAGGCAGCCGTGCCCATGTTCTGCTGCGAGGCAGCCGTGCCCATGTTCTGCTGCGAGGCAGCCGTGCCCATGTTCTGCTGCGAGGCAGCCGTGCCCATGTTCTGCTGCGAGGCAGCCGTGCCCATGTTCTGCTGCGAGGCAGCCGTGCCCATGTTCTGCTGCGAGGCAGCCGTGCCCATGTTCTGCTGCGAGGCAGCCGTGCCCATGTTCTGCTGCGAGGCAGCCGTGCCCATGTTCTGCTGCGAGGCAGCCGTGCCCATGTTCTGCTGCGAGGCAGCCGTGCCATGTTCTGCTGCGAGGCAGCCGTGCCCATGTCCTGCTGCGAGGCAGCCGTGCCCATGTCCTGCTGCGAGGCAGCCGTGCCCATGTCCTGCTGCGAGGCAGCCGTGCCCATGTCCTGCTGCGAGGCAGCCGTGCCCATGTCCTGCTGCGAGGCAGCCGTGCCCATGTCCTGCTGCGAGGCAGCCGTGCCCATGTCCTGCTGCGAGGCAGCCGTGCCCATGTCCTGCTGCGAGGCAGCCGTGCCCATGTCCTGCTGCGAGGCAGCCGTGCCCATGTCCTGCTGCGAGGCAGCCGTGCCCATGTCCTGCTGCGAGGCAGCCGTGCCCATGTCCTGCTGCGAGGCAACAGTGCCCATGTCCTGCTGCGAGACAACAGTGCCCACGTCCTGCTGCGAGACTGCTGAGGCCTTGTTAGGTTATGAGACCAATGTGATTACATTAACACATGAGACCACTGTGCCCTTGTCCCACAGTGGGTCCATTGTTGTTTCTACCGTTGTCTTGCCAAGTGTGGGTCCCGAGCCCTTCATGTGTAATTCGGGCAATGTGCCCCTAATGCCTGTTTCTGGCGATATGCCAATTTTGTCCCAGGTGGGTACTAAGTCCTTCATGTCTGGTTTGGGCCAAGAGCCCCTCATGTCAGCCCCTGATGGCACGCTGCCAGGTATGTGTGTTTCTGGTTATTTGCCAGTCCTGCCAGTTAATGGAGTGACATCCAAACTGACTGGTGCTACAAATTCTAGCCCTGTACCCGAGGGTTATATACGATCCCCATGCGGGATGTTGTTCCGTGAGGCACACTGGGCCATGATCAAGAAAGACCCTAATGCTCTCAGGTGTTTTGAGGAGGATTCCGATGACTCGGAGGGTCCACAGTGCACTCCTCCAGGTGAAATCTGTAACAATGGTGAGGTGCCAGTTGTATCATATCCTGGCAATGTCCTCTGTTCCAATGGTGTGCCAGTTAAAGGCGAGTTGTCAAGTCTGTCCAAGTCGAGCTGCAAGGCAGTCGTATCCAAGTCAAGTCACGTGACCACTGTGCCCACGTCTCGCAGTGGGTCCATTGCTGTCAAAACAACTTGTGGGGTCGAGAGGTCTCAATCGTGTGGTGTTAAACAGATAACCAAGTCTGCCCCTACTATTGCCGTGTCGTTTGGGGTGGTCACCAGTTCTAGATCTCGTTCAAGGAGAAGACGTAAAAAGGTGACTAACCCTAGTCCAACTGATTCCATGTCCAGTCTGACTGATGCCGAGATCCCCCAACCCCGTCATGTCCCTGAGGGCTATGTGCAGTCGCCCTTTGGACTGGTGTTCAGAAAGGACCACTGGGATGCCATTCAAAGGAACCCTCATAGACGGAGGCGTCTTGGGGAGGAGGATGACGACTCTGAGTGGGACCTCAATGGATTTTGGTGACTGGTGTTCGTGATCTGGTTTCATGATTCTGTCTGCCATGTTTTTTGTTTTGGGTGCCCAGGAGGTCACCCGTAAGGGAGGGGGTTATGTCACGTCTCGGCCTTGCCCCCTGGTGATGAAGGGTCTTCATGTTTGTTTTCCCCCTATGGTGTGTCTGGCTGTGCTGTTTAGTGCTGATCTGGGGCTCTGTTGTGATCTCCTGGTCTGGGGTCACATGGCCCAATCACACAGACCCACTCCCTATATATTCCCAGCAGCACAGAGCCTCATTGACTGTTTGTGGAGTTTGATGGTGGTTCTGTCTTGTTCGTGTTTCCTCAGTTGCTGCAAAGCATTCCTGTTCAAGTGTTTTCTGGTTCTGACCTCGGCTTTATTTTTGACTATCCCTTCTACTCCCCCCTGCTACCGTATATTTCTGATCTGTTGCCAACCTCTGCCTGATTGACGATTCTTGTATGTTTCCATGTTTTATGTACCTTGTCTGTCTTAGTTTAGTATATTATTCAGAGGCCGCTTATAAGGACCTCTTTTAGTATAGTCTGTTTTGTTTACTGTCCTGCAGCCTGCTCACTTCACTGATTGTCAAGTGTATCTTTGTGTTTCTCCGACTGCCCTGCAGCCTGCTCAATTCACGGATTGGCAGGCGTATCATTGTGTTTCTGAGTGTCCTAAGTTGTCTGTCGGTCTTGAAGCCTTCGGAGCTTAGTGGCAATTCTGTTCTGTTTTTTGGGGCTCCTTGGTTTTGGAGAAATCCGTCTGTCCTTGTGTCAAGTCAGTTACTCACCTGCCTTAAGGGCTTCATCTCCTGTTCCAAGCCACCACGATGGCCCAAGCAGGGGCTAACCGTTACAGTTACTCACAAAGACCCGATCTGGCCCCGAACAGTGAATTTCCCCTTACGTTGCCATTTCCTGGACATTCATCTATTTGGAAAGCAAAGTTCAGCAATGAAAGTCCCCATAGAGAAGCAATGGTTAATCTAGTCACAGAACACCAAACAGCAGTGAAATATCAGTAAAGTGCCCTGATGTATGGTGGTTTCATTTGGCAGGTTTATTCAGGCGAATCCCATAGGTTTCAATATTAAAAATATTCCTGTTTTTATTCAATATATGATAAACAGCTTATTATTTTAATCTGCGGTATTAAGTGTCTTTATTTATTTTTTTAGGATCTTTTAGACATTTTTTGGGGAAATTTTTATATTATCAGTTTTTCTTTTTTCTGTAACAGACCTTTTTATTATCATTCATAGGACCTTATATGCAAATTCCAGACATTTTTGTTCAGTAGATTTTTTTGAAGCGTTTCAGTTTTGACACTTTCAGTCGTGTTTTTTTTTTTTTTTTACCCGTCCGGCTGCTTGTCGGCTTTCTCCTGCGGCTGGTTGGCGCTGCACTCTGCGGCTTGTCAGCTGTGTTTGCCAGCCCTCCGGCGGGTTTGCGGCTTATGTTCGGCGGGTTGGTGGTGGCAGGTTTGTGGCAGGATTTGCTGGCCAATTCCCTGCTCTTCTGGGAACCTGGGGTGAATGCTGAATTCATGACAGGGTGGGAAAATCATTCCCCCGAAGTACGGGGAACAAAAGGTGCTCTCTGAATAACCCCCTATGTGTGTTCAGGAAAGCATGGAGGATCTGGCAACCTTAGCTGGCATAGACCTATGTGCCATTGGAACTGGGCTATAGGTGTTTGTATGGAAAAAAACACTGGCTTGCGTAGCCTGGTGCATTAGGGTGTAAACATTTATTAACTGAAAAACTATGTTTAGGAGATTTTGCACAAAAAACAAATTTTTCTTTAGCATTAACAAGCATGTAATAAGAGAGAAGTCCGTTTTCAAATTATTCATCATGACCAGATATAAGGGACATCTAAAATGTCAGTTTAGGGGCTGAAAAATTACTTCTTTACCCAACATTAGGGTGTGCCTGGTATGCTCAGGCACACCCTAATGCGCACGCCTATGGAAAGGACGCAATTTTACAGAGAACAATTAAAATTCTACGAAGCTACTGTTTATTCAATTAGCCCAACATACGTATATAAAGTGATATTCAGAAAGTTTCGGTCTTTCTTGTATGGTGCAATCTGGCAACCCTGCAGTGAATTCACTATTCACCACAGGGTTCCCGAAGTGCGCCGAACTTGTAGCTGCTGAAAACTGCAGAATAGTGTCGAACTAACCACCGAACTGCAGAAAGAAAAAAAAAACAGAACTCTGCTATTCTTCTATTATACGTTTAAATCAATAAAAATACACGAAAATTTGCAGAAATAATATACTGTAAAAAGGTCTTATAAAAAAATAATAACGGTCTGTTACAGAATACAAAAAGCCTTTTAAAACAAAAATTGGGAATCAATATTTTCATCTAAAAAAATACAACAAAATGTTCCAAAAATAAATAAATAATAAGACTGCTGAAAATGAAAAGAATAAATGGTTGAATAAAAGATAAATGGAACCAACTATGGCCCCTATTCCATGCTTCGTGCAACTTCGTTGGTTAATTTTTTAACGCGCATCGTCCGGGCGTTATCGCGCGAAAACTAACGCAGCATTCCGATCCGAACGCATTTTCTCATCCGTCAAAAAATAACTTTTGTAAAAACGATGCGCAAAACGAAGTGTAATACGCGCAGTAACGGTGCGCACGTAAATCAGTGTGCGGACTGGTTTTTTCGCGGGATTCAGCCAATCCGAATTAAAAACCTTAATTGACATCAATTTACCTTAATTGACTCACTTCAGTTTTTGCGCATGTCAAAGTAAATCTGAGTATACATGCTGCAGCAATAAAAAAAATATGCACAAATTCACAATTTGGTTTGGGTATGTATAGAATGTGTAACTATACTGTGCAGTATTTTTTTTTTTCGTGCTGGTGTTTTTTGTTTCGGCCAGAACGTTCAGATTTGCAGTTACCACCAGCTTTTAAAAGATGTTAAAATTATGCGCGCAAATGTCATTCGTAAAAAGATGCGCCTCGATTGAAATACCATTAGCGTACCAGCCCACGAACGAATTTGCGCTCACAATGTTAAGTATAGGATGCGCACAGTTCATCACGCTCGCACAGGTCCATCCGCGTTAGACGATAACGCGCATTGTTTGCACGAACGTTGAAATACGACGTTCGGCGCAAAGGATTTTGCCCCTCGCACAAATGGACATGCAAATCACACTGCGCGAAGAATGTAATAGGGGCCTAGATTTTTTAACATTGAATCCTATGAGATTTGCCTATTTAAACCTGTGAAACTGAATCAAATCAAAATCTGATCATTTCGCTGACACTGAAGTGGAAATAGGCTGGAAGATGGCCGTCATTATAGGCCAGACGGCCATCTTGTTCAGAATATTGGTTCACTTGAAAATAACTAGGCAGGTTTTTTAGCTGAAACTAGAATGAAGCATACGTAGAAATTTAGGAATGTGTTAGATTAGCAGAAAAAGTAATTAGAATCTGAGAAAAGTCTAGGCTGTTCCTGGCACGGAGGGGCAGAAAGAGGAGTAGATACACCAAGGTCGTTGAGGCCCGCTGAGAGACAAAGGAGTAGAGAGATCAGACCAGGTGTTAGCTGCAACAAATGATTGAAGGCGCTAGGGAGGAGGGCGCAGCCCGGAATAGGAGAAGCAACTAATCATGATTTACTGAAACTAACATAAAATTTGCCAATTTACGGCCAATTAATGGAATGTCTTTGTATTAGGTTAAGGGAGGTATTAACCCACGTGGGGTGGGAGAGTGTCATCGGGAGGTGGGCTAATTGGGATGTACCTAATTATGTATTTGGGGTATAAAACCTCATGACACTGGGTAATCGATGCTCAGTCTTTGCGATTCAATCCTGTCTGAGCATTCTGTGACGTCACAATAAAGTTTGCCTTTCCTGAAGAGACTCGTGTTCAGACAATCCTTGCTCGTGTCCGGTCCGGCCTCGTCCCGAGTGAACCAAGTGGATTCCGGTAACATTTCTGGGGGCTCGATAGCCGGGATACGGGCCCTTGCCGGCACGGCAACGACTGCTGGACACTGTAGTGGTTGACTGCAGGTGCAAGTGATCCCGCTGGTTGGGCGTCCGTTGAAGGTGAGCTGACATCTGCAAGCGCCAAGCAGGATTTCCTGTACAGTGGACCTCGTCTCGTCCCAAACGGACCCCCGGCCCAGGAAGCTGGGACACCCCTGAGTCCGAGGAAACAGCGAACAGCGCGGCGATAGGTAAAGTGTCTTCTATGTTTGTATGTCTAATGGAAATACCGGTATAAAGGGAAACGTCCGACCGTAGTTGGATAAGGAAACCCGCGGCCACGGTTTCATTGGCATACCGAACCCACCGCCGAAAGCACGGGGCCAGAGTGGCTAGCGCGTGTCTGGCCCCTGGGGATCGGATGCTAACTATAAGTCGTAGTCAGTGTTTGTAAATAGAGCTTCACCACGTGGACAGAGGAAAGGCAATTTCTGTGACCGGGCTTAGAGCCCTGAGTCAGTGCTAGTGTGTACGTCGTGTAGTGAAGAGGGCTCAATGGGGCCAGCGGTAGCTGCAGAGAGAGTGGTGCCGGGTGGGTAGAATTACTCATAGGCAAATTGGAATTGCAGACGGAAGTGTAGTTATAGAACGGGGTGCACATAGTCACAAGCAGTCAAGAGTTAGAGTTCAACCAATTGGGTATAAGGAGCCAAAAGGAGGGACGGTGTGCCCTCGGCTAGTAGAAAGAGTAGAATTGTTTATGTATTGTTTTGTGCTGAAAGTATCTGGTACAGTATGGGTTGTGAATGATTGCTGAGAGTGCTGTGAGTCAGCGAGCGCCTACTCGCCTAGCGAGAAAGCAAACTTGAGAGTGGACTCCCAAGGTACGTTTCCGGCTCAGGCGACTGCAGTCCGGCTACTGACGGAGGAAGCGAATCCGATATATATATATATATATATATATATTATATATATATATATATGAACTGTTGACTGAAGTACCAGACAGTAAATTTCAAGTGTTTTTGCTAATAAGTAATATCTGTATTGTAAAAAGGTTACTGCTCTTAAGAGTAACAATGGGTAACGGGTCATCCAAACCCAACAAGGTGAAAAAGGGTGAGACACCCTTAGGGTATATGGTGCGAAATTTTGAAGTACTATATACAACACATGATTATGGTGTAAAATTAACTAAAGAGAAATTAACAGGAATGTGTACAATTGTGTGGCCACTGCTAGTTCCAGACTGGCCAGAGCAGGGGTCAATGGACCCAGCGCTAATACAGAAGGTGCATTCCCAAGTAACCGGGAAATGCGGACATCCTGAGCAGTACCCATATATAGATATATGGAAGTATTGTGTAAAAGATAAAAGTCATTTTATAATGATAGCGGGACGTAAGAAGAAGCAGGTACCCCCCAATAGAGAAAATAATAAAAAGAAAAGACCGGTGTTGGTAGAACAACCGGAGGAGATTGATTCCCTGCCCCCGCCCTATCCATCATATTATGGGGCAGCTAGAGAAGCTTTGCGGCCGCGGTTGCGCAGGCGGAGGGAAGGAGGCGGGCGGCTGCTACTGCTCCGCCGGCTTCCTCCGCTCCGGCGAGCGGAATGGCGGAGGAAGATGAGGGGGCAGTGGGTGGAAGCGATAGAGAGGTCCCACCAGGAAAGATCGAAATGCCCGATGGGAGTATATATAAATTGGTAGACCAAGAGGACAGTGATGATGACGATGAGAGTGAAGATGTAAAGCAAGGTGCTACCACTCGCGCAGCGAACAATATATATAAACCCCGAGACCCATATCAGCACAACCCCGGTAAAAGTAAAATGCAGATGCCCCTACGGGAGGTGCCAGGTCCCTTATTGGAAAACGGAGCACCTGGGCCAGTGCAATACACATGTCCCATTTACAATGACAGATCTGTTCAATTGGAAAACACACACACCACTGTATTCTACTAATCCCGCAGCAGTGGCCAGTATGACAGTCAGTTATGCTCACACATAACCCCACATGGGCAGATTGTCAGCAATTAATGCTGACAATGTTTACCACTGAGGAAAGAGCGCGAATAAATAGTAGCGCGCGCAAAATTCTACTTGCCCAAGCCGTAGAAGATGCCAGGGCCCAGCCAGAAGCGTGGGCAGAGGAGCATTACCCCAAAACAGATCCCAAGTGGCCGTACAATACCGCTGCAGGTATTGCCCACCTGCAAACGTACCGTACAGCGGTAATAATGGGTGTTAAAGCGGGAGGGAAGAAGCCCACAAATATGGGGAAAATAGCGGATATTGTGCAAGATAGGAGATCTTCTGGTGAGTGATTTTGATTTTTGTTTCAAACAGATCTTTTCTATTCATCTTAAGGTTTTAAGTTAGGTCTGGTGTGTAAATTAGGTTAGGCTGGTGACTCATTCCTCTTACTGATTAGCATACAATTGGAATCAATTGCGTGCTATTTGCTAAAGTGGTTAAATTTGTCCACTCCTTGCTGGGGGAGGTGTTCTTAGGTGACTATATAAAGCTTGTGGAATATTAGCTTGGTCTAAGTGAAGTCTTCAAAGTGAGCACTTAGAGGAGATCTTCTGGAGATACTCTGGAGGTAGTCTGAGGTTAGACAGGAGGTAGAAAACCTACAAAAAGGTAAGATTTGTGGGTTTAAATCCATTCTTTTACACTGGACCAAGCCTGCCATTATAAGAGCTGTCATGCATTTGTTTTTAGATCCAATTTTTGGAGGTTTGGAGTGTGCCTGATATGTAGGCAGCTCTCTTTATTGCAGCAGGAAATTGCCTGTTTGAAGTCTGAGATTTGTAAATTCTCTGTTACACAAACTCAGGCTATGGCTATGACTGTTACAAAGCCACTGCCACAGAGGCCTCCTAGGAGTGGCAGATGGACTACTGTAGGATCTGGTAGACTTAGAGTTGTGGGTAGAAGGCATGTCCCACAGTCTGTGGCTCTTCTTAATTCTTTTGAGGCACTTTCAGAGTGTAGTGGTGAGACGGAAGTAGGCTCAGACACCATAGTTGAGGAACCACCATCCCCTATGCCTAAAGTATGCAGGACTGCAACCAAGAACAATAAGGAAAAGGTGGGACATGATAGAAGGCAATTGTTGCTGGGTGATTCTATCATAAGAGGTGTTGAGCTGGAGAGTAGTGGTTTGGTGAGATGTCTTCCTGGGGCTACTGCTCGTAGAGACAAGAGACGTATTCTCAATATTGTCAAACAAGCAAAGCAGCAAGGGGAAGTGGATGTTCTAGTCCATCTAGGGACAAATGACTTGGCTAGCAATGAGGTTTCTGAGATTAAGGAAGATTTTTGTGTTCTTGGAGGTGAAATACAGCAGATTGCATCCACTGTGTCATTCTCTGAAGTTTTGCCTGTGCATAACATTCAGGATAGGCAGATGCGCAATAGGGAATTTAATTTGTGGCTTCAGGAATGGTGTCGAGAGCAAGGATTTGGCTTTGTGTCCCATGATAGCTCTAATTGGAGCAGAAAGGAACTGTATAAAAAAGATGGTTTGCATCTTACTCATAGGGGAACATATGTTCTCAGTGAGAAGTTCAAAGGTTTCGCAAAGAAATATTTAAACTAGGAGGGGGGACAAGAGGGTAACAAACAATCTGCCTGATTGTCCCCCAAAACTAAATCGGAGGGTGCAAGCAACATGCGGGGAAAAAAATGACAAGCTCAGAGTCGTGTCTATAAATGCTCGCAGTTTAGTCCATAAAATCAATGAACTGGAGGCAATGATGGCAGCTGAAAAAGTAGATTTAGTGGCGGTTACTGAGACCTGGTTTAGTGAGAAAAATAACTGGGACATAACAATACCGGGGTACTCTTTTTATAGAAAAGACAGAGAAGGTAGGAAAGGAGGAGGAGTGGCCCTGTATGTGAAAAACAACATAAAAATGAACCAAATAAAAGTGAGCGAGGTGAACATAGTCAGTTTGGGTTACGCTAACATTTGGCAATCATACAGTAGCTCGTGTAGGTGTGATCTATAGACCCCCTGGACAAGTAGAAGAGCTAGATAATCTGCTGCTTGAGGAAATAGCCAAAATGGCAATGAAGGGGGAAGTTATTATCATGGGGGACTTTAATCTTCCTGATGTGAACTGGAAAACCAAAACAGCTGGGTGCACCAGGAGTACAAATATTCTAAACTCCCTACTGGGATTATCTCTAACACAAGTAGTTGAGGAGCCGACCCGTAAAGAGGCCATATTGGATTTAATACTCACAAATGGAGGTTTGGTATCGGACGTTGTTGTAGGTGAAAATTTGGGATCTAGTGATCTCCAGTCAGTATGGTTTAATATAAGAACAGGGATGGAGCCGCACCACACAAACAAAAGTTTTAGACTTTAAAAAAACAGATTTTTCTAAAATGAGACTTTGTGTGAAGGAGTCATTATCAGACTGGAGGAGTTTAAAGGGAGTCCAGGAGAAATGGGATTATTTAAAGGAAGCATTATTGAAGGCCACAGGCAATTGCATTCGACTTGTTAGCAAAAACAAAAAAGGGAAGAAACCACTGTGGTACTCTGCAGAAGTGGCCAAAATAGTGAAGAACAAAAAGACAGCATTCAATAATTATAAAACAACTCAGAGTGAAGAAGATAGGCAAACCTATAAGATTAGGCAGAAAGAGGCAAAGCAATTTATAAGAGCTTCCAAAGCACACGCAGAAGAGAAAATAGCTCAGTCAGTAAAAAAGGGGGACAAAACATTTTTTTAGATACATAAACGAGAAAAGAAAAGTAAAACAAGGATTAGTTAGATTAAAAACAAAGGAAGGAAGGTATGTAGAAGAGGATAAAAGTCTCGCTGACTGCCTCAATGAATATTTTTGTTCAGTCTTTGCAGAAGAAAAGGAAGGAAAGGGACCTCAGTTAGGAGGAAACACTAACGAGACAATTACATATCAGTTCACAGAGGAGGAGGTTCTACAGCAGCTGTCTAAAGTAAAGACAAGTCAATGGGGCCTGATGGGATCCACCCTAAATTATTAAAAGAGCTCAGTGATGTAATAGCAAAACCGTTAGCAAGGATTGGTTAAATAAATCTGTTAACGGGAGTCGTCCCAGAAGACTGGAAATTAGCAAATGTTGTGCCCATTTACAAGAAGGGTAGTAGGGAGGAATCGGGGAACAGGAACAGCTGAGTGACGGGCAACAGAGGGTTGTGGTAAATGGAGTTTATTCGGCGCAAGGTCTTGTTACCAGTGGGGTACCTCAGGGGTCAGTACTTGGACCCATTCTATTTAATATTTTTATTAGTGATATTGCAGAAGGTATTAATGGAAAAGTATGTCTTTTTGCTGATGACACAAAGATTTGTAACAGGGTTGACGTTCCTGGAGGGATCAGCCAAATGACAAATGATTTAGGTAAACTAAAAAAATGGTCGGAGCTGTGGCAATTGAGTTTTAACGTGGATAAGTGCAAGATAATGCACCTGGGACGTAAAAACCCAAGGGCTGAATATAGAATATTTGATACAGTCCTAACCTCAACATCTGAGGAAAGGGATTTAGGGGTTATTATTGCAGAGGATCTAAAGGTAAGTAGTCAGTGTAATAGAGCAGCAGGAAATGCTAGCAGAATGCTTGGTTGTGTAGGGAGAGGTATTAGCAGTAGGAAAAGGGAAGTGCTCATGCCACTGTACAGAGCACTGGTGAGACCTCACTTGGAGTACTGTGTGCAGTACTGGAGACCCTATCTCCAGAAGGATATAGACATCTTAGAGAGAGAGTTCAGAGAAGGGCTACTAAAATGGTGTACGGCTTGAAGGAGAAAAGTTACCAGGAAAGGCTTAATGATCTTAACATGTACAGCTTGGAAAAAAGACGAGACAGAGGAGATATGATAGAAACATTTAAATACGTAAAGGGAATCTACAAGGTAGAGGAAGGGAGTATATTTAAAAGGAAACAAAGTAGCAAAACAAGAGGACATCGTCTTAGATTAGAGGGGCAAAGGTTTAAAAGTAAAATCAGGAAGCATTATTTTACTGAGAGGGTGGTGGATACATGGAACAGTCTTCCAGTTGAAGTGGTAGAGGCCAAAACAGTAATTGAATTTAAGCAGGCATGGGATAGGCATAAGGCTATCCTAAACAAAAGATAAATCCAGGTAAAGTATCCATGTAATTGGGCAGACTAGATGGGCCGAAAGGTTCTTATCTGCCGACATTTTTCTATGTTTCTATGTTTCTAAGATTCTAAAGAAACCCCAAGTGCATTTATAGAAAGATTACTAGATGCATATAGGATGTACAGTCCTATTGACCCTGAGGCAGTGGAGAATCAGAGGTTAATTAATTCTTCTTTTGTGGGTCAGTCACAGAGAGATATTTACGGAATAAAATACAGAGACAAGATGGGTTTTTGGGTAAAGGTATTAGCGAGTTGGTAGAAATCGCTAATAAAGTGTATCATAACCGGGATTTGGAAGAAAAGCGGGAAGAGATAAAGAGACAAAAAGGGCATACAGGGGTGGTCGGATATATGGGAAATGGAGGAAGAGGTGCCCCAGACAGAGGGAGAGCGAGGGTTCGTGGAGGCAGAGGTAGGGGAGCCCCCTGGGTACCCCCAGGACCCAATCAGTGCTTTTGGTGCCGGGGCGAGGGTCACTGGAAAAATAATTGTCCGGGACTTTTGGCAAAACTTGGGGTACAAGGGGAAGCTGGGGAATCGGGAGGTCAGGCCTCCAATGGTCAGGTAACAAACGGCAGATATGAGAGAAATGATGGTGCCGGTGCAGGATTTGTTGAGTTGGCGGGAACGTCATTTGAGGGGCAAGGTACATATTGACACGGACCTGGGCCCATCCCGCTCGGTAATCACAAGCCCACGGTCACAATGAGAGTGGGGAATAAAGATGAAATTTTTATGATTGACACCGGTGCCGAATATTCTGTTGTAACACAGCAAATTGCTCCCCCAGTGGGAAATGAAGTCGCTATTGTGGGAGCAATGGGGGTGTCTGCTAAGTACCCCTTTCTTGCTTCACGAAAATGTAGTGTGGGTGGGCATAATGTTGAACATGAATTTTTGTATATGCCCGAATGTCCCATCCAGCTCCTGGGGCGGGATATCCTTTGCAAATTGCAAGCCCAAATTACATTTCTTCCCGAGGGTCATGCTAGATTAGACCTGCCTGAGAGTGGCAGCTCTGCACGGCAGCACAGCCCAGCCAGCCAGCACACCCAACCCGTAAAAATTTCAGTAATTATGCCAAGAGAGGAAGAATGGCGTACAGCACCAACTCTGCCGGCAGCCCCGGACCCGCACACACTACTCCTTGGAATTCCTGGGGTGTGGGCGGAGGAAAACCCGCCCAGACTAGCTGTAAATATCCCTCCGGTGTACGTTGATTTAAAACCGGGTGCAACGCCTGTGGCTCTAAGACAATACCATATCCCACAAAAAGCCAAGCAGAATATCCAGACACATTTGCAGAGACTTAAAGATCATGGCATATTGAAATTCTGCGTGTCACCGTGGAACACACCTCTGTTGCCAGTACTGAAAGAGGGCACACAAGAGTACCGCCCATTCCAAGATTTACGAGTGGTTAACGAAGCCACAGTAACCTTACACCCTGTGATTCCCAATCCATACAATCTATTGGCGTTAATCCCCGGAGATACAAAATATTACACGGTGCTTGATTTAAAAGACGCTTTTTTTTGTATCCGCCTGGCTCCAGCAAGCCAGCCCCTTTTTGCGTTTCAGTGGGAGGACTCAACCACGGGAGCGCGTCATCAAATGACCTGGACACGCCTCCCTCAAGGTTTCAAGAACTCGCCCACGATTTTTGGGTGCGCGCTCAGCCAGGACCTCCTGTCCTTCAACGCTCAGCCAGACAAAGTTGTTCTATTACAGTATGTTGATGATTTATTACTGGCTTCTCCCACAGAAAAAGACTGTCTCTCTGCCACGAAAGCCCTGTTACATCTGCTGTGCCATGCAGGTTACAGAGTGTCCAAAAAGAAAGCACAAATATGTAAACAGACTGTGAAATATTTAGGTTTTCAATTAACATGTACCAAACGTGCACTGGGGCAGAGAGAAAAGAAGCAGTATGCCGAATACCCCAACCAAAGACAAGGAGACAAGTCCGTGAATTCCTGGGAGCTGCAGGCTTCTGCCGCCTGTGGATCCCCAACTTCACAGACATTGCTAAGCCCCTCCATCGAGCCACCAAAGGAGGAGAGCATGACCCCTTTCTCTGGGAAGAAGACCAAACAGCAGCTTTTCTGAAATTAAAGACTTTGTTAATGGAAGCTCCTGCACTGGGACTGCCAGATCACAGCAAGCCCTTCCAGCTGTACGTGCATGAACACATTCAAACAGATACAGGAGTGCTAATTCAAAGTTTTGGCTCTTAGCTAAGGCCTGTGGCCTACCTCTCCAAGCAACTCGATCCTGTGGCCTGCGGCCTACCCCCATGTCTGAAAGCTGTGGCAGCCACAGCAATGCTGATAGCAGAAGCAGACAAGCTGACACTTGGACAAGTTCTTCATGTCAAGGTGCCCCATGCTGTCAAGGCCCTGCTAGATGTGAAAGGAGGCTACTGGTTCAGCAACAGCCGGATGACGAAGTACCAAGCTATGATGTGTGAGAATCCACGGGTTCATTTGGACCTCATCGCTACCTTGAACCCTGCTACTTTACTGCCTGACTGTGAAGAGGATCCAGATCATGAATGCCTCCAAGTCATGGAAGAAGTGTTCAGTAGCAGGCCAGATTTGAAAGACGTACCCCTAGACAAATACGATCTACAGCTATTCACTGATGGTAGCAGCTATATGGATGATGGGAAGAAAGTCTCCGGCTATGCAGTCGTCTCAGCAGAAGAGATTATTGAAGCAAATCCTCTACCAGGCCATACATCTGCACAACTTGCTGAGATACCAGCTTTAACCAGGGCTCTACAACTTTCCGAAGGCAAAAGAGTGAATATCTACACTGACTCCAAGTACGCCTTCATGACTGTCCATGCACATGGTGCACTCTACAAAGAGAGAGGTCTACTTACTTCCTCAGGACAACAAATCAAGTATGCAGCCGAAATAACAGCTCTCCTAGAAGCTGTATGGAAACCAAGTGCTGTCAGTATTATGCACTGTCGTGACCACCAGAAAGGTCATGATGAAATCCCGAAAGGCAACAGGCGCGCTGACCAGGCCGCAAAAGCAGCTGCAAAACCATTGCTAACATCTGATCAAGCCAAAGTCCTGCTCTGCAAGCAAGAGGACCAACCTGCTATGCCAAACTACGAATTCTATATGAATTGGAGAAAATTTGAACCTAACGGTGAATTTATTGAAATTGTCTTGCACAAATGGCACAATAACTACGAACTATTAGAACTCAATCATGATTATATCCAATGGCTTTTCCCAACTCGGTCCCAAGGCCGAAATTTCTACTCCACTCCTCTGAATTCTCAAGGGACACGTCTTATGATTAACACCTTAGAAGTTCAGCACAGACTCCGCCGAGCTTACAAAATGATGCTGAAATTCTTCGGCGTAAAATTAATGGGGGAGTATGGAGATGATAATGATACAGCAGTAACCGAAGTTGAACGAGCAGAAAATTTCGCCTCACGTTTTGAAAACCTAACAACCAACCCTCACAATAATCTGAGAATTACACGAATACCGCTAAATTTGGGAGAATTGAGAGCAGAAGAATACCAAGCCCCATTGGTGAGGTTCTTCCTCAAGGAGATCCTTATCAAAAACAAACTGCCAAGAATGAAGAAAAGTGTGATGAACTTCTTCATACCAGCAGTGAGAGATTCAAAGGAGAGACAAGATCTGCTGTTCCTTGCCTGGCGACATAATTTCCCAAAAGAAGAATTAATCTGGGGAAACTATGGAGAATTGGCACAATACAAAGTAAAACCAGTGGTGGCTCCACTTCTACCGGCACCACTGAGTGAATGGACACCTGTGTATTCAGAAAAAGAGAAGAAATGGTTATCGGAAGAACAAGGCGGATATGGAGAAGACGGATGGTTCCAGTTAGAGAATGGACAAATAGTTCTACCAGCAACACTGGCGCCTGAGATTGTAAGAACGCTCCACAAAAGTACCCATGGAGGAAAAGAAATGATGGAACAGCAACTGGAGCCACATTTCTACGTACCAGGACTGTCACTAATCTGCAAAGCAATAGCCCAGCAGTGCGTGACATGCGCCAAGAATAATCTGAGAACAGGCCCGTCTCCAATGGCATCGTTACAGATAGATTTCACAGTGTTGCCACCCTGCAAAGGATACAAATATCTACTGGTAATGGTGTGCACCCTAACAGGATGGGTGGAAGCTTTCCCAACGAGAACAGAAAAGACAGTGGAAGTGGTGAAAAGTCTGATAAGAGAAATAATACCACGCTACGGACTGCCTCTCGAAATAGGGTCGGACAATGGCCCTGCATTTATACAGAACTGTTTACAGCAACTTGCCTGACTGTTGGGCATCACCTGGAAGTTACATACTGCTTACAGGCCCCAAAGTTCGGGAAAAGTCGAGCGAATGAACCGCACCCTAAAGACTTTGATTTCCAAACTGTGCCAAGAGACATCACTAGGCTGGTTGGATGTTCTCCCGATAGTCCTATTACACATTAGGTGCAGGCCAACCCCCCCAATTGAAGCTAAGTCCGTACGAACTCATGTTTGGACGGCCTACCCCTCTGATTAATGGACTAAGGGGGGACCTTCGGGCATTAGGGGAAACTAAATTGAATGATCAGGTTGTACTGTTGGGTAAAGCAATGCAGAAATTAAATACTTGGGTGGGAGATAATATACCTCACTTTTTGTACCCTCCACTGCATAAATATTGTCCAGGTGATTCAGTATGGGTGAAGGAGTGGAAAAATGATCCACTAGGCCCAAAATGGAGAGGTCCTTACTTTGTCCTGTTATCAACCCCTACAGCAGTAAAGGTTGCCGAGGTGGTCCCGTGGATACATCACTCCAGACTGAAGGTAGCTGCGGCCAATCCTGAACCAGTATGGAAGGTCGTCACCAATGAGACCAATCCACTGAGGCTAAAGCTAACAAAGACCACAGTCATGAACCCTTGAGAGATTCGACTGAAAGCATCCAAGATACTCAACCCTTGGGTGTTCTGATGGATACAACGAGATCTAATTATCCACTGATGGAGAATGCCGAGAGGGTTATTTTTAGGGGCCCGGCCCCGACCCGTGATCAACCGGAAATGTCTTTTGTTTTTGAAATTCCGGCGGGGAGGGATTGGGTTTATGTGACTGTGTGAAGAGAATTGCCCAGGGGTTTTTGACAGTTGGGGCAATTCTGGTACTGATTTTGTTTCTTGCACATTTGATTTATGGACTGTCACGTGAAGCATGCCCCAAGTGCCCAAGCACCACCAAAACTCGGAATGGTACACACCCGGTGATGGAGAACCGTACCATGTGGAGGCAAAAACGAGAGGCGCTATCTGGAACCCAGCTAAAAGGACACTTACTTGTGCAATTTAAATATGACTATGCTAAAAAGTCTGGCCAAACCACATGTTGGGTGTGTAGTAGACTGCACCCAGAGACAATTCATATACCATTCGCCTCTGTCCCAATGAATTTGAGTATGTTTGCATCAGAAAATGTTACAGTACAGGCAGTTGATATGTCAAGGGAGAAACCAGAACCATTCAGTCCCGGGCACCCCATAATAGGACCAGTGTACCAACCAGAGTGGTGTTTTCAATTAGGCCCAGATAAGGAGATAAATAACGAGGGTGGGGTATGTAACTCAAGTCCGTTCAATTGGACATCATACATTTACATATTCAGAACAGGACTGAAGGCACATTATATATAATATACGATGCAGGCAATTCACTAGAGAACAAGAGGAGGAGTTTGCGAATGCGACCAATGGAAGGCAGGATATAGTGGACATGATGAGACGGTTGAGACAGCTTGCGATAGCGATAACAAAGGGAACACTATACTCATCACCATTTATAGTGAAAGGAGGGTACCGGGTGTGCTGTGAAGGAGTGTGTTACACATGGGTACCACCTACAGTAACGGGAATGTGTTATTTGGCTAAATTGATCCCAATCCAGAGGGTAAGGGGGGAAGACACTAATTCAGACACAATACTTCACCCTAGGTACCCATTGGTGTTTGAAAGACAGAAGAGAGAGCTATTCAAGAAAGCAGATCGAATATGGGCATGGCTTCCAGCATGAACTGGACGGGGAAGAGAGTTGATGGCAAGAATGAACAGTTATGCCAGTTTGATGGATGAGATTTTGAATAAGACTAGTTGGGATATTCAGTTGTTGAATCTGGAAGTACGGGAGATACGAAAGGTGCAAATGATACACAATATGGCACTGGAACAGATTAGTGCAGCCCTGAATGGATTGTGTGAGATGACAATGCATTATGAATGTTGCACTTTCATCAAGAACGCTACATATGACGTCCCTGACTATTACCAGGTAATCCAAGATCACCAAGAAAAGGTAGCACAGTTGCAGAACACAGCAAGGAGGATCGCTGCTGAAGGCTGGAATCCACTCCGTAGGTTCGGAGCAATCGGAGATTGGTTCGGATCCATTCTGAGATTTATTTCGCAGATTGGATCCATGATTCTGATGGTGGTGGTAATTTTGATCGTAGGAGCACTACTGTATCGTATAGGGCTTTGTCTCTGGCCACTATGCAAGAAGGCACTGACACCCGCACAGACACAAAAGATACCACTGATTATCCCACAAGGTATGTTCCCGACGAAAATAGGCCCCCCAAAGTATGAGGAACTCGAGAATAAAAATAGTAAGGTGTAATGGCTACAAGTCTCAGGAGAAGAGCCTGAGGCTTGAGCCAAGGGGGGAATGAAGTGGAAATAGGCTGGAAGATGGCCGTCATTATAGGCCAGACGGCCATCTTGTGCAGAATATTGGTTCACTTGAAAATAACTAGGCAGGTTTTTTAGCTGAAACTAGAATGAAGCATATGTAGAAATTTAGGAATGTGTTAGATTAGCAGAAAAAGTAATTAGAATCTGAGAAAAGTCTAGGCTGTTCCTGGCACGGAGGGGCAGAAAGAGGAGTAGATACACCAAGGTCGTTGAGGCCCGCTGAGAGACAAAGGAGTATAGAGATCAGACCAGGTGTTAGCTGCAACAAATGATTGAAGGCGCTAGGGAGGAGGGCGCAGCCCGGAATAGGAGAAGCAACTAATCATGATTTACTGAAACTAACATAAAATTTGCCAGTTTACGGCCAATTAATGGAATGTCTTTGTATTAGGTTAAGGGAGGTATTAACCCACGTGGGGTGGGAGAGTGTCATCGGGAGGTGGGCTAATTGGGATGTACCTAATTATGTATTTGGGGTATAAAACCTCATGACACTGGGTAATCGATGCTCAGTCTTTGCGATTCAATCCTGTCTGAGCATTCTGTGACGTCACAATAAAGTTTGCCTTTCCTGAAGAGACTCGTGTTCAGACAATCCTTGCTCGTGTCCGGTCCGGCCTCGTCCCGAGTGAACCAAGTGGATTCCGGTAACAACACTTCGGTGCAGTTCAGTGTTCGCTGAATAGATTAACCATTACTTCTCTATGGGACAATTTCGCTGCACTATTTCACTGTCAATTCGCCAGTATTTGGAGAATTTACAGCTTTCTGAATAGAAGAATTACCACGAAATTGCACTGTATGATGAAATTCACTGTTCGGTGCCATTCAATGGCAATTTTGGCATTTACTGAATAACTCTTATTGTGGATTGAAATTCTTCTCCGATGATATAAAAATTATATTCCATGAAACATTTCAAAATATCTGACAGACAAAACATAAAAATACCTGTATTTTCAGCCAGCAACCATCTTTTTTTTACCTACAGAGGATCACTTACAGTAGTAAAAAGACATTTCCATTCACAATAATCATATGCAAAAGATAAAAAAAAATCTGTTTTGCCAGTATCCAACATGGCGGCTACTTACGAGATGAGCGACCGACTGGTCGCTCTGTAGGGACGTCATATCACCTTGCCAGACAACCACAATTGGAAGCGGCGCTTGGAGTGAGCATTCGCTTCCTGAGCTGCTATTCGTTCGTCCGTGTGTCTGTGTGGATGTCATGTGTGCCTCAGCGCCGCCCCCCGTGTGTGCATTGATAGTGCGAGGCCTCCCTAGTCGTGGTCCTGCCCTTTGTGGGCTTTCCCGGCCTGAGCTCAGCGCGGGGCTATATAATTAGAACGGGGAAGCAGCACTGCCCGTACGTATGAGTGGGGCGCCTGCCGGCACTAGGAAGCGGCATGTTGGCTCGCAGGAGAAGGCGGGACTCTGCTGAGCTGGAGGGAGACGAACATCTCCCCAATTCCAAAGCCGAGCAGATGCCGTGTGTGGAGAGCATGGAGCCGTGTGGGCGCACCGAGAGGCGCCCGAAACAGAGCCCAGAGGTGGAGGAAGCCCTGGAGAGGGAACACTTCTGGAAGATCATCAGCACTTTCTCCTGCTACGGGTGAGGATACAGTGTGACCCAGGGGCATGTAGAACACTGGCTGCAAGGGGAGCCTGCTGTGTGTGCCTTGTGCATAGGCTGAGGGACCCCGCGGAGTGTGCGCCCCCCCTGCGCGGCCGTCCCCGCGGAGTGTGAGCCCCCCCCCCTGCGCGGCCGTCCCCGCGGAGTGTGAGCCCCCCTGCGCGGCCGTCCCCGCGGAGTGTGCGCCCCCCCCCTGCGCGGCCGTCCCCGCGGAGTGTGCGTCCCCCCCCCCCCTGCGCGCCGTCCCCGCGGAGTGTGAGCCCCCCCCTTCCTGCGCGGCCGTCCCCGCGGAGTGTGAGCCCCCCTTCCTGCGCGGCCGTCCCCGCGGAGTGTGAGCCCCCCCCTTCCTGCGCGGCCGTCCCCGCGGAGTGTGAGCCCCCCTTCCTGCGCGGCCGTCCCCGCGGAGTGTGAGCCCGCCCCCCCTGCGCGGCCGTCCCCGCGGAGTGTGCGCGGCCGTCCCCGCGGAGTGTGCGCCCCCCCCCCCTGCGCGGCCGTCCCCGCGGAGTGTGCGCCGATACTTTGAATCTATGTAGAGGGCTCTTGGGACATCTATATAATTTGTATCATATCTCTGACGCGTACAGCGCACTAATAGACTTGTCGTATACAAATTTAGGATGAGAAAATTCAACTTAAATTCTACTTTTTCCTTTTAGAAATTAGCACATGTTTACAAATATCCCATCATTAAACCTGTTCTTTTATCATGACGTTAGGATCACCAAAACCATAGGACAGTACCCGAGTAGACGCACGGTTCACCCAGCATTAGGTTGTCCCTGCTGACAGCCAAAATATATCCTGTATACTCCAAATGCTTTATTTTATTAAAGAAAATCATTTCGACACTCTGGGGTCATATATATATATAGATTTTATATTATATTTTATTTATTACACAACTGCATGGATAATTGTTCATAGATTTTATGTTCCTGCTTACAAGAGATGACTGAAAAGATCTTACAAAGGTCTCTTAAGGGTCTATTCAAAAGGCGCCGAATGTGCCAGCAATTTCTCGATTCTTTCTTTTGCTGCAATTTGCGGCATTTCAGCGATTTCCATTTCTCCAAAAACATGGTGAATTCACTATTTAGCAAATGAGCACTTTTATTTTGCCAGAAATTGGAGTTGCTGAAGTAGTTATCGGACCTCGGTGAAAACCGCCGAACTGCAGAAAAAGACTTCTATTCTACTAGGAGAAGTATAAATTAGCGATGCACTGATACTAGTATCGGCATTTGCACAAATACGTTGTACTCGTGCAAATGCTCCGATACTGCTCCTCCATACCCAGAAGCCAGCAATGGGCTGCTTTCCGGTATCCGAGGGGCTGGTAGCAGAATGCATGAAGAACATTCCCCCTCCGGCTGGCCATGTGGTCCTAGCGGGATCACGGCTGGAGGCCGCGTCATAGCCTGGCGACCACTTGGAGGACCACGTGACGCGCTAGAAACCTCCTGTCCTTATTTTCCAATATTTTTTATTTTTTTTGAGAAAGTATTTTACCTGGAAGGATACATTGAGATTTCTCTCGTTTTCAAGAATGTCATGGTTTGCTTCTCCCCTAAAGTGTCTCTGTAAGGGTAGCTCCAATACAAGGAGGATGTTGCCTATTAATCCAAACGTTTATTTTGCGCTGCATATTTTATGGCACAACATGGTCTTGATCAGATTAAATTGCTACATTAGTTTTTGAACTTTAATGACCGTGATCATTGATTTGATCTTTCTCCTTTTTGCTTTTATTTATTTTAAATTTTTTTTAAGAGCCCACAGTCATGAACGAGTGAACCGCACAGAAACACAGTTTAAGTCCCTGCCAAAAAATCAACAGAACATGCTGCCGAACTTCCTTTTTAACCTGGACAGTGTCCGCAAATGCATTGATCATAACCAAGAGGTTTTGAAGATGATTGTGAATGACTGCACCAGCATGTTTGAAAATAAAGAGTACGGAAACAATGTAAGTCATGGCCTCTCGATAATGTCCCATTTGTATGTTTATGTTGTTGTCTGTATTCTTTCCAGTAGCTGAGGTGTCCATGGGGAGGGATGAAGTGGTGATCTAGTCTTTTTTTTTTTTTTGCAAAAAAAAAATAGAAAATTAATCCTATAATGGCCAAGCAGAGCATCGGTATCTCTTGGCTAGTCACTGGGAAGCATTGTATCAGTCTTAGACATTGTTTACGTAAAATATCATTTATAAAGGGGAGTATTAGTAATGGAGGTGTTTCTGTTTGGTTTATAACCTTGTTTACTTTTCTCATGCAGGGTCATAGAAAAGCTACTCCTCCATCAACCTTTGACATGGACAAACTGAAATCCACCATAAAGCAGTTTATGAGAGACTGGAGTGAAGACGGCAAGTTAGAAAGGGATGCCTGCTACCAGCCCATCATCAATGAGATTCTCAAGGTTTATCCAATGAACAAATGGTATGTTTACTCCATAGTGTCAGTGAGTTGACATCAACTCAAAGAGGCTCACTGCTAACTTTTCCCTACTGTAGGTTTAGATTTCTGCACAAATTCATTGTATTTTTTTGCATCAAAACATTCTTTTGTGTAGCTTCCCTTTTTTTCATCTCCTAAAAGCTGTTACAGTGGAGACATGTAGCCTGCAGAAACACAACTCTCGACCTGGCTCCCACTTTGGTGTTTGTGTATTGATTCATAGAGCCCTGTGCTTGGTGTGTGAGCCACAGATGGTTTTAAAGCACACTGTATAAAAAGCTTAGGGACACACATTCTTCTAGGAGGTCTATAAGTGAATCTGTTTTTTTAGATGTGGCTTGGCATTTTTCTATATAAACTTTGTTGACTAATTGCGTTACTTTTTCTACCCTTTTTTTTGTTAACCGTAGTGATGTATCGAAAATCAAAATCCTTGTTCCTGGTGCAGGACTCGGGAGGCTGGCATGGGAAATAACTAAGCACGGGTATTCTTGCCAAGGAAATGAATGGAGTTTCTTCATGCTCTTTTCTTCAAACTTTGTACTCAACAGGTATGTCTTTTTTAGGCTTTTTAACTTTATTTCCCTGGCATTGCTAGTACACTAGCACTTTCTATACATAAACCAGTCACTTTGTGATCGTGATGAGCATGGGTCATGTATCAAATCTTCTTCATGCCTGTTTACACAAACCAAGCTATGTGGTATAATCTAGAATATCTTGCTTTTCCATGCAGTCAGAGCAAATTTTGGATGGTGTTAACTGCTCCAGGAGTCCATAGAACCTTTTTTTTATTATTTTATATACAACATTGTTTAAGAGGTCTTCAATAAAATTGGTTCAGATGCTATTTCAAAGGCTTTAATACTGGTTGTAAAGTTTGCTTAGCATTTGTATAGGTGTACACAAGATCCATTCGAAATACTAGAGGCTTAAATTCTCCTGGGCTTTTCTCCCAGTCACTCCTGACTGTTCCCCCATTGTCCCCCTCCTCCCTTTTTATAAGAGCAAAGCGTAACAATGTCCCCAGCTTTTTAGACCATGAAGATTTTTATTTTTTTTATTGTCCCTTGCTACAGCAGGTTTGAAACTCCTTTATAGTTAGAAACCAATGGTCAGTCTTGCACTACATGGTGGCAATGGATGTGGAGATCCAGGGGCAGATCGACAACTAGTGGTCAGTTTGCGCCCTGCCCACAGTAGGTAACACCCACATAAACTCCAACCACCTAATGCTACACCCAGATGTAGATTGCTGTGTTAGACTTTATTTCTTAAATCACTTTAGTTTGTCAATAGTTCTAAGATAAAATCCACTTGGATCCACATGTTAATAAGCTGTCATGCCCCCTCCAGGCTTGCAGATGGCCACCACTCACTGCAGATAAGGCTCTGCCGCAGCCCCAGTGGCAAACTTGGTTAGCTGTCGTACTATACTGATACAGTAATATGCATTGTGTATGAGTATCACAGAGCTACACAGCAATAAATATCACAGTAATGTGTATCTCAGAGCTCCGCAGCAATAAAAATTACAGTAATGTGAGGAAGTTTTATTGCAGTGAAGCTCTAATACTCCTACACACCACACTTTACTGTAAATTTCATTGCTGTGGAGCACTGATACACGCTTACAATAATGTGCGGTGTGTATCAGAGCTCCCCAGTAATGTTAGTTACGTTTAGACTAGGGTTAGAAGCTAGGATTAGAAAGTTGGGTTAGATGTTAGGGTTAGAGATTTAAATACTTTATAAATAAAATAAAGAGGGTGATTCAGTCAGAATTGGTGAGAGTGATCAGAAATGACAAAGTGGAAGAAGGGGAGAAAGAGGACCGAAATATGGAGAAAGTTTAAAATTGGAGAAATAGATGAATTCTTATAAGGACAGATGGAAAAATAAACCTATTCAGAAAGAGATTTTTAAACCGGTAGGAAGAATAGATTAACCGAAGGGCACAGGTGGATAAACCTCTCCCCCTCCCTTCACTTTTACTCACCAGATTCTTGTTTCACTTTGCTTCTTCCAGCTCTCCCAGCTGCTCCTTGTGCTGGCAGTGTCGCAGTGTCAGCACAGGGTCGTCTGGTCACATGACGACCCGTACCTGCTATGGAGTCAGTGGCAGCACATGGCGTCCTGGAACCCTGTGCTGCCAAAAAGTTGAATTCCCTGCAGTGCAGGCAGCATATTGTGCTGCAACCTGTCACAGGGCCTTCCTGACAGATCTAAGGGATCTGGGCTCCCCACCCCACGGGCCCCCAGTCAGTGCCCGACATGTCGGTTCGCCTCTGTGGACAACCATACCTGTCCCGGTGTTTCAATTTGGCTCTTTTTTTTTTTTTTTTTTTTTTTTTTTGGAGAATGTATTTTACCAGGAAGGATACATTGAGATTTCTCTCATTTTCAAGTATGTCCTGGGTGTCGAGTATGTACCGTTAGGTGTCTTGCCCAAGGACACTTACTGGAGAGGTGCTCTTGCTGGGATCGAACCCATGACTCCACAGGCTCTCTCCACGCAGAGCAGTGATGTTACCTCTACTCCACCCAGCCGGTACACATTGACTTTTGAATTGCTTGATTCTTGGCCTCTATGAAACTGTCTGTTTTTAAACATGTATATCATCCAAATGATCCCAAAAATCTTTTTAAATTCTATATTATACAGTAAAATCTGACCCTGATATGGCAATACATGTCACATTGTGCTCCATGCCCCTGTAGACAGCAATGTTTGTGCTTAATATTTTCGTACTAGAGCTTACTGTCTGTCAATCTGCAGTTGGTAACACACTTTGCCTGCTCCTTTTTAAATTAATAAAACACATGACTCCTGATGTTCTATCTGGCAGGCTAATGTGTTGTCCTTATTCGAGGTCCGCCAATGCCATGACCTTGTAGAAGAAAGCAATGTCGGTTTATGATGAGGATTAAACGAGCTTAGTTTATGCCCACTTGAAAAGTGACTTCAACATTTGCCTGCCCTTTCTTGGAATGAATGGTACTTCTCTTAATTACATCAATGCCATGCTCTGGCCAATGAAGCAATGACATTTCAAAATTGTTATTCTATTATGCCCTAGTCCTGGAGCATTGCTTCTTCGAAGGTGTGTATTTCGTTCTGTGCCTTTTTATAAACATGTTACAGGAGTTTCAGCTCAATTCCAATGTCTTTCCCTTTGCACTAACAAAATATGTATACATGATTTTTGCATTGAAATAGATGAAACGAACAATGGCATATCAGGGATGGGCAAATCCTATTGCCCGATACCCGGGACTGGCAGTTTTGGGGGCCAGGCAGATTCGCTCTTTCGATTTATCCCTTTTTATAAATGGATGTTTTCGATGTACTGACGATTTCATCAGGTGGACATTAAAGGTACCTCAAAAGACAAATACAACATATGGTGCAATATTGTAAAAACCATGGGATATATAAAACTTTTAAGACAGCCAAATGGTGACTCACGCTTGAGCTTCCAGCCCTCATATGGTAGCCTCCCAAGTTGTTTTAGGCCAACCCGCTCGCCTATAGTCTCTGGACCATAAAGATGCCCTTGTCAGATGCAGCTGGTAGGGAGCTTCTCACAGACAATGATACCACAATAGGGGCAGAAAAGGCAGTAAAAAGTATTTATTTTCCCATACTCAGAAACAATAATATACAAACTCGGGTGGAATAAAAACAAAGGAAAAAAGGGGCTTGCGCGTTTTCAGTGGCAAAGGGGAAAGAAGTTCACTGTGCGGTGAAGGAAGGGAAGCGAAACCACCTGGTTCCACGTCCGCGTTGTGGTTGATCCGATGCTGCCTGATGACGTAGGCGCAAAAAAGAGCGCAGTGCGGACCGGAAGTTGGTGGTAGAGCACGCGGACACATCTCATCTCCACAGTTTCTCTTAACGAAACGAGAACCTTTCTCTCCTATGTGAGGAAACATGCGTGGCAAAAGCAGTCTGTTCTCCATAAAAACATGTAGAAGCCACAACAGTCTTATTTGGATCGTGTCAGCATTCCTATAATATTATGGCAAAATATAAACCAGCCTAAAAGGACCGGTCAATTAAAAATAAATGGTTAGAAAACCTATTGGAACACTCATTCATAAAACACAGGGACTCCATACTCTTGATAGAAAAATATGAGCAAGAGGGCAGAAGTTCTCGATAAATTATACATGGACAAACTCTTACAAATAGCCCAGTGCCTGTCCCTCTGGATTTAAATACTAAAGGAAATTACATAATTCGAAATCTGTATTTAATCCGTTAGGGATCAAAGTATTTAGATGGAAAATCCATTTCATATCTTCTTGATTAATTTTCTTAATGAAGTCTTCCCCACGCCAATTCCTGGTAATTTTCTTAAGCACAAAGAATTGAAGGCCTATAGGTGACCCCCCCCCCCCCCCCATGAAATTTTGAAAAATTGGCAGAAACCGTGGCTTCTACATGTTTTTATGGTGAACAGACTGCTTTTGCCACGCATGTTTCCTCACATAGAGAAAAGTTGTCGTTTCGTTAAGAGAAACTGTGGAGATGTGTCCGCGTGCTCTACCACCAACTTCCGGTCCGCACTGCGTGCTTTTTTGCGCCTACATCATCAGGCAGCGTTGGATCAACCACAAAGCGGAACCAGGTGGTTTCGCTTTCTTTCCCTCACCGCACAATATTTATGAAGCGGACTGTTAAGAGGACGGTAAATTCTTTCCCCCTTTGCCACTGAAAACGCGCTCGTTGAGCGCGAAATGCGTTTGGCTTTGCAAGCCCCTTTTTTCCTTTGTTTTTATTCCACCCAAGTTTGTATATTATTGTTTCCGAGTATAGGAAAATTAAATACTTTTTACTGCCTTTTCTGCCCCTATTGTGGTATCCTTGTCGCCTGTGAGAAGCTCCCTACCAGCTGCATCTGACAAGGGCATCTTGATGATCCAGAGACTATAGGCGAGCGGGTTGGCCTAAAACAACTTGGGAGGCTACCATATGAGGGCTGGAAGCTCAAGCGTGAGTCACCATTTGGCTGTCTTAAAAGTTTTATATATCCCATGGTTTTTACAATATTGCACCATATGTTGTAGTTTTTTTGTCTTTTGAGGTACCTTTAATGTCCACCTGATGAAATCGTCAGTACATCGAAAACCTCTATTTATAAAGGGATAAATCTCTTCCACATCTGAAATTTTGAAAGATTCTATCATCGTCTAATGTATGTATCTCAAATGATGTCCCACTGAGTCTTGGCCAGTTTCTGGTGGTTATTATTGGTTTATATCTAGCCAACTCTCTGCATAGGGTATCCCTATTTCCTTTATCCATACCCCCAGGAGGGCAGGGAAGCGCTGCTTTGCTTATTTATTCCATTTTGTCCTCCATTCGGTATGAAGGTATCTTCTACTCAGCGTTTATAGTGATCTCTGCTCGACCTCTCCTATTGTAAGCACACTTCCTCATTTTATTCTATAGATCAGGGTCTGAGTGTATACCAGAGTTTTTGCTGCTCCGCACGCATGTGCACTGAGTACCAAGTGCTTCCAGTATCCTGTAGTGTCCGGCACTGTGTGGATGTGCGTGGAGCATCCTGGGGATTCCCTCCCCACCGCAGAGGACGCTCCACGTCCGTCCTGTTGTGTCCCTGCTCTGGCTCTGAGCAGGGACTCTGGGACTGCCCCCCCGGTCGCGAGCATAATCGCGCATGTGCGCAATGATGTCACAAACGGTATTCCCCTCCTGAATGGCAGTGGAATCCCACAGAAAATGCTGGGGTCCTTTTTGGACCTCTGTATTTCTGCTTGCTGTGAAAAGAATGCGCGCTATACATTTTTTTTTACTGACGGCAGAGGACTGACTTATAGTGGGTTATATAACAGACATATACCTTAAAAATATATCTTGAGATGAATGGACAGCTTTGTCCAGAGAGGTTGACGTGATGTTTTATGTCTTTCAATACATCAGATGCAGTGAAAAAATGTAGACGCCATAGTGTGACCCTAAACCATATAATGTATGCAACATGAACAGTGTATTACACTCATACTTTTCAGAGCCAAGATGTGGCTCCCACTTTATTCGCCTGTGGGTTATCTTTAGTGGCCACCCATCAGCCTCTCTATCCTTCTAATGATTCGTCAGGTATACCTCGGAAAGGTAAAAATAAACTGCTCAATAGTGTGAACCCTTGTATACATATATTTGTCTAGTAGTTTGAGAACGCCCTCACGTGACTTGGATGGAGATACTGAGCCAGCTGGGCTCTAAGCGTTGTTTCAGTTGGCACAACTCTTACAAAAGCCCCAAGGATTCCTCCAACTCCAGGTAAAGGAAATCCTATTTATTGAACCATAAAACATAAAAACCTTAAAATATAAAAAATATGACCTGCCAAACGAGTTTCACATTGGGTATCCAGCCCCTATGGCTTCCTCAGTGGCTTCTGAGCACTACAGGCAAGTGGCCCCCATTTATCCAGTCTAGCTTGGTAATTAACCAATCCTGTTGTTGCAAACGTCATGTGCTTTTGTTCTCGTCCCATGTCGATGACCTCATCTCCCACATGGGAGAAATGAAGCCTATCCATATCCCTCCTTCAACATCCTTGAAATGAAACCAAAAGTGGAAAATGTGACTGAGTTTGCGGCCGATCAGTAGACGGAGGCCAAAGGCGATCCTATATTTTCGATGCCGCTCCTCCTTAATAGAACTCCTCTTCCTTTTCATATCTCCCCATATTCATTTAGCATCCTCTTTGAAAAGACGTCCCCATATTTCAGTCCATTTCAACGGTACTTGGGGGCAATATCCCAGAAGGGATACAAGAGGCAAGCAAGAAGAAAAAGCCAGTATCCTGTAATGTTTTAAATGTGGCTTTATAAACATTTTAAAATGTAATCCTATAGGGGAAATTACTTGATACCACCTTGAATTAATTGTTCTAAAGGAAATTCTACTTTATAAAAAAAATATGACACACTTCAAAGCCTAAATTGAGACCCTTTTGGGGTAAGGGTCTTCTAGATCAAATACCCACCCTATTAATTTTCTTGTGGAAATCCTCCCACCGCCAGGTTTTCTTAACCTGTTGGGTCGCATTTCATAGCTATACTTCTGCTGAGCAATTCTATGCTTTTTTTAAAATGTTAAGGGACAGAATGACTTTCCATCCCTTTGCCTATATTATAAATGTGTTCCCTTATTCGTTCAGACAAGGGACATGTAGTGTGGCCAATATACTAAAGGCCACATGAGCAAGTAAACCTAATAGACAATGTTTTTTGACCGACAGTCCACCCCCCCCCCCCCCAATCTTGAATTCTAATCTATCCTCCCTTTTTTAAAAGCTGGGGATGAAAAAAAGGTAATCAACAGGAGACGAGAACAAAAGCACATGACATTTGCAACAAAACAGGATTGGTTAATTACCAAGCTGGACGGGATAAATGGGGGGCCACTTAGCTGTAGTGCTCAGAAGCCATCGGGGTTGGATGCCCAAGGTGAAACGCGTTTGACAGGTCATATATTTTTTGTTTTTATATTTGGATGTTTTTATGGTTGCATAAATAAGAGTTCCTTTACTTGGACTCGGAAGAATCAATGGGCTTTTGTAAGAGTTGTGCCGATTTGAAACAACTCGGGTGCAGATACGAAGCCAGCAGGGCACTGTCACGTGAGTGCATGCTTTGTAACTACTAGACCAGGGGTCGGCAACCTTGGCTCTCTGATGTTTTGGGAAGTACATCTCCCACAATGCTCAGTCGCATATTAGGCTGACTGAGCCACATAGGAAATGTAGTTCCCAAAACATCAGGGAGCCAAGGTTGCTGACCCCTGTACTAGACAAATAATCTATGTATACACTGGTTCACACTATTGGGCAGTTTATTCTTGCCTTTCTGAGGTATACCTGAAGAATCATTAGAAGGAACGAGGGCTGATGGATGCCCACCTAAGCTAACCCACAGGCGAATAAAGTGCAAGCCACATCTTGACTCTAAAAAGGTGTGTGTGTGTGTGTGTGTGTGTTACTGTTCATGTTGCATACATAATATTTTTTTCAGTCACACTATAGTGTCTACTTTTTTCATTTGTATTTGACGTATTGAAAGCAATAAACATCACGTCAATCTCTCTGGACAAAGCAATCCATTCATCTCAAAAGATATAGTGGGTTATATAACAGGCATATACCTTAAAAGTATAAGACATGGATATGGGCCACTAAGAAGCGCCACATTCTATCCTTTTTTCTTTGTATGGTTGATGTTATTGGTGGTTATATCACATAGGGTGTGATAAGCGATCGTGGCTGGTTATAATTTTTCCTTGATCACCTACACCTACTTTCTCTGGTTTGTAAATATTCTTTCGCGTGGAGTTTAAAATTTCCTCCATGCCATTTGTCATATAATCCCTCCTGTTTCTAGGCTAATGTCTATATATAGAATTTATTTGGAGGCTTGAAATTTAATCTTAAATCTGCACTAAAATTAAGCTCCTGCTAAATAGTCTATCCGTGTCTGGGAAAAGATGAACCTTTTCCAAACTTTTTAAATCCAGTTTGCTTTGTGATGGTGTTTTGTGCTTTTTTTCAATTTTTTTTAATATTTTTTTAGCTAAATTCGAAAATCACACTAAAAATGTAATCTCACCCACAGTAACAAAACAAAATTGTAGGGGGCAAAAAAGTACTGGTTTCTGCTATTTGCAGTGTGATTATTTTGAACAGATTCTTCTCTCATGTGACATTTATAATAAAGACGTTGTTGTAATGAGACTTGAAAGATGGGAATGGTGCACATAGTTATTTAAACCCCATTATGCAAATGTTAATCCTTCACGCTTGGAACTCCGTTATGCAATGTGAATCACAAAATAAAACACTTGTGATTCAAATTTTGAAACTTGTTGAACAATCTCACTGACACATGACAGATGTTAATTTTTCTCGTGCGCTGCAGATGCTCTCAAATCAACGCATTTAAGCTTTATCCTTGGATCCATCAGTTTAGCAACAACTGGAAATCTGTAGATCAAATAAGGCCAATTTACTTCCCGGATGTCAATCCTCAGAACCTCCCAGCAAATTCTGTCTTCTCCATGACAGCTGGGGACTTCCAGGAAATCTACACCGATAGTGGTGAGTTTTAAGGGTTGTGTTCTGGTTGAGCTTTTGTTCCTGTGCAAGCTGCTTTGCCTAATGAACTCTAATCGCACTTCTATTTCTGCAGATTCTTGGGATTGCATAGCCACATGTTTCTTTATCGATACAGCCCACAATGTCCTTGATTACATTGAAACCATCTGGAAGATACTTAAACCTGGTGGATTATGGTTAAATCTAGGTAAGCGAATTTGATCTTTTTTTTACGACCGATTTAACAGTGTCTTGTCAAAAATGTGCATGGACACTTTCACCAAGACTATTAAAACTGTAATGCAAGAAAGGAATTTGGTCCTGGTGGAAAATAAATATAACTGAAATTTATAAAATCTCAGCAATTCAACGTACATGGTATAGCACATCCCATATTTGTGCCAGACCAAATATATACACAAATCGGGCTCACGTATACCCCAGACCAGACCGTTTATACTTGAGATCCATATTCAATGATCATGGGGTTAGTTTCAGTATTTTTATAGTGCCAACAGATCCCTCAGTGCTTTACAACTGGAAAATACAAACCTAACCTACAGGCAGGGCTCTCTGTTCCTTTATCAGTGCATCAAATCCAGCATGTTATGCACGTGCTCTGCCAAACATCTAGTGAGCTATCAAAAGTGCTGTTAATTAAAATAACATTGAGTGGGTCATTCTACTTGTCTACTGCTGTATTAAAATGATGGTTTTACACAAAGTGGCACTTCATGAATATGTTGCTGCAAAAATCTTAAACTCCAGAAATCACTTGCAGAAAAGCGGAACCCGTTACGGCACTTTTTCTAAGGAAATATGCAATTTTAACAAATTGAAAAACCTATGCTTTTACTTTTGTACTTTTAAACAGCGCATTTCATAAACTGGGAGATTATATATAAATACTGTGTGTGTATATCTAAATGGTTCTAGTGTGGAAAATGGAGAGGTGAGTAATGACAGAATCATTGTTCACTTTATAACTGAAAAGTGGACAATGGTGTTGCTTTAGATGGATACAATTAAAGTTTTTATTTCTACAAAGTAATTTGACATGATACTTCATATGACCCTGTACTGGACATACAGTGTGACGGAAACGCTCTTGTCCAGCTCTCCAGACACCCCCTTACCAAGATCAGCTCGGCCGCGGAGTTGCTCGGAACTCGGTGCCTCAAGCAGCCTGATCTGTAGCTCCAGACCCGCTTGGCCTGATCCTCTGCCGCTTTGAATTTTCAGAGGACCGCTCATTGCCTTCTGGGGGTGATTGTAGGTGGGTAGAGTAGCTGAATGACACACAAGACAAGCTAAATGTACAAACAGGGAAGGTCTCCTTTATGGAAGGCTTCACAGGGGTATTTATACAGCAATGCACATTCAAACTTCCAGCCCACCCCAACAGTTCTGATTGGTTGGTTTCAAGTCCAGCCTGGCTTCACTTAGGTCCTCTTCAGGCTTCACTTTGTTCTACTGCATTCATGCAGATGAAGTCTTGACTCCACAGTGACCCCATACAGTCATTTACATAACCCATGGTAAAGGAAATCCGTGTTTGCCTGAGACTATGGTGACTCAAAACCTCTCAGACATGCAAACAGAAAAACAGGATAGTTTTTTGCATAATCGGATTCAACATAAACATTCTATACCAAATCTGACCTCCCATTTTGTACCATGCGGTCCTTTGTCCCTGGGACCCATGGCAGTCGTGGGGAAATGGCGTTCTGGGGTTGGAGAACAGGGCAAACAACAAAGTGAGTCTTTATAGCACAGAGTAACAGTAAAAAACATGTTTAAAACCCACAAAGTAAATGGAAATAAAGTCTTTGTAAAAAGCAAGGAGCGCCATGTCCGTTGCATGATTACTTCAGTTTGGGGGTAGATGTGGGAGAAACCACAGATTGGCGCTGAGCTGCAGGAATTTGTGCCGTGGCTGCGGTGAGCTGCCAGGGCACGTTATCAGGAATATCTGCAAATTACTGATAATCGGTCGATCCCTATTTTGTACTGTGTGGGTAATGGAAAGTTGTTGGTTTATTTCTTCAAAACCACAAAGTCCTGCCAGTGATCTTTATGGCAAATCACTTGTTAAAGGGTTAAATATTTTTGATCATGTCTAGTAACTGCTCCAGAGTTAGAGCAGTTGCCTTACCATGCATGTCTTCAAATGTGTGCATGCTATTATTATATCGAATGTTGAAAAACGTAATGTGACCCGGCCAAGAGCAATTAACAGTGGCTCAAATTAGACTTGAATCCATCAAAGCATTCTGCAAAGTGTGAAGACTGAAAAGGACTTGTCCTTAATTGACATTGCAAGAACCAGACGTTCTATGTTGAGGATATTGACGCCTGCACAAAGCATTGTATGAATGAAATATGTTTTTCAAAATTTGACGACCACAAATCTCTTGCGTATCTACAACTGCAGAAAAAGACCCCGGATAAATATTCTAAATTTTGTCCCAAGTTTAGAAATGCGCAATGTCGACGTTTTTTTTTTCTGCTTTTTTAACCCCTTCACTGCTGAGACATTTTTACCTCTTCGTGCAGCATCCTTGTTCACATTATACTTGAACGAGAACAAGTGCTGCATTAATTTAAAGTTTTATAAACACTATTTACCTGAAACATGCTCATGTTTGGGATCATTGACCCTGCTCTGGCCTTTCCAGTGATACCAAACATGACCCTCTAGCTGTCACTGAGCAGGAGATAGAGGGGGTTCTTTGGACCCCCCCCATCTCCGCCATAGGGAAACCCCTTGGCAGCTAGGGGTTAATTCCCTAACTGATATCATTGTGTGCATTCATGACGTCAGTGGGTGGAAGATGCCCCGGAGTCTTGGCTGACATCCAAGATGTCGGCCACCTCCCGTGAGAATACATTGATCTGGTGCTGAATTACAACCCGGCACCTAAGGGGTTAAAGACAGGCATCGCTGGAAAGGTCACACTGACCTTTCCAGCAATGCCGCTCTTCTGTAACTGCTCCCAATCGGGAGGGAGAGGGGTCCAAAGGCACTGCCGGGGGGTGCCTGAAATTGAAGTCATCGCACCCGGCGTGATGGCTAGGGTGTAAAACCAGTGGTCTGACACCATGGGACCCCAGCCAGATAGGAGTTTATAGGGAGAGCCTTTAACGACATACAGGGTATGTCCTCGGTCGTTAAGCGACTGTTCGGTAGGATGTACCCTGTCCGTCCTTGGACGCTATGGGGGTAAAAATGGAGTTGGAGTGAAGGCATCCTTTTGCTGTAGAAATGTTTCCATGTCTTGCATGTGCAGAAGAGTTCTCACCTAGTCAAACAAGCATTCTTACATGGGGCTTCTGTTTTGAATGCTTTACTTCTACAGTTAGAAGGTCTCTTCAGGTGAAAGCAGGTAAGAAATTGTAAAGTATGAGCTTTGCATCCAGTTAAGTCAAGACCGAAGTATACAGGGCTATGGCCATCTTTGAAAAACGTTATCTTGTGGAGACTCGCTGTAGGAACAAAAGGTTTAGTGAAAGTTGAAGCTACACCAGCAAGCTAATCTTGTTTTAACTTGCATGTTTTAAATGTGTCCATATAAATGTCCAAGACAGGTTCACCTCCTAATGTATATTTTTTTATTCAATCCACATGTTGCCCTTCCCAACCTTTTGTGCGACAGAATTGTTAGGCTAACTTTCTAAATCAGTCAGATGACCCCCCCCAAACCAACCTCCACCTACTAGGGTATATACCTTCTTTTAAAAATGGTTTACTTTTGCCTAATCTGAATCTTTATTATCCTAGGGCCACTGTTGTATCACTTTGAGAACATGGCAAATGAGCTTTCTATAGAACTGAGCTACGAAGACCTTAAAAGTGTTGTTTTACAATATGGATTTCAAATCGAGGTAAATACTGTGATCTAACCACTGGACAGACCAATCACTGTTTTGAGGCTTTTATTTTCCAGCCACAGTACAGGCAGTGTCCAAATAAAACAAATGTGATACTTTGAGATGGATGCAACAGACAGATTGCTATCAAGGTTTAATGGTATGGCAACCTTGGATAGTGGCGATGAAATCCGTTATGTTGCATAGCTCTGTTTCGCTGTATGCCAGCGTCATCCGGAGCATTAGCTTAGCAGCAAGCTGGATCAGAAGAAAATTTTCTTGCTATACAGCTTGCTGCTAAACTAATGCTGCTGATGACGCTGGCATACAGCGAAACGCGTAAAGCTATGCAACATAACTGATTTTCCTGACTGCTCCCACCCGAGGCATCGTGCAAGGCATGGTTAGATCTGGCACTTATTTAAGTCTGTTGAGCACTTAATGCAATGTGTGTGAGTGTAGTCTTGATGTGGAGATGTGATATAAGCAACATTGGGATACAAAGTAGCCTTTGTCTAAATTCTTTCCTTTTTCACTCTTTACTATACCCACAAAGGCCTGTTTTTTACTGCTACTATAGTATCTGAACAGCATTACTATCACTATTGTGCTCCACTATACTCCTCTCAGGATGCCTCCATAATGGGGGGAATTTCCTGATTGTACGACGAGACCAATACAGAGCCTATGCTCTACGGGTCTTGCAACTGTAAAATCTTTATTTTTACATTTTTTTTGTTCTATTTGTTTGCTTTGTGGTACCTTGGTATCCATTCCCTACACCTTGATTTTTTTTTTTTTTTTTTATGGTAAATGTTGAGCCCATACACCATTTTTAAGCATTTTCCCTTTAAAGTTTGTTTTATAGACTCACATCCACTCTCAGAAGGAGATTTGGCCATTGCAACCTCCAACAATTAATATATATCCAAATAAAAGCATAAATCAAAAGACTTAGTCTCAATCTGAGACTAAACTGTTGTTTTCCCCTCGCTTAGAATTAGGGATGCACCGATACCACTTTAAGTATGAGTACCGATACTTTCTTAAAAGTACTCACTGATACCGATTACCGATACTTTTATGTCATGTGACCGCTTTTCAATAACAGACTTCATATAAAAATGCGCCCAGCTCACATGTATATATCCCCCGAGATATATATATCTCAGAATGCCCCCAGCTCTCATGGAGATTGCCCCCCCCCCCCAGCTCACCTGGATTTGAGGACACTGAAGGAGGAAGGTGGATCCCGGTCGCATGGCTGTGACGAGGCCTCCGGGCCGTGGAGGCATTGACTCTACCTCCAGCTGAGATCTCACAGGAAGCTCCCACGAGATCTCGGCTGGCAGCTCCCACGAGATCTCGGCTGGCGGCAGCATCACAGCCTCCACTGCCCGGCAGCCATGTCACAGCCCTGCGACCGGACCCACCGTTAGGTGAGTATGCGGCCCGCCGAAGGGGAACGCTGGCCAAGTGCTTTTCGTGCACGTGGCCAGCTTCCCCAGCCCCGCGCTGGATTCCGGTATCGGCACCGATACTAGTATAGGTGCATCCCTACTTAGAATGCTGGGCAGCTAAGCCGCTTACCCGGGAAAATCAACAAAATAAAGCGTTTGTACTGCAATTAGGAAATTATTGGCTTGTCTCCTTTGCTGCTCCCAGTCAGACTACTTTCCCAGAGAGAACCACAGTGCCTATAAAGGCAGGGAAGTCTTAATTAGCAGTCAACGGTGAATTAACCCTATAGGGGGAAAAGTGCTTTCTCCATCCCCCTGCTCACAAAACGGTCAATCACACTGTCACAATGCTTAGTACTTTTCAAATTCTCCCCACGTAAAATAAGTTTAATGTACTCTCACCCCATTCATTTCATTTTTGTTTCTTTTAATCTTTGTCCAGGATCTTAGATTTCATAAGAAAATGTGGGAAATTTCAGGATTCTGCCTCCTTAAACCACTTTAATATAAACTGTATATTAATGATCCGCTTCTTGGAACTCTTGGCTTGAGGCCCGATGGCATAATGTACTCTGAGTTCTTGCTCAGGTGATACAGCTCACTTGTGTAATTAGTATAGGTACCTTTACAATGTTTGAACGATAGGTGTATCTGTGTTGGGCGCTGCCTGCATCTAAATGTAACACACTGAGTGTAATATGTACAGGATAAAACAAAAATGTGGTGGTTATAGGATGTTACACCTTATGTGCAGTATTGATAGTACTGATCATATAGGAAAAAAGGACTTGAAGAACAAATAACTTTATATTTTGAAATATTCTACTGCCATCTGGTGGTAAAATTCAGTAGTACGGCAAAACAGGTTTTGAAGGTTAAACAAAGCGTTCCTCAGTGTTCCACTGCCATCTAATGGCTCAGTCCGATATTGCAGTCAGTGTTGAAACGAACAAATCGCTGGTTCTCTCGTTATGCTGGTCTTTTCCTCATAGGAATAAGCACAGAGAGAGGGTATACATAGCGCAAAAATGTATCAGAGATTGCGATAATAAAGAAAAGGAGCGTTTGATCAACTCACGTGGTCCAGAGCCTATTGGGGGTGTCAGGCTCAGACTTTGGATCCCTTCTTTTTAGGTCCCTTCTGTACTTCTGCAAAAGTATTTCTCCTGTGGTCCCTGGGCTGGTGGTCCAGTGGTAGATGTGGGGCTACCGGTGGTCTACCTCCCTGTCCTCCGGAGTAAACACAGGATGCAGAGTATAAGGGTAAAAAGGGGATTTATTCATAAGATCATAAATACAGAGTAAATAAAAAAATATAAAAAGGGGTGGTGGGGTAATCCAGGACGCGTTTAGCCTTCTAGGCCTCTTCTGCTGAAGAGGCCTAGAAGGCGAAACGCCTCCTGGATTACCCCACCACCCCTTTTTATATTTTTATTTACTCTGTATTTATGATCTTATGAATAAATCCCTTTTTACCCCTATACTCTGCATCCTGTGTTTACTCCGGAGGACAGGGAGGTAGACCACCGGTAGCCCCACATCTACCACTGGACCACCAGCCCAGGGACCACAGGAGAAATCCTTTTGCAGAAGTAAAGAAGGGATCCAAAGTCTGAGCCTGACACCCCCAATAGGCTCTGGACCACGTGAGTTGATCAAACGCTCCTTTTCTTTATTAGCGCAAAAATGTATCAGAGATTGCGATATGTATACCCTCTCTGTGTTTTTATTCCTATGAGGAAAAGACCAGCATAACGAGAGAAGAGAGGACCAGCGATTTATTCGTTTCAACACTGACTGCAATATCGGACTGAGCCATTAGATGGCAGTGGAACACTGAGGAACTCTTTGTTTAACCTTAGAAACCTGTTTTGCCGTACTACTGAATTTTACCACCAGATGGCAGTAGAATATTGCAAAATATAAAGTTATTAATTCTTCAAGTCCTTTTTTCCTATATGATCAGTACGATCAATACTGCACATAAGGAGTAACATCCTATAACCACCACATCTTTGTTTTATCCTGTACATATTACACTCAGTGTGTTACATTTAGATGCAGGCAGCGCCCAAAACGGATACACCTATCGTTCCTACATTATCAGCAGGTGTGTAACACTGCTTTTCTTATCTGGGTGAGGCAGCAGCCCGCATCTCTCTTACTGGCGCCATCCCATGGATTACCCCCCTGTTTTATCTACCTTTACAATGTTTATAGAGATAAATCTGGGAATGCCAGGCAGGCAACATTTTTTACGGGGCACAGAGAAATCAATTTCCTCTCTGGGGCATATGAATTCTATATACTGCAGAGTAGCACTTCAATGTGCCTTCATGTCTGGACCACACCTATGCTGTAAAGATTCAGTTCCTGAGGGTGTTTTTTTTTTAAAAAAAAATTCTTATCACTCTTAAGGCTAGGGTCAGACGAGTGCATTCTGAGCGCACTGTGTGTCCGTGCACAACGGTGTACTTTCTGACTGACGACATGGTAGTGGCCACAGTCTGTTTTTGTGACATTTTTTTTTTGACTGACGTAGATGGGAAATAAAATTAATGTGTAAAACCATTTTGTCCGTCAAAAATGCTGGACGTCTGCCAATCGCACACACAAAGGTTTGCGGACGTGGCGCACTCCGCATGTCCGTTCTAGCGGTTTTACGTTCTTGCCTAACTTGCGTTTGTGCGTCTGCAATTCTGTTCGGACGTACTTCGTGTGTGGGTCTCTATTGATCATCATTGTATGCTACCACAGACGTTAAAATGTGCGGCAACACTGACGTGAACACTGCGCTCGTCTGACCCGAGCATGAGCCGGAGCTGTTCCTTGTGAGGTTTCAGCATTGCAGTTACATATGTTAAATTTCTATTGATGTTATTTCTTAAAGACAAATACATGAGTCCATGGGGGTCATTGGATTGTATCTGTGCTTGGAAATTTAAATGCAGCTGAGCAAAGGGACTTCTCTGCATTCATGCCCCCCCCCCCCAAAAAAAAAAGAAGTGATTAACAATGGTTTTCCTGTGTTTTTCTTTTGCAGATGGAACGGAATTCTGTGACCTCAACTTATACTGTAAATAGTCTATCAATGATGAAGTACTACTACGATTGTGTGTTTTTTGTGGCCCGCAAGCCAGAGTGATCGTCAATTTAAGTGGATCGAATGTGGACTGAAATAGGAATTGTTTTCAATTGACTTGGACTCATCATCGGTGCCTTTTTCTATAATAGGATTCATATGAAATTGCAAAGTGAGATTTGTCACAAATCAGACTATGCCAGCTTGTTTGGTTTGAAAATCAGTGGAGGAAAATGTAAAAGCAACTGATAGAAACAAGAGGAGCCAAGTAATCACCCTTGTGCCCTTCCAAAGCACTTGCATCAAATAGCGTTTGTTTTGAAGTGGGTTTCGATGGTCGGAAGACTGGATGTATACAGTATTTTGTTTCTACCTTCGGTCTCAGGGTAAAATTTGACGATTGGGGATGATGTTGACTGCCTCGGTTAACACTAACTTATGCCACAGATTGCTAAGTTTTATAAATGCGCGTATTTATATATTTTCTTTTGGAAAATATTTTACATTTAATTAAAAAAATGTAATTAGATGTGTGCTTGTTTTGAGTAGAGAAGCATTGAATCAATTGATGTGTAAAGTGAAGGAAAGCAATCATTTTTAAATGGATGAATTTGAGTCCACAATCTTTGTGGAAATGTACAGTAATTCTATTTAATGGGGTTCTCCAGGCTGCTAATAATGCTTAAACATAATTAGTTTTGTTTGTAATGAAGGTCCCCGACAGCAAAATAACAGTTGAAGTCATGTTCCCATAAACCCTCAGTGGAAAGTGGATTAGGGGACATAGTGGGTTTCCAATAATCGTGGGTGCTGCGACCCTGACTGGTGGTGGTGGTCAACAAAAATAAATCCAGAGGAGCTTCACTAAAATTTCTATCGCTCTTTGGATTTGACTTTTGTGAAATGTTGGAGTTGCAAAGGATGGGGGTTATTGAATAACCCCCATAATTCACTTTGCAACCAGGTGAATGAAAAGTAAGCTGTGAGTAGCAATAAGATTTGCTGCTACACGATTACCAGATTCATTGTCTGAACAGAGCTTTTTGCAGTCTTGCCATCTTTGCAAGATTGGGCATGTTTTGCAAATTGTACTACCCGTATCTATTCCTCATTTGTCCAAAAGGAAATGTCTTACAGCTATGATTGCACTGTTGCTGAGACTAATATAAGGGGTCACCTTCAATCTACAGTGCTTATAGGGTTAAATAACGGAGTGCTTGGAAGGTTTAAGAACCTATCTTATGAAGCCATAAATATTCAATTGAGACATTGCAGCTATACCTAATGTTTCCCACCAGAGATAAGGGAGCCACCATCTTGCCCTGCTCCCTACTGATTAAAATGGACTGATACGTTGGCTTCATTGACACTTGCTGTTGCCATTTTTCTTGCGTTGTCATATTCTTAAAAGTACCACTTGTTTGAATGCTCTTCTGCTTTCTCATGTCAAGTGTTCCCAGTGTGCAGTGCTCTATCATTGGCACAGACCTCTATGCCACCTTAAGAAATGCGTGCTGGGAACGTTGACATCTTTTTATTTTCTATAGATTTGTTAGTAATTTATCAAACACCAATTTTAAACAACGCCATGCTCTTCCAAAAGCACTAAAGTTGTTTTGGGGCACATCAGGTTCATGTGAAAGCTTGGCCAGTGGTTTGCTTAGGATTACCTTTAAACTACTGGACCTTAAGGTGAGCAGAAATAAGGTCTTTGGGTACTAAAAGTGCAGCCACTATTGCTGCTTTCCTGTCGTGTGACCAGTCTCGGGTATCCTATGGTTTAGATCGAAGATGCCATTGCAGAAAAGACTATACCATATGCAAATCAGACCACCGCCCCCGAACTAATAACCTGCTTCTTAAGTCCTCACACTTGCGTGCCAAAACCCCTGCTTCCCCATATTAAATTTACACTTTTTTTATAAACTCTTCGGTTTCTGTGGCCTATCCCATAAAATTCTAAATACTTGATCCTTTCCAGGCCTTATCATTAGAACCATTGATACAATAAATATCATCATGTTCTACCTCAGATACCATAAAAAGTATGAGCACAATTACATGATACCTAAAACCAACTGATCCATAAAGGGGCACGTGATTAAAATTTTACCCCCATCCCTTTAATTAGGTAGATGCTTTTGACAGAATTTGCCCAATTATTTCTTTTATTTTATGTGAAAATACCTTTCTCTCCCTGGTCACATGCTGCTTCTCCCTTCAGCTTAGGGCTTCTGAAATGCAGCTATTTAACACAAACGCTGTAACTCTTGGAACTTGCATACTTTTGTACGCACGCCTGCAGCCTGACCTCTATGCATACTCTAACCACTAGGGATGCACTGATACCATCACTTGCACTAGTACTTGTACAAATGCCACGATACCTGGACGCCAGCGCTGGGCTGGCTGGTTTTCTGGTATTTGAGGGGCTGGAGAAGCTGCCCAACCCCAACTGCATTAAAAGCATTTGGCCAGCGTTCCTTCGGCTGGCCACATTGCCGAACGTCTGTGATGCTGCCTCCTGCCGAGATCTTGTGGGAGTTACCCGCACAGCCCTGCGGCCACTTTGTACCGCGGCTGGCTGGAGAGGAACCCTGGCCAAATGCTTTCGGTCAGCTTCCCCAGCATCTCTGGGTATGTCTGGTCTGAGGTCTGTATACATGTGTCGGAGTTGGTATACATGTATCTGAGGTATGGTGTCTGTGTGGTCAGGGTGTGTGCAAGCTGTGCAGTGGATAAATGGGGTGTCTGCCCATACATTTCAATATTAACATAAATTGGACAGACTTTCAGCAACATCCTAAAGTATCGGTATTGTACTTGGTCCTAAAAAAAAAAAGTGGTATCGGTGCAGCCCTACTAACCACTTTAGCTTAACAGAACATCCCTCTAAATTTTTATGTATTGGGCATTTTTTTTTTTTTTAATAAAAGCGCAATGTGCCCGTCGTTGGACGGAAACCTTGTCAGGCTTGTACAAGCCACTCTTTGTTTTTTGCACTGGGGAATGGTGGAAACTTGCGGCAAGCTAGCATTTTAATTGGCTTCTGTCATCTCATGCTGCTCTCTGCATCATTGTATTTATCAATAACTGTCATTCCGAGATGGATACCCCAACACACACACTTGTATTTACTGCTAGACTTGCCTGACAACTTTTTTTATTCTATAGTTTTAAAATTGCTTTTAAAAAGGGATTCTCGGATTTTTATATAGATCCGCAATTTTGTTTGCTGACCTATATACATAAAAGGGCGTCCCTGTCTTCAAAGTTTCCCTGTTTTTCCAAGTGACCATGGCATGCCACAGGGATGCAAGCAGAGAGCCATCATACAGGCCTGCCCTCTACTCGGTCCATATGCTGCGGTGGCTGTCAGTCATGAGCTGAGTGACAGGCAGAGCAGCACACAGACTGTGCAGGGGCTGTCCTGTAGGATGGCTCTCTGTCATGGCCCTCCCTGCAACATGCCCTGGTCATCTGAGACAACAGGACTACTTGGAACAATAACACTGTTTTTATTTTTATAATGGGTGAACAAAATGAACTTTTTTTGGGGGGGACTCCCCCCTCCTTACTGAGATGCAACCACAGAACTTGAATAAGGTCAAGGTTTTTTTATTTTCCTCCCCTCCCCTCAGATTCTTACACCAGAGGCTTATGGTTTAAATGCATTCTTCTGGCTAGATATTTATTTTCTCTTTAAGCTCGTGGCCATTCTGAAAATTGAAAATCATAACGTTGTACTTGGGATAAAATGCAAATATTATGAAAATATTAAGACATGACTTCTTTTATGGAGAGCATTTTATCATTTCCGCATATATGTAAATAAAACGTTACTACAGTCGTTTATTTACGGTGTCTGTGCCTTTTTTTAAGATTTCTAAATTGAAGTGTCTAAGGCTAGGGTCAGACTGAGGCAGTGCGAACGCGCGTTCTGGCGCACTTAATCACGGCCGCACTAGCAGCAGATGCCGGGCAATGACGGCCAATATACGAAGTACGGTCGCACAAAAGTCCGGCTGCGCAACGCAAGTGGAAAATGACGCATTTTTTTCGAGAACGTTAAACCACTAGTACTGACGTACAGAGTGCGCTGCGTCCGCTAGCGGCGTGTGTGCGTGATTAGGAGACGTCAGACGCTGCTAATGTCCGGCCAACATAACGTCCAGATGCAAGAAGTGTTTTATTGATGATCCGTACAAAATCACAGATGAAACTGCGCATAGTATGACCGCTATTGCGTATTCCGTGAAAAAATACGTCCATTCTTCGAACGCACATTTTCACGGACAACGTGAAAAATGCGTTAGTCTGACCCTAGCCTAACCTGGCAACAACCTGGGCCGGACTCAGGTGTAAACATAACCAGAGCTGCTGTACCTTTTACCACCTCCATTGAATTCAGGGGCCCTGGTAAATTTACAGAGGAAAAAATGTGACCACCCCCTGTGACAACAATGATGAATTTAATACGTATCTGCGTCCTGCAAAGCACTGTCCCCTAGTGCTGGAACGATACAAGATAAAAACGAAGCGGTATCTGTAAAATAAATTACAAAACCATAGTGCAGATAAAAATATCAACAATCTTAACGTATTGGCTCCTAGTGTGTTACCATCAAATAAGATTGCTACTGTTAATGATAAAAATTTCCTAAAAAAACAAAAAACAAACTATGGGGTACAATAAATGTGGGAGATGTAAAGCTTGCGCTAACCAAGAAAGATAGATTATGGAATTTACCAGTAGCATCACAGGGAAGTCATATAGGATTAACCATTTTATTAACTGTTCTTGTAAGGCTAGGGTCAGAGTGGGGCAGTCGGAACGCGCGTGCAGGCGCACTAAATCACGGCGGCAGTAGCAGCACATAACGGCCAATGACGGCCAATATACGCAGTACGTGCGTACAAAAGTGCGCCGACACCACGCAACCGGCAAATGAACGCATTTTTCTCAGAACGTGAAACCGCTGCTACAGACGTACAGAGTGCGCTGCGGCCGCATGGCAGCGTGTGTGCGTGATTAGGAGACGTCAGACGCTGCTAGTGTGCGGCCTACATAACGTTCAAACAGCCGGATTTCCCTAGAATTGCGTTGGTGAGTACCTGCGACTGTGCGACTGTGGTCGTCTGACCACTTAAGCGTATTCCGTGAAAAAATGCGTGCGCACGCATCAACGTACATTTTGACGGTGGCCGCAGAAAATGCGCTCATCTGTCCCTAGCCTAAGGGGGTTGTATACTTACTCCAATGCCCCTGTGGGGCTCAGTACATAGGCCAAACTGCACGATCATTACATGTTCGTATTTTAGAACATTTGGGTAATATTAGAAGGCGATACACTAATCATGGTGTACCCATTCATTGTAATAATTGCCCTGCTTTTAATTTTGATTGGTTTATATGCTTTGGTATAGATTTGGTTGTTCATAATTAGAGGGGGGGGCGTGACCCTTCTAAGGATTTTAGGTTGGTTTTATACCAGTCGGCAATTGATGTGCGTGGACCTTTTTTTGTGCAAGGGTGAAGAAACTGCAATTTGACCTTCCAAAGATGGCGACTACCAAGTGCCGATTGGACCAACATTGCGATACGTCACTTCCGGCGGGACCGGAAATGAATTGCCGGCAGGAAGACCACTGGGATATGCGCTCCAGGATGAGGCGCACGACTTAACAGGTGAATTTAATTAGAATGAAAAGGTAACTATTTACCTGTTAGATGCAGGCGGGTCCTAATGTTTTGTATTTCTATAAAGTGTGACTTGTTTATTTGAACACATATATTTCCCTAATGAAGTCACTGCCTTTTTATAGAGACGAAACGCGTTGGAATGTGTTTCATTTAATGATTTAAATTAATTTTATTTTAATAAGCACCTGCGTGAACTTTCTAAAAAAAAAAAAAAAAAAAAAAAAAAATAGCTTTTCTAACCCTGGATTTCCCTGGCGGTGTGTATTTTGGAAGGAGTCCATGGTGTTAATCCTTGCTGACAGAGCCCAGGAGACCTTTTTATATCTTCCATTCCAACCAGGAGGGGATAACAAAAAGATCTGCTATGTGAGTTCAATTTAAGCAGGGGCTTGAATGTTGATTTTTATCTGCTATCTGCACTATGGTTTTGTAATTTATTTTACAGATACCGCTTTGTTTTTGCCCTGGTAAATTTACACCTGGCTCTGATTGTAGCCTGGAGAGTTTCTAAGATACAATTGCAGCATTTTCTGAAGCTTTGCACCCAGCTAGGACTTCCCCAGGCGCAGACCTTCTGCTCTAATAAAAGTCTCTGCCTTGGCAAGTGTTATTATCTTGATTGAGCTGTTCATTTTACAGTACTGTTTGTTAATGAGCCTGCTTTACTGTGACATACCTGTGCTGGGTGGAAAATAAATGAGTCCTGCTTGAACCACTCAGCGAGCTGTATCTATACCCCAAGCCTGGGCGGTATATACATAACAGGGAGTGTAACACTGGGTATCTGGGTAATCCTAGGGAGCGCTAATAATGGGGGGTACAAGGAGCCCATGTATGACGAAGCTGAGAGGAGTGCCCTGTTCTTAAGGACTGATAGTGTGAAAGATTTAAACCTAAAGGATCGTTTGTCCCTGCTTATACTGTGAACAGGAAGAAGTGGAGTCGACAGTATGCTAAATGACTGTTTTCTAGAGACCTCTCCGGATCTGCCACTTTGGCAACCAATTATCCCCATGGGACTGTTTTTGGGCAAAAATGTGTATTTTCAGGTGCCCTTTGCTGTGTCAAGCTGCACAGCACATACATTACCATACTGCAATCTTGGCTGGGTGTTTTAGAACATCAATTTTTTTTTTTTCCTTTTGAGAAAGTATTTTACCAGGAAGGATACATTGAGATTTCTCTCGTTTTCAAGTATGTCCTGGGTGTCGAGTATGTACCGTTAGGTGTCTTGCCCAAGGACACTTACTGAGAGGTGCTCTTGCTGGGATCGAACCCATGTCTCCACAGGCTCTCTCCACGCAGAGCAGTGATGTTACCTCTACTCCACTTAGCTGGTACATTATTACTCGGCTACATATTCTGTTGGATGAGCCTCGACGGAAATATAATTCCAAACCACCTAGAGGGCCAAGGTTGCTGAGCACTGATCTACAGGTGTTTAGGCTGCACTTTGCTCTGCGAGCGCTAGATGGCGCTGTACAGAAAGCTGGCGGTGTTGGTGACGTAGCATACCAGGTCATAGAGAGGAGTGTCCTATGTGGGCGGAGCTCAGGGCGGAAGTTAAACATGCTGGGTAGGTACCTGCTCATGCTGCACGCATGGTCTCCTGCTTTTAGGATTTCATTCGTGCGAAACAGCAGTTTGTGTGTGGAGGAAGCGGCGATTCGAGAAGCGGCATGAGGCCGGCTGTAATGCTTTGAGCCAGAGAGCCAACACCGGCCATGGCTAAGAGGAGACTGGAGCAGACCCCGGTGAGCCTGCTCACCCCTCCATGCAAAAGGTGCGCGCTCGAGCTCCCCTCCTCAATGAGCGGGGACCCCCCGCATAGCGCGCCTCTGCGCCCCAGGAGGAAGCCTGTGGACACGGCCCGAGTCCCTGCCCCCTCCCCGTGTGATAGAGAAGCGCAGGAAGACGCTCCCGGGCAGCCCTCCACGCCGCCACGCAAGAGGCAGAAGGTGGCAGAGATCCAGCGCCCTGAACACGCAGCCTTCAAATGCCAGGTACGCGGAACCGCTCTGCAGCCAAGCGATCCTGAACACCATGCCAGCCCGGCTCCTCTGCACCCCGCGTGCGCCCTGACAGCATCACGAGGCGGAAGCTGGTTTCTTCTTATTGGAAGTTTTGGTTTCTAAGTGTTTTTAAAGGGTTAAATGCTGTTGGGCCACTGATTTCAACATAGAGGGCAGCCGACACTTTACAAAGATCAGTTACTTACTCAATGTTGCAAATCGGTGCCCGTGGCGCGGGTGGCATGGGGGTCTGTGCCATAATTGCCATTGGGCGTCCAACTCTATGGAAATCTTGTGTTGAATTCAGTGGCCCAACAGAATTTCATCATTTATAAACCTCAGTTACTTGTGAACTAATTATCTGAACAGAAACCAACTTCAGCCTCTGTGTGGGATTGTGGGTAATTCTGAGCCTTGCAAGACCTAGCAAAGATTCCTCCAGAGAGGAGGCAGGGTGCACACCATAAGCCATATAAAGGCATGAGAATCCTCCAGTCTCACTATATAGCTTTACATTCTGTGCACATTAGGGGCCCTGATATCAGTGAGAAAGGCTGCACAAACCTTTCCCACACCTATTCCAGTGTAGGTGCTTTATTAACCTCCCTGGCGGTCTAATTTTTTCAAACTTTCGTGTCTAAAAGCGTCTCAAATTTTTTTTTTTTTAAAGAAAATGAGTTTTTGTACATAGTAAGCCTGTAATAATTAGGAATCACACACTGAAATCAAGAGTTCTTACTGGTAAAATCCTTTATAAATAAAAAAATAGTAAATACACTGAGTCCACTAAAGTTTGAAACACAAATAATTAATTTATTATCCAAAATAATGCAAATAAATGATATTCAATAAAAAACACTGAAATCTGTCTGAAAACAAGGGTAAGGTCTATTTATTATCCTGTAGTGCCACCCAGTGGCCGTTCATAAACATTGCACTTTGGTTTACAGTATTTTATGAATTGTGTATCACACTGCGGGGGACAGCGAGGGAGCCAGGAGGAGGTGAGTATGCATCCAGCCCGAGTGTGGCTCGGGGTTACCGTTCACGGTAGTGAAATTTAACCCCGAGTCACACTCGGGAATACCGCCAGGGAGGTTAATGGCTGGTTTCGGAGACCTGTGTTAAGGATCCTGGTACCCCAGGCGCCCTTTCCGCTGAAATTGGTGATCGTACGCACACACAGAATAGCCAACACATAAAGTGTGAGAGAAGTCTTTGCAGATGGAACACCAAATGTAGAATGCTTACAGGTTTTCAGGTACAGAAACCGTGGAAACACGCCCAGCCGTGGAACAATGGCTGGAGTCAGATAACAATCATGTGATTGAATTGTTGCTGGGGGAAGGTGTGGGTTGATGGGAGCATGTGAAGACAAAGGAATCCATTACTTACAGGGGTCGGTGGAAGCAGACAAACGGTTAGATTGCAAGCTCTTTAGCAGGGTCTTCTTACTGTTCTGAGTGCAAAATATAACAACTTATAACTGTAACATACAGATAACACACTGTGACAACAGCACAACACTCTACATACAGAGACTATGAAATGCAAGTAAAAAATAAATGCAAATAAACATTGACGCGGCCGTTTCCTCACAACATGTAGCTGTGCACACTGCAGGTATCTGCTTTTGGAGTCTGTTTCTATGGCACTCAATGCATCCCATATAGCATAAAATACAGAAAAGGTTAATGGCGCATGTGAATGAACAAAGAATGCTGCAAGGTCCCGTATATCTACACCACCAAGATATACAAACAAAGTCCCAATAGGCGAAAAAATATAGATGGGGCCTTGCGCAAAAGTAGCTCAGATGAAGCGTATGGAAATCCTCCTATGGAGTGGAGCCTAAAAGAAAGCAAATGGGACATACATTGCGCAGTATATCAATTGTAATGTATCACCACAATTTGCATTAGGCTGAACAACTCACATGGTGGAGAGCCATTTTACATCCGGTTTTGGAACAGTTTAAAAGGTGACTATCATTTCATGTAAAACATTAGCACTTGAGGAAGACCATAAGGTTGAAACGCGTTGTGCAATATATTTTTTAATAAATAGGTCGATTGTGACCTTTTTTACTTTCTATCGGTATACATCCTTACCTCGCTTGAGGCCTGGGGAGACCGTATATCGTATTGCATTGCATTTCCTGGTGGAGTGCTGTCTCCATTGCATTGCATATTCTAGTGGAGTACCGTCTCTATTTCCATCTGTATGAGGCAAAGAGTTCCTGCAATATGTACGAGCTGCTAATGTATGAGCCAACTCCACCATGTGAGTTGATCAGTCTAATGCAAATTGTAGTGATACATTACAATTGATATACTGCGCAATGTATGTCCCATTTGCTTTCTTTTAGGCTCCACTCCATAGGAGGATTTCCATACGCTTCATCTGAGCTACTTTTGCGCGAGGCCCCATCTATATTTTTTCACTCAATGCATCCCAGCTGCATGCTCAGCATGAGCCTGGAGCCCAGCCAAGCCGTCTGCGACAACCGGAGGACTGTCACCGCTGGAGCTCAGGGCCGAAGTAGGAGAGTATGTTGCCTACACATACTCACCTGCATCGGCCCGAGTCCTTCTCCGGTGGCAGTCCTCCTGCATCCAGTGTACGTTCTGTGTCGGTCGCTGGGATGACGTCTCGAAAGCCTTTGACCCTGGGTCAAAGGCTTCCGTGATGTCATACCGGCGACCAACTGAGAGCGGACACTGGATGCAGGAGGTCTCAGGGCCGATGTAGGTTAGTATGTGCAACACTCACCCCCCCCCAACAAAATCCGTCACCTGGGCCTGGAGGCCACCCGAGACCCCTGCTTGGCCGGCCTTCAAACTCAGGTGAGCCCTCTGCTTGGCTGGGCCTCCAGCCCGAGCTGGCAACTCGGCCCGCCTCCAAGCTCAGGTGAGCCCCAGGCTTGGCTGGGCCTCTCGGCCCTATTTTGAAAGGAAACTTTTCGGCAGATTTTTTTTTTTTTTTTTTTTTTTTTTTTTCTATTTATTTATTTTTTCTTCCCTTAAATCACCATTTTCGACCGATTTAATTTCAGTGGCCGAAATTTCGGTGCATCCCTACTTGGAATAACTCTCGTGTCCATCCTGTGGTGCAAATTAACGTCTTCCATACAAAGAATTGGAGATCTTAATTTACAGTAGGGGACGATTATGCTCAAGCTGTAGTCCCAAAATAGTGATGCACTCGGCTTTAGTTCAGTGTTTCCCAAACCTGTCCTCAGGACCCTCAGCCTGCCTGATTTTACAGATTCCCTTGGAGAAATGTAGACAGAATCCTGCAATCACTGAGCAGCAAATCATATCACCTGTGCTGTGCTTCAGATATCTGGCAAACCTGGCTTGTCAGTGGGTCCTGAGGACAGATTTGGGAAACACTGCTTTATGTCAACTGTGGAACAGGGAACTAGATCTGTGATCATTTTGTTCTGGGTGTTCACATCTCACCCCTGTCAACCTTCTTCCCAGCATACAGGAGAAGCATAATTGTCCCGTTTGTGACGAGTGTATTTATAGCTATAATTTGCGGTCATAGTATTCTAAAAACCTTCCATGCAGAGTAGGGATGCACTGAAATGAAAATTCAGGATGCGCTTGGCTGAAAACGAAAAATTTTTATTTTTCCCAAACGCAGCTTAAAAGTTTGCTCTTTGAATAATTGTTTTATATTACTTGTCCTTAATTTAAATGAATCTGAATTTGACAGAAAATGTAAACCTCTAGCAGCAAAATCCCATAATTGTTCCAATGTAATAGATTGTGAGGAGATAATGGGAGTTCTAGAAACATCTGGGGGTGGGGCTGGATTTTGCCAGCCCTGTTGTAGTCCCATTCTCTGTTCCATTAGTCTATAGGTTGCTGTACAAGGTGGGTCTGTGGGTTTCCTAAACAGCTTTAATTTAAAGTTAAAAAAACCCACAGCTTTCATGCATAGAATGCAGATTCATGTGTTTTTTATCTTAAGAAATTCACCACCACAAAGTTGTATCTGTAAATGTTCTACATAGTATTGTTAACTTTTTCATATTTGTTTTCCCCACAGGATGATGAAATGTGTTGTGAATTCAATTCATTCCAGTTTTGGAAGGCCCCATTACCGGATGTGGATTTCTCTGAAATAGAACGTGAGGACCGTATGAATGGGGAACAAACCCGCTCCACAGAAACTGCAGAGGACATGGACAGCTGATCCACAGCTTCTAGTGACTTTACAATCCTATCACTCTGGGGCAAATGAGCCCGAGGGACTTCAGGTTATTGGTTTCCTCTCTTGTATCCTATGTGTTAGGATATCTTACATATGCATTCTACCCCTCACATTACAGGAGTCTGAATACGCCAGATATAAAACAACCTTATTTTGTGACTGCAACTAAAGTTTTGAAGTAAACCAATATAAAACTTAATCTTTATTAAACAATACATACATAAAGTGTTCGTGACCGACGGTTCAGAGATAACCCTCCTATATCTCCTTATTTAAAATTATATTAAAAGCAGATGGCCACTAGTGGATGTGAGTAGAGTCCACAGCTGAATTAGTATTTGGCTCCCAGTGACAGAAATATCTAGGATCCAATTTGGGTGAAGGAGATCTCTTAACCTCCCTGGCGGTCTAATTTTTTCAAAATTTTGTGTCTAAAAGCGGCTCAATTTTTTTTTTTGAAAGGAAACGTGTTTTTTTATATATAGTAAGCATGTAATAATTAGGAATCACGCACTGAAATCCGTGCAAGCAAGAGTCTAGTAAACACAGTCCGATTTAAGTTTGAAACACGACATAATAATTTATTATCCCAAAAATAATTATCCAAAATATTGCTAATAAATTATATTCAATAATATAATCAAACCAAAAACACTGAAATCTTTCAGAAAACAAGGGTGCAATATTAGACTGTGTGTGTATAGTCTGTTTCTGATCCTTTTAGTGTCACCTAGTGGCCGTTCATGAGAAGGTCATGCTGCTGGGGGTTTGTATTGGAATATTCATTTTTTTTTTCTGCCTGGTCCCGCCCCCCTACATGACTCGCAGGGAGCGTTACCAGGAAGCAAGTCGCCGCGATCACACTGCGGGGGACAGTGAGGGAGCGCAGGATGAGGGGAGTATGCAGCCCGAGTGTGGCTCGGGGTTACCGTCCGTGGTAGCGAAATTTAACCCCGAGTCACACTCGGGAATACCGCCAGGGAGGTTAATTAAAGATTACGTTTTATATTGGTTTACTTCAAAACTTTAGTTGCTATTACCATCAAGGGTTACCCCCTACATTCCTTTGACGTAACCGAAGAGGATCTTCAAAGTTATTGTATCAAATTGCTAATAATACACCGGGATCTACGATGTTTTTTTTATTTGGTAATGTTTTTTTTGTTTTGTTTTAGATTATTTTCATGTAGCCTCTGAAAGATCAAGCTTTGTTTCCTAAAGATTGTATTAAAGTTGGTATCACAAACTCCAGCCCCCGAGATGTTCATGGCTCAATTCTCAGAATGCTTTATATGCAATAGAGAAGCATGGGAGTTGCAGCTCAGTAACATCGGGGGGGGGGGGGCAGAGTTTGACATCCCTGAATCATTGTATGTGTTCACATATTGTTGGTAAAATAACAAACCTTTTATACAAGTATGTATATTTTGTCCTTTTTTTTTTCCCTAAGTGCGGCAATTTTTACTTTAAACTGTCTGCAAAGCTTAAACAATTAAAGTCACCAATTTTCACATAAGATGGTGTTTTTGTATCATGGAGACGTGTATAGACTAGTTGTGTCTTAGTACAATGTACCTTCTAACTGCACTAAACTGCTAACTGGAAACCTTTACCTTCACCTTCCTAATGCCACCAAATATTGAGCAAAGCCTTTTTTATGTGGGCAACATGCTTGAATTGTTTTGGTATTTTTATAAAAGATTTGATTAAATTTACCTGTGGACCAGTCTGGGAGAACCCGAAAATTTTATTTTGAAACCGTTCTCCGGTGTGAAAGCTACTATTGGCTTTCACTAACATAAGAAGAAATTTGTTACAAGGCTTTCCAAAGTATATTCTTCAGATATAAAGCTGGCATCAGTCTGTTTTAAAATTTTCTTCCCTCCCACGTTCTTTCCCTTGAACACCTTGGCTGCAGAAGATGGGGGGGGGGGGGTGTCCTAGTGTTTCACCCGAACATGCAGAGAACGTCATTTCTTAACAGCCTTCGGGGGAGATCTCTGCTGGTCCGGGGGGTGGGGGGACCCTGCAGGGGTCTGACCACCCCTTGGGACCCCACCCACTGTTGTCATTGCACCCGTGCGTGATTACACCAGTAAGGGACACCTTACTGGGTTGGTAATTCCCTAAAGAGATACTGGGGTCCTTGGAACTATAATAGAGGGTCCTGCATGGTCTTTCCAGTGATAACAAACAAGACCAGGTTTTGAGTGGAATATATATCTCTATCTCTCTAACAAATTTGCTTTGAATCTAGGAGGCAGCTGCAAAAGTTAGGAGCCAGGTTTTTTTTCAGACTAAGGCTGGTGCCAGACAAGCGAACAAGATGCACCCGTACTGACCTGCCTACCGGCGTTCGTTGCAGCATTGTGACGTGCAACGGGGCTGGTCACACGCTTGAGCGCGCGCACAAAACCTCCCCGTCTAAACACTAGACACACGTTGAAGGGACTGCAAAGCACGATCCTCCCTAGGAGGATCGTGCTTTGCAGTGCTGAGTGCACTAACTGCGCTCAGCGAGGTGGCCAGACGGGCAACAGAGTGGAAGGAACCAGTGGCGTAGCGTGGGGGGCTGGGGGGGCCGTGGCCCCGGGCGCAGTTTTGTTAGGGGCGCATTTGCGCCCCTAAAACTGGCCCGGGGGTTGAGGGACCCAGATGCCGGGGAGCGCCTGCCCGGTCTTGAACAGTCCGTCCTGTGAAGTGGATGCGGCTGTGTGCGTGCGCAGCCGGTCACGTGGTCCGGCTAATCAGGTGGTACTGAGTCTCTGTACCACCTGACTGGCCGGACCGCGTGACCGGCTGCGCCTCGCACACAGCCGCATCCACTTCACAGGACGGACTGTTCAAGACCGGGCAGGCGCTCCCGCGCTGCCCGGCATCTGGGTCCCTCAACCCCCTGCCGGAGCTGGGGCAAATCCATGACCTGGGGGCAAATCCATGAGCGAGCTGGGGGGCAAATCCATGAGCGAGCTGGGGGGCAAATCCATGAGCGAGCTGGGGGCAAATCCATGAGCGAGCTGGGGGGCAAATCCATGAGCGAGCTGGGGGCAAATCCATGAGCGAGCTGGGGGGCAAATCCATGAGCGAGCTGGGGGGCAAATCCATGAGCGAGCTGGGGGGCAAATCCATGAGCGAGCTGGGGGGCAAATCCATGTGCGAGCTGGGGGGCAAATCCATGAGCGAGCTGGGGGGCAAATCCATGAGTGAGCTGGGGGGCAAATCCATGAGTGAGCTGGGGGGCAAATCCATGTGTGAGCTGGGGGCAAATCCATGAGCTGGGGCAATATCCATGTGAGAGCTGGGGCAATATAGATAACGTGTCCACAGGTTGGGGGGGGGGGCGCACAATTCTTGGCTGGCCCCGGGTGCTGACAACCCACGCTACGCCACTGGAAGGAACGTTCATGCTCGCAGACATTCCTACCGCTCTGCAAAGACGCTCGTCTGACCCCGGCGTAACAACTAAAGATTCATGGTACCATTGTCTTAAGAGCGACTACCAATATGTTTATTTAATGTCATGTGACGCTTTCCAATAAATATTAGTTGTCCATCAGACTAAACCGTGCCTGGATCAGGGATTGTGTGTTGTATATGGTGTACTTGCACAGTATGCCAATATAACACAGTCCCTGATCTGGCCATTATATACTGTGTATACCACACAGCTGATCCAGGCACAGTATATAACACACAGTGAATGTTATAGGCAGTGTACATACAGCTGGGTGAGCTGTGCCCCCTCTCCCTCTGATCTGGGGACTGTGTTTACAGGACTTTTTTTTTTTTTTATTATTATTAGCTGGCCGGGCTGTGCGATGCACGGAGTTGAGCGCTCCTCCCTCCCTTCTTCAGCGGAGAGGGAGGGGGGCACCCCCCCGTGTGTGTGTGTGTGTGTGTGTGTGTGTGTGTGTGTGTAATATATACAACAAACCAGGATGAGAGCACACCAGACATCATGTTCAATCAAGACAAAAGAACCAACAGCAGCTAAATTCATTTAAACATTGAGATTTTACCAGATTAACCCTTTAACTGCTTACAAACAATTCTTATCCCCGTTTCAAATTATGCCAAATATGACCAGATAATGGTTATAAAGAAAAAAAAAATTAAATGCAAAATTTACACTTCTCCATTTTTAAGGCTTTATGTGCATTTACTTATTGCAGTGGCATTGTTTGCCTTAGAACTCCTCTTCTCATTTCACACACAGGAAACCAAATGTGGAGGTGATGGCGGTGCTGTGAATAGAGTAGGGGTCATATGGACCCTGTATTTCCATTCTTTACACCCCAGAAAGTCAAGTTGGGTGTCATCTGGCCATTCTAATGATACAAAACATGACAATGTAAAAAAATATATAATTACATATTTGTTCCAAAGCAATAGCATTTTTCAATTGTCACGTATAAAATTAGCAATACCACTGCCATTACCGTCTCATTTCCAGATAAAATTGTGCATTTTCTCATTTCGTGTTACGAAAAAGAGTGCCCCATAGAATATATAACCACAAAGGTTTGGATAATAAAATGAGGGGGAAAAAAACTTTTTACAAGCTGCAGTGTAATATCTGAATGGAAATGTTTTAATTTTTTTGGTTATAGCATTCTGACGGGACATTATGTATGCTCCTAATATATTATATATCCTTTATTTGTAGCAGACTCGGCAGATTCAAAATATGTTTGGGTCCTATAATAAAACCATGATTTCAAGTCGTGTTTATACATGATATTCTTCCTCCCTAGCAAAGGTGTGAGGCGTAGGTGCTTGAGACTAGCTAAGTCTGTATTGACCAGTACTCGCACGATGAAAGTTCGGCAGACAGCGTCAACTTGGCAAAACTGACACATAGAAAGATGAATCCAGTTGAAAATTTTAATGATCCGACTGACAAGCTTTGTAATAGTGTACAGCAATGCAGGTGAAAAGACGTTAGTTCTGTCCAGCATTGAGCGAAAGATGGCTGGTAGATGACCAGTAATTTACCTCAGAAACTAGACTGAGCAAAAAGTGGTGGAGCTAGCTGGATGCAGCAAGGCTAAGGAAACCCAGCAGGAACAAAATAGCTATTAACTGTAAGCAAAAGGCAGAGTCAACACATAACATTAAAATATACATATAACCCTGATTCATGGGGCATGACACATGATGATCACAAATAAGTCAAAATAAGTTCCGTACACGGTTGAAATGGATCAGCAGTGAAGGGGTTAATATCTGGGAAGATTGCAAAATGATTTACACCTGGTCCAAATTATTATGCCAATTATATTTTTCTCATTTACCTAAATAGTTGATGTAAACAGTCAGCATAATTCTCATGTTAACTACTAGGTGGAAAGCCTGCCCAGAGGGCAGTCTATTGTTTTTGTCGCCAGCTCAGAATTCACGTCCATAGTTTTTTTCAATGTCCTATCCAAGAGTATCACTCTATATAAATACATTTGTAACGCGTCCATCGCCATCCCATCCGCAAAAGAAGGGCTGACTGAGCAGCTGTGATGGGTGCGCGCACAGCTGACAGCGCATTACAAAGGCATTTATATATTAGAGCAGGTTCCTCTTCCCTCTTAGATTGTAAGCTCACGGGAACAGGACCCCTTAGATTGTAAACTCGTGGAACCCCTTAGATTGTAAACTCATGGGGCCCCTTAAATTGTGTTAGGCTTAGGCGGGCATTTTTTTGTAGCGTATATTTAATGGCACTGGTATGCATGGCATGTCAGGCTGGTATGTAGGCACACTGGTAGTATGAGACACTGGTATTATGCATGGCAGACTGGTACTACGGATGGCAAACTGGTAATATGTCTGGCAGACTGGTATTGTGCATGGCAGGCAATCTAATTATCACAGGTGTCCGAGATTGTTTTCAGTGATCAAAAGAGCCCTGAGACACGATGCCATCCATCAGTTGAACTGAAAAACAAAATATTTACAGGGTTATTCAGAGAGCGTGAAAAGCAGGAGAATGACTGACTGGAGAATGAAAAATTCTAGGTCAAAATAGCCAAACCAGAAAAATTCTCCCTTTTCATCTCACTTTCCAAATCGGCTATTTTCATTCTCCAGACATTCTCCTGCTTTTCACGCTCTCTGAATAACCCTGTAAATCTTTGTGACACTGAAATAGAATTTGCATAATAATTTGGAACAGGGTGTAAAAGATGCCCCATGATTAACCACTTGAATGCTAAGGACGCGCTCAGCGCGTCCTCAGCATTCCCGCTGGTATGCGGAGGACGCGCTGAGCGCGTCCTCGCATTGGGGTCAGCGTTCGGCCGGGTACCGGCCGATCGCTGGCCCCTCCGGTGCGGGCTGACATCCTGGATGTCAGCCCGGCATCCGGAGCAGTGGCCGCCATTATTATGTGTCATCGCGCCCCCGCGATGACACATAATTCAGGCGCCCCCCCCGCATGTGCGGAGGAGGCGCCTGAAAGGGAGGGGGGGGAGGTCCTTCGGACCTCTCTCCCTCCCGATCGGCGGCTCACAGGGGCTTAACCCAGGCATCATTTGGAAGGGCACAGCCTGCCCTTCCAAATGATGCCTGGCATTAACCCCTGGGGAGCTGGATCGCAAATCGGCGCTGAAAAGCGCCGATTTGCGATCCTTCCCGGAGCTGGCCGACATCTTGGATGTCGGCCAAGCTTCCGGGAACTCCCCCAGAGGACTGGCGTCATCGTGCGCAGCACGATGACGCCAGTCCTAGCATTAACCCCTAACTGCCACGAAGTGTGGAGATAGGGAGTTCCAATGAACTCCCTATCTCCCGATCCGTGGCAGTTAGGGGTTAAATTTTGATATCGTTGGATCGGCCAGAGCATGGCCGTTCCAACGATACCAAACATGAAAGTAAAAAAAATTGTAAAAAAAAAAAAAAAAAAGAAAAATAAAAATAAAAAAAAATTAAAAAAAAAAAATAATAAAAAAAAAAATAAACACTTTTTTTTTTTTTTTTTTTGTTTTGTTAATGCAGCAATATTGTTCCCATTTCAATTATAATGTGAACAATGATGCTGCATTAACGATTTTTGTATGCGGTGCGTTTGTTAAAAATGGTGTCATTTTCCCCAAAAAAAAATGTAACGAGACCCCATCTCTAATTTTTTTAACAAGCGCACCCCATACAAAATATAACCGCAATTGCTCGCATGTTAAAATGTGGAAAAAAACACTTTACACGCTGTAAATTATTGAAAATACATATTTTATTGCATTTTTTGTTATAATATACAAACATGACATAACGTATACATATAATAATGACATATTATGAATCTACCGAGTCTGACGGAAAGAACGATATATAATATGTCGATGTCATATACTAAAATAAGCCTTCAAAACACGTTTAAACATGATGCGCAAAACAGGTAAAAAATGACCTCAGCACAGGGGCGGGAAAAGCCTCAGCAGCGAAAGGGTTAACAAATCATCTGAAGGGTTGAATTGGGCATGTCCAAACAAAAGCCCTGATGGGCCATTTCATCAAAGCTGTTTATAAAGTATTTTACCAGGAAGGATACATTGAGATTGCACTCCTTTTCCAATTATGTCCTGGACTCAAGAACATTGGATTCTTATAGTAGGTACAGAAATACAAAGTAATTCAAGATATTAGAAACAAAACACAAATATACAGATTAACAGAAAATAAATATGTAAGAAATTAACAGGGTTATTCAAAGAGAATCGAAAAGTCACCGCATGTTCGGTGACTTTTTGTTCTCTTCAATTTGGTGATCCCATTTCGGCGACCCTGCAGGGTGTTTCCAACAAGCACCACAGGGTCGTCGTAGTGCAGGGAAAAGCCGCTGCAAACCAGCTGAGTACTCACTGCTAAACCTGGCGAATGCACACCGAAACCCACAAAAACATCTGGATTGAACACGCCAGAGAAACCCGAGCAGCCGCCGGAAACAGCCGACACCGCAGACGAATGGAGTGGGGGAAAAAAAAAGTTTGCTTGAATGTTTGAAAAGTGAAACACTGTTTCCAAACAAACTACAGAACGAAAATGTCTGAAAGTTACATATAAGATCCAATGAATGATAATGAAAAGGGCTGTTACAGAAAAAAGAAACCAATTTAAAAAACGAACGGAAAAAAAATTAACAAAAAAATCCCGAAAAATGCATAAAAGATCCTAAAAAGTCTATAAATAATCAATGGCTTATTAGATATTGAATTAAAACGGAAATATTTTTAACATTGAGGCCTATGGGATTCGCTTGAATAAACCTGTCGAATGAAACCACCGAACAGCAGGGCAATTCGGCAACTTTTCCCTGCTGGTTTTCGTTCTCTGAATAGACGAAGCATTGCTTCTCTATGGGGATTTCACTGCACCCAAACAGGCAACAAACAGGCACCGTATGTGCAGGCAATTTGCCAGGATTTGGCGAACTACCTGCTCTCTGAATAGCCGAATGGCCAGGAGCATTAACCGTACGCTGAATTTCACTGTTCGGTTACCTTTTGGCCACAATTCGGATCTCTTCGAATAACCCTGTGTGTCACTATGTTACATGTTTACAGGTACATTCTGTATCAAGGTATGTTAATAGGGATCTCTTAAGTGACTTAAGTATGGGGCAGGATTTGATGGCGTCTGGGAGGTTATTCCATAATTTTGGTGCTCTGTAGGAAAATGAGGATCGAGACACTTTTTTTTTTGTGTTGTGTTTATAAAATGAGGGAACTGCTGGGGGAAGCAGCCTATTCAGGTAGGGTGGTAGCTTCCCAGAAAAGCTCTTAAACACCAGGTTGGAAAGGTGAAGGGTGCGTCTAGATTCCAGTGACGGCCAGTTTAGCTCTTTTAACATGTCACAATGGTGGGTCGTGTAGTTACATTGTAGCGCAAAGCGGCAGAATGAGTTATACAATGTAGTAAGTTTAAGGCACAGAATTGTGAGTTTCAGTCTTTCTGAACATTAAGGCTATGGTCAGAGGAACGCATTCTGTGCAGACTGTGTGTCCGTGCACAACGGACGTACTTTCTGACTGACAAGGTAGTGGCCACTGCTGTAGAAGGGAAAATTAATTAATATGAAAAACATGTTATCCGTCAAAATGCTGGACGTCAAATATGCAGTCTGTCTGACTTCGTTCCATCAGTCACACTCAAAGCTATGCGGACGCAGCGCACTTTCTGCGTCCGTTCTAGCGGATTTATGTACTTGCCTAACCTGCGTCCGTTTGCCGTGTCCGTTGTGCGTCTGCAGTTCGGTTCGGACGTACTTCGTGTGTGGGGCTCCATTTGTCATAATTATATGCTATAACGGACGTACAAATGTGCGGCAACACGGGCGTGATCAGTGCACTCGTCTGACCCGAGCCTACATGTGCACTATTAACCATTTCTACACTTGAAGATTTTTATATTTCTTCTAAGATGGTTTAAATGGAGTTTAATGTGTTGGTTTGTATGGGTTACAAAAGATCTGTTGATTAGTAGTGTCGCCTATATTTTATCAGTTATAGTAGTGGTTCCCAACCGTGGTCCTCAAGTACCCCTAACGGACCAGGTTTTAAGGAGTGCTTTGGGGAAAATGCAGACTGAATCTTGCAATCACTGAGCAGCAAATTATATCACCTGTGCTGTGCTTCACATATCTGGAAAACCTGGTCTGTTGGGAGTACTTAAGGACCGCGATTGGGAACCATTGAGTTATAGGAACGTTACATATACGATATTAATATAATGTAATTTTCTTACTATTGATTATTCTGACATTCTAGTGAAAAAAAATGTTAACATTTGTACTAACTTTACTGTATTCTTGTTTTCTACCTTCGTCCAAATATTCCTGGACTGCTTTATCAGCGTTATTCCCTTCCTTACTATTTTCAATTTATTGAATAACCCAGACTTCTAATGTGACGTATTGCAGATTTAGCAGAGAACAAATATTCTACACACCTGGAACAACCTTTATTCTTTCTCCTTTCACAAGCCCAAATCACTTGCAGTATCCATAATCTCCATGAGATGGCACTGTCTAATAAAGATTCCTAGACAATTTAATCCAGGAACATGATAGGAAAATTCATATTACGGGATTAAAAACCAAAGTTCTGAAAGGTATTATTAAAGATAAGAGGATTTTTAATATTTCCATAGTTAAATAATTTTCCCCAAAATATTTTGCTATCATATCTTTAAAATGTCAACTAGGAAATGGATACCCAACTATTAGGTCAATTGGTAAGCAAGTAAGTGCTCTTCAAAAAAATATCTTATATATTAGCCTGCAAAATGTTAAAGCAGAAGGTCCTTGTATAAGTCGGCATGGGGATCTCTGAATTTCTTATACAAATAACTATGAAATAAAATGTTTATTTTTATGAAGATTTTATTTACAAATTGTGAAAATTAAATAATTCCTTGGAATTTTTTTTATTTTTGGCTTAGACAACCCATCCCCACCTTTATACTAAAGATGTAGCTGCATTTTAAAGACCATCCATTTAATGTTTACTATTTGGGAATAACTGTAATACATACAGTATCTCACAGAAGTGAGTACACCCCTCACATTTTTGAAATGTGACATTATAATATTATATCTTTTCATGTGACAACACTTAAGAAATGACACTTTGCTACAATGTAAAGTAGTGAGTGTACAGCTTGTATAACAGTGTAAATGTGCTGTCCCCTCAAAATAACTCAACACACAGCCATTAATGTCTAAACCGCTGGCAACAAAAGTGTGTGGCAACTAAGTGAAGATGTCCAAATTGGGCCCAAAGTTTTTGTGTGGCCACCAATATTTTCTTGTACTGCCTTAACCTCCTTGGGCATGGAGTTCACCAGAGCCTCACAGGTTGCCACTGGAGCCCTCCTCCATGACGACATCATGGAGATTTTGGATGTTAGAGACCTTGCGCTCCCCCACCTTCCGTTTGAGGATGCCCCACAGACTGCTGGCCAGTCCATCACCTTTACCCTCGGCTTCATTAGCAAGGCAGTGGTCGTCTTGGAGGTGTGTTTGGGTTCGTTATCATATTGGACTACTGCCCTGTGCCCAAGTCCCAGAAGGGAAGGAATCATGCTCTTGTTCAGTATGTCACAGTACGTGTTGGCATTCATGGTTCCCTCAATGAACTGTATCTCTCCAGTGCCGGCAGCACTCATGCAGCCCCCAGACCATGACACTCCCACCACCATGATTTACTGTAGGCAAAACACACTTGTCTTTGTACTCCTCACCTGGTTGCCGCCACACATGCTTGGCACCATGTGAACCAAATAAGTTTATCTTGGTCTCCTCAGACCACAGGGCATGGTTCCAGTAATCCATGTCCTTAATCTGCTTGTCTTCGGCAAACTGCATGCTTTCTTATGCATCATCTTTAGAAGAGGTTTCCTTTCGGGAAAACAGCCATGCAGACTAATTTGATGCAGTGTGTGGCGTGTGGTCTGAGCACTGACAGGCTGACCCCCCACCCCTGCAACCCCTGCAGCAATGCTGGCAGCACTCATATGTCTATTTCCCAAAGCATGTGATACTATTACGCACGTTACACAGTGTGACCCTCCCTGTCGAGCCATCAGAAAGATGCAATGGACACAGGAAGGGGGGGGGGGGTCACACAGACACACTCAATGTGTATTAAGAGGGAGAGTACCTTTTGGCAGGTAATTTGGTATTGTTGGATGCAATGTCCTATTTGAGCAGATAAAAAAACTTTGGTTCTTTCTCTCCATTAGATTACCTGCAATACGGATGGCACATGAATAACTGAAATGGATGGGCTCATAACTTTTTTTTTTCCTTTTTGATGTAGGTTAAAAGCCTAAACAGAGTAATCCTTTCCATAGAACTAATCATAAAGCGTCAACATAAGAATAAGCCATAGATAATAGGAAACAAGCAAACACACAAGGCCAATAGGCTACCTCGGTATTCTGTCAATACCTTAACTATCATTCATATACAAATATTTGAAAGAGACACATGGAATTTGAAAAATGGTAGAACGTAAATATTCTCCATTTTTTCTAATATTCAATAGCAGCCTGCGCTAAGGTTTGTACAAAGTAAAACTGAAGCTCTGTTACGTATATACTATGGAGTGAAGGCACCAATAAAAATGTATTTAAATTAAAAAAAATCAATATACACTGATCAGCTTTCACAACATTAAAACCACCTGTCTAATAATATGTACGTCCCCCTCATGCTGTCAAAATAGCTCTGATGCAGACTTTGCGAGGTGGGGCCTCCATGGATCCAATTTGTTGTTCCAGCACTTCCCACAGATGCTCAACAAGATTGAGACCTGGGCAATTTGGAGGCCAAGGCGATACCTTGAAATCTTTGTCATGTCTCTCAAACCACTCCTGTACAATTTTTTGCAGTGTGGCATGGTGCGTTATCCTGCTGAAAGAGGCCACCGCTATTACCATGACGAGCTGTATGTGGTCTGCAACAATCTCTAGGGACGTGGTATGTGTCATGTTCTGAGACCTTTTTATTGTGATTGATTAGAAGAATCTGAGCACACAACCAGCCAAATTTAATAAAATCAGAGCTTTATTAAACACCTATTAAAAGCTATAGATATTGGCCAAGCCTATATAGTATAAATTGCATCAGCATAACATTGCAATAATGCAACAGATGCATCTCATATAACAATTTATATTATAGTATAAATATTCTTCCTGCCACAGGAAGAAAGCTTGGATGCTGAAATGTCGAAATCTCCTGTTTGATTCATATTCATGGCCAGATTTACATCTCAGGAGCCCGTAGGCACAAAAGTCAGGAGTGCCCCTACCCCTCACCACCCCCTCCACCCCAAAAAAGTGGCACAAATATTTTTTTACATTTTTGTTTTGGGGAAAGAAAAAATATATATACATTTTAAAAGACTGAAAAACACAGAGGCAGAATCTGTAGCTATAAAATTAATCATAAATGGAGTAGAATGTTAGGGCTCAAGTTAACATTAAAACAAACACGAATAGTAACCTATCCCTAACCCTAATTTCTATCCCTAGCTATGAAAAATGATGCTCAATTTCCACCTGGAGCAACCAAAATTCTGGGCATCAAAATATGTCTGCGACCAAGGGTCTTTCTCACCCTCGTTTGCAGACAAATTTTGATGCCCAGAATTTTGGTTGCTCCAGGCAGAAATCGATCTTTATTTTCATAGCTAGGGATAGACTTTACCACTTCATTTTTTGATGCAACTGGATTTCTGGCAATTTCTGAATAGGATATTAAAACTTGCTTTGCTTTGGAACAAAAATAAGTGGTGGCTTGTTTTTTTTCCTTTTTTGTTAGTTTTTTCCCTACATTTTACATGGTCAGGTTTGGTTATCATTAGAAAGGTCAGACACTGACCTGTCCAATAACACCTAACTTGAACTTGTGGGGTGTAAATAATGGAGATACAGAGGTACAAAGAACCCATGCTCTCTTCACAGCAGAGCTTATATTTTAGATGAACCAATGCATAATAAACACATTGCACCATCACGTCCACATTTGCTCCCGGGGTGGAAAATGAGAAGGAGAGTTAGTGCAGTGGCATTGTTTGCGTTAGAACTAAAAACACATAATGCCACATTGCCTTAGAACAAAGAAAAAAGTAAATTTAGCATTTTACTTTTTTCCATTTAAAATTTTTACACATTACATAGTCATATTTGGTATTGTCGGAAAGGCCAAACTCTGACCTTAACAGTCACACCTAAATTCATCTTGTGCAGTGTAGAAATCAATGATGCAAGGTTCCAAAGTCCCCTTAGCTCAGTGTAGTAGTTTAGGTTGTTAGTGAAAGAATGTGTTGTGTCATCACCTTCACACTTGCTGGCAGTGTAGGGAATGGAAAAGGGAGTTAGTGCAGCATCATTGCTCACTTTATAATTGTAAAATAGACATTAGGGCTGCAATAGAAGAAAAAAACACAAAATAAAAATATAAAAAAATATTTGTTTTATTTTTACATAAACCTGTTTGGTATCATTTGGAAAGGCCATATGCTGGCCTTTCCAGTACTACCTTATGTGCCCTGTAGCCTTTAAGGCTCCAGAGACACGGCAGTCTAAATGATTGTAAATCTTATTCTTTTTTTTCTTTCTATTTTTTTTAACACAGCAAGATGCCCCCTTGTGGTAAGCGCCTGTAGGCACATTATAAACGAGTGGTGTGAGAAATAAAGTGCCATTAAAGTGATAATATGAATATATACAAATTTTTGCTCTTTGAAAGTGGGAACAAAGGTCACCTATTCTCCCAAAGACCACCAAATAAACATATGTACAAATTTAGAATTTCTTTAAGTGCAATATATTATTGTGATATAATGGCAAAGTGCCACATGCATAGAACAATAAAAAGTGATACTTATATTCTGATTGGTCTAGATATTCAAGATCCTCAAATGGTCAAAAAATAAACAGAAAAGAACAGCAGTTCTATACAGTAGTTTTGATTGAAATGACAAGATGTGTGGACACTCACATTTTCCAGAGCCTATAAATAGTGGCTCTGTAACAACAGCAATGTGCCAACTTTTGAAATGGCACTGTTCACTCTGTTATCTCACAGGGTTCCTCAGAAGATGGAAAGAGCACAGAGAGGAAAAAAATCATAGGGCATGATATCACACTTCCAAATACTGGTCAGACCAGACAAATAAGTGCTCACTCATCTGAATTAGTGCCGTTGCACTTGGCTTTACGTAGTTTGCCTCTGTGTAACATTGCCAGTGCTGTTCTGGACATTCTGTGCATCTGGCGCCTCCTCTGGCTTCTATGGATATTGCATCCAAGTTCTGGACCTTCATTCACTTTTTGCCTTCAAGCCCTGGATACTCACCTGGACTTATTTGGTTCATTAAGAACTCTGCATTTAAGGAGGCATCACCCAAAGAAGGGCGCTGCCTCATTTTGGAATTCACTCTGATCAAGCCTCCAGTTAATCCTTGTTCTCAGTCTGATCCATGTTCTCGGTTTGATCTGTGTTCCTCGTCTTGATTCTAGCCTCATTGTGATCCTGATTCATTGTGTATGCAGTTCTGGTTAAAGTCCTAGTTTGCTTTTGTTTATCCTGTCTGTCTTCAGGTCACGTCTCGGTCAGGTATTAGTCTTGTGTATTCCCCTGCCTAATTCATGTTCAGGTCTGTCTTGCTTAGGTGCTGTTTGCATTATATATATATCCTGTCTGTTTTTCCGTTTTTTTTTCTTCGTTCTTCTGTCTCTATTCAGGTTTATGTTCTTGGTTTATGCTCATGTCTGATAGTCATGTTTTCTCTAGTTTAAATCAGGTTTATGTTCTTGCTTATGTTGCTCTAGTGTTTAGCCCTCATGTTTTTTGATTAGCTATCTGTTTCATGCATTTCGTTCTGTTTTGGTATTTGTATCTCAGTATTTTGGTTTATCTCTAGTACTCAGGTCTTTAGTTTCATGTGTGTTTGTTCTAGATCCTTGCTGTTGTAAATAAATCTCTTGTCTGTTCACTGCTCAAGTAGCTCACACCCTTTCTGTACCATGTCAGGCCAGGTCCCACGTTACACTCTGACACCTTTTTAATTGGGTGGTTTCCAACCTCCTCTTGGACTATATGGATCTCTGGAGCAGATGGTAAGTAAAAAATGGACTGGATAATTATAATAGAATAATATATTCTAAAAAACAAAGTTCTAACAATACATAAAATACTAATATAAAAACAAAGTACCAGTGGTGGGGGAGTGCTGAAACGTGTCTCGCTGAATCAAATTCAGCTTCCTCAGTCAGTGAGCTCCCCCTTATAGAGTCTCTTTTTATACTGTAGTAGTTCAGAAAATGGCGTTGCCATGCCGCTGCACACTGGAAAAACTGAAAGTGAAAGTACCCAAGATTTCGTGGGTAATTGTTTTTTCTTGAAAAACGAGTCTTGGGAGCTGTCCTCGCTGCATGTAATGGAGCCCTTGTTGTTTTGGTGAAATCCAAAATGGCGTCTGCTTATGACGCATCACGTTTTTTCGGTCACATGGTTTCAAAATAGCTGCCAGAATCGTTGAGTAAGGGCAAAGAACAGCTAGCGGGTAACACTTTAATCCTCTTCTCAGTTCTCAGAAGCATTTATCCACAATTGGGTGGGACTAAATTTGACATCTAGTGAGCCAGACTTCATCATTGCAGTGATCCAGAAAGTAGCAATCTATGTGACCGACAGTAGCTAGTAAATCACACAGTACTAAACTGGAATGGTAACTCTGGTTAATGGCAAGATCATCTTATTAGGATCAGTATGTACTATGAAAGATCAATAGCAAAACATCAATATGTAACTTCAAAATGTGCTGGGCTATTTAACATTTCCATCACGACCAACACTTTAGAAAGAAGTATCTTTTGATGAGTTTGTATAACTGATTAAAGAGTGTACCAGTGATTTTTACTTCACACAAAGAGAGTAGCTATACTATGGTGATAATAAAATGGATGGATAGTTCTACTTTTTTCTTCCTACCTAATGGTGGAAAGGTTTTATTCAGTTAAGCCTGCCACATTAGGTGGCTGAAGAAGATAATGTGATCATTTCATGGTAAGCACAACTTTGGTTTTTGGGAATGAAGCTAACTCCACACTGAGTTAGCCAAACTGCTAGCACATCTATAGACTTTAAGAAAATTCTTATCAAATGAGCAGCCGAATTGACAGCATAGTTATCACGCCGACAGTTCATTGTACTGATGTACAGCGAACACTAAGGCTAGGGTCAAACAAACTCATTATTCGCAGCGACCGTCAAAAAGTGCGTCCGAACGCATTGACGTATTTTTTCACGGATTTCCGTGAAAACAGTCATACGATGTACATTTTCGTGCGTGATTTGTTACGGATCCAAACCAGGAAACTTTGGGTGTCTGGACGTTCTATTGGCCGGACATGAGCAGCGTCTGACGTCTCCTAATCACGCACACACGCCGCTATGCCAACGCAGCGCACTCTCTATGTCAGTACTAGCGGTTCTACGTTCTCTAAAAAATGTGTTCGTTTGACGCTTGCGTTGCGTGTCCGGACTTTCGTGCGGCCGTACCTCATATATTGGCCGTCATTGCCCGTCATTTGCTGCTACTACGGCCGTGATTAAGTGCGCCTAAACGCATGTTAAAGATGCGTTAGTCTGACCCCAGCCTAATATTTGACAGCAGGAGTGCCTCCCTACAGATGTTCCTCCTGTACCCAGTCGTGATTTCGGCTGACATCCTAAGGAAAGTGTCAGCACCATTATAAATGGCCAATTATGTGCAATGTCCTACACAGATATTGACATCTAATCTAGATGATAGGATATATCCAGAGAAGTAGGTATCCCACCTAAAATTAACTTCCATGACAGCAGCACCAAGAGAGCTAAAGTTAATACATTAGTGCAGGGGCCTGCAGCCAGGACCATTCAGATATTTTGGAACTACATATGCCATGATGATCAGCCACCCTAAGGCTGGGGTCAGACGAGCGTAGTGTTCACGTCCGTGATTGCGCCTAAAAGTCCGTCCGTGATAGCATGACAGAAAGCCCATCGGAGCCCGTTACACGAAGTACGTCCACACTGAACTGCGGACGCGCAACGGCCGCGGCCCACGGACGCAAGGCACGCAAGAGCGTACAACCCCTAAAACGGCCGCACAAAGTGCCCTGCGTCCGCAACGTCCGCATAGCTGTGTGTGTGCGTGATGGAACGTGGTCATACAGACTGCATTTATACGTCCAGCATTTTTCACGGACAAAATGGTTTTGCTTTTTATTTTATTTTCTCTCCTACATCCGTCAAAATATACGTCAGTGAATAAAGGACTGTGTGGCCACTACTGCGTCTTCCGTACTGACGTACCTCCGTGTACACGGACGTACAGTCCGTAGAAATCACGCTCGTCTGACCCTAGCCTTATACATGACTGAGAATCTTGGGAGATAAAGGTCTAAAATATCTGAGGGCCAACACTGCTGACCTGTGGATTACAGTGTTGCATAGCCCATCCTTTTTCTCCACTGCCAACACCATAAATGACCATTTACACTTCTCATGATAGCTAATTTCAACCCAACGGGCACTCTCGGCTGCCCCTCTCTAAAACCAGAACGCTAAGGGGAAAAAATTAGCGATTGCTAATTTCCTTTTTGCTTCCCACTTTCACCATCAGATTGCCCCACAGCGGCTGCTAGGCTCGCGGATGCTGGGGGGGGGGCAGCACTACCGTGCGTTCCAAGTATCCGCTCCATGGACGTCCATGGAGTCTCCTGCTGGGCCACATGACCAGCAGGATCTAGCCACTCGCAAGATCCTTCTGGTCGACAGTGATCGCAGAAGGAGACTGGGGACTTTTTTCCCCCAGTCTCCTGCTCCTGGCAGCCAGAAGCAACAGATTGACCGCTGTTCTCGCCGCGGGATGAGAGGCGAGTATTTGATTTTTTTGGGGGGGGGGGGTTCAGCTGCTGCTAACTGGTTCTGCAGCAGCGGAATCAGTTAGCAGCAGCAGCTCTGAGTTGGTGTTAACCTTTTCAGTTAGGGCCAGCTCTTAGGATCACAAGGTCCTAACGCTAGTTACTAACGCTAGTTAATCTCTGCTTGCACTTTGCGTTCCTCATGTTAAGTATAGGGAGCACAAAGTGCAAGCAGAAGTTAACTAGATTAACTAGTTCAAGGACTTCAAAAGGTATCCACGATTCGACCATGACTTCATTCAAGCCATTCCTCTGCTTCACTCCTGCTGCGTGCATACATTTTTGCATTTTATGTATAATCCCCATGCTAATTATTTTTCCCTTTTAATGTCTTCCCCCATTTCTGTTAGTTTTTTGTACTGTTGAATCCTTTGCTTCCCCACCAGGCTTCTGCCTCCCCTCCCCCACCTCCTCCTCCCCTTCCTCCCCCTTGCATCTCATTACCTAACAGCTCTGCCTTTCCTTCATTCAGCTCATCACACACAGCCACAACTCCAGACTCTGCACTCTGCAGTGCCACCTGCCCCATCCATCCACCCTCCCACCCAGTCCTAGGCTCAAACTTATTCATTCCCCTCCACCGGTAGCCACTTTATTCTAATCAACCCGTGGCTTGCTATTCTCTCTCTAGCCACCAGATCCACACTCACCAACTCCCCTTCTGTTTCACTCACCCCTGTCCTTTAGATTGTAAACTCATGGGATGTCTGGCTGAGCACTTGTGTAAAGTGCTGTATCAGTAGGACAATTATCCTAAGGGCAGGGCCATCTGTTCCTTATGTGTTTTAGTAGGTCTCATGTCTGCAATCCCCCATTGTACAGCGCTGCGGAATATGCTGGCGCTTTATAAATACAGAATAATAATAATGCAGGGCTCAAAATTTCAGGTCCCGAGCTACTAGCCAGGCCTTAAACGTTACTCGCCACCAGTTGCCATAACCAACCCCTACCCTTAACTCCGCCCATAAACACACCCTCTTAAATTATTTCATTATCGTTAACAATATAACAAAGCAATGTAAACAAAGGAAAATAATGTGCGCTGTGTATGAGTGTATCACAGAGCTCAACAGTAATAATACTCACACTCATACACACTGCACATTACTGTGAGTTTTATTACTGTGGAGCTCTGTGATACAGTGATGTGCAGTGTGTATGAACATATCACAGAGCACAACAGCCTCGATACCACCGGCCAATCCCATTCTTCATTATACCCCCCCCCATTGCCCCCTCCATTCTTTATACGCAGGTCCCACATTTTTATTTCTAGGCGGGTCCTGTTTTGTTTCTAGGCAGGTCCTGTTTTGTTTCTAGGCAGGTCCCCTGTTTTGTTTCTAGGCAGGTCCCCGGTTTTGTTTCTAGGCAGGTACCCGGTTTTGTTTCTAGGCAGGTCCCCGGTTTTGTTTCTAGGCAGGTCACCCCCTTGTATGTTTCTAGGCAGGCCCCCCCCCCCGATCGCCACTCACCAGATCCTCCGCTCTGTTGCCTCCTCTTCTGGTCTTGCGTGATGTGATGTCACGTTGGTGGGTCAGGTGACCCGCCAACGTGACTCTCGCAGGAGGGGGCACGCCAAAGCAGCGTGCCTTCCCAGACTCATGTTACGAGTGTGGGAGGCACGCAGGCTACGCAGCTCTGATAGAGAAGCTGAGGATCAGCAAGGCGGCGGCGGCGACACCCGATAAGTCTGCCCCACTCGCCTGCATTTAATGTCCACTCGCCGAATGCGAGTAGAAATTTTGAGGGCTGAACTAAAGTACAGTAAACTCGCGCGATGAATCACTATTTACGAGGGACTAACGGGTTTTTTAACCCATTAGCGAATCGGAGGTGATTCAGGCGCAGGGCTATTAGCTCTTATTAGCTAACGCTCACGCTAGCCTTAGCTTGCAGGAGGTGATAGGGCCCCACATGTCCTTACTTTTTGGACTTTCTTCATTCTGTTGTCACTGCAGTAGCTGACATGCTTTCATTTATCAACCTGTACTTGCTTTTAAATCTCCTATGTTCCAATTTGTTGGCTTTCTGCTCTTCGCAAACCCTTATTCATCTTTTTTCTATTCCTGAGCTTTTATGACATCATATTGTTGTATATTGCCATGCCAGCTGGTGGTCCTGCAGTGAGGTTTCCTCAACAGAGAGGGAGCCATTATGGAAATCTGGCTTCTGGGACTGCTGCACCTTGTCAGAGACCTAGGAGGCCTTTAAATAGCAGAAACTGTTAGAGATCTGAGCCCTGCCGTGGTTTTCTGTATACCCCTCGGCACGTTCCTGTATTTCTGTGATCCTTTGGTTTTGACTTCGGCTAAGTATTCTTGATTCAGATTTCTGCTTGTGTCCCTGTTTTTAGTTTATATGGATTCTGTGTTCTGACCTTGGCTTTAGTATCTGGACTTTGGGTTTGCTCTACTCCCTATATGGTTATTTGTTATACAGATTCTGTGTACCGACCTCTGGCTTTGTATTTGTGATGCGATCTTGCTCTTATTCCTGTGATTCCAGTACTTTTTATTCAGAAATAGTACTGGCCATTCTAAGGTACAGTCTGTCAGATTAGGCGATTCATTGCTTTTCTGAGTTTTGTCTGCATGCTGGGTGACTCTCTATCCTGACATACAGTCAGGTCCAGAAATATTGGGACACTGACACAATTCTAACATCTTTGGCTCTATACACCACCACAATGGAGTTGGAATGAAACAAATACAATGTGCTTTAACTGCATACTGTCAGCTTTAATTTGAGGGTATGTACATCCAACTCAGGTGAACGGTGTAGGACTTACAGCAGTTTGCAGATGTGCCTCCCACTTGTTAAGGGACCAAAAGCAATGGGACAGAATAATAATCATAAATCAAACTTTCCCTTCTTAAATACTTGGTTGCAAATCCTTTGCAGTCAATCACAGCCTGAAGTCTGGAGCGCATAGACATCACCAGACGCTGGGTTTCATCCCTGGTGATGTTCTGCCAGGCCTCTACTGCAACTGTCTTCAGTTCCTGCTTGTTCTTGGGGCATTTTCCCTTCAGTTTTGTCTTCAGCAAGTGAAATGCATGCTCAATGGGATTCAGGTCAGGTGATTGACTTGGCCATTGCATAACATTCCACTTCTGTCCCTTCAAAAAATTCTTTGGTTGCTTTTGCAGTATGCTTTGGGTCATTGTCCATCTACACTGTGAAGCGCCGTCCAATGAGTTCTGCAGCATTTGGCTGAATGTGAGCAGATAATATTGCCTGAAACACTTCAGAATTCATCCTGCTGCTTTTGTCAGCAGTCACATCATCATTAAATACAAGAGAACCAGTTCCATTGGCAGCCATACATGCCCACGCCATGACACTACCACCACCATGCTTCAATGATGAGGTGGTATGCTTAGGATCATGAGCAGTTCCTTTTCTTCTCCATACTCTTCTCTTCCCATCACTCTGGTACAAGTTGATCTTGGTCTCATCTGTCCATAGGATCTTGTTCCAAAACTGTGAAGGCTTTGTTAGATGTTGTTTGGCAAACTCTAATCTGGCCTTCCTGTTTTAGAGGCTCACCAATGGTTTACATCTTGTGGTGAACCCTCTGTATTCACTCTGAAGTCTTCTCTTGATTGTTGAGTTAGACACACATACACCTACCTCCTGGAGAGTGTTCTTGATCTGGCCAACTGTTGTGAAGGGTGTTTTCTTCACCAGGGAAAGAATTCTTTGGTCATCCACCACAGTTGTTTTCTGTGGTCTCCTGGGTCTTTTGGTGTTGCTGAGCTCACCGGTGCATTCCTTCTTTTTTAGATTGTTCCAAACAGTTGTTTTGGCCACGCCTAATGTTCGTGTTATCTCTCTGATGGGTTTGTTTTGCTTCTTCAGCCTAATGATGGCTTGCTTCACTGATTGTGACAGCTCTTTGGATCTCATCTTGAGAATTGACAGCAACAGATTCCAAATGCAAATAGCACACTTGAAATGAACTCTGGGCCTTTTATCTGCACATTGTAATGGGGGTAATGAGGGAATATCACACACCTGGCCATGGAACAGCTGAGAAGCCAATTGTACCATTACCTTTGGTCCTTTGGTCCCTTAACAAGTGGGAGGCACATCTGCAAACTGCTGTAAATCCTACACCGTTCAACTGAGTTGGATGTACATACCCTCAAATTAAAGCTGACAGTCTGCAGTTAAAGCACATTGTGTTTGTTTCATTCCAACTCCATTGTGGTGGTGTATAGAGCCAAAGATGTTAGAATTGTGTCCGGACCTGACTGTATATGTATTTATTGGTACATATATTAGTCACATACACAAACATCCACTTTGCTCAGGCAGCTGAATGAATCAGTGTTCAGTTTAAATAATTCACCTGCAACTATATCCAATAGACAATGACAGAGGTTTAGTTGCTCTGTGACTCTGTCACATCCCTTAACCCTTTAAGGACGGGAGCAATTTTACAACTTCGGCGCTGTTTCGGAAGTAGAAGTTTGCTGAGCTCATTTTGACCGTTTTTAAGCGCGGTTTTAAGCCACGTATTATACCACCCAGACAAATTATATATCGTTCTTTCCGGCAGACTCGGATGATTAATAATATATCATTATTATATGTATATGTCATGCCCTGCCAAAATGCTATAACAAAAAATGTAAAAAAAAGTAAAATGTAAATTTTTTTCAATAAAATTTCAATCATCCACAGTGCATAAAGTATTTTTTTTTTAAATTTTATTATCTGAGCCTTTGCGGTCATATGCTATGGGGTAGACTTGTTAAATTTTTTGTAAAAAAAAAATGGGTTCCCCAATTCAATTTTTTTGTGGGGAGAAATTGTGATTTTTTTTTTTTTTTTTTTTTTTTTGCTAAACCACCTCCCCCCAAAAAAATCATTAGTGAAGCATCATTGTTCACATTATAATTGAAATGTGAACAATAGTGCTGCATTAAAAAACCCAAACATGTGTGTGTATATATATATATATATATATAATATAATTTTTAACACTTTTATTTTACTTGTAATATGGTCATGTTTGATATCATTGGAAAGGCCATGCTCTGGCCTTTCTAGCAATATCAGACATGACCCCCTAGCTGCCACCAATCAGGAGATAGGGGGGGTTTGAATCCCCTTATCTCCTCTATGGGATTTCCTTAGGAATTTCATTTGTAGCTAGGGGGTTCCCCGGTTAACTGACATCATCTGCGTGGCGCGATGAGTCAGTTGATGCGGGGGGGGGGGACCCAGAGGTGGATCTTGGATGGCAGCCCCCACCGGAAAAAGGCCACGGTCTTGCACTGATTGGTGCCAGGCCGCGACCTGGCAACTAAGGGGTTAACCCCCTACATCGCTGGAAAGGTCAGGCTGTGACCTTTTCAGCGATGCTGGCCACAGCCTCCTAGTCCCCGGCGATGGGGAGATAGAGGGATCCAAAGGATCCCCCCTCCCCTTCAGCCGCTTCCACTGCTCCGGCGGGGGGGGGGGCCTGAAACTGATGATGACGTCAGTGCGCCGGGAGAGGATTAAAACCCGCCGACCGGAGAGGTGAGTATGGCCGGAAGGGGGCTGCAGACGCCGTGGACGTACCATTAGGTCCTGCAGCGTTAAAGCCCACCTAATGGTACGTCCTGCGGCGTTAAAGGGTTAACCTTGGATATGTGTCACTCCGGTGGGCTCCAATTCCTATATGTTCTGGTTCTACCGCCATATTGGAAGTATGTACAGAATACCATTTTAGCACTGGGATTTCTATACAACTATATCCTGAAATATGACTATTAAAGGGATACTCTAGAGTTAAAACAGGAAGGGAAAAATTGAAGAGTTAAGCATTGAGCCCTCTTGATCCCCTCTGCACTCCCTTCTTGTTTTAAAACTTTAGATTCTTTAAAAATCATCTGGAATGCAGTACCAGGCTCTTTCATCACTGGTCTGGACATTATTTGCAGTTAGATTCCTACAAGTTGCAGCACGTCACATGACTGTATTAGGCAGTCAATCCAACAGCTCTCAATGCTGAGTGCATTGAACCATTAAATGGAGCTGGTTCCCAAGGGCCCCGACAGCCAGGAACCTGAGCTCAGTATTCAAGAGAACCCCCCCCCCCCGCCCCCATGTGAGAAGAGGCACGAAGGCCGCAGGACACTGACCACTCAAATAACATTGAGTGGCCAAATGCATAGAGTTTTCCATTTACATTTTCTCTCAACTTATAATAATCTATTGCAGAGAGTTGTTATACAATATTCTAGAGGCTGCCAAGTCTATTTCCGTATACTGGTCTTCCCCTCTACCTCTGGCACTTCAACAGGTTATTACAACATTACTATATATCTGATAATGGTATTTGCAAATATCCCATAGGACACAGAGATCCCTAGCAAACTATGTGGTCTGGTTGGTGAGAGCTTGCATGCAAGGTTGATTTGTGCTGTATTCTCTTCACTTGCTGTTCATAGCTAGCTCCTGCTCTCTCTTCTGGTTATTTTTATGTTTGGTTTTGTCTCCTTTTTTTTTTGTTGCATATTCTTTTCATTTTTATATTTGGTATTTTTTTAACTTTTTCCAATGCCAATTTTATGATACATTGCACAACATGGATATTATCCTTTAACCCCTTATGGGTGGGATGTGCCCATCAGGTTGGTTTAAATGCAGGCGTGACATACTACTACGGCCTGGCTTTCCATTTACTGTGGCCCATCCTCCGGCCCACCTACGCATCTGGTATGCTACACGTGTCTTTGGTGGCAGGGGAACAGCTTGAGTTCAGGCTGTTCCATGGCAGAGAATGACACGCAGCATGCACACGCTCGCTGATGGGCAGGCGGGAGGCAGCCCATAGATGCCAGTGGGCTGTGCTATGCTGTCCCATGGCATTCAGACCCACCCACCGCAGGAACAGCATAGTACGCCCCGCGGCGTTAATTGATTTTTAAAGGAAACAAAAGGTAATAAACATAGGAAATTATATATAAAAGTTGGTATAACCAAACCATAACATTTTCTGTGGATTCATTTTAAAGGGAGAGGTAAAAGTCACAGTAAGGTTTATTTACATAAAATGTAAATTAATTAAAAAGAGGGCACAATTACTGCCAAACCTGTTCTGTAGGTTTAATAACGAAAGAGACAGAACATGTTTAAATATGGAGGGTTCATAATTTTAGCACTATGTTTAGCAGTGCAGGGTAGTTATTAATAGTTTGTAGGGAAACAAACTTCCTGTTCACACGAATGAAGCCACAATATATCATTTGATATTACGTATTTTATCCAGACTATTCCTAATCTTCTGACTTTGAGTAAATAATTGTTTAAATATTATACCATAACATCAATACAAAATAAAAATAATTTATTTTACAAAAAAAAAATTGACGAGGGCTCAAAATTTCTGGTTGGCAAATATAAAAGTTTAGGCTCAGCGTAAACAGAAATCATAGGGTTCTGAATTATTTTAATAGAAAGGGATTCACACCAGGGGAGGAATATCACGTTATGGCTTTTGGGTACTAACTAGCCCATAGAACCCTTCTTTGACCAACCCAAGCCATTAATCCAATACAAAGCCCTTTCAATTTTCATCTAGAATATGTTTAAGTAATACTGGGAAAACAAACAAGACACAATGATGCTATGATATCATTTATAGTAAGAATTTAAAAAAAAATGTAGTCCCCCCCCCACCCTTGCTAGCCACCCTTGCTAGCCATCTCTAGATCCTTGTCATATATCAATAAATTGCAAACTTGTATGTAACTCATATGTAAATTTCAGACATTCAAGCGTACTGTTTTTTTAATTTATTCACTCCATTCGTCTGCGGTGTGGCTTTTTCCGGCGGCTGCGCTGCTTGTGATTGGCTCCTGCTCGGGTTTTTCTGGCTTTTTCGGCGGGTTAATCCAAATGTTTTTGCGGGCTTCGGTGTACGTGCACCCTTGTTCTGCGGTGAGTTTTCGGCGACTTTTCCCTGCATTTCGGCGGCCCTGTGGTGCTTGTTGAATACACTGCAGGGTCGCCGAAATGGAATTGCCAAATCGAATTGAAGAGAACAAAAAGTCACTGAACGTGCGGTGACTTTTCGATTCTCTTTGAATTACCCTGATAGTCTTTTTTTATTGGAATAATGTTTGGTATCTTGTGTCCTTCCTAAATTGGGATTTATTTATCTAGGGACATATCTGAAGTCATGCTTTACTATAGAACCCAGGCAAATTGTTAACTGTTTTTTCCAGCAGATTCAAAATACAGTGGCAAGAAAAAGTATGTGAACCATTTGGGATTACGTGGAGTTTTGCATGAATTGGTCATAAAATGTGCTCTGATCTTCATCGAAGTCACAACAATTTGAAAAACACAGTCTGCTTAAAATAATACAACACAAACATTATATGTTTTCATGTTTTTAGTGAACAGAAAATGTTAACATTCACAGTGCAGGGTGGAAAAGGTATGTGAACCATTGGACTTAATAACTGGTTGACCCTCCTTTGACAGCAATAAGCTCAACCAAACGTTTCCTGTAGTTGCAGATCAGACCTGCACAACGATCTGGAGTAATTTTGGACCACTCCTCTTCACAAAACTGTTTCAGTGTAGCAATATTCTTGGGATGTCTGGTGTGAATCGCTCACTTAAGGTCATGCCACAGCATTTCAATCAGGTTGAGGTCAGGACTCTGGGCCACTCCAGAAGGCGTATTTTGTTTTGTTGAAGCCATTCTTTTGTTGAATTACTTGTACGCTTTGGGTCATTGTCCTGTTGCATCACCCATCCTCTGCAGAGCTTCAGTTGGCGGACAGATGGCCTTACGTTTTCCTGCAAAATGTCTCGATAAACTCTGGAATTCATTTTTCCACAATAACAACAATCCGTCCAGGCCCTGAGGCAGCAAAGCAGCCCCAAACCATGATGCTCCCTCCGCCATGTTTTACAGTGGGGATGAGGTTTTGATGTTGGTGTGCTGTGCCTTTTTTTCTCCACACATACAGGGTTATTCAAAGAGATTCGAAAAGTCACCGCACGTTAGGTAACTTTTCGTTCTCTTCAATTCGGTTTGTTTTGCCGATCCCATTTCGGCGACCCTGCGGTGTATTCAGCAAGCAGCACAGGGCCCCCGAATTGCAGGGAAAAGCTGCCGCAAACCTGACGAAAACTAACCGCAAAACCCAGCGAATGCACGCCGACACCCTCAAAAACATCTGGATTGACCTGCCGAAAACCTCAGAAAAACCCGAACAGGAGCCGATCGCAGCCTTCAACACAGCAGAAGAGGCAGTGAATAAATTAGGAAAACAGTTTGTATGAATGTGTGAAAGTGAAACGCTGTTTGCAAAGAAACTACTGAGTGAAAATGTCTGAAATTTGCACATGAGGTCCAGGGAATGATAATAAAGAGGGCTGTTACAGAAAAAATAAGTATACATAATTTTTTATTTTTTTTTAAGAAAAATGCTTAAAATATCCTAAAAAATCTATAAATAAAGAGACTCTTTACTGCAGAATTTTATAATGAAAGGTTTATTAGATATTGAATTAAAACCGGAATATTTTTAATATTGAAGCCTATAGGATTCTCCTGAATAAACTTGCCGAATTAAACCACCGAATGGCAGAGCATTAGGGGAACCTTTCACTGCTGGTTTGTGTTCTCTGAATAGCCGAAGCAGTGCTTTTTCATGGGGATTTCACTGCCCTCGAACAGGCACCGTATATTCAGGCAATTCGCCAGGATTTGGCGAATTGCCTGCTCTCTGGATAGCCGAATGGCCAAGAAAGGTAACCGAACGCAAATTTTCAGCGTTTGGTTACCTTTCTCAAGCAATTCGGAGCTCTTTGAATAACCCTGATAATGTTGTTTGTTTTTTCCAAACTACTCAATTTTGGTTTCATCTGTCCACAGAATATTTTGCCAGTAGTGTTGTGGGACATCCAGGTGCTCTTTTGCAAACTTCAAACGTGCTGCAATATTCTTTTTGGACAGCAATGGCTTCCTCCGTGGTGTCCTCCCATGTACTCCATTCTTGTTTAATGTTTTCTTTATTGTAGAGGTGTTAACAAAAATGTTAGCATGTGCCAGAGATTTCTGTAAGTCTTTAGCTGACACTCTAGGATTCTTCTTTACCTCATTTAAGCATTCTGCGCTGTGCTCTTGCAGTCATCTTTACAGGACGACCATGCCTAGGGAGAGTAGCAACAGTGCTGAACTTTCTCCATTTGTAGACAGTCTGTCTTATCGTGGACACATGAACATCAAGGCTTTTGGAGATACTTTTGTAACCCTTTCCAGCTTCATGCAAATCAACAATTCTTGATCGTAGGTCTTCTGAGAGCTCTTTTCTGTGAGGCATGGTTCACATCAGGCAGTGCTTCTTGAAACCAGTAAATCCAAAACTGGTGTGTGTTTTTAAAGGGCAGGACAGCTTTCAGCAACACATCCAATAATATCACACTGATTGGACTCAAGGTTGACTCACTCCTGGCTCCAATTAGCTCTTGGAGAAGTCATTTGGCTAGGGGTTCACAAACTTTTCCCACCCTGCACTGTGAATGTTTACATGTTCTGTTCAATAAACACATGAAAAAATAATACAACACAAACATTATATGTTAAGCAGACTGTGTTTTTCAAATTGTTGTGACTTAGATGAAGATCAGAGCACATTTTATGACCAATTCATGCAAAACTCCACGTAATCCCAAAGGGTTCACATACTTTTTCTTGCCACTGTATATCATTAAAATGTTTGTCATGTAACATCAGAATGCCATATCAAAATACATCGAGGAAAAATATAAAATTCTATTCTGATTCCAGTCATTTTCACCATGTAAATTCCCACGTTATCCAAACCTTTGTTTAATTATTATAAAATAGTAACGTGTCAAACATATAACCACAAACAAAAAACAACCCAGAAATGGAAAACCTGTTAGTACATTTTTCTAAGGAAATACCCAATTTTAAACAAAATTGGAAAAAAAATCTTGTATTTTCTGTTTTCTACTATTTTTTTTTTTACATTATATATGCAGGGTTATTCAGAGAGCACCGAAATGTCACCAACATTTAGGTGCTCTCTGATTCGCCGCACTTCGGTGAGTCCAATTCGCTGACCCTGCAGTGGATTCAGCATTTACCGTAGGGTCCCCAATGTGCAATGAATCAACCGCTGCCGGCTGACCCCCGCTGCCAACCCGCTGAATGCCGCAAACCCGCCGCCGGACAGCCACCGCAAACATGCTGGACAGCTGGCAAATAGGGTTGCCACCTTTCCGTCAAGCCAAACCCGAACACTCTAGTGTTGGGTTCGGGCGGCCATTTTATTTGTAGCATATACATTATGGCACGTGGTATGTATGGCACACTGGTATTATGGTTGAAAGACTGGTATTATGCATGGCACACTGGTGTTTATGGCAAACTGGTATTATGCATGGCACAGTGGTATGTATGGTAGACTGGTATTATGACTGGCACATAGTACCCATGGCAGGCTGGTATGGCTGGCACATAGGCAGTACGCACGGCAGACCGGTATTATGGCTGGCACATAGGCAGTACGCATGGCAGACTGGTAATTTGGCTGGCACATAGGTAATACGCATGGCAGACTGATATTATGTCTGGCACATAGGTAATAGGCATGGCAGACTGGTATTATGGCTGGCACATAGGTAGTACACATGGCAGACTGGTATTATGGCTGGCACATAGGTAATAGGCATGGCAGACTGGTAATATGGCTGGCACGTAGGTAGAAAACATAGCAGACTGGTATTATGGCTGGCACATAGGTAATAGGCATAGCAGACTGGTAATATGGCTGGCACATAGGTAGAACACATGGCAGGCTGGTATTGTGGCTGGCACATAGGTAATAGGCATGGCAGATTGGTATTAGAAATATAGAAACATAGAAAAATGTCGGCAGATAAGAACCTTTCGGCCCATCTAGTCTGCCCAATTACATGGATACTTAACCTGGATTTATCTTTTGTTTAGGATAGCCTTATGCCTATCCCATGCTTGCTTAAATTCAATTACTGTTTTGGCCTCTACCACTTCAACTGGAAGGCTGTTCCATGTATCCACCACCCTCTCAGTAAAATAATGCTTCCTGATGTTACTTTTAAACCTTTGCCCCTCTAATCTAAGACTATGTCCTCTTGTTTTGCTACTTTGTTTCCTTTTAAATATACTCCCTTCCTCTACCTTGTGGATTCCCTTTACGTATTTAAATGTTTCTATCATATCTCCTCTGTCTCGTCTTTTTTCCAAGCTGTACATTTTAAGGTCATTAAGCCTTTCCAAGTAACTTTTCTCCTTCAAGCCGTACACCATTTTAGTAGCCCTTCTCTGAACTCTCTCTAAGATGTCTATATCCTTCTGGAGATACGGTCTCCAGTACTGCACACAGTACTCCAAGTGAGGTCTCACCAGTGCTCTGTACAGTGGCATGAGCGCTTCCCTTTTCCTACTGCTAATACCTCTCCCTACACAACCAAGCATTCTGCTAGCATTTCCTGCTGCTCTATTACATTGACTACTTACCCTTAGATCCTCTGAAATAATAACCCCTAAATCCCTTTCCTCAGATGTTGAGGTTAGGACTGTATCAAATATTCTATATTCAGCCCTTGGGTTTTTACGTCCCAGGTGCATTATCTTGCACTTATCCACATTAAAACTCAATTGCCACAGCTCCGACCATTTTTTTAGTTTACCTTACTCATTTGTCATTTGGCTGATCCCTCCAGGAACGTCAACCCTGTTGCAAATCTGATGCTGCGCTCACTCACACTGAGTTTCTGTTGCTGGATTCGGTGGTGCAGATTAGTCTGGACAGTGGACAGGCAGGCAGCATCGGCACGATTTGAAGACGGTACCAGTTCCAGTGAAGCATGGGCGGCACGCACGCCTCTCTCCCTCACTCACTCTCGTCGGGACTGACTGGAGCCGGCCCGCACGCATGCAAATGTCGCGTGAGCCGCTGCGCCTGCGCATCACTGACAGTGGGCGGTGCAGTCTCGGTTGAATAGAGGAAGAGAGGATCGCGGCGACGGGGGCGTGCATAAATGTAAGTATGGGGCGGAGGTGCCGGTACCGGCTCGGAGTCATGTGTCCGGGTGTCAAACCCAGACACATGACCCCAAAACCGGACAGTCCAGGTCAAAACCGGACAGGTGGGAACCCTACTGGCAAAAGCAGTCAACGAGCCGCCGAGCACAGCGCCAACCAACCCCAGAAAAAAAGAAAATGCATCATACATGGAAATTCACCATTAGGTGCAATTTCGGGGCCAGATCGGCTGTCTCTGAATAACCCCTTTGGTCATGTATGTTTGGTACCACTGGAAAGACTATCAGGCCTATTCATAGAAAGGTGAAACTCAGGAGAATGACTGGAGAAGTGAAAATTCTAGGTCAAAATAGCCAAACCAGAAAATTTCTCCCATTCATCTCACTTTCCAAACCTAGATTGTTCTCTTCTGCTGCCAATTCTCCTGGTTTTCACCTTTCTCTGAATAACACTGCAGATCTTTCTGATCTTTCCAATGGCACATCACTTGACCATGTAGGATATATACGTAGAACCAGAGATACCCTGGTTCAGATTTTCAAAGGTTTCCATTTTCAATGGGTTTGCAGCTTGGGAGGGGGGGGGAGCATGACCATGCGCGCCCTCTCTAGAACTGCCAGTGTGTCCTGGTCAAGTGCTGTGCTTAACAGCAACCTTGGAATGGGGCCATATGTGAATATTATTGTCCATCCTCCATGTTTGGGATTAATACTGGCTATGTTATTTGGTCTGTGTATATATATATGTGGTTTAACACCTTCAGGTGATTTTACATACATGTTTTATATGGTGTATTCCTAAACCTTAAAGTAACCCTATTATACGAAACTGAATCGCCCAGATATTCCAGTATGGGTTCAATCAAATAGGTCAATAGGTCAAATAAATCAATTCGGTCTGAACTGTAAATTTCCATATCTAAAATATTTTGATTAGAAATTTTGGAATCCAAAACAGAATGGATTTTTTTTTGCCATGCACATGTCTAATAATTGTTTTAGCCATATAAAAAAATATTTTAATGTCTGATGTTTTGATTCTATGTGCCTTTTGTAGTTTTGTTTACACCTTTACTACCATGGAATTTTCCGGAAAACCACTGAGAGACCCAGTGTTTTTTTTTTTTGGAAAATCCTTTTTTTTTTAAATATTACCGTAAAAAATATTTGGAATATTCCCAATGCATTCCTTACTGTAATATTTGGCATGCAGATGTCACCAACTGCTGGCCAAAAGGAGTTATTGCAGTTCTGGTCTCCATGCAGGATCAGCTGGTGGAGTGTCATTTACACAAATTCCCAGCATAGTTCTAAAAGGTTTTAGCCCTTCGGGCATCATTCTGATGGTGCTAACACTTTAGAGGCATATTCTGGAGCTCAAATGCAAATGAATTTTGTTTGTGATAAATGAAATTCCTTTGCACTGCTCTTGTGGAACACCATATGGACTATCCATTATATCAAAGCACCAGGAGGCACCTAGCAAAATCGAATATAGTTGATCTTGGTCATGAGCGAGTTTAGCAACCTTGCAATTTGCTCTGCAGTGTTGAAGTTGGCTCATAATTAACCATCTGGTATGTTTTGGCATAAGAAAGTTGTCTGTACATTTCCTTTCTGTAATGACTAATGTTCTTGAGAACCAAAACCCCACCCTTAACTGCAGGTTGTACAATATTATTAGTTTTATGATATTCTTTCAAAAGCATTGTTTCACAGTAAAGCAGGTATTGATTTTGATAGCCATGTTTCACCCCTGCTGATTCTCATGAGTGTACAGTAGGTATCCAAAAATATCTGGGGAGTGGGAAAAGACTTCTCATTGCACAGCACTATAAAGTAATAATATAACGAAACCTCTGCAGACTAACAAGCTCAGGGAACTAGTCCCTATTTGGCGCTAATGTTAGCACCTCGATATGTAAAAGGTAGAGCCAGGATAAGTGTGTTTAACGCATGCCACCAATATTACATTCCTGACGCTATCCCCATTAGTAATCCATTAACGCATTGTTTTTTGTGCCTTCTTCTGCGAACTTACTGTACTTTGCACCTCCTATACTTAACATGGGGAGCGTAAACGTACACTAGCATTTCGGTAAGTAAGATATTACAAAGTCCTAGCGCCACTGGCGTCGTAACGTGGGGGCGGGGGGTGTGGCCCGCACCAGGTGACACCCGCCTTTTAGGGTGACACCGTCACCCTAAGGGCGGGTGTCTCACCCTCCACCGCGTATTCGCTCCCTGCGAGCGTCCGAAGCATGCAGCTTCGGCGCTCGCCTGGAGGAAACACGTCACCAGCCAATCACAGCTGGTCACGTGGCTCCCCCGGCGAGCGCCCAAGCTGCGCGCCGCCGGACGCTCTGAGGGAGCAAAAAACACAGCGGAGGTGAGCTGGGGCATATCCATGAGGAGCTGGACCAGTATCCATCTGCTGGGGCATATCCATGAGCTGCTGGGGCATATCCATGAGCTGCTGGGGCATATCCATGAGGTGCTGGGACATATCCATGAGGTGCAGGGGCATATCCATGAGGTGCTGGGGCAAATCCATGAGGTGCTGGGGCAAATCCATGAGGTGCTGGGGCAAATCCATGAGGTGCTGGGGCAAATCCATGAGGTGCTGGGGCATATCCATGAGGTGCTGGGGCAGTATCCATCTGGTGCTGGGGCATATCCATGAGGTGCTGGGGCAGTATCCATCTGGTGCTGGGGCATATCCATGAGGTGCTGGGGCAGTATCCATCTGGTGCTGGGGCATATCCATGAGCTGCTGGGGCAGTATCCATGAGGTGCTGGGGCAGTATCCATGAGGTGCTGGGGCAAATCCATGAGGTGCTGGGGCATATCCATGAGCTGCTGGGGCATATCCATGAGGTGCTGGGGCAGTATCCATGAGCTGCTGGGGCATATCCATGAGGTGCTGGGGCAGTATCCATCTGCTGGGGCATATCCATGAGGTGCTGGGGCAATATCCATGAGCTGGGGCAATATCCATGAACTGGGGCAATATCCATGTGCTGGGGCATATCCATGAGCTGGGGCAGTATATTCATGAGCTGGGGCATATCCATGAGCTGGGGCAATATCCATGAACTGGGGCAATATCCATGTGCTGGGGCATATCCATGAGCTGGGGCAGTATATTCATGTGCTGGGGCATATCCATGAGCTGGGGCATATCCATGAGCTGGGGCAAAATCCATGAGAGGAGCTGGGGCAAAATCCATGAGCTGGTGCAGTATCCATGAGCTGCTGGGGCATATCCATGAGGTGCTGGGGCAGTATCCATCTGCTGGGGCATATCCATGAGCTGGGGCAATATCCATGAGCTGGGGCAATATCCATGAACTGGGGCAGTATCCATGAGCTGGGGCAGTATATCCATGTGCTGGGGCATATCCATGAGCTGGGGCAGTATATTCATGTGCTGGGGCATATCCATGAGCTGGGGCATATCCATGAGCTGGGGCATATCCATGAGCTGGGGCAAAATCCATGAGAGGAGCTGGGGCAAAATCCATGAGCTGGGGCAGTATCCATCTGGTGCTGGGGCATATCCATGAGCTGCTGGGGCAGTATCCATCTGGTGCTGGGGCATATCCATGAGCTGCTGGGGCAGTATCCATGAGGTGCTGGGGCAAATCCATGAGCTGCTGGGGCAGTATCCATGAGGTGCTGGGGCAAATCCATGAGGTGCTGGGGCAAATCCATGAGGTGCTGGGGCAAATCCATGAGGTGCTGGGGCATATCCATGAGGTGCTGGGGCATATCCATGAGCTGCTGGGGCATATCCATGAGGTGCTGGGGCAGTATCCATGAGCTGCTGGGGCATATCCATGAGGTGCTGGGGCAGTATCCATGAGCTGCTGGGGCAGTATCCATGAGCTGCTGGGGCATATCCATGAGGTGCTGGGGCAGTATCCATCTGCTGGGGCATATCCATGAGGTGCTGGGGCAGTATCCATCTGCTGGGGCATATCCATGAGGAGCTGGGGCAGTATCCATCTGGTGCTGGGGCAGTATCCATCTGGTGCTGGGGCAGTATCCACGAGGTGCTGGGGCAAATCCATGAGGTGCTGGGTCATATCCATGAGGTGCTGGGTCATATCCATGAGGTGCTGGGGCATATCCATGAGGTGCTGGGGCAGTATCCATCTGCTGGGGCAGTATCCATCTGGTGCTGGGGCAGTATCCATGAGCTGCTGGGGCATATCCATGAGGTTCTGGGGCATATCAACGAGCTGCTGGGGCAAATCCACGAGGTGCTGGGGCATATCCATGAGCTGCTGGGGCATATCCATGAGCTGGGGCAATATCCATGAGCTGGGGCAATATTGTTTTTTGTGCCTTCTTCTGCGAACTTACTGTACTTTGCACCTCCTATACTTAACATGGGGAGCGTAAACGTACACTAGCATTTCGGTAAGTAAGATATTACAAAGTCCTAGCGCCACTGGCGTCGTAACGTGGGGGCGGGGGGTGTGGCCCGCACCAGGTGACACCCGCCTTTTAGGTGACACCGTCACCCTAAGGGCGGGTGTCTCACCCTCCACCGCGTATTCGCTCCCTGCGAGCGTCCGAAGCATGCAGCTTCGGCGCTCGCCTGGAGGAAAACACGTCACCAGCCAATCACAGCTGGTCACGTGGCTCCCCCGGCGAGCGCCCAAGCTGCGCGCCGCCGGATGCTCTGAGGGAGCAAAAAACACAGCGGAGGTGAGCTGGGGCATATCCATGAGGAGCTGGACCAGTATCCATCTGCTGGGGCATATCCATGAGCTGCTGGGGCATATCCATGAGCTGCTGGGGCATATCCATGAGGTGCTGGGACATATCCATGAGGTGCAGGGGCATATCCATGAGGTGCTGGGGCAAATCCATGAGGTGCTGGGGCAAATCCATGAGGTGCTGGGGCAAATCCATGAGGTGCTGGGGCAAATCCATGAGGTGCTGGGGCATATCCATGAGGTGCTGGGGCAGTATCCATCTGGTGCTGGGGCATATCCATGAGGTGCTGGGGCAGTATCCATCTGGTGCTGGGGCATATCCATGAGGTGCTGGGGCAGTATCCATCTGCTGGGGCATATCCATGAGCTGGGGCAATATCCATGAACTGGGGCAGTATCCATGAGCTGGGGCAGTATATCCATGTGCTGGGGCATATCCATGAGCTGGGGCAGTATATTCATGTGCTGGGGCATATCCATGAGCTGGGGCATATCCATGAGCTGGGGCAAAATCCATGAGAGGAGCTGGGGCAAAATCCATGAGAGCAGCTGGGGCATTATCAATTAGAGCAGCTGGGGCAGTATATCCTTGAGCTGGGGCAGTATATCCTTGAGCTGGGGTAGTATATCCTTGAGCTGCGGTAGTATATCCATGAGCTGGGGCAGTATACAAGCTGCATGCTTCGGACGCTCGCAGGAGCGAATATGCGGCGGAGGTGAGCTGGGGCATATCCATGAGGAGCTGGGGCAGTATCCATCTGGTGCTGGGGCATTATCCATGAGGTGCTGGGACATATCCATTTGCTGGGGCAGTAATCCATCTGCTGGGGCATATCCATTTGCTGGGGCAGTATCCATGAGCTGCTGGGGCATATCCATGAGCTGCTGGGGCATATCCATGAGGTGCTGGGGCATATCCATGAGCTGCTGGGGCATATCCATGAGCTGCTGGGGCATATCCATGAGGTGCTGGGGCATATCCATGAGCTGCTGGGGCATATCCATGAGGTGCTGGGACATATCCATGAGGTGCAGGGGCATATCCATGAGGTGCTGGGGCAAATCCATGAGGTGCTGGGGCAAATCCATGAGGTGCTGGGGCAAATCCATGAGGTGCTGGGGCAAATCCATGAGGTGCTGGGGCATATCCATGAGGTGCTGGGGCAGTATCCATCTGGTGCTGGGGCATATCCATGAGGTGCTGGGGCAGTATCCATCTGGTGCTGGGGCATATCCATGAGGTGCTGGGGCAGTATCCATCTGCGGGCATATCCATGAGCTGGGGCAATATCCATGAACTGGGGCAGTATCCATGAGCTGGGGCAGTATATCCATGTGCTGGGGCATATCCATGAGCTGGGGCAGTATATTCATGTGCTGGGGCATATCCATGAGCTGGGGCATATCCATGAGCTGGGGCAAAATCCATGAGAGGAGCTGGGGCAAAATCCATGAGAGCAGCTGGGGCATTATCAATTAGAGCAGCTGGGGCAGTATATCCTTGAGCTGGGGCAGTATATCCTTGAGCTGGGGTAGTATATCCTTGAGCTGCGGTAGTATATCCATGAGCTGGGGCAGTATACAAGCTGCATGCTTCGGACGCTCGCAGGGAGCGAATATGCGGCGGAGGTGAGCTGGGGCATATCCATGAGGAGCTGGGGCAGTATCCATCTGGTGCTGGGGCATTATCCATGAGGTGCTGGGACATATCCATTTGCTGGGGCAGTAATCCATCTGCTGGGGCATATCCATTTGCTGGGGCAGTATCCATGAGCTGCTGGGGCATATCCATGAGCTGCTGGGGCATATCCATGAGGTGCTGGGGCATATCCATGAGCTGCTGGGGCATATCCATGAGCTGCTGGGGCATATCCATGAGGTGCTGGGGCATATCCATGAGCTGCTGGGGCATATCCATGAGCTGGGGCAGTATCCATGAGCTGGGGCAATATCCATGAGCTGGGGCATATCCATGAGCTGGGGCAATATCCATGTGCTGGGGCAGTATATCCATGAGCTGGGGCAGTATATCCATGAGCTGGGGCAGTATATCCACGTGCTGGGGCATATCTGTGAGCTGGGGCATATCCATGAGCTGGCGCAAAATCCATGAGAGCAGCTGGGGCAGTATATCCATGAGAGGAGCTGGGGCAGTATATCCATGAGAGGAGCTGGGGCAATATTCATGAGAGGAGCTGGGGCATATCCATGTGTGCTGGGGGCAGTATCCATGAGAGCTGCGGCAATATCCATGTGTGAGCTGGTCTGAGGCAATATCCATGTGTGAGCTGGTCTGGGGCAATATCCATGTGTGAGCTGGTCTGGGGCAATATATCCATGTGTGAGCTGAGGCGCAATATATCCATATGTGAGCTGAGGCGCAATATATCCATATGTGAGCTGAGGCAATATATATCCATGGGTGAGCTGCTGGGGGCAATATATAACTGTGAACTGGGGCAATATATCCATATGTGAGCTGGGGGCAATATATATCCATGGGTGAGCTGCTGGGGGCAATATATATCCAGAGCTGCTGGGGGCAATATATATCCATGTGTGCTTTCACTGCCTTCGAACAGGCAACGTACTTGCTGGCAGCTGGCAAAAAGTTGTGTGAGCATATGAGAGAGCTCCACAGCAATAAACCTCACAGTAATGTGCGCTGTGTGTATTAGCATTCAGTGTTATATGGGAGTACTGATTTAGGAGTAAGAGTAGTTAAAAAAAAATCTGTAAAACTCGGGGGGTGACACCATAAGCTACCGCACCGGGTGACACCAACCCTAGTGACGCCACTGCCTAGCGCTAATTGCCGCAGGGATGCGGAGAGCCAAAAGTTAGCACCTGCTAAAAGCTGGTGCTAAATGATTCTGCATTTGCTTGGGAAGCCTTCTAAGTGAAGTCTTCAAAGTGAGCACTTAGAGATCTTCTGGTGAGTGATTTTGATTTTTGTTCAAACAGATCTTTTCTATTCACCTTAAGGTTTTAAGTTAGGTCTGGTGTGTAAATTAGGTTAGGCTGGTGACTCATTCCTCTTACTGATTAGCATACAATTGGAATCAATTGCGTGCTATTTGCTAAAGTGGTTAAACTTGTCCACGCCTTGCTGGGGGAGGTGTTCTTAGGTGACTATATAAAGCCTTCTAAGTGAAGTCTTCAAAGTGAGCACTTAGAGATCTTCTGGAGGTAGTCTGAGGTTAGACAGGAGGTAGAAAACCTACAAAAAGGTAAGATTTGTTGGTTTAAATCAATTCTTTTATAATGGCAGGCTTGGTCCAGTGTAAGCGCTGTCATGCATTTGTTTTTAGATCCAATTTTTGGAGGTTTGGAGTGTGCCTGATATGTAGGCAGCTCTCTTTATTGCAGCAGGAAATTGCCTGTTTGAAGTCTGAGATTTGTAAATTATCTGTTACACAAACTCAGGCTATGGCTATGACTGTTACAAAGCCACTGCCACAGAGGCCTCCTAGGAGTGGCAGATGGACTACTGTAGGATCTGGTAGACTTAGAGTTGTGGGTAGAAGGCATGTCCCACAGTCTGTGGCTCTTCTTAATTCTTTTGAGGCACTTTCAGAGTGTAGTGGTGAGACGGAAGTAGACTCAGACACCATAGTTGAGGAACCACCATCCCCTATGCCTAAGGTATGCAGGACTGCAACCAAGAACAATAAGGAAAAGGTGGGACATGATAGAATCACCCAGCAACAATTGCCTTCTATCATAAGAGGTGTTGAGCTGGAGAGTAGTGGTTTGGTGATATGTCTTCCTGGGGCTACTGCTCGTAGAGACAAGAGACGTATTCTCAATATTGTCAAACAAGCAAAGCAGCAAGGGGAAGTGGACGTTCTAGTCCATCTAGGGACAAATGACTTGGCTAGCAATGAGGTTTCTGAGATTAAGGAAGATTTTTGTGTTCTTGGAGGTGAAATACAGCAGATTGCGTCCACTGTGTCATTCTCTGAAGTTTTGCCTGTGCATGACATTCAGGATAGGCAGATGCGCAATAGGGAATTTAATTTGTGGCTTCGGGAATGGTGTCGAGAGCAAGGATTTGGCTTTGTGTCCCATGATAGCTCTAATTGGAGCATAAAGGAACTATATAAAAAAGATGGTTTGCATCTTACTCATAGGGGAACATATATTCTCAGTGAGAAGTTCAAAGGTTTCGCAAAGAAATATTTAAACTAGGAGGGGGGGACAAAAGGGTAACAAACAATCTGCCTGATTGTCCCCCAAAACTAAATCGGAGGGTGCAAGCAACATGCGGGGAAAAAAATGACAAGCTCAGAGTCGTGTCTATAAATGCTCGCAGTTTAGTCAATAAAATCAATGAACTGGAGGCAATGATGGCAGCTGAAAAAGTAGATTTAGTTGCGGTTACGGAGACATGGTTCAGTGAGAAAAATAACTGGGACATAACAATACCGGGGTACTCTTTATATAGAAAAGACAGAGAAGGTAGGAAAGGAGGAGGAGTGGCCCTGTATGTGAAAAACAACATAAAAACGAACCAAATAAAAGTGAGCGAGGTGTACATAGAGTCAGTTTGGGTTACGCTAACATTTGGCAATCATACAGTAGCTCGTGTAGGTGTGATCTATAGACCTCCTGGACAAGTAGAAGAGCTAGATAATCTGCTGCTTGAGGAAATAGCCAAAATGGCAATGAAGGGGGAAGTTATTATCATGGGGGACTTTAATCTTCCTGATGTGAACTGGAAAACCAAAACAGCTGGGTGCACCAGGAGTACAAATATTCTAAACTCCCTACTGGGATTATCTCTAACACAAGTAGTTGAGGAGCCGACCCGTAAAGAGGCCATATTGGATTTAATACTCACAAATGGAGGTTTGGTATCGGACGTTGTTGTAGGTGAAAATTTGGGATCTAGTGATCACCAGTCAGTATGGTTTAATATAAGAACAGGGATGGAGCCGCACCACACAAAAACAAAAGTTTTAGACTTTAAAAAAACAGATTTTTCTAAAATGAGACTTTGTGTGAAGGAGTCATTATCAGACTGGAGGAGTTTAAAGGGAGTCCAGGAAAAATGTGATTATTTAAAGGAAGCATTATTGGAGGCCACAGGAATTGCATTCGACTTGTTAGCAAAAACAAAAAAGGGAAGAAACCACTGTGGTACTCTGCAGAAGTGGCCAAAATAGTAAAGAACAAAAAGACAGCATTCAATAATTATAAAACAACTCAGAGTGAAGAAGATAGGAAAACCTATAAGATTAGGCAGAAAGAGGCAAATCAATTTATAAGAGATTCCAAAGCACACGCAGAAGAGAAAATAGCTCAGTCAGTAAAAAAGGGGGACAAAACATTTTTTAGATACATAAACGAGAAAAGAAAAGTAAAACAAGGATTAGTTAGATTAAAAACAAAGGAAGAAAGGTATGTAGAAGAGGATAAAAGTCTCGCTGACTGCCTCAATGAATATTTTTGTTCAGTCTTTGCAGAAGAAAAGGAAGGAAAGGGACCTCAGTTAGGAGGAAACACTAACGAGACAATTACATATCAGTTTACAGAGGAGGAGGTTCTACAGCAGCTGTCTAAAGTAAAGACAAATAAGTCAATGGGGCCTGATGGGATCCACCCTAAATTATTAAAAGAGCTCAGTGATGTAATAGCAAAACCGTTAACAGATTTATTTAACCAATCCTTGCTAAACGGGAGTCGTCCCAGAAGACTGGAAATTAGCAAATGTTGTGCCCATTCACAAGAAGGGTAGTAGGGAGGAATCTGGGAACTATAGGCCAGTTAGTCTTACGTCAGTAGTCAGGAAATTAATGGAAACCATGTTAACCCCTTAAGGACCCCTGACGTACCCTGTACGTCCTGTCCACAGGTCTCCCTTAGACCCGCGGACGTACAGGGTACGTCAGCGGCGCCTAATCCCCCTCCCGCCCGATACTCACCTCCCTCGCCGGATCCCACGGCGATCTGGCAGGGAGGAAGCCTGCCCATGTGATTTACATGGGCAGGCGAGGCTGATGACGTCACCACGCTGCGTGGTGACGTCATCAGCAGGAGTCCCCATGGATTTCAATGGAGGGGAGGGGGGCTCCTTCGGAGCCCTCTATCTCCCCAACCATTGAAGCTAGGGAGATGCCGTTTGCACCGCTGGAGAGGGGAGAGCCTCCCCTTTCCAGCGGTGTATGGCATTAACCGTTTCGCCGCCGGATCACGTTGGCGCCAAAACGCGATTCAAACCTGGAGGGGGGCTGACATCTTGGATGTCAGCCAAGCCTCCAGGTCCCCCCCACCCACTGACAACCTCACCATATGTGTAAGGATGTCAGTGGGCCAGTTAACCCTCTAGCTGCCATGTAGAGATAAGGGGATCCTAAGGATCCCTTTATCTCCCGATCCATGGCAGCTAGATGGTCATATTTGCCATCATTTGAAAGGCCTGATTATGGCCACTCAAATGATACCAAACATGACCAGGTTTGGTTTTAAAAAAAAATTAAAAAAAAAAATTAAATAAAAAAAATAATAAAAAAATTAAATAAAATAAAAAAAATTTTTTTTTTAAAAGTTTTTTTTGTCTGGGGGGGGTTTAATTAAATAGGACCTAGGCTGTCATCTAAAAATAATTAGCACAAAATGGTCAGAATGAGCGCAGCGCACATAGGTGAACTGTCTCAGCAGTGAAGGGGTTAAAAAGCAAACGCATGTAAAAACTGGGTATTTCTAGTCTCGGGACAAAATTTTGAACCTATTTAGCGGGGGTCGTTTTGGGTGGTTGTAGATTTTGGGGATTAAATTACAAAAAAGTGTGTTTTTACCATTTTTTCCCTCATATTTCATATTTTTTTTTATAGTAAATTATTCGATATGATGGAAATAATGGTATTTCTAGAAAGTCCATTTAATGGCGGGAAAAAGGGTGTATAATATGTGTGGGTTGAATAAACGAGTAAGAGGAAAATTTGACCTAAACACTAACAGCGCAGAAACGTAAAAACAGCAGCGGTCACTAAAAGACGGATTTGTGTAAAACCGCCCGGTCACTAAGGGGTTAAAGGAAAGGATTGTTGAACATCTAAAAACACATAGATTACAGGATCAGAAACAACATGGGTTTACCTCAGGGAGATCATGCCAAACTAATCTTATTGATTTTTTTGATTGGGTAACAAAAATAATAAACACAGGTGGTGCAGTAGACATTGCTTATTTAGATTTCAGTAAGGCTTTTGATACTGTTCCGCATAGAAGGCTTATCAATAAATTGCAATCTTTGAGCTTGGATTCCAATATTGTTGAATGGATTAGGCAGTGGCTGAGTGACAGGCAACAGAGGGTTGTGGTAAATGGAGTTTATTCGGCGCAAGGTCTTGTTACCAGTGGGGTACCTCAGGGGTCAGTACTTGGACCCATTCTATTTAATATTTTTATTAGTGATATTGCAGAAGGTATTAATGGAAAAGTATGTCTTTTTGCTGATGACACAAAGATTTGCAACAGGGTTGACGTTTCTGGAGGGATCAGCCAAATGACAAATGATTTAGGTAAACTAAAAAAATGGTCGGAGCTGTGGCAATTGAGTTTTAACGTGGATAAGTGCAAGATAATGCACCTGGGACGTAAAAACCCAAGGGCTGAATATAGAATATTTGATACAGTCCTAACCTCAACATCTGAGGAAAGGGATTTAGGGGTTATTATTTCAGAGGATCTAAAGGTAAGTAGTCAATGTAATAGAGCAGCAGGAAATGAGAAGATCCTTGAATGGGCTTCTGAATCTATAGAAAGTACGGGGGTAGGAAATAAACACCAGAATGACAGGAGTAAACAAGTAATAACAAACAATATGCCCAGCGGCAACACAGAACCCTGAACTATGAATGAGGTACTTACAGTTGGCCTCTATCACAGACTACACTATACTGCTGGGCAAATACAACATAGACAAGGAAACAAGACTTGCAGAACATTAACAGGAATATACAAGAATGGTCAGGGAAAGCCAGGTCTAGACGCCAGAGAGGAATGTCAGCCAAAAACCAGGGTTCAGGAGCCGTAAGTCATACAAGCCAAAGTCCGTACACAGAATCTGGCATGAAATACAGGTTACAGGGAGCAGACAAGAGAAGGGTCTAGAACTAGGGATGAGCTGTTCGGTTCGGACAGTTCGGAGTTCGGCCCGAACTTTGGTTGTTCGAAAGTTCGCGAACTTCGAACTTTTTGGGTGTGTTCGGTTCGAGTTCGGAAAAAAAAATGAAATTTTGAAAAAATAGTAGAAAATGCTTAAAAAAAAATACTAAAATATCTAGAAATAAAGGGACTCTTTACTGCAGAATATTATAAGCAAAGGTTTATTAGATATTGAATTAAAAACAAATGTGTACGTGGAAAGATTCTCAACTCTAAATGACCTCTGTTCACAAACGGCATAACACCAGGTGTTTTTGTCTGGTTTAATCAATTTGATACTGTCATGGCCACCTGGGCGCTGTCACGGCCTGGACCCCCTGATCCTCTGACACCTCCTTTTTGTTGCCTTTTTTCAGTGTCCTGCATTCTGTATGCAGGTTCCAGGACTTTGTTTTGTTTTTGTGTTTTTTTTCCTTTTTCCCCATGCACGGTTCTGGACTTTGATTTATTTTGTATTCTGAACCTGATCCATCACCTGCACCTCATACAGCCTGATCTGACCTGCTCATAAGGAAGCTACGCCCCTGGTCCCACGCTTCCTGTTTGAAGTCTCCAGTGAAGTCTCCAGCCTTGCCTTGAGCAGACCTGAATTCCTGATACCTTTTTGCCTGGATCCCCTCTGAACATTTGTCATTCCTGATCATTCCTCTGCTTTTGCTCATCATTCATACGGTATCCTCTTTGTCCCCCCTGTACCCCTCTGTTTTTCTGCTAGACTTACTCGTGTACCAGACCCTTGCTAGACCTTGACAATCCTATTTCTGTATCCTTTTGTACTTTTGCTTGGAGATAGTGTGCCAGACCCTTGCTAGACTTAGACCATTCTATTTTCTGGATCCATTTGTACCTTCGCTTTGTTATTGTGTTATCAGTGTTCCCCTCCTGTTATTCATTTGTTTATACTACCTTTTGGTACTGCCGATCTTGGTATTTATTTCTGTTCCTAATAAACCCCTTTTGCCCTGTAACCTGTCTGCTGCAATATTCACTGCACATTGGGCTCACACCCACACTCCTGCGCACCCATGCCAGACCTCACCCATGACAGATACATTGTACACTATACTGAGGTACTGAGGGGGTGGGGTAGTGTCTGCTTCTGATTGAGATTTGAGAATTAATTTCCCTCCTAAAACTTCCCAATATGCTGCATTTAACTGGTGTTTGAAAAAAATACAAAATTTCCTCATTGCCCGCTTTTAACATCTAAAGCAATGTTATTTTTCACCTCGGGATTAAACATTCACAGGGTTATTCAGAGAGCGGTGAAAAGCAGGAGAATAACTGGAGAAGTGAAAATTCTAGGTCAAAATAGCCAAACCAGAAAATTTCTCCCATTTATCTCACTTTCCAAATCGGCTATTTGGTATAGATTGTTCTCTTCTCCTGCCAGTTCTCCTGGCTTTCACCTCTCTCTCAGGGTTGTTTAGAGAAAGGTGAAAACCAGGAGAATGGCAGGAAAAGAGAACAATCTGGATCAAATAGCCAATTTGGAAAGTGAGATAAGGCTAGGGTCAGACTAATGCATTTTTCACAGCGACCGTCAAAAAGTGCGTCTGAACGCATTGCCGTATTTTTTCACGGAATGCGCGAAAACGGTCATACGATGCACATTTTTGTGCGTGATTTTTTTACGGATCCAAACCAGGAAACTTTGGGTGTCTGGACGTTATGTTGGCCGGACATGAGCAGGGTCTGACGTCTCCAAATCACGCACACATGCAGCTAGTGGACACAGCGCACTCTGTACGTCCGTACTAGCGGTTCTGCGTTCTCGAAAAAATGCATTCATTTTCCACTTGCGTTGCGCAGCCGTACTTTCGCGCGACCGTACTTCGTATATTGGCCGCATTGCCCATCATTTGCTGCTAGTGCGGCCGTGATTAAGTGCGCCTAAGGCTGGGGTCAGACGAACGCAGTTTTAACGTGCGTTTAGCCGCACGAAATCACGGCCGTGCTAGCAGCAAATGACGTCCAATGCCGGGCAGCATACGACGAACGGCCGCACGAAAGTTCGTCCGTGCAACGCAAGTGGCAAATGAATGCATTTTTTCGAGAACGTCAAACCGCTAGTACGGACGTACAGAGTGCGCTGCGGCCGCATAGCGGCGTGTTTGAGTGATTGGGAGACGTCAGACGCTGCTCATGTCCGGCCAACAAAACGTCCAGACGCAAAAAGGGTTTTATTGATGATCCATACAAAATCACGGATGAACATGCGCATCGTATGACCGCTATCGCGTATTCCGTGAAAAAATACGTCCATTCGTTCGAACGCACTATTTCACGGACAACATGAAAAATGCGTTCGTCTGACCCTAGCCTTAACGCACGTTAAAAATTCGCTAGTCTGACCCTAGCCTAAATGGGAGAATTTTTCTGGTTTGGCTATTTTGACCTATAATTTTCCATTCTCCAGTCATTCTTCTGCTCTTCACCGCTCTCTGAATAACCCTGACAGGGTTATTCAGAGAAAGGTGAAACTCAGGAGAATGACTGAAGAGAAAATTCTAGGTCAAAATAGCCAAACCAGAAAAATTCTCCCATTTATCTCACTTTCCAAATCGGCTATTTGGTCTAAAATTTTCCATTCTCCAGTCATTCTCCTGCTTTTCACCGCCAAAAAAATCCGTAAACTTTTTCTGCGTGTCTGAAAATGTCTCCTCTTTTCATACAGAATGCCGCCCCAAGCAGTTGTTTATGGATAGATTAAGGCTAGGGACAGATGAGCGCATTTTCTGCGGCCACCGTCAAAATGTACGTCGATGCGTGCGCACGCATTTTTTCACAGAATACGCTTAAGTGGTCAGACGATGCGCAATTCTGGACGTATTTCATGACGATGGGGTGAAAAGAAGTCTAGGGAAATCCGGCTGTTTGAACGTTATGTTGGCCGCACACTAGCAGCGTCTGACGTCTCCTAATCACACACACACGCCGCTATGCGGCCGCAGCGCACTCTGTACGTCAGTACCAGCGGTTTAACGTTCTCGAAAAAATGCGTTCATTTTCCACTTGCGTTGCGCGGCCGGACTTTTGTGCGACCGTACTTCGTATATTGGCCGTCATTGCCCGTCATCTGCTGCTAGTGCGGCCGTGATTATGTGCGCCAGAACGCGCGTTCGCACTGCCTCAGTCTGACCCTAGCCTAAAGGAAAAGCATTTACCGTAATTTGAAATGTCATTTTTTGGTTTTTACATATTTCTATACATCCTAGAAATCCGCCACTTCACGGGCAGGTTATGGGGACCTCCTAGGCACGATATTTGAAGGAATTTTTCGTTTTTATTTTTAACCCTTATTTCATGGAAAACTCACTGTCCCTTTAACCCTTTCGCTGCTGAGCTTTTTCACGCCTCTGTGCTGAGCTAATTTTTACCGGTTTCGCTCATCATGTTTAACCGCGTTTTGAAGCCTTATTTTAACCACTTCAATGCGGTGGACGCGCTCAGCGCGTCCAACCGCATTGATACTTGGCTGCGGAGGACACGCTGAGCGCGTCCTCCCTTTGCAGCCCGCGATCAGCCAGTATTCCGGCTGATCGCTCGGCCCCCCGGTGCGGGCTGACATCATCGATGTCAGCCCAACCTCCGGGACCCAGGCGGGCACGATAGGTGTCATCGCGCATGCGCGATGATGTCTATTTCAGGCACCCCCGCCATTGCAGGGAAGGTGCCTGAAGGGGAGGGGGGGAGGTCCTTCGGACCTCTCCCCCTCCCCATCCGTGCGGGCCAGCGATTAAAGGCAGGCACCGCCTGGAAGGGCACAGCCTGCCCTTCCAAGCGGCGGCTGTCTTTAACCCCTAGGGGGCTGGATCGAGATATGGCGCCAACATGCGCCGTATCACGGTCCCCTCCCAGAGCTGGCCGACATCTTGGATGTCGGCCAAGCTTCCGGGTTATCCCCCTAATGAGTTTATAAAAATAAAATTTAAAAAATTAAAAAAAAAAATTAAATTTTTTTTTAGATTTATTAGTGCAGCATCATTGTTCACATTATAATTGAAATGGGAACAATATTGTTGCACTAACGATTTTTTCTATGGGGGGGCGTTTGCTAAAAAAACATGTAATTTTCCCCAAAAAAGTAACGATTCCTCATTTCTAATTTTTTTAACAAGCGCACCCCATAGAAAATATAACCGCAAACGATCGCATTTTAAAATGTGAAAAAAAACACTACACATTGTAAATTACTGAAAATTCAAATTTTATTGCATTTTTTGTTATAATATACAGACATGACATAACGTATACATATAATAATGACATATTATGAATCTGCACAGTCTGCCGGAAAGAACGATATATAATATGTCTGGGTCATATATTAAAATAATGCTTCAAAACGCGTTTAAACATGATGATCTTTTGTTTAGGATAGCCTTATGCCTATCCCATGCTTGCTTAAATTCAATTACTGTTTTGGCCTCTACCACTTCTACTGGAAGACTGTTCCATGTATCCACCACCCTCTCAGTAAAATAATGATGCTAGCCCGCACCGGGGGGCCGCGCGATCAGCCGGAATACCGGCTGATCGAGGCTGCAAAGGCAGCCAAGTAGCAATGCGGGTGGACGCGCTGAGCGCGTCCACCGCATTGAAAGGGTTAAAAACGTTTTTTTTTTTTACTTTTTGTCCTTGTTTCCTGTCCCCCAGGGCACTACCCAGACCCCCATACATCTTTTATGGCAAATATCTAGCATATATGCCCTCTTGGAGGGCACTCTAAAAAACGAATTTTCAGCCCCATTGACTTGTATTGAGTTCGGGTTCGGATCTGAACATTTGGAAAGTTAGGGTTCGGGTCCGAACCGAACTCGGGGGGTGTTCGGCTCATCCCTATCTAGAACAATACGGCAAAGTCATACACAAGATATCAGAACAAAATCACCAAAGCAGGCACTCAGTAAGTATAGAACTTATCCTGGAGCAAGGATCTGATGCACTGCTATTGATATTTATGAGGCAGAGCAGGTCATGTGACCACAGGCCCAATCAGCAACAGAGAATCCAGGGGTGGAGAGCCTGAACTAATTAACCCATAAACCCACAAGGGCTGACAAGGATCGCTCTCACCACCAGGGGGCCTGTCTAGAACGTGGAATTATGACACCTATTGACTCCAGGAGGTGACATTAGCGGCAGTGTGGAAGCGCTACCGTGAGTATACCAGGGGTTAGCGCTGCATTCTGGGCAAGGTGCTGAGCTAGCGCCTGCCCTGGAATATCACATTGACTTGGGGACGCTACGTGGAAATCTGCAGGCGCAGATTTTCCCCGTTAGCATCCCCATGTTAGCGTGAAGAAGGGAATAAGGTCCTCATTGTATAAGTTTACTTTCATTAGCCTTCATGGCAAGAAATTGAGAGAACTCAAAAGCAGTAAAATAAACTAAAGCCAAAACTCCATCCATGCCATGCATCCTCAATCCCAAAAACACTGGTTAAAAGTCACAAAGGCAACCAAGCTGCCAAAAATTGTATTTATGACCAAGTTTTTATTATTATTAATAAAAATAGCATTAACTGGTATTCCTCTTATAAGACTAATTATATTTTAGCTAACTGTATTCCATGCACTCGTCTACAATAAATAACAATAGTAGGGCAGAGAGAGCAATTTAAAGCTAAGATAACAAAGGAAAATAACCAAAATAATTATAATTGCACAGTTTAATTTATACAGTTCACATTTATACTAGATTTATTATGCATATAGTTGTACTTCAATTTGTAAATGGAACATTTTCCTTTGTAATTACCTACGCCCTTATTATAGGTGAAGTATTGCTACATGATGATGGGCAATTACGCGTCAGACAAACGCAGTTATCACGTTCGTGTTGCTGCACAGTTTAACGTCCGTCGTAGCAGAAAATCATGAGCAATAGAGTCCCACACATGAAGTACGTGTGCACCGAACTGCGTACGTACAACGCACATGGCAAACGGACGCAAGTTAGGCAAGAACGTAAAACCGCTACCACGGACGCGCAGAGTGCGCCACGTCCACGTAGCGTTCTGTGTGAGTGATGAGATGTCACACGCAGAGCATTTGCGACGTCCAGCACCTTGACGCACAAAATGGCTTTTCATATCCTTTGCAAATTTTTATCATTTTCATTTTCTTTTCTATATTTCCCTTTTTGTTTTTCTACGTCTGTCAAAAAAACAGATCGTGTGGTGTCTACAGTATCTTCCGTCAGTATGTCTGTCAGTTATGCACGCAGAGTGCACTCAGACTGCGTTCATCTAACATTAGCCGAAGTGGAGAGGTGGTTGTTTAAAGGTTATTATTGACTTACTTTGTGTATTATATTTTATGTATAAATATTATCAATTTGCTTATTAAATGGATCGACACTGATAAGACATACATAGATCAATTCAAATTGGGAAAATATGGATTTAGAAAATAGTCTAAGAGGTATTCTACTAATTGCTTTCAATTTTTTTTGACAAACTCGAATTATTAACCCCTTCACTACCAAACACTTTAAAAAAAATAATATCATAACATTTATTTGAAACATGATGTGAAGTAAATTAAATATAGGGTAAAAGTACAACTTTTGCACAGAGATTGTTGTTCTGTTAAAAAAATATATATATATTGTAAATTTGCTCATTTTTAATTTTTCATTGGTTTGTTTCTTGTTTACAGATATATTGTTGGAACAAATGGTTTTGACCTCCTAGATGGTGCCCTTTATCTTATACAATGTCACTCGGGGTCTGCAATATCAGCATACAGGCAGAAATGGCCTTTGTGTCAATACACAATATTTCTGTAAAGGATAAATGAATACATGAACCTCTGTACACTGATCTTGTAAAGCGTTGCAGAATATGTGGTGCTCTAAGGATAATAATACATGAAATTTAAAAATACAATTCACTTTATCTGAATGTTTTCACAATCTGGATGCAAAATTGAGATTTCACCTTTATATTTGAAACCTACACATTCAAACTTTCAAATTTATTTTTTTCCCAAAGCAGCGCTTTGTAGTGAAAGGGTTAATATTTAAAATGATACACAAGAAAAGGTAATCTTCAAATGTTATATAGGATTGGTTTGTGGAAAGGCTTTATTTAATTTCAGAAGCCTATAAATATAATGCCACATATGACACAATCTTCAGAAGATTTCCATTGTTTACTATTCCAGCACTGTTAACATTCTATTTGTTTACTAAACCTGTTTCTTACATCTGTAAATAAAACATGGTAAATTTACGGTAGTTATGCATGTTTGTGTGACGTCACACACCTATCTGTAGCGGTAGCTACCTGAAAAAAGTGATATATATTTATCATCCTTACATTACGCATTACTTAAAATTAAGTATGCAACGCCTAAGAACATTAGGTGTAACATATTGGTCAACATGTGACTACTACTACTCTGTGCTTAAATATAAGCCATGGGACTCAAAGTATCAGTCTCATATCTCAGTGTTAATCATTTTCCACACTGAGCCTTAACTAAGTTACTGAGCAGGACCAAGTCACAAGTTCCTGAGCGTTTCAGCAAGGTGACACGATCAGTGTTACTATCTGCTCAGGGTACTTTCCTCTTACGTTCTTTTTATTAGACTGTAAATTTATGATATCTACCTTTATGACATTCCTTCATCTGAGGTTTAAGCTAGATCCTAGAATACACACTGACAGCATCTCCATCACCTACCTCCGGGAAGCTAAATTAAATGGCTCAGAGCCATATACAGCTATACGAATCGTTTGAAGATGAAACAGGTGAGTGAATTAACATGTTTTGTAAACTTGGCATTGGGGACTTTTTCTGAATTTAACAGAACAATATGTAGTTTTGAATTGTTTCTGTGAATATATCTGTCTTGGATAACTGGGTGTGTTGGTCATCAGTGCCCCCAGTATGACTGTTTACTAGAGCCGCAGTTTTGAAGAATTGGCTAAATGAGAGTAATTGCACATTAAGAGCTAAATAGTCAAACTATAATTTTTATTTTTTTTGAGAAAGGATTTTACCAGGAAGGATACATTGAGATTTCTCTAGTTTTCAGTTATGTCCTGGGTGGCGAGTATGTACCAGTGTCTTGTCCAAGGACACTTATTGGAGCGGTGCTCTTGCCAGGATTCGAACCTGTGTCCCCACAGTCTCCACAGTTATAGGGCAGCGATGTTACCTGTACTCCACCCAGACGTTATAGGAGAATAGTGGGGACTTTTTAAAACAAGTCTTAGTAAATCCAGTTTCTTTGAATAAGCATTTGGGCAGTTGAATATATTTACTTATTTCCTTCTTACAAGGAGTTAATCCTATTCTTTCAGGAGCCTTCAGAGTGTAATTTTTATCAACCCTTTCACAGCAGGCAGGTAAAATTCTGCTTTGTTCAGTAGTAAGGAGGAGGAATGGGGAAAGGATCAGTATCGTTTGACAGAGTTAAGGTGGCAGGACATATGCAGACAATACAGAGCTTGCAACTAGAATGTAAATTTAGTAATTTCTTGGAATGGCTTTTCAAAGATATAAAAAGTATCATAATGCAGATGGTGGTAACAGAAGATAGAACTACATTTTTAGCTGATGCTTAAATTTTTATTTAGGACTGCTAAGTCAATTATGCAGTTTAAAATTTATTATGCCTATCTACATATTAGTTAATAGTAAGGTGTCAGTATTTGCAGTTTTATAAATGGTATTATTTTACATACACCATCAGGGTTATTCAAAGAGATCCGAACGGTGAAATTCAGGGTACGGTTACCTTTCCTGGCCATTTGCTTTCCAGAGAGCAGGCAGTTCACCAAATCTTGGCAAATTGCCTGCATATACGGTACCTGTTCGTTGCCTGTTCGAGGGCAGTGAAATCCCCATAGAGAAGCAATGCTTCATCTATTCAGAGAACACAAACCAGCAGTGAAAAGTTGCCGAATTGCCCTGCTGTTTGGTGGTTTCATGCGGCAGATTTATTCAGGCGAATCCCATAGGCTTCAATGTTAAAAATATTCCCGTTTTAATCCAATATCGAACAAACTGTTGATTTATAATATTCTGCAGTAAAAAGTCTCTATAGAGTTTTTCAAGATCTTTTAGGCATTTTTGAGATTTTTTTGCGAAATTTATTTTTCCTTTTCTTTTAAAAAAAATATTTTTTTTCTTTTTTCTGTAACAGCCCTTTTTTATTATAATTCATTGGATCTTATATGTAAATTCCAGCCATTTTCGCTCAGTAGTTTCTTTGCAAACAGCGTTTCACTTTTCAAACATTCAAGCGTACTTTTTTTTTTTTTCTGTGTGTGTGTGTTCGCTCCATTCATCTGCAGTATCGGGTTTTTCCAGCGGCTGCTCTACGCTGTGATCGGCGGCTGCTCGGGTTTCTCTGGCGTGTTCGGCGGGCTTAATCCAGATGTTTTTGCGGGTTTTGGTGTGCTTTCGCCGGGTTTTGCGGTGAGTGTTCGGCAGGTTTGCGGCAGCTTTTCCCTGCACTACGACGGCCCTGTGGTGCTTGGTGAATACACTGCAGGGTCACCGAAATGGGATCGGCAAATCACACCGAATTGAAGAGAACGAAAATTTACTGAACGTGCGGTGACTTTTCGATTCTCTTTGAATAGCCCTGTATGTCTGCATTGATGGATATTTGGACCCCTGTATCTCCAACTCTGTAGCAGCTACAGGTCATGTGAGGTATCACTGTAAAGGCCAGAGCATGACCTTTCCAATGATACCAAACATGACCAGGTTTTATGTAACAATAAATATAAAATATTTATTTTAACAGCAATATTTTCCACTTTTCAATCATAAAGTGAACAATGATGCTGCACTAACTCACCATCACATTTCTCATGGCACCAACAAGTGTGGAGGAGACGGCACAATCTTTTACGAATTGTTACATTAAAAACCTAAACAGCCACACTGCAGCAAAGAGCACAGTCAGGGGGAGGGGGCATGGTCAAGTGAGCTGTCATTGGACAGGACAGAGTCTGGCCTTTGTCAGGTTTGGTATCATTACAATGTAAAATCTAAAGGAAAAGAAACAAAAAAAAACACTTTATTTATTTATTTTTAGTTCCAAAGCGAAGGCATTGTCCATTTATCACGCATAAGATGAGCAATACCACTGCTCTTACTCACGTTTTCATTTCCCATGCTGGGAGCATAGTCATATTATTCATAAAACACCATGCTCCAAAACACAAGGGAAATATTTCAAATTTTTTTTTCATTTTTTTTAGTTAAAATTGTATATTTTCTCTGAAAAATGCAGTAACAGGTTCCCATTTCAATTTTGTAACAAGAGTTCCCTATAGAATGTATAACCACAAAGGTTTAAATGATAAAATGTAAAAAAAAAAAAAAATTTTACACGCTGTAAATGATTGAAATCTGAATGGAAATTTTCTCACATACAGGGTTGTTCAAAGAGATTCGAAAAGTCACTGCACGTTCGGTGTCTTTTCGTTCTCTTCCATTTGGTTCCTTTTGCCGATCCCATTTCGGTGACCCTGCGGTGTATTGAGCAAGCACCACAGAGTCCCCGAATTGCAGGGAAAGGCTACTGCAAACCTGACGAAAACTAACTGCAAAACCCACCGAATGCACGCAGAAAAGCCACAAAAACATCTGGATTAACCTGCCGAAAACCAAGCCCAAGCAGGAGCCGAACACAGCTAAAGCAGCTGAGACCGCAGACGAGGGAGGTGAATAAATTAGCAAAATAGTTTGTATGAATCTGTGAAAATGAAATGCTGTTTGCAAAGACACTAATGAGCGAAAATGTCTGAAATTTAGACAGAAGGTCCAGGGAATGATAATAAAGAGGGCGGTTACAGAAAAAATAAGTAAACTTAAAAAAAATCAGACTTTTAAAAATAAATAAAAAAAATCAGAAAAATGCTTAAAATATCCTAAAAAAATCTATAAATAAAGAGACTTTTTACTGCATAATTTTATAATGAACGGTTTATTAGATATTGAATTAAAACGGGAATATTTTTAACATTGAAGTCTATGGGAGTCTCCTGAATAAACTTGCCGAATTAAACCACCGAATGGCAGGGCATTTCGGGAACCTTTCACTGCTGGTTTGTGTTCTCTGAATAGCCGAAGCAGTGCTTTTTCATGGGGATTTCACTGCCCTCAAACAGGCACCGAACAGGCACCGTATGTTCAGGAAATTCGCCAGGATTTGGCGAATTGCCTGCTCTATGAATAGCCGAATGGCCAAGAAAGGTTACCTTTCTCAAGCAATTCGGAGCTCTTTGAATAGCCCTGATAGTATTTGTCTGGTTAGATATACTCGTATCTGTCTGGTTAGATATACCTGTATCTGTCTGGTTAGAAATACTCGTATCTGCACAGTTAAATAACTTAAATATGTTTTCATTTCACTAAATTTCAAAAAAAGCCACCAAAATCTTCAGCTCCAGACCCATAGAGATCTTAATCTGCTTCTGCCTGCAGTGAATTCAGCATTCAAGTAAACGCTGCCAAACGCATCCAAAAGAACCACCTCAAAACCGTCAATTCGAACACGAAAACCAACGCAAAACCGCCAAAAAAAATATCTGAGTGATCGGAAAAAACCCCCGCAACCACTCATAACATCCAATAAAAGTCGATGATCCACCAAACAGAGCGCCGACCAGTCGCCAGAAACAGCTGACAAGCCGACGAACGGAGTAGAACCCCCCCCCCAGCACAGGGACTTTGAAAAGCTGTTTGCAAAAATGTACTCATAAAATGCCTGAAATTTACATAAGGTCCTATGAATAATAATATAAAAGGTCTGTTACTGAAAAAACCCCTGCTATTTAAAAAAATATATATATATCGCCAAAAAAGCCCAACAAAATGCCTAAATAAATAAAGCGACTGTTTGCTGCAGATTAAAAGAATAAGCAGTTCCAGAAATATTAAATAAAAAATGGAATATTTTTAACATCTATGGGATTCGCCTGATTAGGGCTAGGGTCAGACTAACGCATCTTTCGCGTTGTCCGTGAAAAAGTACGTTTGAATCAATGGACGCATTTTTTCACGGAATACGCGATAGCGGTCATACGATGCGCATTTTCGTCCGTGATTTTGTACGGATCATCAATAAAACACTTTTTGTGTCTGGACGTTATGTTAGGCTGGGGTCAGACGAGCGTAGTGTTCACGTCCGTGATTGCGCCTAAAAGTACGTCCGTGATAGCATGAAAGTAAGTCCATTGGAGCCTGACACATGAAGTACGTCCGCACTGAACTGCGTACGCACAACGGCCGCGGCAAACGGACGCAGGTTAGGCAAGAACGTAATACTGCTAGAACGGACGTGCGGAGTGCGCTGCGTCCACAACGTCTGCATAGCTTTGTGTGTGAGTGATGGAGCATGGTCAGACGGACTGCATTTATACGTCCAGCATTTTTGACGGACAGAATGTTTTTTCATTGTAATTTATTTTCCCCTCCTACATCCGTCAAAAAATAACTTCAGTGAAAAAACGGACTGTGTGACCACTACTGCGTCATCCGTACTGACGATGTCCGTACTGCACGGACGTACAGCCCGTAGAAATCACGCTCGTCTGACCCCAGCCTTAGCCGTACACTAGCAGCGTCTGACGTCTCCCAATCACGCAAACACGCCGCTATGCGGACGCAGCGCACTCTGTACGTCAGTACTAGCGGTTTGATGTTCTCAAAAAAATGGGTTCTTTTGCCACTTGCGTTGCGCGGCCGCACTTTTGTGCGGCCGTTCTTCATATGCAGCCCGGCATTGGACGTCATATGCTGCTAGCACGGCCGTGATTTAGTGCGGTTAAACGCACGTTAAAACTGCTTTCGTCTGACCTTAGCCTAAACCTGCCAAATGAAGCCACTGAACATCAGGGCATTTCACTGACATTTCGGTGCTGTTCGGTGTTCTGTGACTAGATTAACCATCACTTCTCTATGGGGATTTTCACTGCCGCTGAAGAACACAATATTTTGCTGCCAATTCGCCAATATTTGGCGAGTTCCCTGCTTTTGAATGGCCCTGAAATTGCACAGTACAGGGAAATTCACTGTTTGGTGCAATTTCGGGGCCAGTTCGGCTCGCTATAAATAACCCTGTGGGTAAATAGATGTAGATACACATTTGTGTTAGGAACACATGCTGACTAGTGTGTCAAATTTCCTTGATTGCAGAAAGGTTTGTAACATATTAGGGTTTTTTTTTTATCCGTGAGCTGATGAATGAAATAATATAGGGATGAGACCTATCTGGTTTGTATTTTTTTCTATATAAACCTGGGTGTGACAGTTCATTTGCATAGAACAGGGAAATCATAACCATTTCAAATAGTTTTCTAAATCCATCTATAATTATTATTGTATGGTCAGATGGTTATTATGGGATATATATATATAGTTTATTATTGCAGAAGCCATTTACACATCACATCAATACAAAGAACTGCATCCCAGAGCTCCTGTGCTAAAATTCCCCATATGCAGCACAGAACTCTGGGTAAGACATGCAAATGACATCTGTCTCATTTTTTTGCATCCTGGGTCTGCTTTCACCCAGAACCCTCTATCAATGCCATGCCATACTAGATGGCTTATTTAGCAGAGATCAAGTATATGCAACTGGTCACAGTCGCTCCTGGACAGCGCTGTTTTGGGTTTATTGGACCCTCTTCAGCAGGAGCTAGGCATGACCAGATGTAGTTTGTTAGTTGGCCCATAGGGTAAATCAATACTTATTTAAGTTGTGGCGGAGGGCAAAAAATGAGATTTAAGAAGCCTATATATATCATACAACAACAGAAAGGTTGCACTCCAACAAGACAAATAATACAATATACAAAAAATAGCACTCCATATCAATGACGTCATTACATCACCATCATTCTATTTCAAAAAAATAACTTCGATTGGCCTCAACCGCTATCCATCCCGCCCAGACTCTTGAGTACATCAAATAAGTATTTCGAACTCTTGCAGTCAATTCATCCATTTGACGAACGTCCTGGAGTGTATATACAACCGTATTTTTTTTTTTTCTTTTGTACACTATGTCTTGATAAATAAAGATAAAAAAAAAAAAAACGAGAGAAATCTCAATGTATCTTTCCTGGTAAAATACTTTCTCAAAAAAAAAATGGTGGAGATAGGGGGTTCCATTGAACCCCCTATCTCCTGATCCGTGGCAGCTAGGGGTTAATGTTTGGTATCATTAGAACGGCCAGAGCAATTCGGAGGTTAGTGAATAACCCCTACATTGTAACAACACATCCACAAACATTCACACACAGCATCACACTTTCATACACATAAACTCATGTGCTAGGTGCGCAGGCTTCAGAGGAGAACAGGCCTCAAGGCCCCTGCATCCAGCAGGCTTAGTCGAGGCCCCAGCAGCACTAATCGAAGAGAGCCGGCAGGCCTAGTTCAAGCCCCCGGCGGGCCTTGTCGGGCATCCAGCCGGCCTAATTGAGGGCCCTGGTGGCCGGCAGAACCAATCTAGACTCCGGCGGACCTAGTCAAGGCCCTGGCAGCCAGCCTATTCGAGCCCCAGTGGCTGGCAGGCCTAATCAAGACTCCAGTGTTATGTCTGATGGCCTGTTCAGGCCTGATGAGGTGTGTGAAATGGCAAAATAAGCCTTTGATGGCAAAAATTCTTGCAAAGGCCCTTTGTACATAAACACACATACAATAAATGGTTAATGGTTGCACCCAAAAATAAAATGCAGGTGCACACGGAATATATTTAAAATTAAAGAATCAAATGAAAAACTGGGAGTAAATGAGTTATTGGTGTAATTTGTTTTGTTTACGATAAACCAGTGATGGCAACTTAATAAACTAATTGATATATATCAGTCAAAAGGTTTAAGCAATTATCCACAATGTTCTACACTACTTTTGTCACATTTCTAATGGCAGTCATCCAGAACACCTTCCTGTGTTTCTCCTACTTTTAACTTTATGTTGGTTAGTACTGTTAACCTTTGAGCTTGTGTCAGCAAAACCTTTAATTGAATTACATTCTTTGACACACATGCATTTAAATTACACTCTTGACATTCATGTCAAGACATCATAAAACTACTAGCACATTTGTACCAGCCTAAAAATTCTATTTGATGGTACAAAACACACAGGGTTATTCAAAGAGATCCGAATTGTGGCCGAAAGGTAACCGGACAGTGAAATTCAGCGTACGGTTACCTTTCCTAGCCATTCGGCTATCCAGAGAGCAGGCAGTTTGCCAAATGCCGGCGAATTGCCTGCACATACGGTGCCTGTTCGTTGCCTGTTCGAGGGCAGTGAAATCCCCATAGAGAAGCAATGCTTCGTCTATTCAGAGAACACCAAATAGCAGGGAAAAGTTGCCGAAATGCCTTGCTGTTCGGTGGTTTCATTCGGCATTATTATTCAGATGAATCCCATAGGCTTCAATGTTAAAAAAATATTCCCGTTTTAATACAATATCTAATATACGGTTTATTATAATATTCTGCAGTAAAAAGTCTCTTTATTTATAGATTTTTTTTAGAATCTTTTATGCATTTTTTTCAGATTTTTATTGCAAAACTTTTTTCCAGGTTTTTTTTTTTGAATCGTTTCTTCTTTTTTCTGTAACAGCCCCTTTTATTATCATTCATTGGATCTTATATGTAAATTCCAGACATTTTCGTTCTGTAGTTTTTTTGCAAACAGCGTTTAAATTTTCCAACTTTCAAGCGTACTGTTTTTTTCACCTCCTTCGTCTGCGTGTCGGCTTTTTCCGGCGGCTGCTCTGCACTGTGATCGGCTTCTGCTCGGGTTGGCGGGGTTAATCCAGATGTTTTTGTGGGTTTCGGTGTGCGTTCGCCGGGTTTTGCGGTGAGTGTTCGACGGGTTTGCGGTGAGTGTTCGACGGGTTTGCGGTGGCTTTTCCCTGCACTACGACGGCCCTGTGGTGCTTGCTGAATACACCGCAGGGTCGCCGAAATGGGATCGCCAAATCAAGCTGAATTGAAGAGAACGAAAAGTCACCGAACGTGCGGTGACTTTTCGATTCTCTTTGAATAACCCTGACAGTGAAGAAGGATAGAGAAGATGATGTTCTTCTTCATGACTACCTCAATAGTGAAGCAGTACAGATGAGATACATATAATAAAATAGACTGGGATCTCATTTATTTCTGTCCTTTGAGGAATACAGGGACTTCATTAATTGTTTGTGCACCATAACGAGTCTTCCAGCACTTACTAGTGTTGAGCAGGTACCTAACCACTATACCCCGCATTGAGACACAGTGCCAACATTGCTAATCTTTATGGCAGCCCTCTAGAGAGATTATACAGGCACATCCTTCAGGCAAGAGGTAGGTGTTTTCTCTAAACTTAAACTGTAAAATATTTACTTATAGTTCAGTTATATGAAACCAGTATATATACTGTATATATTAGCACTCAATCAAAAAATAAATAAAATAACAAAATATTTTAAAGCATATTTAAAAAGCAAGTCCCTAATATTGGCAAATTGCCAGTGAAATACAGTGATCTTCTGCAGCAGTGAAATCCCCATAGAGAAGCAATGGTTAATCTATTCAGAGAACACCGAACAGCAGAGAAATATCAGTGAAATGCCCTGATTTTCTGTGGTTTAATTCGACAGATTTAATCAGGCGAATCCCATAGGTTTCAATGTTCACAGGTTTCAGATTTTTTAAAAATGGCGTTTGTTTTTTTCTGTAACAGACCTTTTTATCGATATAGGACCTTATATATTATTTTCAGGCATTTTCGTGAATTCGTTTTTTATGCAAACAGCTTTTAAAAGTTGCAGTTTTTTTTTTTATTCTACCCGATCGTTGGCTTTTTCCGGCGGCTGGGTGGCGCCTTGTTCGGCGGATCGTCGGCTTAATTCAGATCGATTCAGTGGATTTTCGACATTTTTTTAAATCCATTCGGCGGTTTTGCAGTGGTTTTTCGGATGCGTTCGGTGGCTCGTTCGCTGCACTTTGAGGACCCTGCGGTGAATGCTGATTTCACCACAGGGTTGGCGAATCAGACTAGTCGAAGTGCACAGAATGGGAACTCCCCATATGGACGGAATGGTTAATCTATTCAGAAAACACAGAACAGCACCGGAATGTCAGTGAAATGCCCTGATCTTGGGGGGTTTCATTCGACAGGTTTAATCAGGCGAATCCCATAGGTTTCAATGTAAAAAAAAAATCCCTGTTTTTTTTTTAAAATATTTATTCAACCATTTATTCTTTTCATTTGCAGGAAAAAGTTTCTTTGTTTATTTAGGATTTTTTGGGGAATTTTTCAGGATTTTTTTCAGCAAAATTTTTAATTCCAATTTTTTTTACATCACATTTTTTTTTTCTGTAACGGACTTTTTTTATTATTATTCATAGGACTAAATATTATTTCCAGGCATTTTCATGCACTAATTTTATTTAAAACACCTTTTAAAAATTGCAGTATTTTTTTTTTCCGCTTTTCGGCGTCTTGTCAAATCGATTCGGTGGTCTGTTTGGCGGATCGCTGGATGCATTCGGCAGTTTTTCGGGTTGATTTGGCAGTTTTGCAGTGGTTTTTCAGATTGCTTCAGTGATTTTTCGACAGTTTTTCAAATCTATTTGGCAGTTTTGCGACTGGTTATGCGTTCAATTTGCCGGTTTGAAGATGCGTTCAGACGGTAGATTTGCCGCACTTCGGCAAATATAAGTCGCCAAAGTGTGACAAACGGGAGAACACTGAAATGTCACTGACGTCGTAGCGCTCCGACAGGGAGGCTTTCTAAATGGATTCAGCACGCCTGCCAGTGGCGGAACTACCAGGGTCGCAGCGGTCGCACTTGCGACCGGGCTCTGGCATTCCGCAACTTAATGGGGGCCCAGCGGCTCAGGCAAGCATTTGTGCCCGCAGCCATGTCAGCGCGCCTGCTCTGCATTCCACATTCTATTGGAGCAGGTGCACGTTGCATTGGCGCCGCCCCCTGTCACGCGGTGGGGGGCGGTGCCAATGTAACGTGTGCCTGCTCCAGTAGAATGTGGGAAGCAGAGCAAGCGCACTACAGCACCGCGACCGCGGTGTCCCTGCGGCGCCTGTTCCCTGGCTCCTGGCACACTCCACCCTGGGATGTCAGGAAGTGCGGGCAGGCTGTGGGAGGAGGCGGTCAGCTGCTGGCGCTGAGCAGGTGGCCCCTACAACCCAAAGAATGCAGCGATCAGTCTGGGGGCGATACATCCATGTGAGCTGGGGGCAATTATTTATTTTTATATGAGCTGGGGCAATTATTTATTTCCATGTGCGAGCTGCTGGGAGCAATTATTTATTTCCATGTGTGAGCTGCTGGGGGCAATTATATCCATGTGTGAGCTGCTGGGGGCAATTATATCCATATGTGAGCTGCTGGAGGCAATTATTTCCATTTGTGAGCTGTTGAGGGCAATTATATCCATGTGTGAGCTGCTGGGGGCAATTATTTATTTCCATGTGTGAGCTGCTGGGGCAATTATATCCATGTGTGAGTTGGGGGCAAATATATCCATGTGTGAGTTGGGGGCAAATATATCCATGTGTGAGCTGGGGGCAAATATATCCATGTGAGCTGGGGGCCCGGCTCCCCTGTCTGTCTCACAGTCACTTTGTTTCCATATGGAGCCTTAAATGCCCCCATGTTTTATCACTCTTGCTCCTGGGGCATGGGTATGCCAGGCTCGGCCAGTGTGCCATACCCATGCAGGTATACAAGCCAGACTCTCTGATAAGCCTGGGTCAGGGCTTTGCTGTGGATTCTGTACCTGCTCATACACCCCAGTGCTTCCTGTGAGATTCATTGCTGTGGAGCTCTGTGATACGCTCATACACACCGCACATTACTGTGAGTTTTATTGCTGTGAAGCTCTATAATGTGCAGTGTGTCAAGTCACCACCATATTGAAAGCCCCCCCCCCCATAATCCTAAACTGAACTAATTAATATAAATGGCGTACTCTCTTTTTATATTTAAGGGAAAATAATATGGATTTGGGAGGGGGGGCTTCATGGATTCTCGCACCGGGGCCCTCAGGTTTCTAGTTACACCACTGACGCCTGCTGTAGCACGTGCAATTCATATGCGCATCGCATCGTGTGACTGGTCCCATTGCAGCGTCACAACGCTGCGTCGGACGCGGGGAAGCACGTCAGTATGAGAGCAAATAGTGGGCTCGTCTGACACTGGCCTTAGGGGGACTTGAAGGCCAGGGTTGGAAATCACTGCCTAGATAGAATGATAACCACAATGTTGTGGGGAGCTGTACCAGACACTCATCTTGACCCTTATATATTGCACTGACGTAGTTCGATAGCTTATAAAATAAATTTAGTATTAGCAAAAAATCTAAGTGGACATGATTGCATCTTGCCTGAGACAATTAATGTTTCATTTTTTTTTCCCATCTGACCATGCCATTTGGCGATGTACAACATCTAACACCCCCAACTGTGAGCCCTATGACTGTCCCAATGTTTAATTCTATTATTCTGATCAGTTAGCGTCTATACCTGACGAAGGGAGGAATCCTCTCGAAAGCTTGTACTTTAAATGTAACGTTAGTCCAATAAAAAAGGTATCACTACAGACTGCTATACTCGTGATTTCAAAAAATCTAAGCTATAGTTAAGGTTTTTTTTAAACCAGGTTCTCCAGTGCAGCCTTGGACAATGCCTTGAGAGCAGTGTTATGCTTTGTATCGTCAAAGACGAGTACAGTACATAGATCATGAGCAACCAGTGCAATCTCCCCTCTGAGGTTTATCACTTTATGATGGTGACATAGGCTAAAACACTACCTGTATATTTGCTGAATGATATGCTGTGTAAGGCTGGCGGCACACTAGCAAACATTTTGCGTCCGTCTGACCGTACTGTTTGCTGTCTGTCGTAGCTTTATAAAGGAGTTAATTAAATGCACCACACGAAGCCCCTGCGCACTTGTTCACAGACGGGCAAAGCATAAAGCCACGGACGCAAAAATAACATTAAACATTAACGTTAAAAAGCTAAACGGACGCAGAAACAACGCTGCCATGTATTTATTTCCTAGGCTGTGGAGACATCAGACATTACGGACGCACTTTATGCAGTACTCACAATATCTCCCGTGAAAAAGTGCGTCCGTAATGGACGCAGTACAGTATGCTCGTGTGCCGGCTGCCTAAACAGAATTATGTTATGGCTTCCTAGCAATTTACAGGTGATCAACATATGGAAAATACATAAAATTAAATGAAACTCCATGTATATAATACACCTAAGTACATTGCACTCATCATGTTGCAGATTAGTGATGAGCCGAACACCCCGAGTTCGGTTCGCATTCAAACTCGAACAATTTCAAAAGTTTGAGTTCGAACTCGAACACAAACCGAACTCAATGCGAGTCAATGGGACTCGAAAGTTCGATTTTTAGAGTGCCCTCCAAGAGGGCATATATGCAAGATATTTGCCATAAAAGGTGTATGGGGGTCCGGGTAGTGCCCTGCTGGACAGGAAACAAGGACAAAAAGTTTAAAAAAATATGTTTTTACAGGAACAGTGAGTTTTCCATGAAATAAAGGTTTAGAATAAAAAACGAAAAATTCCTTCAAATATCGTGCCTAGGAGGTCCCTATAACCTGCCCGTGAAGTGGCGGATTTGTAGGATGTATAGAAATATTTAAAAACAAAAAAATTGCATTTCAAATGATGGTAAATGGTTTTCCTTTTAATCTATTCATAAACAACTGCTTGGGGCGGCAGTCCTGTATGAAAAGAGGAGACATTTTAGGACACGCAGAACAAGTTTAGTGATTTTTTGGCTAAATTATGGTGAAACTTATGCAGGCTTTGGATAAAAGTAACAATAGGTGCTTTAAAATTGAGCCTTTAGTGTCGGCAACAGTGCCGTCACACCGTAACCCCTCTGTGGTATTGTGGAAGAGTGCAGGGTTGGACCCTCCGGTCCAATATTAAAATGATATGAATCTGGTACAGGCGTCAGTGCGCCCAAATATTGTGCCTTTGGTGGCAGCAAGTGCCTTCACACCATAACCCCTTTGTGGTATTGTGGAAGAGTGCAGTGGTGGAGGTTTTGGGAATGCAGAAGAGATCCCCGATCTAGTCAGTTACATCAGCAGCTATAATAAAACTGGGTCAGCAATGTTTAGGCACTTGTACTGCACTACTGTATATGGTAGAGAATCGGCGCACACCAGTAGCAACAAGAAGCAAACCGAACAGGCAGGGAATACACAGAGAGAATAGTCAAATGGCAGGCAAAGTCAGCAACAGATCGGGTCCTCAGAATAAGCAGGGTCAGTAACAAGTATACAAACTGATTCGGTAAGCTAGCGCTTCGGGAATAAAGGCTGAGACACACTGAGCATGTAGCGACGCACAGCGTAGCAAAGAGAAGCAAACATTTTGCAGGCTTGACTTCACTCCGCTCTGCCTCGCAGCGTGTCTACACTACATTACGTTTGCTTCTCACCACACTGGACAGGAATCCACTAACTAAATTAAAATGTACACACAAAACCGTTTTATTTTCACAAAGCACATGTTATATAGGTAAAAAAAGTTTCTACTGAATAAAATACATCAAAAATTACTGTTAATTTAATAGGAAAAATATAAAAATATAAAAAAAGGTAACCCCTGATCATATATGTTATAGGGACATGGAGCGCCGCGTATAGAGTAGGGATGCATTGATATCACACACAGACATATACGTATATATCAACACACAGGTGTGTATATATATATATACACCCACCCACAGACCTCAGACCATATATACACATACGCACATGGGGGGGTGGCATGTGGACAATCTCAACTTTGCTGTCTCCAAAGAATAAGCATACTGCTGTCTCCAAAGAATAAGAAGAGTCGACTGCAGTATGCCAAAAGTCATGTGGACAAACCACAGAAGTTTTGGGATAGTGTTCTGTGGACTGATGAAACAAAATTAGAACTGTTTGGGCCCATGGATCAACGCTATGTTTGGAGGAGGAAGAACAAGGCCTATGAAGAAAAGAACACCTTGCCTACTGTGAAGCATGGCGGGGGGTCAATCATGCTTTGGGGCTGTTTTGCTTCTGCAGGTACAGGGAAGCTTCAGCGTGTGCAAGGTACCATGAATTCTCTTCAGTACCAGGAGATATTGGATGACAATGTGATGCAGTCCGTCACAAACCTGAGGCTTGGGAGACGTTGGACCTTTCAACAGGACAATGATCCCAAGCATACCTCCAAGTCCACTAGAGCATGGTTGCAGATTAAAGGCTGGAACATTTTGGAGTGGCCATCGCAGTCACCTGACTTAAATCCGATTGAGAACCTCTGGTGGGACTTAAAGAAAGCAGTTGCAGTGCGCAAGCCTAAGAATGTGACTGAACTGGAGGCTTTTGCCCATGACGAATGGGCGAAGATACCCGTAGATCGCTGCAAGACACTTGTGTCAAGCTATGCTTCACGTTTAAAAGCTGTTATAACTGTAAAAGGATGTTGTACTAAGTACTAAGATTGAATGTCACTTGGGGGTTGAATAAAACTGATAATGATATGAGCACAGAAAAGACATTTGTGGTTATTTCATTATAAATGTTATGTTATATTTGTCTGACCTACAAGTGCCTCTTTGATTTAATTGTAAGCAAGATGACTGAATGATCAAAATCAATGTCAAACTGGCCAAAACACTCAATTTCAGTGGGGGTTGAATAATTTTGAACACAACTGTAGATATATATCTTATCTATATATATATATATCATACCTGCCCTTACCTTCCCCTATAAATTTGCTAAAAATATACACACACACAAAAAACAAACCACTGCCTGAGACCCCGCGCAGCCCACATGCTACCCCCCTCTACCTGGCTGAATGTATCTAATATATAATTAAATACATTCAGCCAGATAGAGAAAGAAAAAAAAAATTTGTATTTTATGTTCCCGGGGACATTTAAAAATGTCCTCGGATTTTATTTTTTGAAATGTGTCGCCTTACCTTAGTTTGGTCGTCAGTGGGGGCTCCCTGGATCCTGGTTGTGGAGAGGGGGGTCTGCCGTGGTCGCAGGTGCAGTGGCTCCCTCCCTGCGCTGCCTGTCTCTGTCACATGCACCCGGGCGGTTAGCCCACACAGTCGCAGCTCTGTCATCTGGCAGCCGCATGCTCCTCAAGGGGATCCTTGGGAAGCCCCTGCAGGCTGCCCTCTACAGTGCCTGATTAGAGGGCCATGTCTGCCTGATGTTTTAGTAACAAGAATGTTTTATCCCATAGGCTTCAATGTTATAAATATTCCAGTTTTAATTCAATATCTAATAAACCGTTACTTATAATATTCTGCAGTAAAGAGTCTCTTTATTTCTAGATTTTTTTGTATTTTTTAAGCATTTTTTTATACTTGTTTTCAATTTTTTTTTTTAAAACTTTTGGCAAACGTCACAAAAAGTTCGAAGTTCGCGAACTGTCGAACGGCCGATGTTCCAAGCGAACTCCGAACAGATCGAACTGAACAGCTCATCCCTAGTGGGAAGGTAGAATTCTCTTTGAATTTCTGCCAGGCGAACACTTGCTGGGATTGACCGTCTGAAGTGGCTGTAGACTTTTCTGGCCTGTCTGAGAAACTCTGCCAGCCCTGGGTACCTGGTTAGGAAACGCTGCACCCCCAGATTTAGGACGTGTGCTAGGCATGGTACATGCGTCAACTTAACCTGGCATAGGGCGGAGAGAAGGTTGCTGCCATTATCACAGACGACCATTCTCAGCTGAAGCTGCATGATGTTAACCATTTCTGCACCTGCCCCTGCAGAGCTGACAGAATTTCTGGCCTGGTGTGGCTCCTGTCCCCTAAACAAACCAGCTCAAGCACAGTATGGCATCTTTTGCTTGAGCCATTGCGTAGCCCCTGCCACGCGCCGGTTTAACTGCCACTTCGCCAGAGACATTGAAGGAGGAGGATGAGGAAGAAGAGGTGGTGGAGCAGACAGACCTCATACAAGCAGCTTTCTGGAGGCGTGGTGGATGAACAAACGCCAGCACAGAGCCCCGCCTGGATCCCTCCCAGCTGCAAGCAGAGTTACCCAGTGTGCCGTGAAGGAAATGTAACGGCCCTGTCCATGCTTGCTGGACCACGTATGTAAAGTCTTGTGTTGTGCACCTTGCTGCTGACTGCCTTTCCCAATGACTCTATAACATTGTGTTCCACATGCTGGCATAGTGCTGGAATGGCCTTCCGTGAAAAGAAATGGCATTTTGGAACCTGCCACTGTGGTACAGCACATTCGGCAAATTCACGGAAGGAAGCAGAGTCCACCAGCTGGAAAAGCAGCAGCTGTAATGCGAATAATTTTGCTAAGCTGGCATTTAGACGCTGTGCTTTGGGATGGTTGAGACTATATTTTTTCTTATGCTGCAGCAGCTGGGACAACGTAATCTGACTGCCTAAATCTTCAACTGATGGGATGCTGTCACATTGTGAGGAAGGACCTGGTACACCCATTACTTTAGCATCATCCCTGTCAGTGGAGGTTGTAGGCAATGACATGGCAGGACATATAGTGGGGGTAGAGACAGATGAGGAGGGGTGTTGCAAAGTGTTGTGCCAATGGGATGCGAGGCAGGTGTTCATATGTTGCCTCAAGCACGTGGTACCCAAGCGTGCGATGTCTTTCCCACGCTTGATCCTCATCTGACATAGATTACAAATAGCAACGGTGCAGTCTGCTGCACATTTCTTAAAGAACTCCCAGACAGCAGACTTCCTGTACATGTGCTTTGAGACAACAGCGCTCTGTACCTGAGCAGCTGTGACTTCTGATGCCTTGGACTGGCTACGGTTGGTCATAGAGGACGTTCTGCCTCATTTATGTTGTGCCTCCTCCTCCTCCCTTGACTCCTCTGTTCGATCAGGCACCCAGGTGGAGTCAGTGACCTCATCATCATCACCCCCTATCTCCTCGTCACTGGAGCCAACGTGGCAGTATGCTGCAGCTGCTGGGGCAACATGAGTGCCAGTTATTTGTGTGTCACTGGCACCCCCTTCCTCTAGGTTGATTATACTTCCTTCCTCAACCTCAGAGTTTGAATCAGAGCACTGTAGTTGCTGCGCATCCTCAAGCAGCATGTCACTGTCATTGTAGTCAAACAATTCAGCTGACTCCTCCGTGTGTGATAGTGAAGCTACGGCAGGAGTAGCTGTGGACATGGAGGCTGAATTAGATGTTTTGGCAGCTGAGGTGGTCTGTAAACCACTACAAGCCTGGCTGGCAGAGGACTAGGAGGATGAGGATGGCCTGGTTAGCCAATCCGGCAAATCCTCTGTATGTTGCTGCTGTTTAAGATGGCCAGCACCAGTTAGAAAGGACAAGCGTGCCCCTGCAGAGGATGCACCACTTCCACGACGACAGAGGCACAGCCTCCCGACACAGAGGCTGCTTGCCCTCTTATCTGTGTCTGGGAGCGTCTGCCTGTCCTTTTTGGTCTTTCTGACATGGTGAGTGATATATAAATTAAAGATATACAGAACTCTGATTCAACTCTGTTATAAAAATTGGAGATATGCAGAACTCAGATTCAACTCTGTTATCTAGATTAAAGATTTCCAGAACTCTGGTATAACTCCATGAGACACCCTGATAGCTGGCAGCCAGTGACAAGACACAGATTAAAATTCCCAGGAACCTCCTATAAATCAGTGAGACCCCCTGATGGATGGCAGTGACAAGACACAGATTAAACTTTGCAGAAATCTGCTAGAAGTATGTGGGACCCCCGATAGCTGGCAGTGAGAAGACACAGATTAAAATTTCCAGAAACCTTGTAACTGAAAGTGGTAAAACTGTTCTACTTGCTAGTTTTCTTTTACCTATCCTTTCAAAGGCTTTGTCTAGGAAATTAGGGGAAGCCATCAGTAGAACCACTATGTCTGTCTGTCTTGCTTGACTTCCAAACTTTATTTAGATGTCACCTTATGTGAAGAGTTTCCGTCATAACATTCAAACTGCAAACCATATCATTTATACTTAACCATATTGGGCTGCAAGAGGAAAAAACTCTGATTAACTTCTGTTTCAGTGGGAATTTGACCACACTATTGGTCCTTTGTTTTATTTCCTTTTTATGCTTCTTATGAAAAATAATGTTAAAACACTTTATCATCTCATTATTTTTTTTTAGCTTAGGTATATGTTTGACACTGGGTTTAATTTGTAGGCAGTGGTTTCACCATTTATTGTTTTATTTGTATCTTGAGACCAATTTGCTGAACTCATTCATTGAGTCACATTTAATTTGTTAATAAATACTATAAAGTCACAATAATATAGAAAAAACATGATTTTAGATCTATTTATAAAAGGTAAGCAAATGCACAGAGCGAGTTACACAGGAGTACCACCTGCTGGAATGCTGAGTGATGCTACCTAGCACAATACACATTAGGAACCCAAAAGATTAGAAGTGTTTTACAGGGTTATTGAGAGAGAGGAGAAAAGCAGGAGAATGACTGGAGAATGAAAATTCTAGGTCAAAATAGCCAATTTGGAAAGTGAGATAAATGGGAGAATTTTTCTGGTTTGGCTATTTTGACCTAGAATTTTCACTTCTCCAGCCATTCTCCTGCTTTTCACCTCTCTCTGAATAACCCTGATAAGCTCCCTGTCTTATCTCATTCAGCAGCAATCTCCTATCTCAGTTAGCCTGGAGAAAAATAACCTCCTTACACCTTATTTAAAACATTCCCTGTTCCGCCCAATTATTGTTAAATGAAGTAGATTAAGACGAACGCAGTTATCACGTCCGTGTTGCCGCACAGTTTAACGTCCGTCGTAGCATAGAATCATGATCAATAGAGATCCACACACGAAGTACGTGCGCACTGAACTGCGCACGCACAACGCACGTGGCAAACTGACGCAGGTTAGGCAAGAACGTAAAACCGCTAGACGGATGTGCAGAGTGTGCCTTGTCTGCATAGCGTTCTGTGTGCGTGATGACACAAAGTCAGACGAAGCGCATTTGCGACATCCAGCACCTTGACACACAAAATGGCTTTTCATATAATTTTCTGATTTTTATAATTTTTCATGTTAATTTTGTTTCCCATAATTCCCTTTTTTTCTTCGTCCGTGAAAAAAACGGACCGAGTGGTGTCTACAGTATCTTCTGTCAGTACGTCCGTCCGTTATGCACGCACGCATGCGCTCAGACTGCGTTCATCTGACATTAGCCTTAATAAACAAGAGTAAAGGAAAGCTTTTGCACAGATTTTGTTAAATGTTGCCTCATGGGAAAACTCCACAAAATGTAAACAGGAAATAAAAAATGTCTAAAATAATTTTGTTTCCTTTTTACATGCAATTAATTCAGGGGGAAAAAAAACAGCAGCATGTGTTTTATAATGTGTCTTTGTTTGTAATGTGCAAGTAATCATGTTACATATTATGGAAGTGGTAGTGTCCCTTTAACATGTTATGTAAAATATTTAAAAATAAAGCTGTAAAATAATGTACACAGTAACACTATTATATAATAATTAATATATAGAGTTTATACCTCCCTGGTATGTACAGTAACACAATGGGAGCCTCTATAATGCATATAATGCACTGCTATGTGTAGCCATTGCCCCTCTGTAACCCATGTTACCCATGCCCAAGGGACCTTTGTACTCCTCACCCCAATGCCACCCCTCCCCTGACTTTATTGGAGTAACGTTCGAACCTTGTGAAATACATACCCATGTATTTTGACATACCTATACATACAGAAGCATATACTGACACTGACATAACACAGCATCTGTCCTGTGATGTAAGGAATATAAAGTGAGAGCAATAAAAGCATTAATAACAGTAGTTACCATACCAGTTTAGGTCTGTGCTGAAGTATAGAGCTCTGCAAAGTATAATAAAGGATGTGGATGTCCAAGTGTAACGCCATATGTTATCAGTAGAAAAACACCTTATCAAAACTAAAATAATCCATAAAAATCGTCTCATATCGTTTCTGCACATGAAAGCTCAGTAGTACATTTATGTTAAAGGTTAACTCTGTCTTCTGATGTAAAGCTATACAGTGTATGAGTGGAAGCAGTGGTGTAGCGTGGGTTGTCAGCGCCCGGGGGCAGCCAAGAATTGTGCGCCCCCCCAACCTGTGGACACGTTAGCATGCCCCGATTCCCTTCCACCATTAGGGCATTGAACCCCTTAACTGTGATACGCTCATACACTCTGCACATTACATTGTATCACAGTGCTCCACAGCAATAAAACCCACAGTAATGTGCAGCTCACACATGGATATATATATTGCCCCAGCAGCTCAAACATGAATATATTTGCCCCAATGCCCCAGTACCTCAAACATGAATATATTTGCCCCCAGTAGCTCACACATGAATATATTTGCCCCAATAGCTCAAACACAAATATATTTGCCCCAGTACCTCAAACATGAATATATTTGCCCCCAGTAGCTCACACATGAATATATTTGCCCCCCAGTAGCTCACACATGAATATATTTGCCCCCCGGTAGCTCACACATGAATATATTTGCTCCCAGTAGCTCACACATGAATATTTTTGCCCCCAGTAGCTCACACATGAATATATTTGCCCCCAGTAGCTCACACATGAATATATTTGCCCCCAGTAGCTCACACATGAATATATTTGCCCCCCAGTAGCTCACACATGAATATATTTGCCCCCAGTAGCTCACACATGAATATATTTGCCCCCAGTAGCTCACACATGAATATATTTGCCCCCAGTAGCTCACACATGAATATATTTGCCCCCAGTAGCTCACACATGAATATATTTGCCCCCCGTAGCTCACACATGAATAGATTTGCCCCCAGTAGCTCACACATGAATAGATTTGCCCCCAGTAGCTCAACCATGAATATATTTGCCCCCCAGTAGCTCACACATGAATATATTTGCCCCCCAGTAGCTCACACATGAATATATTTGCCCCCAGTAGCTCACACATGAATATATTTGCCCCCAGTAGCTCACACATGGATATATTTTCCCCCAGTAGCTCACACATGGATATATTTGCCCCCTCTCCCCCCCCCCCGCTCACCGGCTCTGAGGGCCCGCTGGTCGGTTTGGGTGGCGCGGTTTGGGGCATCATATTGGGCCCCCGCTGGTTTCCCTGTGATGGACATCGTGCTCTTGGGCAGCCAGCGGCGCACTCTGTAAATGCCGCAGTGGCGCCTGAAGCCCAGTCTAAGCACGTTGCACTGGCGCCGCCCCTCACTGGCGCCGCCCCTCACCTGACACGTCACGTGAGGGGGCGGTGCAGGCACCACCTCGGCATTTCCAGAGTGCGCCGCTGGCTGCCTGTGTGCACTGACCGTCACAGGGCAGGGAAAAAGGCGGCGGGGGCCCACTATGGCGCCCCCAAAAAACTGTGCCCGGGACCACCGCCCCCCCAGCCCCCCCACGCTACGCCACTGAGTGGAAGGATTACAGACTCTCCTTGTATACTGATACATATGGACATACTTGAAAACGAGAGAAATCTCAATGTATCCATCCTGGTAAAATCCTTTATAAATAAATAAATATGGGATTTCATTTACCGGAATGTTATAAAGCAAATATGACAAATGTATATATAAATGGCATGTTAACCAACAACAATGGCTGGAAAGAGCACCTGTTGTTACATTGTTGTATTATGACAAGTCTAAAAGTTCAATATCATTGAGCAGTTCAAGGATCAGGATTTTTTCCCTCTGTAGTAATAAGTAAGGTGCCGGTGTGCAGGATCCACCTCTTCTCCCTCCTCCTTATCCTCCTCCTGCTGGAGCTCCAAGTGTTTCTCTGGAGAGTGGAGGATCTCTAGCTGCACACCTTGTCCCTCTCCTTACTGTCTGCTTAATCTACTGGAAGGATCCCTGCAGAGCAGTCCCAGGTGACCTGATACCTGTCTCCACACCACACAAAGCTGTGGTTCCTTGGAGACATGAAAGTGCAGCTGAAGGTAAAGTGTCACCACTGTCTCTCATCATTAGAGATTAGGTGTTCTCAGGTGACGTTGTGATTTATAGATGTAACAGGAGACTTTGGTTGATTAATTAACATTACCTCCTCAACCTCTGTGATGGACTTGGAACAATGTATTTTTTGTTGCATGTCATATATCTAATTCAAAATTTGTACATTAGAAGGTAAGGTTGATTTTTTTTTACTTCACCTAGCATGCATTGCTTATAATATTTACACACATTATGTGATATGCACTTTACACTATATCAGACAAAATAGTCTATATATTAAAAATGTGTCATGTGACGCGTGTGAAGAAATCTGATTCTAAAATAGTATATACAATTTGCATGTGGTATTTCTTACAGCAACAGCACATACATTAGCTGATTCACTTACATTTTATTATGTAACATGTACAGGCTGTTTCTGAAAAGTACAATATGCATGCAGGAAAGATAACATGAACAAAGTATATTTTTTTTATAAAATGTAATAATAAGCCTTTTGGGAGCTATTTAAAACCCTATCACCTGTTGTCAATGTACAATTTGTCCTGTTACTTGTGTTTTGCTGGATGTTTTGTGTGTGTATATACATATATATATATATATATAATTTTCATTTTTCCAAGAAAACATTGCTCATATAATACTTCTGCAATCTTTTTTAAAATGTTTATGGTAAGATACACTGAATGTATCTATATACCACTTGTGTGGTATACATGCTGTACACTAATATATATATAATATATATATATAATCGTTTAGCATAGAATCCATGTATAACACAAATATCAGATAGAAATTATCTCCATACCCTTCCCTAAACTTAATCCACAACTGTTTGTTTACACTAGTCTTTTTCTCACCCTGTTACTTATTGATAATGTGCTGGATATCCCACTCTTCAAGTAGCTTTATTAACTCCTCATATGTTATAAATGTATTTAAACTATTCATTTTGATAAAGAAAATACATAATGCACATGTGTGGAGGCGGTGGACAGCATTGTTTGTTTAAAACTGCTTTGTATTATACTCTCCAGTAAGTTTGGAGCTTCACTAAATTGACAGTGAGGGCCAAACGTGTTTGTTAATGTATCTGTGCAGTTTGTTTTTGCCAGCTCATTGTAAATGTTTACAAACATAAAATTCATAGACTTGAGCATGGGTATAGTAGGAGGGAAGGAATGGGGACTGAAAATACATAAGGGAGAGGAAATGGGACAAACCCCAATCTATTTTCCCTGTATGTTAAGCTTCAGCGACGTCAGGCTGCCATAATGATACATTTATGGAAATCTGAAGTTTACATATGTAAATTCATGTATATGTATGTGTATAATCATAGGCGTGTGTACAGGGTGTGCCTGGTGTGCCCAGGCACAACCTAATGTTGCTTGTCGATTGTGCTATTGTATTACACCTTACTATTGTAATATACTGGATCAGCGTAATGCACTTATTACATTATATATCCTATCAGATATGTGAGAATATTATCATAATACAGAATTGGGCTTTATCATGCTTTCAGGTTTTTGTTCTTGTTTGCTATTAGTGGGATGTAGCTATACCCAGATGCACTGTTTTTCCATTTTCCTGTAGCATTATTCAAAGTGGATCCCTTTTTTGATTAACCCTTAAAATCAGGCCTTAGCCGTTCCTGAAAACAGTTTTTGGAAGCACTACTTTAAGTCTGGCCACCCACTGGCATTGTAGTTGGTCACCCGACTACGGACAAAGCCAGTGCCGATCAGGGTCGTCCAGTGGAAGCATTTGTCTATGACCCAGGTCGGCTAATGGACAGGCCCCCGAATAAAAAACCCTGCAGCAGGGGGAAAAAAAACAGTCTATGAAGCTGAAATGGAGTTTCAGCGCCAAGGACAGCCCCTGTCCAGCAAAGCCAAAGCAGGGGTAAAAAAAAAAAAAAATCCTTGCAGAAGGCTGTAGGGGGGGGGGGGGGATTGCCCCCTGTCCCTGGTGCTGAAGTAAGTTTCAGCACCAGGGACAGCAATGCTGAATGCAGCTGGCTCAAAGAGGAGAAAAAAAAAAAAAGCTTTATTTTTTTTAAAAGATTGGAACCCAAAATTTCACCATAAAACAATTCTGAGAGATCAATAAATAGGCTTTTTGCTGCAGATTAAAAAAATAAACGATTGAATAAAAAATAAGTGAAATCGAAAATATTTTTTACATTGAATCGTAAGGGCTTCGCACTGACTCTCTTCTCTATGGGGCAATTTCCCTGCCGCGGCATAAGGCTTTAACCCCTTAGTGACCGGGCGGTTTTACACAAATCCGTCCTTTAGTGACCGCTGCTGTTTTTACGTTTCTGCGCTGCTCGTGTTTAGATCAAATTTTCCTCTTACTCGTTTATTCAACCCACACATATTATACACCCTTTTTCCCGCCATTAAATGGACTTTCTAGAAATACCATTATTTCCATCATATCCAATAATTTAATATAAAAAAAATATGAAATATGATGAAAAAAATGGTAAAAACACACTTTTTCGTAATTTAATCCCCTAAAGCTATAACCACCAATAAAGACCCCGGGTAAATAGTTTCCAAATTTTATCCCGAGAATATAAATACCCAATTTTTACATGTTTTTACCTGTTAACCCTTTCACTGCTGAGCCAGTTCACCTATGTGCGCTGCGCTCATTCTGACCATTTTGTGCTAATTATTTTTAGATGACAGCCTAGGTCCTATTTAATTAAACTCCCCCCAGACAAAAAAACTTAAAAAAAAAAAACATTTTTTTATTTTATTTAATTTTTTTATTATTATTTTTTTATTTAATTTTTTTTTTACATTTTTTTTTAAAACCAAACCTGGTCATGTTTGGTATCATTTGAAAGGCCATAATCAGGCCTTTCAAATGATGGCAAATATGACCATCTAGCTGCCATGGATCGGGAGATAAAGGGATCCTTAGGATCCCCTTATCTCTACATGGCAGCTAGAGGGTTAACTGGCCCACTGACATCCTCACACATATGGTGAGGTTGTCAGTGGGTGGGGGGGACCTGGAGGCTAGGCTGACATCCAAGATGTCAGCCCCCCTCCAGGTTTGAATCACGTTTTGGCGCCAATTGGCGCCGCAACGTGATCCGGCGGCGAAATGGTTAATGCCATACACCGCTGGAAAGGGGAGGCTCTCCCCTCTCCAGCGGTGCAAACGGCATCTCCCTAGCTTCAATGGTTGGGGAGATAGAGGCTCCGAAGGAGCCCCCCCCTCCCCTCCATTGAAACACATGGGGGCACCTTCTGATGACGTCACCACGCAGCGTGGCGACGTCATCAGCCTCGCCTGCCCATGTAAATCACATGGGCAGGCTTCCTCCCTGTCAGATCGACGTGGGATCCGACGAGGGAGGTGAGTATCGGGCGGGAGGGGATTTGGCGCCGCTGACGTACCCTGTACGTCATCGGGTCTAAGGGAGACCCGAACACAGGACGTACAGGGTACGTCAGCGGTCGGGAAGGGGTTAACTATACAATTCATATTTTTCATGTAAATTGTACCAGGTCGTCCAATTTTCATCTGACCAAATCCCCTTCAAAGCGTTAGGATCGCTATTCTGTTGTAGTCGTAAAAAATCGTCTGAAATCGTCTGGTGGTCGGATGCAGTGGAAGAGGGCAGATTCACCTGCATGGTGTAGGATCGGTCAGACGACTTCAGATGATATTGGATGATCACACCATCGCACAAATACTGTGGCAGTGGATGGCCAGCCTAAGGGGGCTGTCTTTCATCCTGAAACTCTGTTTGAGGACAAAAGACCTTTTTTCTTTCTCCCCCGCAGCGGGTTTTTATCTTTCATTCGGTGGCCTGTCCATCGGCCGATCCGGGTCGTCTACAGACACTTCCAGTGGATGACCCTGATTGACCAATAGTGTTATCAGTAGTAGGGTGACCAAGTCGGTCGCCTGACTATGGTACCAGAGGAAGGCCAGCCTAATAGTACCGTGTTCCTACAGGTAGCAACTGCAGATGCTGGAGATGGCTCCCTTAGGTCTTAATGGCCATCAAAAGAAACCAAAGCCTCTAATTGTGTTTTGTTTCACATGGTGTAATACGAATAAGCGCAGATGACATTTTTCTTCTTATGTTTTATACATGTTGCTGGGCTGGATACAATTTGGTGGTTGCAGCCGCCCCATCGGGGAATAGGCGCGACCCCACTCCTCCTGTAACTTAGGTCTTGCCAACCTCCTTCAATACCCCATGCTAGACATAAATATCAATGGTTGGCGCCAGTAGAATTGAGTGAGTATTAATATTGCACATTGCGTGTAAGATATTACAAGATAATTAACACCATGTATGTTTAAATTTTTCCTGCCCACAATATTTAACAAAAAATATTTAAATTCATATAATTTAATTTAATTTATATAGGTCGCGGAACAGGAATTTAGCCTACTTAGTAAAATGTGCTTAGTTGTGATGTAGTTAAAGAGTCTTTTTTTTTCCCAACACAAAGATAAGTGACAAATCGTAATAAAAACACAGCAAATAGATAACATTGAAGACCTATATCAACACTTGCAGGCCTATTCAAAGAAAGGTGAAACTCAGGAGAAGAGAACAATCTAGACCAAAAAGTCGATTTGGAAAGTGAGATAAATAGGAGAATTTTTCTGGTTTGGCTATTTTGACCTAGAATTTTCACTTCTCCAGTCAATTGTCCTGAGTTTCACCTTTCTTTGAATAGACCTGTAAGTGACCCCCACCCACTCCTCATTGTTCTCCTTATCTACATTTACCCTTGGACAAGTGTTGTGTAGCTTAAATCTACCATTCAGTTTTATGTTATTGAGTTTCTTTTTTTCTTTTTGTCGATTTCATGTACTTTCCTGGTATCAGGTGTTACTATGGTATCTATTGTTGCTGTAATGAATGTGAACAGAAGTACAGTAACGTAATACTTCAGGGTCACAATTTGTGAAATATCTGTCTCTTTTGTGTCTGGTTTTAGAGATTTTTTGCTATAAAAAAAGAAATGACTGTCATTATTTACTCATTAACACCACATACCTTACAATGCAAGTATAAAAAAATGGTGCAAAGTGTATTTTTAATACATGGACACATCTGTAAGTGGGTGGAAGGTAACCATGGCAATCAAGGAGAAGCAGATTCTTAATGTTTACATAAAACATCCCTTTGAAATGCTTAGTAAAAAAAAACTCTACCTTTAAGGCTAGGGTCAGACGAACGCATTTTCATGTTGTCTGTGAAAAAGTGCGTTCGAACGAATGGACGCATTTTTTCACGGAGTACGCGAGAGCGGTCATACGATGCGCATTTTCGTCCGTGATTTTGTACGGATCATCAATAAAACACTTTGTGCATCTGAACGTTATGTTGGCCGGACATTAGCAGTGTCTGACATCTCCAAATCACGCAAACACGCCGCTAGCGGACGCAGCGCACTCTGTACAACCGTACTAGTGGTTTTACGTTCTCGACAAAATGCGTTCATTTTCCACTTGCGTTGCGCAGCCGGACTTTTGTGCGACCGTACTTCGTATATTGACCGTCATTGCCCGTCATTTGCTGCTAGCACGGCCGTGATTAAGTGCGCCTGCACGCGCGTTCGCACTGCCTCAGTCTGACCCTAGCCTTAAGGCTAAGGTCAGACTAATGCAGTATTAACGTGCGTTTAGGCTAGGGTCAGACGAAAGCATTTTTCCCCGCGAACGTGAAAAAGTGCGTCCGAACGCATTGACGTATTTTTTCACGGAATGCGCAAAAACGATCAGACGACGCGCATTTTCGGGCGTGATTTTGTACGGATCGTCAATAAAACTCTTTTTGTGTCTGGACGTTATGTAGGCTGGACATTAGCAGTGTCTGACATCTCCTAATCACGCAAACACGCCGCTATGCCGCAGCTGCGCACTCAGTACGTCAGTACTAGCGGTTTAGCGTTCTCAGAAAAATGCGTTCAAATTCCACTTGCGTTGCACGGCCGGACTTTTGTGCGGCCGGACATCGTATATTGGCCGTCATTGCCCATCATCTGCTGCTAGTGCGGCCGTAATTATGTGCGCCAGAACGCACGATAAAAGTGCGCTGGTCTGACCCCAGCCTTAGCCGCACTAAATCATAGCAGCAAATTACATCCAATGCCGGGCAACGCAAGTAGCAAACGAATGCATTTTTTCGAGAACGTGATACCGCTAGTACTGACATACAGAGTGCGCTGCGTCCGCTAGCGTCGTGTGTGCGTGATTAGGAGACGTCAGACGCTGCTAATGTCCAGCCAACATAACGTCCAGACGCAAAAAGTGTTTTATTGAAGATCCGTACAAAATCACAGACGGAAATGCGCATCGTATGACCACTATCGCGTATTCCGTGAAAAAATGCATCCATTCCTTCGAACACACTTTTTTACGGACAACGCGAAAAAAGCGTTAGTCTAACCCTAGCCTTATGGGCAGCCAAATTGTTGCTCTTTTGGTGTAGTTCAGTAAGGTGCCACATCTTAAAATATAATTGTCTGCTCAATCTGTGTTTTTGGATTTTCTATCTGGGAGCTTCATTGCTCTAGATCCGTTGTACCCAACCCTGGTCCTCAGGTCCCCCTAACAGGCCAGGTTTGCAGGATATATTCTGAAGCACAGCACAGGTGATATGATTTGCTGCTCAGTGATTGCAGGATTCAGTCTGCATTTCACCAAGGTAAATCCTAAATATGTGGCCTGTTAGGGGTACTTGAGGACCACGGTTGGGAACCACTGCTCTAGATCATTGAGTACCTTTTCCTGCCTGTGTGTATATTCATATCTGGATTTTTTTTCAAAGCCTTTTTAGTTCTGGAACTTGATGGTTTATAAATGCATTTTAGAGAATCCTACAGTGTTTAATCTTATATTTTAAATGAGCAGCAATCACAAGCTTTAAATGACATTTTAACCCCTTCACTACCAAGATACTCCATCGTCAAAGCACTTTCCAGTGCCCCGATAGCAAGTATGCTTGATTTGATTCTGGACTAATACAAAGGAAATTTCTTTATCGCAAATGGGCTCCAGAATGTGCTCCCAAGTTTTAGCACTGCAGGCACAACACCCGAGGTGCTTGAACAGTCTCAACAGCTGGGGCTCCGTGTCTAAAACACAGATCCCCAGCTGCAGTAGCACTTTATGGCCAATGGGTGGCAACATCTGCTTGTCAAATAGGGAAACTACAACAAGAAATACATTGGAAAAATTCCCAAATATGTCTTCCTGTTTAATTCATGACAAGGGATTTAAAAATAAACACCGGTTGTACCCTGACAGTGGCTTTATGAACTATCGCTTAGTAGTGAATGGGTTAATAATGTAGACGATCTCTGAAAAGAGCATTGGCTTGTGCCTCCTCCATAAATTTATTAATACATCAGTCCCCAGGAGTGGTATTGCGATTGTAGTCCAGTTTTAAATAACTAAAATAGTGGACTATGGCCAGAGATCTACATTATTTTATATAATGCCTGCATACAACATCTGCCTGCCAAATAGCTTATTACAGTAAGAACTACATTGGGAATAATACCAAATATTGCTTACTGTATGTAACTGAAGCTCCCTCTACCTTTGTGCTCTCCTTCCCCTTGGCACCCTTGCCCACACTATACATGGCCGCTGTGCCTGTTGGAGAAGTGTGGATGCTGGCTTCTTGCCAAGGGATCGCTGACCAATGTGACAAAGCCAATTTTCAAGGACAATGGGCATAAGTGGGCACGTAATGGTTAATGGGTAAATGTGTTTCTATCTTGAAACTGTTAGTATTTTCGAAGTTGGTTTGTGTTAGTGATATAATGTAGACTTATGCTTCAATCCTCCGCTCATCACATGTATCAAATGTAAACACAAATATCCCACATAGTGTAATTCTATGTAAACAACAATTATTCGGTTGTCTTTAATTAGAAATAAACTCACTTTTCCTTGAGCGTTTATTTCTATTTAAAGACAACCGAATAATTGTTGTTTATATAGAATTACACTATGTGGTATGTTTGTGTTTATATTTGATACATGTGATGAACGGAGGATTGAAGTATATTGTGAACAACTAATGGTGAAAACATCCATCTGCCATCAGTCATCGATTATTATCTATGTAAGCTAGAGTTTATCTTTTTACACCTTGGGTGAATTTGCACGGGGGTGCTGCCCTGTATGACGATAAATAACTGTTTTGACTTCTAGTGGTATCTGGGAGTAACCACTTTAATTCAGTGTTCGAGCGATCAGTGTGTATTTCGTCTTTATCCATCATAAGCGCCACTGGAGGAATTCTGCGTTCTATAATGTAGACTTACTGTTCCTTCAATCTGTTTGCCCCTAGACTGATCTGATGCTGGGTGTTTGCTAATCTCATGTAGTGTAACTGATTAGGTTTCAGTGTCTCCTGAAGGAATTTACACCCTCTCATGTAGACAATGTATATTTTATATATGGTAAGCGCCACACCATATACCACCACCTGAATCCCGAAGCTTAGCCAGATGGTTAGTGGTTTCCCCTAACTAATAAACAAGAAAATGTGTACATATCTGGTTAGCGCGATATGACTCGCTTTCAGGACTCAGATGGCTCCCATAGATATCCTCATCCGCATGGATATATAGAAAGGAAGCAAATTACATATATTGGTGGAGTAAATCACTGTAATTATATAGATTCTATGTAACATATAGTTATTCCACTCACAAATATGGAGCCCTATCACTGGCTCTGAGTGGGTCTGACCATCTGGGTGTTTTTCAGGATCTGTCTAAGGCAACCCACACCTTATCTAAACGATCTCTCCCCACAATGATGGATATGGAAAGCAAAAAGATCCTTGTGCAGATCTGATATATATGTTACATCAACAATCTTTACGACGATTTTCAACTCACACTTGATGGAGTTTATCCAAGCTTTAGGTATAACACCTATGGGTTATTAAATTGATTATGTCATGTTACCTCCCCCTCCCTGTCTCCTATATAACTGGTCCCATTTCAAATAAAACATATTACTACTTCCCTGCAGTAAGTTGTGTTTGGGGAGAGATACATAGACTTATACAGCACTCACTCAAGTTCTGGCTGAGGGTTGTGAGAGAAAGAAAGCTGCTGGGGATCAGCTTATCTGAAGAGAATGGATGGATGCTTTAACAGGTTTGGGTCTGGGCCACAATCCGGAGACCAGTAGACCCCAGTTGCTGTTACACTGTATAATTAATTAAAATTATTTTTCAAAAAAACACTGGTTTCTGACAATGTTTTTTTGGAAAACCACTTGATAGTTTAGGGATTAATACTAATGGCTGGAGTGGAATAGTGCACAAAGTCGTTCACCGGTTAAAAGATAGTAACAATACACAATCAGAAAAATAACGTTTAATATTGCGTAAAGTTTTAAATGAGAGCAATTGAGAGCAGTATGATCCAGATCCTGCTGTGTTGAGATAAAGCTCTTGTCTAATAAAATACATAGCAACATACATAGCAGATCCAAGAGAAGCTTTTATTAACCCATAAATTCTGGTCTTCACAGATCTACGCTAACTCCTCCTCTGTGTTCGTGTCCGCACCATTACCCAGAAAGCCTTTACTAACTCTACACCCCACTTCCTGTCCTTACTAATCGCCAAATATACCCCAGCCTGCACCCTAAAATCAAACAGCGACCAAGTGATTACAGAATGCACATTTTAGACCAACGGCTACATTTGAAATATATAGTTTGACCTGAAATTGTACATTTAATTGTACATTAATGTTAAAAGGACAATAACATTCTCCCATTCATATGTTAACTCCTTACCCTATTGCATACTCTTACCCCATCCTCTTCTAATATTCCTACCCTAGCCTTTTCCTCCTACCCTAGTCCTAATTCTATGTCCTAATTTTAATTCTTCCCCTAACCCTTGTCCTAACACCTTACTCCTAATCCTATCCCTAATCTTAACTCATGCCAAATCCTCAACCCACCTGTAAATCTACCTCTGACATAACCTTAACATGTAACCCTACCCTTAATTATAATCCTACCTCGTTGCCTATCCCTTATCATACCCATACCCCTAACCCCTAATCCCAACTTCAACTCCCATCACTAATTTGTTATAGTTCCTGTTTGGGATAATATTGCTTTTCATTTCTGCAAGCATTTTGGGAGTTAAGGGTTGGTCCTTATAAACCATTCTTCACTCTGATTGTGTCTGGCCGCAGGACAGGGAACATCTTCTGACCATTACAAGTATTGCAATGTTGGTCCCTGATGCAGGCCAGTTGGTCTGCCTTACACCAGGGATAGTGTAGGAAGAATGCCCTCAACTCTATATGTTCTTATCTGCAGAATCTGCATTCCTACAAGGCTATACTATCCAATGAGCACCAGCATGCACAAAATAAAGTGCAGCGTGCGCCTTCAGTGTTGTCAACTTCCACCCTGATTAAAGTAAGGAAAGAACTTAACCTGTAGGAATGGGAAAGGGGGTGCTGACCACAGATCAATTATGAGGTTAGCCATCCAAGCCCAATATTCCAATAAAGTAAGAGATATGTGGTTTCCAAACAGGGGTTAAGGGGCATGTTTATAAGCCAAATATCACCAACTTAAACTGCTCCTATAATAGCCAAAACCTTGCCCTTGTGGTGTCACTCAATCTTGTTAAGTCTGCCATTACTTTGGGCCACGTCCTATTACACATTTCGTAATATGGCAAGCCGTGCAAATACCTGCATCTCTCTTGTCCAGACATGCATGTTGGTGCTGTCTATTTAGGGAGATAAAATTCACAACCTGTAGAACATTCCTGATGATGTTGGGGATTACCTCTCATGTCCTTTGCTGTGTAAACCCAGTAAGTAAACCTTTCGGGACCTTTCATATATGCACATCTCCGATTTCATGACTTTCCACACAAATACACTGCTCACACGCTAATGAATGCCAAAATAACTTTGTGAGGCTCTTTTACACCTACAGCTCGGCTGTCTCTGTATTGAATACTATAAAGAAGAATTTGTATAGGTTAGCAGAATTCAGCCATCTGGCTCTGCTGTTGACTCTGAGGTAACCTGTTACTGAAATGCAAAATACACTATTAAGGGAAAAGTAGGTTGTAATAAATCAAAGAGCCAATAACCCTGAATAGATTATGTACACTTTCTAATTGAAGCAATCGTAAAAAGAAAAATACATAGTGTTCATGTGGGCATGTAAACAGATTGTTTCCTTGTGACAAGTTTCACTTGCTGTTTGAACCAGATTCCAGAAACAACCGTGCTTGTGCCCTAGAACAATGTATCTGCATATCTTCTGATAACTTTTTACTGCGCCTTTTATTACTTAAGGGTTTAATAAGTAACTGTTTTCTGTTGCTTTGAGCATGGTGTATTTTTATGTGAGGAAACCAGTAAGATGTCATGAACACAGGAAGTCAGAAATGTTACTATTTAATCAATCTGAAAAAGGCTATAATAGACTACATAAAACTGCTTTTTTTTTTCCAAGGATGCTACAATAGCTCTAAATGGCACACTTCTGGGCACCTTCGCAGAATATACCACGTCTATGAAATTCACCATAAACAAATATTTAATATATGTATACAAACTGGTGAGGTTGCACGCAAACATGCATTAACGTGTATTTTATAGAAGGGAGCTCCGAGACCAATCCATATACTATACAGAGCACTCTGCTTAAATGTAGTATGAGAGATTTACTGTAAGAACATCTAGCTGAGGATATAGTTCTAATGATGGAGATTTAGTCATAAATTGTGATCATAAGATGTTCAAGACTGCCTAATCATACGGATCCCTATTCAAAACAACTGCTTTTCCCAACTTAGAAGATTGTTTTTAATGCAGGCAGCGGTTACGTGGTTACTGTATAAAATCTCCTAAACTAAAGACTTAATGATCTTCTAAACATGTATAGCTTGGAAGAATGGTAATAAAGCATACAAGTGCCAAAGGATAAAGTATTAAAACTTAGCATTTAATCAACAAAGTAAAAATGATTATTGGGGAAACCAACAACATTAAGTATAAAATCAGCCTGCATAAACAGAAATCATCCTATCCCCAGAAGGGGTTAAAAAGGCGATGCCAAAGTAATGCTCACCACTTTGAAAATAGGTGGTAGACTCCTTGACTACCTTGTTCACATACAGACAATAACTGCTGAATAGAAGAAAACCTACGGTACTTAGAAAGTCTGTGATATAAAAAGTAGTAAAGCAGGATAGTCTAGTATGATAGTGAAGCCAATAATAGACTGCACAGAGATACTCAGATTTGAATTGTTGGTATATTGTAACAGGGAGCATTCCAATAAAGCAGACTCAGAGTGAGGTGTTTTAGCAAAAGAAAAAAGGCATCATCAGTGACTAGCTCAACTCGACGCATTTCGCCAGCTGGCGTCATTCGGAGTATGTCAGAGCTTAGTGAAGTCATGAAGATAGGTTGCAGACTGGTATCAGAATGAGGGGTGTATTTATAGTGATAGGGGAAAGCTAATTAGTTTAAGATGATCGGTATCTGCTGTGTTGTGGCTGCCAGTGCACCTCCCCTCTAATTGGTTGACATGTGTTAATACTGATGAGTGAACAACATCTCATGCATATTCAAGGAAAAGGATAGTATTACCTTGTAGTAATTGCTTCTGAAGGTGGACCCAGTTTAACATTAGAGATTATTGCAGGTCATCACTGTGTACACCGGGGAAAAGCAAGGTTGCTCATGTTTATTAAGAACGCTACATGAGACTGGGCCAACTTGTCTCCACTTGGTGATCAGTAGGGCGCAGCCGGTTCATTGGTGGAACCGGCAGAATAAATTAAAAAAAGATTGCCCTATAATGATGACCCGAAAACCTGTATTACTGCTACCCAGTCAATACCTGGCCCCTGGGGACCAGAAAGTCGCTACTCAAAATTGGGCGATCCTACCATCCATGTCAGTTGAAATAATGATTAGAACTCCTTAGTGTATAATATCACATTGACCATATCAAACCTTTACTTTAACTCCTCATATTTAGATGGAAAAATCGATACACAGTATAACATTTAAAAACACAGGTTTTGGAGACTTTGAAACACGGCAACTATACAGTATATCCTAAAAATGGCGGAAATGTAAACCCATCATTTAGCCCAGATGGATTCAAAGTTTTTAAAGTAGAAATCCAGAAGGTTTCTCTTTGTTGGAGCATTCTCTGTCCAAATCACCTCCTCTCTCTTCTAAGGAAACCTTTTAGATTCCTAGAAACCGTTATGTCATCAGATTTATTGTCCTGATGGATGCTCAAATGGCGGGAAATTGAGGTCTCCTTGAGATATCTGACAGATCTTACATGTTCCACAATTCGCAACTTTGGCCTACGTATCGTTTTACCTACATATACTTTTCCACATGAGCAAATCAGCAGGCACATTACCCTGTTGTGTCACTGTAAATTGTTTTTTATGTGTGGAGTCATGGTAGACGGTTGCTTGATGGATAAATCTGCAAGCCACACATGCCCTGCATTTGTGTGTGACTGGACTTAATTTTGGTAACCAGTTCCCCTTTTACCCATTCGAAAGGGGGGGGGGCAGATGACTACAACATAATTTGTCCTTCAGGCTAGGACCCCTTTTGAAGGTGCATGAGGCCTTGGTAGTAATAACTTGTGCCAGGTCTAGATCCGGTCGGAGAATGGGCCAGTATGTATCCATCATCTTTCTGACTTCTATATTAGCTACAGTTGTGTTCAAAATTATTCAACCCCCAATGCTGTAAAGGGTTTTAGGGAATTTAGTGTACATTTGTAATTGTATTCAGAATGAAATCCTACAAGGACTTTTTAAAGAACCATATGCAACTAAAATGACATCAATTGGTTTTGTAATACAGTAGTAAATGTTTCTTTTGTGAATTCTTCATTGACACAATTATTCAACCCCTTAAAGACTACCACTCTGAAGAACAGAGGTTCATTCAAGTGTTTTCAATCAGGTATTGAAAACACCTGTGGATGTCACGGAGCAGCAATAAAGCATAATATGCACCAATTAGGCAGCTTTAAAATGACTGTGATACTCAGCTCCTTCTAGACATTTACTGGTGTGGTTACAAACATGGTGAAGTCAAGAGAATGGTCCAGGAAGACAAGAGAAGAGGTGATTACTCTTCACAGGAAGGGCAATGGCTATAAGAAGATTGCAAAAAAGTTAAACATACCAAGAAGGATCATAGGAAGCATCATTCGCAAATTCAAGGCAAAGGGCACTGTTGAAACGCTACCTGGTCGTGGCAGAAAGAAGATGCTGACTTCGACTGCTGTGCGCTACCTGAAGCGTAGAGTGGAGAAACGTCCCCGTGTGACTGCTGAGGAACTGAGAAAAGATTTGTCAGATGTGGGTACTGAAGTTTCAGCTCAGACAATACGGCGCACACTGCGTAATGAAGGCCTCCATGCCAGAACTCCCAGGCGCACCCCCTTGCTGTCTCCAAAGAATAAGAAGAGTCGACTGCAGTATGCCAAAAGACATGTGGACAAACCACAGAAGTTTTGGGATAGTGTTCTGTGGACTGATGAAACAAAATTAGAACTGTTTGGGCCCATGGATCAACGCTATGTTTGGAGGAGGAAGAACAAGGCCTATGAAGAAAAGAACACCTTGTCTACTGTGAAGCATGGCAGGGGGTCAATCATGCTTTGGGGCTGTTTTGCTTCTGCAGGTACAGGGAAGCTTCAGCGTGTGCAAGGTACCATGAATTCTCTTCAGTACCAGGAGATATTGGATGACAATGTGATGCAGTCTGTCACAAACCTGAGGCTTGGGAGACGTTGGACCTTTCAACAGGACAATGATCCCAAGCATACCTCCAAGTCCACTAGAGCATGGTTGCAGATTAAAGGCTGGAACATTTTGGAGTGGCCATCGCAGTCACCTGACTTAAATCCGATTGAGAACCTCTGGTGGGACTTAAAGAAAGCAGTTGCAGTGCGCAAGCCTAAGAATGTGACTGAACTGGAGGCTTTTGCCCATGACGAATGGGCAAAGATACCCGTAGATCGCTGCAAGACACTTGTGTCAAGCTATGCTTCACGTTTAAAAGCTGTTATAACTGTAAAAGGATGTTGTACTAAGTACTAAGATTGAATGTCACTTGGGGGTTGAATAAAACGGATAAATGTCACGGTTGCCAGATCCCACCACGCAGTACTTAACGCCCCACACTCTAGAGAGCCCAGAAGCTACCAACTGAGTAGCCGTGAAAGATCTCTAACTGTCTGGTCCTTAGAATTGGCCAGGTAAACTAGCTAGACAGAAAGGGTTAACAACACGGGGAGTAGTCAGCCGAGCCAGAATCAGGAATACAGAGTTCAGAATGGTCAAATGGAATACCCGGGTCGATATCAGAGCAGTGGCGTAGTACAAGAAAATGGTCTAGGGCAACAGAAGGCAGAATAGTCAGAAACAAGCAGAGGTCAATAACGGGTTAATTCAATATAGCAGTCAGGTACAAGGAGCTCAGGTATGGATAACCACGATCTGGCAACTGCTGAGAATACACTGAGGGTTTTTAAAGACCTTCACCAGGCCACGCCCCCCACTTTGTAAGAAATCTCTGAGCACATCATTAATAAAATCCTGGAATACCGCTGGAGCATTACAAAGACCGAAAGGCATGACCAAGTATTCATAATGCCCACTCCTGGTGTTAAATGCTGTTCTCCACTCATGCCCCTCTTTTATACGTATCAGGTTGTAAGCTCCTCTTAAATCAAGTTTTGTGTATACTGCTGACCCCCTTAACCTGTCGAACAGTTCTGATATGAGAGGGATAGGGTACACGTTCTTAATGGTGATCTTGTTAAGCCCCCTATAATCGATACACGGGCGTAAATCTCCCTCTTTTTTAGACACAAAAAAGAACCCAGCCCCTGCTGGCGAAGAGGAACGTCGGATAAAACCTCTCTCCAAATTCTCCTTTATGTACTCCTCCATAATTTGGTTCTCCTTTATGGAAAGAGGATATACTTTGCCTCGAGGAGGCATGGTACCAGGATGAATATCTATGGCACAATCATATGGTCTATGTGGGGGCAGTTTCTCTGCCTCTCTTTTATCAAATACAGCCCTGAGGTCGGCATATTGGTCAGGAACCTCTTGTCACGTCTCAGCCTTGCCCCCTGCTGGTGGTAGCAGGGATTCCTGTTTGTTTTTGTTTTCAGGCTGCAGGCCATCTGTTGGGCTTATTGGTCTGCGGTCACATGACCTGATCTGCACTATATGTAGGACCAGGATTCCCCTTGATCCTTGGACCAGGATAGTCTTTCTTGCCTAGTCTCTGTGTGCTGGTTAACTTTGATATTCTGTGTATGACCTCTGGCTCATGTGTTTAGGATCTCTCTCTTGTCTGACCCCTCTAGTTATGATATTCTGTGTATGACCTTTGGCTCTTGTATTTGCATCTCTCTTCTGTCTGTCCCCTGTACCGTGCTTATTTATCCGTGTAATACCTGCATTCATTGTATATCTGGTTTATGTTTTATACACCTTGCAGACCTAGCTTAGTTACTATTTCGAGACCACCTTTCAAGGATCTCAGTCAGGGCTTCGTGATCTTTCTAATTCCTGTAATATCCTGGTTTGTTCCCTGGAATCTGTATACCTGCCCTTAAGGCTTCAATCTCCGCAGATTGGGGGCTCCCCATCACCCTATAGGGGGCTCACCGTTACATTATCCTGGTCCCATAATAGAAGCTGGCAGGTATGTCTCATATGTATGAAGCTGTATTGAACTTGATGCTTGCTATGCTGCAGAGGTTAATGGAGGCTCTGAGCCTATCACCTGCTGCAGCTAACGATGCAGCACCACCCTGCACTACTTGCAAACCCATGTCTGAGAAGGAAAGACGCAGGTTGTATGGTCTCTGTTTTTATTGTGCAGATCCAAATCACACTATTGAACATTGTGTATTAAAACCTGTTAAGCAATGGCAGGGGAACCATGTATCCAGGTATCGCTATGGAGGTACTGATGTGTCCTCCATAGGCATCCAGACTGGCAGAATAGCCACCTCAAATCTGTTGAATCATGGGATCACTATGCCCTCGTCTCACAGTGAGGTTGCAGTGTCTCCGGTTGGGAATGCTATGCCAGCCATGTCTGTATCCACTGGCACGCTGCCAGCCATGTCTGTATCCACTGGCACGCTGCCAGCCATGTCTGTATCCACTGGCACGCTGCCAGCCATGCCTGGTCTCACTGGTAATGAAAAGCCAGCCATGCCTGTTCCCACTGGCAATGAAATGCCAGCCATGTCTGTATCTACTGGCACGAAGCCAGCCATGTCTGCTTCCCCTGGCACGAAGCCAGCCATGCCTGTTCCCACTGGCAATGAAATGCCAGCCATGTCTGTATCTACTGGCATGAATCCAGCCATGTCTGCTTCCCCTGGCACGATGCCAGCCATGTCTGTATCCACTGGCACGATGCCAGCCATGTCTGTATCCACTGGCACGAAGCCAGCCATGTCTGTATCCACTGGCACGAAGCCAGCCATGTCTTTATCTACTGGCACAAAGCCAGCCATGTCTGCTTCCCCTGGCACGAAGCCAGCCATGTCTGTTCCCACTGGCAATGAAAAGCCAGCCATGTCTGTATCTACTGGCACGAAGCCAGCCATGTCTGCTTCCCCTGGCACGAAGCCAGCCATGTCTGTTCCCACTGGCAATGAAAAGCCAGCTACTGGCACGAAGCCAGCCATGTCTGTATCTACTGGCACGAAGCCACCCATGTCTGTATCTACTGGCACGAAGCCAGCCATGTCTGTATCTACTGGCACGAAGCCAGCCATGTCTGTTCCCACTGGCAATGAAAAGCCAGCCATGTCTATCTACTGGCGCGATGCCAGCCATGTCTGCTTCCCCTGGCGCGATGCCAGCCATGTCTGCTTCCCCTGGCACGAAGCCAGCCATGTCTGCTTCCCCTGGCACGAAGCCAGCCATGTCTGCTTCCCCTGGCACGAAGCCAGCCATGTCTGCTTCCCCTGGCACGAAGCCAGCCATGTCTGCTTCCCCTGGCACGAAGCCAGCCATGTCAGGTACTGACAATATGTCATTCGTGATGCCTGAGGCTGGCACCTTGCCAGTGGTGTCCGGGACAAGCTGTATGTCAGCAATGACAGCTGCGCCCATGTTAGGCGACAGCTGCACCCAGGTTAGACGAGACAACTGTGACCACGTTTTGTTATGAGGCCGACGTGCCTGGATTGGCACATGAGACCACTGTGCCCTTGCCCCACAGTGAGTCCAGTGTTGTCCCCACCATTGTCAAGCCTTGTGAGGTGGTCACAAAGTCTACGTCTTGCTCAAAGAGAAGACAGGAAAAGGTGATCAACCCTAGCCAATCTGGTTCTGAAACTTCCACACTCTGTTCTGGTTCCAGTGATACTACACCCTCTAAGTCCGAGGTTGCCTTACTCCGCACAGTAATCAGGGAAATCCGGCAAGCTGGTGGTTTGAAGGGTACTATGATCCCCAAATCACATTGTGTTCCCAAGGGATATATACGGACGCCCTCTGGCTCTTTGATGCGTGAGACGCACTGGGTAGTGCTCCAGAGACACCCTGGCATTCTGCAAGGGCTGTTGGAAGAGTCTGATTCAGATGATCCACAATATACTCCTCCTGGGGAGAGGTGTAAGACTGTTGTGGCGCCAACTGTACCATGTCCTGGTGATGTCCCATATCCCGAGAGTTTACCAGTCATGCACACACCCTGTACTGTATCAGTCGGGGCCATGTCTAATGGCAATGTCATTGTCTCTGGGGCAGACAGTAAGTCCACTGTGTCTAGTGGTTCCACTGTGAGATGTAATATACAATCTCAGGGCAAGACTACTGTCACTGGATCTGGCAGTACCTCTATTGCCTCTATGTTCTATGGTGTGGACAGAACTCCTAGATCACTGCCCAGGAGACGCAAGAAGGTGACTAACCGTAACCAACCTGGGACTGATGATTCACTCCGTTCAAGGTCCAAGGTACTCATGCCGTCGGACCCTCGGGTACGAGACTCTAGCCCGGTTGCCGAGGGTTGTGTACGGGCCTCTAATGGTGCAGTGATCTGCAGAGAGGACCTGGAGGTTTATGAAAGAGCTTTGCTTGCTCAGGCACATACTGACTACTCTGAGTCTGAGTGGGATTCCAATGGGTACTGGTGACTATTGGTCTTATCCGTTTTCATGCCGTCCATGTTTTCTTTCTTGGGTGCCCAGGAGGTCACCCGTAAGGGAGGGGGTTATGTCACGTCTCAGCCTTGCCCCCTGCTGGGGTAGCAGGGATTCCTGTTTGTTTTGTTTTCAGGCTGCAGGCCATCTGTTGGGCTTATTGGTCTGCGGTCACATGACCTGATCTGCACTATATGTAGGACCAGGATTCCCCTTGATCCTTGGACCAGGATAGTCTTTCTTGCCTAGTCCCTGTGTGCTGGTTAACTTTGATATTCTGTGTATGACCTCTGGCTCATGTGTTTAGGATCTTTCTCTTGTCTGACCCCTCTAGTTATGATATTCTGTGTATGACCTTTGGCTCTTGTATTTGGATCTCTCTTCTGTCTGTCCCCTGTACCGTGCTTATTTATCCGTGTAATACCTGCATTCATTTTATGTCTGGTTTATGTTTTATTCACCTTACAGACCTAGCTTAGTTACTATTTCGAGACCACCTTTCAAGGATCTCAGTCAGGGCTTCGTGATCTTTCTAATTCCTGTAATATCCTGGTTTGTTCCCTGGAATCTGTATACCTGCCCTTAAGGCTTCAATCTCCGCAGATTGGGGGCTCCCCATCACCCTATAGGGGGCTCACCGTTACACCTCTGTAGACAATGGAGGAGCTGTGGGTGTGTTCAGGGCACCGACATGCTGAATGGGTATTAAACAAGTCCCAAAACAAGCAGGACTCCAAGACAGTATCTCTCCCTTAACCCAATCAATAACAGGATTATGTTCCACCAACCAAGGGAAACCAAGTACAACAGGATTGGAAGGTGAATGGATAACTTGAAATATGATTTCTTCTTTATGCAAGAGACCAGTGGTAAGAACCACTGTAACCGTATCGTGAGTAATCCTAGGGCAGGATAACGGTCTGCCATCTATGGCTTCGACGGCTAAGGGTGTCTCTCTTACAACCAGAGGTAGAGAAATGGAAGAAGCGTAGTTAACATCGATAAAGTTGCCAGCAGCCCCAGAATCCCAAAAAGCGGTAGTATGTGTGGTCTTGGTCTCCCAAGCCAAGGATACTGGTAACATAAGTTTAGTGTCTTTGACAGGAGACATGCACGTCACACCCAAGGCCTGTCTCCTCAGCTGCTAAGGTGCGGTAGTTTTCCGGCTTATCATGCATTTTAGGACGAGTAGGACATTGAAATCGTACATGTCCCCCCAAACCACAATACAGGCACAATCCCTCACGAAAACGCCTTGTTCTCTCTTCCTCTGTAAGCCTAGTACGGCCTAGTTGCATAGGCTCAGAGGGAGGAGATAACTCTCTTGGTGGTGCCTGAAAAACAGGGGCCAACCTAGGTAACGGTCTCTTGGGCTTCTCTCTTGGAGTCCTTCTGTCCCTTATCTGATTATCCAGATCTATACAATAATCAATGAGTTCACACAATACCTCAGGTAGTTTACGTGGAGCCAAGTCATGCATCAATGACTCTGATAACCCCTCCATAAAAGCCAGAACCAGTGTCTCATTTGTCCAGTTCACATCAGAGATCAAGGTTTTAAATTCTATGGCATAATCAGAAACAGTCCTGTTCCCTTGACGTATGCGGAACAAGGATTTGCCAGCTACCATGGCCTTTCTGGTAGGATTAAATGTATGTTGTAACTCGGCTATGAATTCTTTATAATCCCATATGATAGGCTTCTCTGCCTCCCATAACGGAGTCACCCATGTCAATGCTCTGCCAGACAGATGATTAATAATGAACCCCACTTTGGCAATGTCAGAGAAAAACATCTGTGGATTTAATTTAAAATGAATATCCACATGGACCAAAAATCCCCGGCACTCTGAGGGAGTACCGTCAAACCTCATAGGAGCGGTCATGTGTACCTGGGATGTCTGAACGACAGGGGACACAGGTATATCAAGCGTGAGTGCAACCCCAGCTGGTTCCAGGTGAGCCGTACGAGTCAGGATAGTTTGTAAGGCAATAGCAAACTAATCCATCCTATGATCCTGCTCATCCTGTCTGGATACAAAGTTAGCCAAGTGCTGTGTTAAGTCTGCAGGATCCATAGTGGCCAGATCGTAATGTCACGGTTCCCAGATCCCACCACGCAGTACTTAACACCCCACACTCCACAGAGCCCAGAAGCTACCAACAGAGTAGCCGTGAAAGATCTCTAACTGTCTGGTCCTTAGAATTGACCAGGTAAACTAGCTAGACAGAAAGGGTTAACAACACGGGGTAGTCAGCCGAGCCAGAATTAGGAATACAGAGTTCAGAATGGTCAAATGGAATAGCCGGGTCGATATCAGAGCAGTGGCGTAGTACAAGAAAATGGTCTAGGGCAACAGAAGGCAGAATAGTCAGAAACAAGCAGAGGTCAATAACGGGTTAATTCAATATAGCAGTCAGGTACAAGGAGCTCAGGTATGGATAACCACGATCTGGCAACTGCTGAGAATACACTGAGGGTTTTTAAAGACCTTCACCAGGCCACGCCCCCCCACTCAAGCCGCGCCTCATGCAACCACCTCCGTGCCTGTCTCCATTTAAACCGGGCATTTGTCAGCGAGCAGCATCAGACATGCTGCCCTCAAGCACACAGGTAGGGCTGGAAGCTCCCAACGTTACAATAATGATGTGAGCACAGAAAAGACATTTGTGGTTATTTCATTATAAATGTTATGTTATATTTGTCTGACCTACACGTGCCTCTTTGATTTAATTGTAAGCAAGATGACTGAATGATCAAAATCAATGTCAAACTGGCCAAAACACTCAATTTCAGTGGGGGTTGAATAATTTTGAACACAACTGTACATCATAGCTCTCAATGAGCCTGATCTATTTGTCATTGAACTGTGTACTTTTTTCACACTAAAGTTGTGTCCTATCTTCACTAGGGATGAGCTGTTTGGGTTCGGACGGTTTGGAGTTTGGCCCGAACTTTGGCAGTTCAAAACTTTTTGGGTGTGTTCGGTTCGAGTTCGAAAAAAAAAAAAAAAAGTTTTGAAAAAAGTATAGAAAATGCTTAAAAAAATACAAAAAAATCTAGAAATAAAGAGACTCTTTACTGCAGAATATTATAAGCAACGGTTTATTAGATATTGAATTAAAAGCTAATGTGTACGTGGCAAGATTCTCAACTCTAAATGACCTCTGTCCACAAACGGGCATAACACCAGGTGTTTTTAGTCTGGTAATCAATTTGATACATTGTACACTATACTGAGGGGGTGGGGTGGTGTCTGCTTCTGATTGAGATTTGAGAATTAATTTCCCTCCTAATATGCTGCATTTAACTGGTGTTTGAAAAAAATGCAATGTTATTTTTCACCTCGGGATTAAACATTCACAGGGTTATTCAGAGAGCGGTGAAAAGCAGGAGAATAACTGGAGAAGTGAAAATGCTAGGTCAAAATAGCCAAACCAGAAAAATTCTCCCATTTAACTCACTTTCCAAATTGGCTATTTGGTCTAGATTGTTCTCTTCTCCTGCCAGTTCTCCTGGCTTTCACCTCTCTCTCAGGGTTGTTCAGAGAAAGGTGAAAACCAGGAGAATGGCAGGAAAAGAGTACAATCTGGACCAAATAGCCGATTTGGAAAGTGAGATAAGGCTAGGGTCAGACTAACGCATTTTTCGCGGCGACCGTCAAAGAGTGCGTCCGAACGCATTGCCGTATTTTTTCACGGAATGCGCGAAAACGGTCATACGATGCGCTTTTTTGTGATTTTTTTTTTTTTTTTTTTTTTTACGGATCAGGAAACTTTGGGTGTCTGGACGCTATGTTGGCCGGACATGAGCAGGGTCTGACATCTCCAAATCACGCACACACACCGCTAGTAGACGCAGCGCACTCTGTACGTCCGTACTAGCGGTTCTGCGTTCTCGAAAAAATGCGTTCATTTTCCACTTGCGTTGCGCAGCCGGACTTTCTTGCGACCGTACTTCGTATATTGGCCGTCATTGCCCGTCATTTGCTGCTAGTGCGGCCGTGATTAAGTGTGCCTAAACGCACGTTAAAAATTCGCTAGTCTGACCCTAGCCTAAATGGGAGAATTTTTCTGGTTTCGCTATTTTGAACTAGAATTTTCCATTCTCCAGTCATTCTCCTGCTCTTCACTGCTCTCTGAATAACCCTGACAGGGTTATTCAGAGAAAGGTGAAACTCAGGAGAATGACTGAAGAGAAAATTCTAGGTCAAAATAGCCAAACCAGAAAAATTCTCCCATTTATCTCACTTTCCAAATCGGCTATTTGGTCTAGAATTTTCCATTATCCAGTCATTCTCCTGCTTTTCACCGCCAAAAAATCAGTAAACTTTTTCTGCGTGTCCGAAAATGTCTCCTCTTTTCATACAGACTGCCGCCCCAAGCAGTTGTTTATGGATAGATTAAAGGAAAAGCATTTACCATTACCGCTGTCGCCACAAAACAACTCATACAGTCTGGTAATCTCCCGACTCGACTATTGCAATAATCTCTTATCTGGCCTCCCTCTGTCCCGCCTCTCCCCCCTACAATCCATCCTGAACGCCTCCGCCAGGCTAATTCACCTCACCCGCCGCTCTGTCCCCTGCCGCTCCCCTCTGCGAGTCCATTCACTGGCTCCGCATCCACTGCAGAATTAAGTTCAAAATCCTTATCCTTACCTACAAAACCCTCACTAACTCAGCTCCCCACTACCTGTCCTCACTAATCACCAAATACACCCCAGCCCGCTCCCTAATGTCAAACAGTGACCTGCGCCTAGCTTCTCCCCACATCACCTCTTCCCATGATAGACTGCAGGATTTCTCACGTGCAGCCCCACTCTCTGGAACGCTCTCCCTCGTACTGTCAGACTTTCCCCTAACTTCTCTTCCTTCAAACGCTCCCTGAAAACATTCCTATTTAGGGAAGCCTACCACCCAACTCACTGACGCAACCATCAATCACTCTCACCTTACAGTCCTCTCCTCCTGTTTCCAACCCCAACCCTCCCAGATTGTGAGTTCCTACGGGAATAGGGCCCTCATCTCCTCCTGTACTGTTTGTCAAATGTTGTTCAATGTATTGTAACCCTGTCTATACTGTGCTTATTGTACAGCGCTGCGGAATATGCTGGCGCTTTATAAATAAAGAATAATAATAATAATAAAATCATTTGAAACGTCATTTTTTGGTTTTTATATGTTTCTATACATCCTAGAAATCCGCCACTTCACGGGCAGGTTATGGGGACCTCCTAGGCACGATATTTGAAGGAATTTTTCGTTTTTATTTTTAACCCTTATTTCATGGAAAACTCACTGTCCCTTTAACCCTTTCGCTGCTGAGGCATTTCCCGCCTCTGTGCTGAGGTCATTTTTACCGGTTTTGCTCATCATGTTTAAACGTGTTTTGAAGGCTTATTTTAGTATATGACCCAGACATATTATATATCGTTCTTTCCGTCAGACTCGGCAGATTCATAATATGTCATTATTATATGTATACGTCTTGACCTGTCTGTATATTATAACAAAAAATGCAATAAAATATGAATTTTAAATAATTTACAACATGTAAAGTGGTTTTTTTTCCACATTTTAACATGCGAGCAATTGCGATTATATTTTGTATGGGGTGCGCTTGTTAAAAAAATTAGAAATGGGGTCTCATTACATTTTTTTTTGGGGAAAATTACGCAATGTTTAACAAACGCACCGCATACAAAAATCGTTAGTGCAGCATCATTATTCACATTATAATTGAAATGGGAACAATATTGCTGCATTAACGAACCAAAAAAAAGAAAAAAAAAACTAGTTTATTTGTTTTTTATAATTTTTTTTATTTTATTTTTTTTATTTTTTTTATTTTTTTTCATAGTCAAGTTTGGTATTGTTGGAACGGCCATGCTCTGGCCGATCCAACAGTACCCAACATTAACCCCTAGCTGCCACGAATGGGGAGATAGGGGGTTCATTGGAACCCCCTATCTCCACCATTGGTGGCAGTTAGGGGTTAACTCCAGGACTGGCGTCATCGTGCTATGCACGATGACGCCAGTCCTCAGGGGGAGTTCTCGGAGGCTTGGCCGACATCAAAGATGTCGGCCAGCTCCGGGAAAGGATCACGAACCGGCGCTTTTCAGCGCCGATTCGTGATCCGGCCCCCATGGGGTTAATTCCAGGTACCGTTAGGAAGGGCAGGCTGTGCCCTTCCAAACGGTGCCTGGATTAACCCCCTGCACCCCGGTGATCGGGAGGGAGAGAGGTCCGAAGGACCTCCCCCCCCCTCCCTTTCAGGCGCCTCCTCCGCCCATGCGGAGGGGGCACCTGAATTAGATGTCATCGTGCCACCGCGATGACATCTAATTAGGCCAGTGGCAGTTCTGGGTGCTGGGCTGACATCGCGGATGTCAGCCCGCACCGGGGGCACAGCGATCGGCCGGAACCTGGCCGATCGCTGGCCCCAAAGGGAGGACGCGCTCAGCGCGTCCTCTGCAAGGAACGCTACCTGCGGGTGGACGCGCTCAGCGCGTCCACCACAGCGAAGGGGTTAAAAACCTTTTTTGTCCTTGTTTCCCCCATACACCTTTTTATGGCAAATATCTAGCATATATGCCCTCTTGGAGGGCACTCTAAAAACCAAATTTTCAGCCCCATTGACTTGTATTGAGTTCGAGTTTGGGTTCGGATCCGAACCGAACTCGGGGAGTGTTCGGCTCATCCCTAATCTTCACTTAGAGCTCAGTGATGCGCCCTTTTTAGTACACTATGTGGGTAGCCATGGTTATGAAAGCGTGTTCTTAATACAGCTGATTTGGCAACAAATTCATAGAAACATAGAAAATGTCTGCAGATAAGAACCTTTCGGCCCATCTAGTCTGCCCAATTACATGGATATTTTACCTGGATTTATCTTTTGTTTAGGATAGCTTTATGCCTATCCCATGCTTGCTTAAATTCAATTACTGTTTTGGCCTCTACCACTTCAACTGGAAGACTGTTCCATGTATCCACCACCCTCTCAGTAAAATAATGCTTCCTGATGTTACTTTTAAACATTTGCCCCTCTAATCTAAGACTATGTCCTCTTGTTTTGCTATTTTGTTTCCTTTTAAATATACTCCCAAATTCGGCTAGATTGGAACCGTTCCGCCTAAACTGTAGGTATTGGCCAATAGGTATACCTGATCTTAGAGGTTTTGGATGAAAACTGTTCCAATGTAGGAGGTCATTGGTTGTAGTTGGTTTTCTGAACACCTTTGTTTCAAGACCGGTATTATTCTTTTTAATAGTTAGATCTAGAAAATTCAGAGAGCTTTCCTGAATTTCAACTGTCAATTTAAGATTCAGGTGTTTAGAAGTTCACAAAACTGCACCAATGTGTCCATGCTCAAGGAATATGCGCACAGGAAATTGTTTCAGGATTCAATCCGTGGCAAAATAGGGAATCCCTTTAAATTCTGTAATTTTCCGCTATTGGCTAAATGTTCCTTTTGTTTACCCCTCGCGGCACGTGCTTCCCCACTATTCATGGAAAGAGGGCTTTGGAAGGATTGTGCCCTTGAATCAATTACTGTAGATACTCGAGTATACCACTAGATTTTGGTGACAAAAATTTACCTTTAAAATTGGAGGGGTCTTGTTATATTTGAGACCTCTGTATTGCATGTAAAAAAAAAAAAAATTGCCTTGCTCTGGATCCCAAGTCTTCCAGAAGTTACGGTAGTCTCGCTGAAGTGAATGCGGGCTCCCTGATGCTTGCAAACACTTCAGGAACTCCCAGAAATGGGAGAGGCGGGATTCATCCTGGCCAGAGGGCAAGCTCGGTTTAAGACAATCATTTACCTCGCTCGCGTCTGCCGGCCATCTAATCGCCAGTAAAGAAGACGGGTGGCCAGCGGCTTCATACTTAGTAACAATTGCAATCATTCTAGAGCAGAACACCCTGGCCTGAGGTGTAGCCTGACTGTGTTAAGAGAAACTGGAAGGATTTTAATTGTTTACCATTACAGTAAAATTTTGTTCCTCGCGTTATATTCGAGTCTTGAGTATTCTTTCATTTCCATAATAAATCTCTCTCCATCTCGTTATATTCTGGTCGCGCTATACTCGAGTATCTGTGGAACCTGTAATGCAGCAGTAAGGTTTGTTGAACATTTTCTTACAGCGTGGGCGCGCGTGGGCTGCTCCCTGTAACTTTTTTACAGCAAAACAAGGTGACATAAGCAATATCACAGTGAGAATTGGGTTTATCGCCGAGGAGAACACTATTAGTCATGCATTAAAAGGTATACTACAAATAATATTTTATGTGCTAATTTTTAGTTTTTAATTTTATTTCAATTCAAAATCATGCCTACAGATACTGTTTGGTAATGAAAGGGTTAAAGTGCATTCATCAACGAACACTACGATCCATCTGATCAGTTGTATGTACTAATTGCATCCTGCAACTAGATGTGAAGCGGGAAACCCAAAGGATAAGGCTAATGTCAGATGAACGCAGTCTGAGCGCACTCTGTGTGCGTGCATAACAGACAGGCGTACTGACGGAATATACTGTAGACACCACACGGTCCATTTTTTTTTGTCAGACGTAGAAAAAAAAGGGAACTATGAGAAATAAAATTAATATGAAAAATGATAAAAATTTGAAAAGCTATTTTGTGCGTCAAGGTGCTGGACGTCGCAAATGCGCTGCGTCTGACATCTCATCACTCACACAGAATGCTACGCAGACGTGGCGCTCTCTGTGGTAGCGTCCGTGGTAGCGGTTTTACATTCTTGCCTAACTTGAGTCCATTTGCCACGTGCGTTGTGCTTGCGCAGTTCGATGCGCATGTACTTCATGTGTGGGTCTTTATTAATCATGATTCTATGCTACGACAGACGATAAACTGTGCGGCAACACGGACGTGATCACTGCGTTTGTCTGACGCGGGCCTAAAAAGGTAGTCTTCAGACTCAAGATAAAAGATAGGACTTATGCACTTTGTGCAGAATAAGGCTGGGGTCAGACCAGCGCACTTTTAACGTGCGTTCTGGCGCACTTAATTACAGCCGCAGTAGCAGCAAATGAAGGGGAATGACAGCCAATATACGAAGTACGGCCGCACAAAAGTCCGGCCGTGCAACGCCGGTGGAATTTGAACGCATTTTCTTGAGAGCGCAGAACTGCTAGTACTGACGTACAGAGTGCGCTGCGGCAGCATAGCGGCGAGTGTGCGTGATTAGGAGATGTCAGACGCTGCTAATGTCCAGCCAACATAACGTCCAGACGCAAAAACGTTTTTTACTGACGATCCGTAATAAATCACGCATGAAAATGCGCGTCGTCTGACCGTTTTTGCGCATTCCGTGAAAAAATACGTCAATGCGTTCGGACGCACTTTTTGACGTTCGCGGGGAAAAATGCTTTCGTTTGACCCTAGCCTTAGACTTCAGTAAAACCGCGAAAGTGGCTTTTTTTTGCTGGCAAGACAGGTTTTAAATCTAAAAATGAATCTCCGTATAATTATATAATTCTGTCTCTTCTCTGTAATGTTAATAACCCAATGTCCAAAGTAGTAAACAGAATGGGCACTGTTTTAAAAGTAGGACAACATACTTTGTTTGAACCAGTAGGTTTGCATCATAACTTTTTTGTCCTTTATCTTTACTGCAAATTACAGAAGTGATTTGGAACATATTTTACAAGCTGTGGCTTTACTGGGTTTCTTTTGTAGCTCTCGAAATAATAGAATGTTTAGTGGAATCAGTTGCTGCCAGTCCCAGAGCCCCGTTTTCGAATCATTATTGAAAGCAAGCTTATAAAAATGCGACAGACAGGATATTGCATGGTTGACATCTTAAAACAAGTTACATTTACTCTTATCCATAAAACATCTTGCTCTTATTTGTTCTGCTGTCCAAATCACAAAATAATTTCTGTAAACATAGAAAAAGAGAAACATGCTTCACGTTTCCAAAGGTGAATTTTATTATCTTAGTCTTTAAACTGAGCAGAGTATTGATGGATTAGCCTATCAGATTTATGCGGCATTTTAGAAAGTTATGCTACACATGTTAAGTTAAGCGTATCATCAATATTTTATCTCTAGTAATATTATATCCTATGACATGCACAAAAAAAGACAGAAAACTTTTAATTTTCTTTATTTTATCTTTTTATTTTTACACGAAACATGGTCATGTGGGATAGCATTGGGAAGACCAGGCTCTGGCCTTTCGAGTGACATCTCACTTGACCTTGTGGGATGTACGGAATCTGATGTAGGGGTCTCCTATAATGAGAGTTTCCCCAGCTGGGAAGGTGGAAAGCTACTTTCTGATATCATCATGCCCATGGAGGGAGCAGGGCTGTCTTTAATATTGACGGGGCCCTGGACAAACATTTTCTTGGGCCCCTCCCATACAATTTTGATCTCCACCCCAACATCCCCCCCCCTTGAAAAAAAGAAAACCCTACAATATAAAATTTAGAAAGGCCAGGCTCTGGCACCTCACACCTCACTTGACCTTGTGGGGTGTAAAGAATGAAGATACGGGGGTGCAAAGGAATCCTGCTCTCCTCGCAGAGGCTCGGCTGCTTAGAGTTTAGATGAAAAAATTTGTAATAACGCATTGCTCCATCACCTCTCCATTTGCTCCCATCATTGAAAATGAGAAGAGGTATAGTTTGCTTTATAAAAAAAAGTGCATGCAACTGCCTTAGAGAAAAAAAACATAATTATTGCATTCATTTTTTTATTTTTACACAATACGTGGTCAAATTTGGTATCAGAGGAAAGGCCAGACTCTGACTTTCCAATGACACCTCACTTGACCTTGTGGAAGGTGAAGATTAGAGACACAGGGTCCCAAAGTACCCCCCTGCATTCCATGCTGAATGCGACGGTTCAGGTTACTGATGGAACAATGAGTAAATAACGCATTGTGCCATCACCTTCGCACTTGCCAGCAACATGGGAAATGAGTTGTTGAGTTAGTGCAGCATCATTGTTTACTTTAGAATTGAAAAGTGAACAATGACCGGGCCCGAGGTAGTTGCCCCTTTTACCCTGCGTTAAAGATGGCCTGGGTCGAAGGGAAAGTAGCGCAGTCAGGGCCTACTTTGGGATATCAGCAGTAGCACCAATCATGCTGCTTGTTGCTGATGAGATACAGACTTCAACCACTCACAGGAGGGAACATAGAAGATATCTATATCTAGTTCTCCGCAGCAATCTGGTTAATCTGTAAAAGTGTATTATAGATTTAACTTTGTAGAAATAAACTCCTGGGTCTGATGCCAAAGGAGTGATAATAGAGCAAAAACTATTTAGAAAATTAGTTGAATTCCTAGTGATTTATATTGTTGTTTCATATGAGATACATTTGCATTATCAATACAAGAATGCAACGATGATTGGTTTCCATATTTTATTTCATATTGGTTTAATTTTTGTAGCGTATTCTTGATTTAAACACTCTTTACTAATAGTTACATCAGCTCTTAACAAATAGGTATGACATGTATGAACCATTAAGAAATCTTAGGAGCTAACCACATATATGTAGGTTTCAAATAACGTTCTGTGTCAAGATTTACGTAGAGCTAAATGCATACATTTAAGTGATGTATGTATATATTGTAATAGTATAGAAAACTTTCGGGATCCTTGGTTCCAACCAAACAACACGATCCTCTAGGGAAGAAACAGCCGCAGACTTGAAGCTTGTGCAAATGGGAGGTCTTTTATTCCAGCATAAAGAAGCAACACCACACTTATTTTTGGAATCACTATTGCAGGTGATTCAGCATAGAAAATTAGAAAACAAAACCTAACTCAAATGAGAGCAATAACAATACATCCAGCACTCCTAGCTATCTTGAAACCATAATCTCATAAACAAAAGGAAAAAAACAGCATCTCTTTAGAAGTTTTACTGCTCCCCGCCCTGCTCTCAGCAGTCTTTTTAAACACACTTCTGTCCAGCAGTCAGCAGCCTGGGAATTTACCTGTGGCTTAATTGGTTATTTGGCAACAAGTTTGTGAGCGGATAGAGGCCATGCAGGAGTCTGGGGCCTAAATACCTTCCCTCAATTACTCTCCCAGATATATCAGCAAAAGGTTGCACTCAACCCCCATAAACTAAGCGGGTGCATCTAAGACATCAAATACAAAACACCAAGAAAGAGCACTCCATATTATTGACCACCTTCTTCCATCATTTTCTGTGAAAAAAAAAACAACACAGTTTTAAAAATGCTCAAAAAACCTGACTGAAGTAAAATGATGGGGATTCAGTTCACAAAGTTATGATCATAATTTGCTTAAGCCTGTCACAGTCGCCAATGTACCCAATCTTTGACAGGTCCTATCTAACTTGACCGAGTCCGCACCTACAGGATCCACTCACCCTGGAGCTCCCCAGCAGCTCGAAGCCTTCATAGGCTGTCATGGTGGAGCACTTGTGAACAGGGAGGGGTGCATACCAAATGGGAGTCGTCAGCTCCCTATATATAAAATAAAAAACAGCAAAAGGTTGCACTCAACCTCAAAACTAAGCGGGTGCATCTAAGTAGGGATGAGCTGTTTGGTTCGATCTGTTCGGAGTTCGCATCAAACATCGGCCGTTCGACAGTTCACAAACTTCAAACTTTTTGGGATGTTCGCCAAAAGTTCGAAAAAAAATTATTGAAAAAAGTATAAAAATGCTTAAAAAATATTTAAAAAATCTAGAAATAAAGAGACTCTTTACTGCAGAATATTATAAGCAACGGTTTATTAGATATTGAATTAAAACGGGAATATTTGTTAACATTGAAGCCTATGGGATAAAACACTCTTGTTACTAAAACATCAGGCAGACACGGCCCTCTAATCAGGCACCAGAGAGGGCAGCCTGCAGGGGCCTCCCAAGGATCCCCTTGAAGAGCATTGAGGAGCATGCGACTGCCGGATGACAGAGCTGTGACTGTGCGGGCCAGCATGTAGCAGAGACAGGCAGCGCAGGGAGGGAACCACTGCACCTGCGGCCACGGCAGACCCCCCACAACCAGGATCCAGGGAGCCCCCACTGACCATCAGGCTAAGGTAAGGTGACCCATTTCAAAAAAAAATAAAATCCGAGGACATTTTTAAATGTCCCCGGGAACATAAAATAAAACTTTTTTTTCTTTCTTTCTCTACCTGGCTGAATGTATTTAATTATATATATTAGATACATTCAGCCAGGTAGAGGGGGTGGCATGTGGGCTGTGCGGGGTCTCAGGCAGTGGTTTGTTTTTTTTGTGTATATTTTTAACAAATCTATAGGGGAAGGTAAGACATACATCTATATTCTTATAAATATATATATCCAGACTTGTATTACACACACATTTTGGCAACTAATTGCCCCCCCCCCATTTGGCTGATCCCTCCAGAAGAAATGTTGAACCTGATAGAGCAGAGAGTAATATATATATTCTCTGCTCTGTCGGGTTCAACATTTCTTCTGGAGGGATCAGCCAGTTGGGGGGGGGGCGCATTGAGTCGAGATTGTCCACATGCCACCCCCCATGTGCGTATGTGTATATATGGTCTGAGGTTTGTGGGTGGGTGTATATATATATCTGCGTGTTGATATATACGTATATGTCTGTGTGTGGTATCAATGCATCCCTACTCTATAAACGGCGCTCCGTGTCCCTATAATATACAGTCAGGTCCAGAAATATTGGGAGATCGACACAATTCTAACATCTTTGGCTCTATACACCACCACAATGGAGTTGGAATGAAACAAACACAATGTGCTTTAGCTGCAGACTGTCAGCTTTAATTTGAGGGTATATACATCCAACTCAGGTGAACGGTGTAGAACTTACAGCAGTTTGCAGATGTGCCTCCCACTTGTTAAGGGACCAAAAGTAATGGGACAATTGGCTTCTCAGCTGCTCCATGGCCAGGTGTGTGATATTCCCTCATTACCCCAATTACAATGTGCAGATAAAAGGCCCAGAGTTCATTTCAAGTGTGCTATTTGCATTTGGAATCTGTTGCTGTCAACTCTCAAGATGAGATCCAAAGAGCCTTCACTATCAGTGAAGCAAGCCATCATTAGGCTGAAGAAACAAAACAAACCCATCAGAGAGATAGCAAGAACATTAGGCGTGGCCAAGACAACTGTTTACAACATTCTCAAAAAGAAGGAACGCACCGGTGAGCTCAGCAACACCAAAAGACCACGGAAAACAACTGTGGTGGGTGAATGAAGAATTATTTCCCTGGTGAAGAAAACACCCTTCACAACAGTTGGCCAGATCAAGAACACTCTCCAGGAGGTAGGTGTATGTGTGTCAAAGTCAACAATCAAGAGAAGACTTCACCAGAGTAAATACAGAGAGTTCACCACAAGATGTAAACCATTGGTGAGCCTCAAAACCAGGAAGGCCAGATTAGAGTTTGCCAAACAACACCTAACAAAGCCTTCACAGTTCTGGAACAAGATCCTATGGACATATGAGACGAAGATCAACTTGTACCAGAGTGATGGGAAGAGAAAAGTATGGAGAAGGAAAGGAACTGCTCATGTTCCAAAGCATACCACCTCATCAGTGAAGCAATGGTGGTGGTAGTGTCATGCGTGGGCATGTATGGATGCCAATGGAACTGGTTCTCTTGTATTTATTGATGATGTGACTGCTGACAAAAGCAGCAGGATGAATTCTGAAGTGTTTCGGGCAATATTATCTGCTCACATTCAGCCAAATGCTGCAGAACTCATTGGACGGCGCTTCACAGTGCAGATGGACAATGACCCAAAACATACTGCAAAAGCAACCAAAGAGTTTTTGAAGGGACAGAAGTGGAATGTTAAGTCAATCACCGGACCTGAATCCCATTGAGCATGCATTTCACTTGCTGAAGACAAAACTGAAGGGAAAATGCCCCAAGAACAAGCAGGAACTGAAGACAGTTGCAGTAGAGGCCTGGCAGAGCATCACCAGGGATGAAACCCAGTGTCTGGTGATGTCTATGCGTTCCAGACTCCAGGCTCTGATTGACTGCAAAGGGTTTGCAATCAAGTATTAAGACGGGAAAGTTTGATTTATGATTATTATTCTGTCCCATTACTTTTGGTCCCTTAACAAGTGGGAGACACATCTGCAAACTGCTGTAAGTCCTACACCGTTCACCTGAGTTGGATGTCCATACCCTCAAATTAAAGCTGACAGTCTGCAGTTACAGCACATTGTGTTTGTTTCATTCCAACTCCATTGTGGTGGTGTATAGAGCCAAAGATGTTAGAATTGTGTTGATGTCCCAATATTTCTGGACCTGACTGTATATGATCAGGGGTTACCTTTTTTTTACATTTTTATACTATTCCTATTAAATTAACAGTAATTTTTGATGTATTTTATTCAGTAGAAACCGTTTTTGCGTATATAACATGTGCTTTGTGAAAATAAAATGGTTTTGTGTGTACATTTTAATTTAGTTAGTGGATTCCTGTCCAGTGCGGTGAGAAGCAAACATAATGTAGTGTAGACACGCTGCGAGGCGGAGCGGAGTGAAGTCAAGCCTACAAAATGTTTGCCTCTCTTTGCTTCGCTACGCTGTGCGTCGCTACACGCTCAGTGTGTCTCAGCCTTCATTCCCGCATCGCTAGCTTATCGAATCAGTTTGTATACTTGTTACTGACCCTGCTTGTTCTGAGGACCCGATCTGTTGCCGACTTTGCCTGCCATTTGACTATTCTCTCTGTGTATTTCCTGCCTGTTCTGTTTGCTTTCTGTTGCTACTGGTGTGCGCCGATTCTCACCATATACAGTAGCGCAGTACAAGTGCCTAAACATTGCTGACCCGGTTTTGTTATAGCTGCTGATGTAACTGAATAGATCGGGGATCTCTTCTGCATTACCAAAACCTCCACCACTGCACTCTTCCACAATACCACAGAGGAGTTCCTTACGGTGTGAAGGCACTTGCTGCCACCAAAGGAACAATATTTGGGTGCACTGCCACTGACGCCTATACCAGATTCATATAATTGTAATATTTGACGGCAGGGTCCAACCCTGCACTCTTCCACAATACCACAGAGGGGTTACGGTGTGACGGCACTGTTGCCGACACTAAAGGCCCAATTTTAAAGCACCTATTGTTACTTTCATCCAAAGCCTGCATAAGTTTCACCATAATTTAGCCAAAAAAATCACTAAACTTGTTCTGCGTGTCCTAAAATGTCTCCTCTTTTCATACAGACTGCCGCCCCAAGCATTTGGTTATGAATAGAGTAAAGGAAAACTATTTACCGTCATTTGAAATGTAATTTTATGGTTTTTAAATGTTTCTATACAACCTACAAATCCGCCACTTCACGGGCAGGTTGTGGGGACCTCCTAGGCACGATATTTGAAGGAATTTTTCGTTTTTATTCTTAACCTTTATTTCATGGAAAATTCACTGTTCCTTTAAAAACTTTTTTTTTAACTTTTTGTCTTTGTTTCCTGTCCCCCAGGGCACTACCCGGACCCCCATACACCTTTTATGGCAAATATCTTGCATATATGCCCTCTTGGAGAGCACTCTAAAAATCGAACTTTCGAGTCCCATTGACTTGCATTGAGTTCGGTTTGTGTTTGAGTTCAAACTCGAACTTTTGAAATTGTTCGAGTTCGAATGCGAACTGAACACGGGGGTGATCGGCTCATCACTACATCTAAGACATCAAATACAAAACACCAAGAAAGAGCACTCCATATTATTGACCACTATGATGGAAGAAGGTGGTCAATAATATGGAGTGCTTTCTTGGTGTTTTGTAATTGAAGTCTTAGATGCACCCGCTTAGTTTTGAGGTTGAGTGCAACCTTTTGCTGTTTTTTATTTTATATATAGGGAGCTGACAACTCCCATTTGGTATGCACCCCTCCCTGTTCACAAGTGCTCCACCATGACAGCCTATGAAGGCCTCGAGCTGCTGGGGACCTCCAGGTTGAGTGGATCCTGTAGGTGCGGACTCGGTCAAGTTAGATAGGACCTGTCAAAGATTGGGTACATTGGCGACTGTGACAGGCTTAAGCAAATTATGATCATAACTTTGTGGACTGAATCCCCATCATTTTACCTCAGTCAGGTTTTTTGAGCATTTTTAAAACTGTGTTGTTTTCTTTCACAGAAAATGATGGAAGAAGGTGGTCAATAATATGGAGTGCTCTTTCTTGGTGTTTTGTATTTGATACATATATATAATACAAACCACAGGAAGGTTCATATATATATATATAACAGTGGCGGCTACTTGACTCTTGGATCTGTCAAGTCCTTCAATAGACATACAGGTCTATTCACTAAAGGTGAAACTCAGGAGAACTGGCAGGAGAAGAGAACAATCTAGACCAGTGGTTCTCAACCTGTGGACCCTCAGGACCCACAATTGTCCTTGGTCATTAAGTCGCGACCCAAAAATAATTGAATTTCTGAAACATAATTTATTCCACAAAACAACGTGTGCAATATTCTACAATGTATGCACTTTATAAACAATTTTGTAAACAAACAGGGATTCTTTCCAAAAAGCATAGTGCAGTAATCACAACACCAGTGAAAACGGAAGTGTTTGCTGTAAAATAAACTAATTGAAACATATGAAATTAATTAGAACTTATGGGAAAACTGGGGATGCTTCTTGCTCTTAATAAGTGTCTCAAAATCTGGGGTGATGGCAGACAAAGCAACTGAGAGGGACTGAAGAACAATTGAATACCTTGGACCAATGGGAAAGCACCATTGGTCCAAGCCATTCAAAAAAACGCCTCCATGGGAGGCTGGCCTCCCATGAATTGACGCAGGACAGTCATGTGACTGTCCTCGTCTTGCACAGTCAGTGGGTGCAAGGCTGTGCTCGGGGTGTGCCTGCTCATTGTGTCGGCACCTCCTCCCTGCAAGTTGAGGGGGCAGTGCGCGGCTGCCTGGAGTGGACGACGCCGATCCTGGGGAGCCCTGAGAGCAGACAGATCCTGGGGAGCCCCAAAAAATACTGAGCCCCAAAATAATATACCCATTACTGGACCCCCAGAATAATATACCCAGCACTGGTTATATGGATATATTCTCCCCCAGTTCATATGGATGTATAGCCCCCAGCTCACACATGGTTATATTGCCCCCAGCTCATATGGATATAATGCCCCCAGCTCATATGGTTATATTGCCCCAGCTCATATGGTTATATTGCCCCAGCTCATATGGTTATATTGCCCCAGCTCATATGGTTATATTGCCACCAGCTCATATGGTTATATTGCCACCAGCTCATATGGTTATATTGCCCCCAGCTCATATGGTTATATTGCCCCAAGCTCATATGGATATATTGCCCCCAAACCCCAGCTCACACATGGTTACATTGCCCCCAGCTCATATGATTATATTGCTCCCAGCTCATATGGTTATATTGCCCCAGCTCATATGGATATATTGCCTCCAAGCCCCAGCTCATATGGACATATTGCCCCAGCTAATATGGACATATTGCCCCAGCTCACCTCTCCGCCAGGCCAGAAACAATTTAGCCGGTGGCCACATGTTTTCCTCCTACGAGCGGCCGCTGGAATGAAGCGCGGGTGCTCGCCTGGGATGGATCCAACAGCCAGCGGCGATCTCGCGAGATCGCGGCTGTCTGTTGGATCCCAGGCGAGTGGCCGTGCTTCATTCCAGCGGCCGCTGGTAAGAGGGAAAACACGCGGCGGCTGGCTAAATTGTTTCGGGCTCAGGCCACAGCAGGAACCGCCATTCACGCACGTTCCTGCAGAACTTGAGCCCTGGATACAAGGACAGATGGAAAAATACACAGAAGGACACACAGATATAGATGGACAGACAGAATAACAAGTATTCAGAAAGAAGGATGCATAAATAGATTAAAGGACAGATTAGCAAAATGACAGAGAAAAACAAAGTCAAATATACACAGGGAGCTCCCCCCCCTTACCCAACAGCCTTTTGCTTCACTGAGATGTGCATCATGCACAGTGACTCCTGGTGTTGGGAGTACAGAGCTACTGCCAGTCACTGAGTCCCACCCCACACCTTCCCATTACAGATCCCCCCCTTGCAATTACAGAGAATCTTGCCTGATGCAGTGGGCCCCAGGTGGCACCTGGGAACATTCAGAGGTATCCGCGCTGCCTGGGACGGCAGGCTGCAGGTAAGATGCATCAGCGGGTCCCAGGCATTAGAGATGCCTGGGGGCACTTGCCCCGCGACCCAGTCCGCCCCTGGTCGCGACCCACTTTTGGGCCACGACCCACCACTTGAGAAACACTGATCTAGACCAAATAGCTGATTTGGAAAGTGAGATAAATGTGAGAATTTTTCTGGTTTGGCTATTTTGATTAGGGATGAGCCGAACGCCCCCGTGTTCGGTTCGACTTCGAACTCGAACAATTTCAGAAGTTCGACTTCGAGTTCGAATTCGAACACGGTCCGAACTCAATGTAAGTCAATGGGACCCTAACGTTCGATTTTTAGAGTGCCCTCCAAGAGGCCATATATGATAGATATATGCCATAAAAAGTGTGTATGGGGGTCCGGGTAGTGCCCTGGGGGACAGGAAACAAGGACAAAAAGTTTTAAAAAAAACTTTTTTAAAGGAACAGTGAGTTTTCCATGAAATAAAGGTTAAGAATAAAAACGAAAAATTCCTTCAAATATCGTGCCTAGGAGGTCCCCACAACCTGCCCGTGAAGTGGCGGATCTGTAGGATGTATAGAAACATTTAAAAACAAAAAATGACATTTCATATGACGGTAAATGGTTTTCCTTTAATCTATTCATAAACAACTGCTTGGGGCAGCAGCCTATATGAAAAGAGGAGACGTTTTAGGACACGCAGAACAAGTTTAGTGTTTTTTTGGCTAAATTATGGTGAAACTTATGCAGGCTTTGGATGAAAGTAACAATAGATGCTTTAAAATTGGGCCTTTAGTGTCGGCAACAGTGCCGTCACACCGTAACCCCTCTGTGGTATTGTGGAAGAGTGCAGGGTTGGACCCTGCGGTCCAATATTAAAATGATATGAATCTAGTATAGGCATCAGTGGCAGTGCACCCAAATATTGTGCCAATGGTGGCAGCAAGTGCCTTCACACCGTAACCCCTTTGTGGTATTGTGGAAGAGTGCAGTGGTGGAGGTTTTCGGAATGCATAAGAGATCCCCGATCTGTTCAGGTACGCCAGCATCAGGAGATTGATAGCTGCTTATCCAGGACTGATTCATTTTTATAAATGTCAGCCGGTCTACAGAGTCGGTGGACAGACGCACTCTTTTGTCTGTGACAAAACCTCCAGCGGCACTGAATGTCCTTTCAGAAAGCACAGTGGATCATCTGCTGTAAAGGTGTCCAGGTCTGCCCTTGCCCCTAGATAGTCCTGCACCATATGGTGAAGACGCTGGCAATGGGTGCCTACATTTGACGTCCCTGGGCGTCGTGGACTAAAAAAATTGGAAAAGGCATCAGTCAAGCGGCCCCCTTAACCGTTCTTCCTCTGATAAACAGCAGCCTCAGAAGCACCTGTGTCATCAGTTGGTAACCTACCAGTGTCTGGAAAGGTGTTACACAAGTGTCGCTTTAGAGCATCCTCAAGTTGATTCATCCTGTGCTCCCTCTGTGAGGGCAGGATGAGCTCTGCAACCTTACCCTTGTATTGTGGATCAAGAAGGGTTGCCAACCAGTAATGATCCCTCTCCTTGATAGCACGAATCCTGGGGTCCTTTAGCAGGCTTTGCAGGATAAGGGAGCCCCTGCAGTGTAGGTTGGAGGTGGCATTTGCTTCAGAGTGTTCCTGGTCGCTGAGGATAACAGTATCGTGCACTACCTCCTCCCAGCCACGTACTAGTCCTTGGGTTTCTGGGGACACAAGACCCTCCCTTGAGGAATCCCCACCTTCAATGCCCCACAACCTAAATGTTCCTCCTCCTCCTGTCTGATCTGAGGACCCGCAGAAATGCTGTCTGCATAAAGACTGGGGCCTTGAGAGCTAGGGAAGTCCTCTTCACAGCAGGCCACGGGTTTGCAGTGGCAGCATTCAGCGGCCGACGCCATGCACTTTGGGGACCCTGCGGTGAATGGTGAATTCAATGCAGGGTGGGGAAATTTTATTCCCTGAAGTGCAGGGAACTACAGAACACCAAAATGTTGGTGTCATTTCGGTGCTCTATGAGTAACCCGTTTAGGCTGGGGTCAGACCAGCGCACTTTTAACGTGCGTTCTGGTGCACATAATTACGGCCGCACTAGCAGCAGATGACGGGCAATGACGAACAATATACGATGTACGGCCGCACAAAAGTCCGGCCGTGCAACGCAAGTGGAATTTGAACGCATTTTTCTGAGAACGCAGAACCGCTAGTACTGACGTACTGAGTGCGCAGCTGCGGCATAGCGGCGTGTTTGCGTGATTGTCAGACACTGCTGTCAGACACAGATGTCAGACACTGCTAATGTCCAGCCAATATAACGTCCAGACGCAAAAAGAGTTTTATTGACGATCCGTACAAAATCACGCCCGAAAATGCGCGTCGTCTGACCGTCGTTGCGCATTCCGTGAAAAAATACGTCAATGCGTTCGGACGCACTTTTTCACGTTCGCGGGGAAAAATGCTTTCGTCTGACCCTAGCCTTAGTGGTGAGGTTTTTTGCTGCCCCCTGGAAAGTGAAAGCCTAGGCCTTGCCTACCCAGGACATACTTGAAAATTTGTGAAATCTCAATGTATCCTTCCTGGTAAAATACTTTGCAAAAGTAAAAAAATATATATATATTTTTTTAGGGGTGGGGCCACCCGGTGCGGGCCGCCGTCCCCTGGAAAGTGCCGCCCTAGGCCTAGGCCGACTAGGCCTAGGCCAAAATACACCACTGGGTACAGAGCATGTGCAAATACAGATGATGGATTTGGGGGTATCATGCATAAATAACCTATATGATATTATAGAGAAACAAAAAGGAAAATTTAATGCATTTTTAAGGAAAAAATGTTTTTATTTATAAATTATAAGGCGGCTCTTCAAGAAACTCGTAAGACACACTTAGCGTGACATCTGGGGAAAAGCAAACTAAATAAATAAGTGAGACGTTCTTCTGATTAAGGGGATGCCACGCAATGGGCACATTTTACCAAAATTGGGACACCTACCAAGAGCATTGTTTTTGGTGACCAATGAAATTTTCCTAGCATAAGCCATATATCAACCCACAGTAATGTACTCTTTGTGTATGGAACTAGTAGTACCTGCATGCCCCCAAGCGTTATTCAGCTAAAAATTCCATTAACAACACTTATGCAACAATCAACAAAACAGTTGACTGGTTACATAATGTTTGTTTTTGTCTTATGGAAACTATATTTAAAATGATATAAAAATTTTGTTATAAAATGAACCACAATTTATACAGAGCCGCAGCAATAACTATTGTGACATTTTTGGAATAATTGTTTGGTATGCTATGTTTACTGAAATGCGTTGTTATTTTGGTATAACATTAATGGGTGTGGGAGTAATAATAAGTTGTGACATGGTACTTTTGTTGACATACAGTATTTATGAAGTGTACTTTCCTGGAAATTACAATGACAAATTATAGGCTACATTCTATTTTGTCATGGTTTTGTTTTGTAATGCCACGTAACCTGTCATTTTATTTTGCTAAGCTTGAATATACTCAAATGGAAAGATTTACTTATTTCTCAAGAGATTATATATATAACACACATTCCACTGTGACAGCACTCCAGGGTCTTCTTTACAAAATAAGTTAATTTATTAATTCTTTTAATGTGACATAAGACCTGATGAAGGTTCACGAAGGCAGGGCCAGATTAATGTCTCAGGAGCCTGTGTGCGCAGAAATTTGGAGTGATCCCCCTCCCCCATCCAAAAAGTGCCAAAACTAGGGGAAATACTTTTGTAATTCTTCTTTTGGGGGAAAATAAGTAACATTTACAAAAATTGAAAAACCGTTTCTGCGCTCACATCAAAAGAATGGGCAGAATCAGTTGCTTTAAAATGAAGCATAAATGGAGCAGAATGTTAGGGCTAGGGTTAACCCTAACCCTAAAACAAACACAAATAGTAACCTAACCCTAATCTTAAATTGTAATACTTTAATTTCTAATCGCAGCCCTGCTCGCAACAGAGCTTCTGTTTTAGATGAACCAATACATAATAACGCATTGCGCATTTCCTCCACATTTGCTCCCGGTGTGGGAAATGAGAAGGTGAGTCAGTGCTGCAGCATAATTAAAAGCACATAATGCCATTTCCTATGAACAGAAAAAAGTACATTTAAGTTCTTCCCAATTTTTTATTTTTATAAACTATATGGTCATGTTTGGTACGCTACTGCAGAATCCATTACCTGCAGCTCAAAACCCTCCAAAAATCAGATACTCGCCTCTCTTCCCATGGCGAAAACGGCGGCCCGATCTGCTGCTTCTGACCAGCAGAGTGAGACTAGGGGAAGAAAGTACCATGTCTCCCTCCGCAATCGCTCTGCAGACCAGCAGGATCTCACGAGAGGCGAGATCCTACCGGTCATGGGACCTGGCAGCACGATCTTCATGCAGGGGATGCTGGGAATGACGCTGTAGCATTTACAAAACAAAAGATCACAAAATTGATGCAACCAGTGACACATAGAGAAAAATATTTTCTTAACACACATTAGGAAAACAAAGAACATATAAGATATCAGCAACATAAAATAAACAAAATAAGAACATTTCATTTTTTCGGTGGCGGTGGACCTTTAATTTCCATTTAGGTGATTGAACAGAAAGTCTTTACAAATTTAGATTAGGACATAATTTTACAGAAAAGTGTATTTTCAATTATGTTTCCAAGACTTTAGTAGATTGGGAATGCATAGGAGTGATAATTTCTCTATACTTGCCAGAGAATGACATTCTCATACATAAATATGCAGTATACTGCATTTTTTTATTCCAGTAATAATGGGGGGGGGGGGGGCAGAGTTCCAAAACTTTTTATGACCTGACCCCCTGGTGTCACTGTCTGTAAAATAATGATCTTTCTCAATAAAATTCACTAGCATTACCTGGTGAAAATGTGATTTCCTGTGACATTGAAGAATATTACAAACTACAAAGAAATAATCACATCTTCAACATTAAGGAGAAGTAAGTGAAGAGCCATCAATGGACAAGTCAGCATATGGAATAACAAAAGACTAATGTTATAAAAGTGATGTCATGGTAATTAGTGGGGGTGACTACTAGGGCATATGGATAGTGTGATTTTTATCTGACTGTAATGACAAGGAACAGAGAGGAGATGATTGATTTTGGATAAAGTGGTCACAAAGTAACAAACATGATGAGGGAAAATAAAGGGCACTGTTTATTGAGGATAACACATCTTCCATCAAGGGGGAAGACAATGGTTAGTGAATGTTTAAACCAATGTAGGTTGGGATAGAAAAATAAATTGAACTAAAGTTTCTGCAAATACTATACATTGGATAGTTTGAGGCCGGGAGATAGCAATGAGAATGAAAGGTGAGCAAAGTAAGGTCAGTTTAGGGAACACAAATGCCTGGGAATCTGGGCATGGAGACAGAAATGCTCCCAAAAGTCAGAATATAATTTAGGGCATCACTTCGACGCACTATGGCATGAACAGCATTGACAACATTGAGTGTCCACAAGGATTGTTCTGCATGATATTTCAATGTTTTTCTGTAGTGCAGCCAGCATAGGTGGTATTCTACGGTATTCCATATTCCTTAGTGTCCCACACAGATAGAAATCAAGGGATATTAGGTCTGAGGAACGTTCGTAGAGGGAATTCAACAGCACGTCTGTGTCCTAACCAACGTCCTGGCAGAATATCATTGAGATAGGCTCTTATGTCTCGGTGGTAGTGAGGTGGTGCACTATTATTATTATTATTATTATTATTATTGTTCTTTATTTATAAAGCGCCAGCATATTCCGCAGCGCTGTACAATAGGCACAGTATAGACAGGGTTACAATACATTGAACAACATTTGACAAACAGTACAGGAGGAGATGAGGGCCCTATTCCCGTAGGAACTCACAATCTGGGAGGGTTGGGGTTGGAAACAGGAGGAGAGGACTGTAAGGTGAGAGTGATTGATGGTTGCGTCAGTGAGTTGGGTGGTAGGCTTCCCTAAATAGGAATGTTTTAAGGGAGCGTTTGAAGGAAGAGCAGTTAGGGGAAAGTCGGACAGTACGAGGGAGATTGTTCCAGAGAGTGGGGCTGCGCGTGAGAAATCCTGCAGTCTATCATGGGAAGAGGTGATGCGGGGAGAAGCTAGGCGCAGGTCACTGTTTGACCTTAGGGAGCGGGCTGGGGTGTATTTGGTGATTAGTGAGGACAGGTAGTGGGGAGCTGAGTTAGTGAGGGTTTTGTAGGTAAGGATAAGGATTTTGAACTTAATTCTGCAGTGAATGGGGAGCCAGTGAAGGGACTCGCAGAGGGGAGCGGCAGAGACAGGGTGAGGTGGATTAGCCTGGCGGAGGCATTCAGGATGGATTGTAGGGTGGAGAGGCGGGACAGAGGGAGGCCAGATAAGAGATTATTGCAATAGTCGAGTCGGGAGATTACCAGGGTGTGTATGAGTTGTTTTGTGGTGACAGCGGTAAGAAATGGCCGATTTCTGGAAATATTACGCAGTTGGTATCGGCAGGAGGAGGAAAGAGACTTGATGTGGGGGATGAAGGAAAGAGCAGAGTCAAGTGTAACTCCAAGACAGCGAACTTGGTTTGATGGGGAGATGGTGATACCCTCCACCGTGATAGAGAAGTCAGGAGGTGGGGAGGCATTGGAGGGAGGAATAAGTAGGAGTTCAGTCTTTGACATGTTGATCTTTAGGTGGTGGGAGGCCATCCAGGAGGAGATGCCAGATAAACAGTCACTGACTTTTGAAAGGACAGGGGGAGAGAGATCAGGGGTAGAGAGGTAGATCTGAGTGTCATCAGACCATCTTGCTGGAACTAAAATTGCTCATCCACATAAAGGCCAGTAAAAAGGATGTGTGAAGCATGTCAAGGTACACTGGACCAGTGAACGTGCCTTCAAATAAGAATGGTCTAATTAAACCCTTGGCTGACAGTCCACACCATTTTCTGTACAAAGTCCACATCTTTATGTACCATTTGTGGAAACCACAAACCATGCTCCATTCTCCGATGAGGGTCATCTTCAATCATGGTAACAGTCTCAGGATGTAAAATTTCCAATTTGCTGTCTTCAGAATATGTTGTATGCGGAGGCGTAACTAGAAACCTCAGGGCCCAGGTGCAGGAACCATGGCCCCCCCCACCCTAGGCAAAAATGTATTTTGTCCCCCTCCCGTCAACATGCATTGGTCCCCTCCAGGTCCACAATGTTGACTCCAGACAATCGGTGTCCTATTTTTTCCAGGTCCACTATGTGTATCCCCACAGCAATAAACCTCACAGTAATGTGCACTGTGTATGAACGTATCACAGAGCTCCGCAGAAATAAAACTCACAGAAATGTGCAGTGTGCATGAACGTATCACAGAGCTCCACAGCAATAAAACACACAGTAATTTGCAGTGTGTATGAATGCATCACAGAGCTTCACAGCAATTAACCTCCGAGTAATGTGCAGTATATATCAGTGTAAATCATAGAGGTTTACAGCAACAAAACTCTCAGTAATATGTGGTGTGTATGAGTGTATCACAGAGCTCCAAAGTATAACTCACAAATAAGTATAAAATAAATTAAAAACAGAAATATATGTATATAATATCGGCAAGCCCTCAGGCCCAGGTAGGCGAGTGTGGGGCCCCCTGACTCAAGGGCCTGGTTACAGTGGCATTCTCTGCACCCCTGGTAGTTACGCCCCTGGATGTATGCTTGACCTGCTAATTCCTGTCTCAAGTACACATTGGCAAACTTTTGTGGTGAGCGTGAAAACTGTTGCAGCACCATATCCGAGGAAGCCGGACATATTGCTTTGCAACGCCTCCCAGATCTTTGATTGTGCACATCACACACCATGCCATTGGTTTCGAGCTTATCATGAATCTGTGCGATTGTTAGTCGTGTAGGTGGTTCTATTTTATACTCACGGCACCCATTGTTGTTGAACTTTACACACATTTTCAAATTTACACTGCCTTTTCTTTGAAAACATGTTTGAATAAGATGTACAAGTTGTATGTATTTAATACAATAAATAACTTGGTAGGGCAGCGGTTAGACATATCAATTAATTAATTTTTCTTTGCTCGATCTAAAAATATAAACTGACACAGCAATATTGCTGTCAGTTCTAGACACTCCCAAAGGAAGGATATTGTGCAAAGTGTAACTGACGTACGTTTGATGCTCTGCCTATCTAGAGACATTGGCCTAGATTTACTATTCATTGCCTTAAAAAAATTTAAATCATCAAAGGATGAATGATTGCTTCTTTAAAGGGCCACTAACACCAAAAAATGAAATGTTCTTATTGTGTTTATTTGATGTTACTGATATCTTACATGTACTTTGTATGTTTAGTTAATAAATATTTCACTCTCTAATATGTGTCACTTGGTGCACCCATTGTATGATCTTTTGTGGTGCAACCTGGACGCCCCCCCTTTATCTTTACATCACTTTCTCCTCACTGTGTTGCAATGGCCATTGAATGGAGTGTATAGGTCGATCACTGGCTCAAATCATTGTATTCTGTGGGATGTATTCAAAGGACATCACCAAGGGGTAGATTAGAAGCTACCTGTCTTCTCTCATTCAGCTGCCATCTCTTATCTCGGGTAGCCTGGAGAAAAATAGTCTCCTGCCTTCTGACATAAACATTCCTTACTCGACCGTTCCATTAACTGTTAAATACTGTAGAGTAAATAAAAAAGGCAGTAAAGTAAAGCGTTTGCACAGATTTTGGTAAATGTTGCATCATGGGAAAAATCCACAAAATGTAAACAGCAGATTAAAAAACTAAATTTATTTTTCCTTTTTACATGCAATTAATTCAAACAAAGAAAAGACAGCAGCGTGTGTTTTATAATGTGTTTTTATTTGTAATGCACAAGTAATGTAGTTACAACTTATGTGATAGTGTCCCTTTAAAATGTGTTTTAATTTTTTTTTGTAGTCTTTCCCTAAGAAAGTGGGTCAGTTCAGAAATAACCCCAATACATGGGATTAAATGCCTACAAAGCGAGCTCTGTTTAGTTTCATTTTGATATATGTAATAGGTGTTACCTTTTTTCTTTTGCAGTCAGAAAAATCTTGGATTGAAGGAATTTTCCTCAAAAGAGAATGTTCAAAAATCATACCAGCCTCAAGAGACCCTCACAGGTATATTATATCACTATTTGTCTTATATCATTTGCACAGAGGTTGTACTTATGAATAATACTATATATTACCATATTGCTTGGGATATTTTCAAAAGTTCTTGTGTTAACATTAAATTAAAATAAGTTTTCTTTTACCATTTTGTTTACACTGCATTCCTGACATTTGATATTGGGAAAAAAAAGTTATTTCTCTTTCATACATTAGGTATGTAACTACTAGCATGATTTATCTGTGAGGAATTATTATCTTTGTTTTCCAGATGCCAAGGTGGATGTCAAGTTTGCCACAATCTAATCAGGTAAGGTATTTAGGTATCTATGCAGATCTGGCCTCTTTCTATCCATAGGTACACTTTAATATCATGTTGCAAAGAATTACCTTTAAAGGGATACACTAAGCTAAAAACATGGCGGGTGGAGAGGAAACCATAAATTTTTCCTCCTGACCTCCAAACCCCTTACTATTTATAACTTAACCCCTTAGTGACCGGGCGGTTTTACACAAATCCGTCCGTTCGTGACCGCAGCTGTTTTTACGTTTCTGCGCTCTTAGTGTTTACGTCAAATTTTCCTCTTACTCGTTTATGTAACCCACACATATTTTACACTGTTTTTCTCGTCACTAAATGGACTTTATAAAGATACCATTTTTTTCATCATTTCATATAATTTACTATAAAAAATATTGTGAAATATGACACAAAAATTGAAAAAACACCACTTTTTCGAACTTTGACCCCCAAAATTTCTTATGTATCAACAACCGTCAAAAATTTTTTATTCCTTAGTAGTTTCTAAATTTAGTACTGAGTTTAGCAATACCCAATGTTCACATATTCCTCGCTTTTTTCCTTATTTTATGCAACAATAAGTGCAAGTAGCACTTTGCCATTTCCAAAGAGTTTATTTTCAAAACTAGTGATAGTGACATTGTAACACTGATATCTGTCACTAATTCCTGAATAACCCTCCACATATACATATTTTTTTAAAGTACACAAATCAAGGTATTAAACTTGGGGTATTTTGACTCTTTCCATGCAAACCATTTTACCACAAATCTATGCCAAAGTTTGAAAAAAAAAAAAATTTTGGTGATTTTTTTTTTTTGAACGCAATTTAAGAATACATGTACTGTGAACTTTAAGTTTACTGCCAAAAAGCACCCCAAAATATGTTCAGCAACATCTTCTGAGTAAATTGATACCACCCAAGTATAGGTATGTCGGTCATTTTGGGGGCTAAAAGCCTTATATTTGGGGGGTGCACATTTCAGTTTTCCAACTTGGAATTTTCACATTTCGTCATCATGCACCATGTCCTATTTGGGACATTTTTGAAGCCGGCCAAAGTAATTTACCCCCATCAAACCATATATTTTTAGAAAGGCACACCCTAGGGTGCTTCAAAGAGTTGTATTTTAACACTTTCCATGCACTAGCTCTTTGTCAATCTTTCAGGTAGTCACTTTTTTGTTATTTTTTCACACACATTGTACTTTAGGCATGAATTGTCAAATCCAGTTATGGGTTACTGCCAAAAAACACCCCAAAATATGTTCAGCAACATCTTCTGAGTAAATTGATACCACCCATGTATAGGTATGTCGGGTCATTTGGGGGCTAAAAGGCCTTATTTGGGGGGTGCGCATTTCAGTTTTCCAACTTGGAATTTTCACATTTCGTCATCATGCACCCATGTCCTATTTGGGACATTTTTGAAGCCGGCCAAAGTAATTTACCCCCATCAAACCATATATTTTTAGAAAGGGCACACCCTTAGGGTGCTTCAAAGAGTTGTATTTTAACACTTTCCATGCACTAGCTCTTTGTCAATCTTTCAGGTAGTCACTTTTTGTGTTATTTTTTCACACACATTGTACTTTAGGCATGAATTGTCAAATCCAGTTATGGGTTACTGCAAAAAAACACCCCAAAATATGTTCAGCAACATCTTCTGAGTAAATTGATACCACCCATGTATAGTATGTCGGGTCATTTGGGGGCTAAAAGGCCTTATTTGGGGGGTGCGCATTTCAGTTTTCCAACTTGGAATTTTCACATTTCGTCATCATGCACCCATGCCTATTTGGGACATTTTTGAAGCCGGCCAAAGTAATTTACCCCCATCAAACCATATATTTTTAGAAAGGGCACACCTAGGGTGCTTCAAAGAGTTGTATTTTAACACTTTCCATGCACTAGCTCTTTGTCAATCTTTCAGGTAGTCACTTTTTGTGTTATTTTTTCACACACATTGTACTTTAGGCATGAATTGTCAAATCCAGTTATGGGTTACTGCCAAAAAACACCCCAAAATATGTTCAGCAACATCTTCTGAGTAAATTGATACCACCCATGTATAGGTATGTCGGGTCATTTGGGGGCTAAAAGGCCTTATTTGGGGGGTGCGCATTTCAGTTTTCCAACTTGGAATTTTCACATTTCGTCATCATGCACCCATGGCCTATTTGGGACATTTTTGAAGCCGGCCAAAGTAATTTACCCCCATCAAACCATATATTTTTAGAAAGGGCACACCCTAGGGTGCTTCAAAGAGTTGTATTTTAACACTTTCCATGCACTAGCTCTTTGTCAATCTTTCAGGTAGTCACTTTTTGTGTTATTTTTTCACACACATTGTACGTAGGCATGAATTGTCAAATCCAGTTATGGGTTACTGCCAAAAAAACACCCCAAAATATGTTCAGCAACATCTTCTGAGTAAATTGATACCACCCATGTATAGGTATGTCGGGTCATTTGGGGGCTAAAAGGCCTTATTTGGGGGTGGCGCATTTCAGTTTTCCAACTTGGAATTTTCACATTTCGTCATCATGCACCCATGGCCTATTTGGGACATTTTTGAAGCCGGCCAAAGTAATTTACCCCCATCAAACCATATATTTTTAGAAAGGGCACACCCTAGGGTGCTTCAAAGAGTTGTATTTTAACACTTTCCATGCACTAGCTCTTTGTCAATCTTTCAGGTAGTCACTTTTTGTGTTATTTTTTCACACACATTGTACTTTAGGCATGAATTGTCAAATCCAGTTATGGGTTACTGCCAAAAAAACACCCCAAAATATGTTCAGCAACATCTTCTGAGTAAATTGATACCACCCATGTATAGGTAATGTCGGGTCATTTGGGGGCTAAAAGGCCTTATTTGGGGGGTGCGCATTTCAGTTTTCCAACTTGGAATTTTCACATTTCGTCATCATGCACCCATGTCCTATTTGGGACATTTTTGAAGCCGGCCAAAGTAATTTACCCCCATCAAACCATATATTTTTAGAAAGGGCACACCCTAGGGTGCTTCAAAGAGTTGTATTTTAACACTTTCCATGCACTAGCTCTTTGTCAAACTTTCAGGTAGTCACTTTTTGTGTTATTTTTTCACACACATTGTACTTTAGGCATGAATTGTCAAATCCAGTTATGGGTTACTGCCAAAAAACACCCCAAAATATGTTCAGCAACATCTTCTGAGTAAATTGATACCACCCATATATAGATTTGTTCTGTGTTTTTGGGGTGCTACGCCAATCTTTGACATGTGCTTGTCAATTTTCTAATTTGACATACAGTATCTTCTTTGCTTATCTTCTTTTTAGGGCCTTTTTACATACCCCAGTTTTATGAACGTGCATATATTTGGTAAGCTAACACCCCAAAGTATTGTAAATGGAGTGTTTTTATGCTATGGATTGCATCCGTTTGCTCCAAACAAATTAGATACTGTTTGGTGGTCATTTTTCATTTTCACACCCACATCAGTTTTGGACTGTGATTTAGGAGACACTGTTGTTTTTTACTGCATGAAAACTCTCCAGGTTTTTTCTGCAAGGTCTCCTGAGTACACCATGCCCCCCATGCATAGGTTTGCCAGGATTTTGGGAAGGTTCAAATACAATTTTTATGACTTTGTCATTGGAGTTGAAATTGAGATTATTTCTTCAGCTAGGCCTAGCTTTGGTTTTGGGTCTACCGCATACCCCAGTTTGAATTATTGCCAGAAAATTGTTTATATTTGTTATGTTGACACCCCAAGGTATTGCATATGGAGTGCTTTGATGCCATGGATGCAACGGTTTTAGCCCAAAACATTTGAGAAGGTGTGTGGCGGTAATTTTTCAATTTTCAGATTTTTACGCCCACAGTAGTTTTGGACTGTGATTTAGCAGACACTGTTGTTTGTTACTGCATGAAAACTCTCCAGGTTGTTTTCTGCAAGATCTCCTGAGTACACCCATGCCCCCCATGCCTAGGTTTGCCAGGATTTTGGAAGGTTCAAATACAATTTTTATGACTTTGTCATTAGAGTTGAAATTGAGATTATTTCTTCAGCTAGGCCTATCTTTGGTTTTGGGTCTACCGCATACCCCAGTTTGAATTATTGCCAGAAAATTGTTTATATTTGTTATGTGACACCCCAAGGTATTGCATATGGAGTGCTTTGATGCCATGGATGCAACGGGTTTAGCCCAAAACATTTGGCAACAAGGTGTGTGGCGGTAATTTTTCAAATTTCAGATTTTTACGCCCACAGTAGTTTTGGACTGTGATTTAGGCTAGGGTCAGACGAGCGTAGTGTTCACGTCCGTGATCGCGCCTAAAAGTACGTCCGTGATAGCATGACATAAAGTCCAATGGAGCCCGACACACGAAGTACGTCCGCACTGAACTGCGGACGCACAACGGCCGGCGGCCCACGGACGCAAGGCAGGCAAGAACGTAGAACCGCTAGAACGGCCGCACAAAGTGCGCTGCGTCCGCAACGTCTGCATAGCTTTGTGTGTGAGTGATGGAACGTGGTCAGACGGACTGCATTTATACGTCCTGCATTTTTCACGGACAAAATGGTTTTGCAATTGAATTTATTGTCCCTCCTACATCTGTCAAAAAATAAATGTCAGTGAAAAAACGGACTGTGTGACCACTACTGCGTCTTCCGTACTGACGATGTCCGTACTGCACGGACGTACAGTCCGTAGAAATCACGCTCGTCTGACCCTAGCCTTAGCAGACACTGTTGTTTGTTACTGCATGAAAACTCTCCAGGTTGTTTTCTGCAAGATCTCCTGAGTACACCCATGCCCCCCATGCATAGGTGTGCAAAGATTTTGGCAAAATACAGCACCAATTGTAGAACATAAAAATGTACGAATAAAATGTAAAAGTCTGGTGCCTGTCAAACTGGGGATGCTCTCTAGGGGAGCACAGGCTGTTGTCACTGAAGTGCATGAAACGCAAAATGTTTTCATACCTTCTACGTGACATTGATTGGAGGTAAATGGGGGTAGAGCAGATGGGGCTACTGCTCCAGCAGGAGCGAATTGAGGGCTTCTTTATGATGCCCTCAGCATAGTAAGTGCCCAGAATTTCAGAAATTCTGGCACATCTAGCGGGGTCCATTGCTGCCTTGCCAAGTAGGAGTCTGGCTTCGCAGCACAATGCTGATGGGCATACAGATTTGATTGGGCCACGATGTGGCCCAACAAATCATCCCCCATAAACACCTGCAAAAACTGTGTGGCGGTAAATCCTGCAACATCAATATTGATGCCAGGATTTGCCGTGAAAGGAGGATATCTGGCCTCTGGCGATGAGGCACTACCCACTCCTCAGCTGGAGCTGTGCGTCTCCTGCTGGCAGGTGGTGACCCAGGATCTGCATCAGAAACATCACTAGATACATCAGCCAGCATAGATAATGTATCTAGCGACGCCTCTGAGCAGTTAGGGGGTCGAAATGAGGGTCTGAGTCTGACGCAGATGCCTCAGATTCTGACGCGAGGATGGCATATGCCTCCTCGGCGCTGTACACCCTCTCAGACATTATATATAATAGATTATAAAATTTTATAATTATTATATATATATAAGCGGATTGTTGGTTCTTAGAAGAACCGTTGGGTTTCACAAGAAAATACAAATAAACACCTAAATCTCTCTAAATCCCTCTAAACCTGCCTCAATTCTTCTAAATCTCCCTAAAATCTCTCTAAATCTGCCTCAATTTTTCTAATCTCACTAAATCTCACTAAAATCTCTAACCTGTCAAATCTGATCTCTCTCTCTCGCTCACCAAAACACAAGTGAGGAGAGGGAGGGAGAATCACAGAGGTCAGAGCCAATATTTACAAAATATTGGCCTGACCTGACAAATTAGAAATTTTATTTTGATTTTTTTCTAACTTCTGATTGGATGTTGCTAGCCTGCCTCTCTGATGAGGCAGGCTAGGAACATCCCACTCAGCCCCAAGATGACCCTGCCCTTAGAACCCTAACCCTACCCCTGACCCTGCCCTTAGAACCCTAACCCTAACCCTAACCCTACCCCTACCCCTAACCCTACCCCTAACCCTACCCCTAACCCTACCCCTACCCCTACCCCTAACCCTAACCCTACCCCTACCCCTACCCCTAACCCTAACCCTAACCCTACCCCTAACCTACCCCTACCCCTAACCCTACCCCTAACCCTACCCCTAACCCTACCCCTAACCCTACCCCTAACCCTACCCCTAACCCTACCCCTACCCCTAACCCTAACCCTACCCCTAACCCTACCCCTAACCCTACCCCTAACCCTAACCCTACCCCTAACCCTACCCCTAACCCTAACTGTCAGTTTATTTTATTTATTTTTCTTTTTTTACACACTTTTTTTTAACACTTTTTTTACTTTTTTTTCACTTTTTTTTACTCTGCTGGGTGCCTTGATCCCTCGAGGCACCCAGCAGAGCACCTGATCACTGAAGTGATCGATTTTGTACTGAGTGCCACGATACCTCGTGGCACTCAGTACTTCCTGCCGCTACGGAAGTGATCGCTCGGGGGAGCGATCACGGACGGACCGGCGGCAGGTAAGTATATTACAAGGATGCCTCGATGTCGAGGCATCCTTGTAATATGCTCAGAGCAGCTGGAAGCGATCCGATCGCTTCCAGCGCTCTGTAGAAGTGCCGGGCACCTCTCCGGTGCAACCGGATGTAGATCGCTCCCGGGGAGCGATCACATGGTGCCCCGGCACTTCTAACGGCCATTGCACGGATGCCTGGACTCCCAGGCATCCTGCAATGGCGTTTGAGCTGCTGGAAGCGATCCGATCGCTTCCAGCAGCTCAAAAACGGCAGGACGTACCATGTACGTCAGCGGGTCTAAGAGAGACCCGCTGCAATGACGTACATGGTACGTCCGCGGTCGGGAAGGGGTTAAAGGGACGCTACCACATACATAAGTTGTAACTAGATTACTTGCACATTACAAATAAAACCACCTAATAAAAAACATGCTGCTGTTTTTGTATTTTAGTAATTGCAAGTAAAAAGGAAAAATAGAATTTCTTTATTTTATCTTGTTTCCATTTTGTAGATTTTTCCCATGATGTAACATTTACCAAAGTCTATGAAAAAGCTTTACTGCTGTTATTTATTCAATCTACAGAATTTAACAGTTAATGAGATGGAAGAAGGAATGTTTAGATAAGGTGGCAGGAGTTCTCCAGGCTACCTGAGATAAAAGATGGCAGCTGAATGAGATAAGACAGGGAGTTTAAAAGACTTATTATTTTTCCGGCAGTTGTGTCCTTTGAATACATCCCACACAATGCAATGTTTTGAGTCAGTGATCCCATTCAGTAGACCCATTCAGTATATTCTATTGCCATAGTCACAAAGTGATGAGAAAGTCATGTAAAGATACTGTAGGGGGTGCAGTTTACAACACAGAATATCACAGAAGGGATGCACCCAGTGACCCATATAGTGTAAAATATTTTCTTAACTAAACATACAAAAAAAAAACAAAGTATATGTAAGATTTCAGCAACATAAAATAAACACAATAAGGACATTTCATTTTTTGTTTTCATTGCCCTTTAAAGTATCTTAACAAACATACCTTTTATCCAGCACCAACCTTTTCCTCTGTGCTGTTATGGTTGTCAACGCGTAGGCTTGCTGACAGCCTTCCAGGTGAAGGGACGCCCTCCAGGATGTCACAACACCAGAGAAGGAAGGGGGTGGGGACACCTCACTTTCAGCTAACTGGTCAGGGTGATGAGAGTGTCCCTTTAAGGGACTGTTGGTGTCGTTTTATAATTATACATTTATATGTTGGCCACTTATTATTACCAGTGAGTAAGGAAAACCAGTAAAATTGTGAAGAAATATTACATTAACATGCATTTTTAAGCTTTCAAGAGGGCTCACTAGTTTAGTTTTCAGTATCACTATGGTGGAACTTCATTAAAAAAAGAAGGCTTGTGAGTATGTATATTTGGTCCGTTTAAGAACTAATACATAATCAAGCCTGACTGGCAATGTCAAGACTTTACCATATACAGTATATTCCTGTGTCAACTCTCTGATGCTCAGGGGTTTCTTTTTAGCTATATTTGTGTACCTTTATCATAGACACAAGCATGTATGTACTGGCCATTGGGACTAACAGGAGATTTCCGGTGGGCCAATGGCTCAGTAGGCCGGTGTGAAGGTTGCTGAAGAAGTATGGGGAATGTCATGGGAATTCCCAGCAGTATGCGGAGGACATCTCCCACATGTCATGGGTTCCCCACAGGCTTGGGGGAGATGTCCACAGGCCTTGGGCGAATCCCGTGATGGTCTAACATCCTGGCAGACCACGCCTTGGGACATCTGACTGCCATCATCACGCATGCGCGGGATGATGTCAGAAAGGGACCTTCTCCCCGACCAGGTAGGGAATTCCCTATACCAAAGATACAGGGGTCTTTTGGACCTCTGTATCTCGGCAATCATAGCAGATAGAGGGTCATGCTTGGTATTGTTGCAAAGGCCAGAGCATGGCCATTCCAATTTATTATTATTATTCTTTATTTATAAAGCGCCGGCATATTCCGCAGCGCTGTACAATAGGCACAGTATAGACAGGGTTACAATACATTGAACAACATTTGACAAACAGTACAGGAGGAGATGAGGGCCCTATTCCCGTAGGAATCTAGAAGGGTTGGGGTTGGAAACAGGAGGAGAGGACTGCAAGGTGAGAGTAATTGATGGTTGCCTGGGAATTAGAAACCTGGGATTAGTAAGAGTAATTAGAGAAAGAAGTGTTGACAGCTGGACAGGATGCCTGAAAATAGAGGCAGGCCCTGGGTGGGGGGATGGATGGGGAGGGAGGGTGGGACTGCTGAGTGTGTGAATGGATCCTGGCTGTGTGTGTCCCTGTGTGAAGAGGAAATGAGTTCAGGTAAGTGTTAGGCATCAGAGGTCTTTGAAATGGGGGGGAGGGGGACAGGGGGGCACAGGTTAAAATTCTATCGAAAAAAGCGGGATTCCAATCATAGCAAACATATTTAATTAAAATCGATAAAAAAATTCTTTTTTTTGTAATGCAGCACTTTTGTACACTATTCAATTATAATGTGAACAATGATGCTGCACTAACTTAACTTCTCATTTCTCATGATGCCAGCAAGTTTGAAGGCAATGGCACAATGCGTTTTTACAAATTGGATAATTGAAAACCTAAACTGGCACGGTGCAGAGAGGGGCGCCAGAGGCCCTTTGCAACCCTGCGTCCCTGATTTTTACACCACACAAGGTCAAGTGAGGTGTCATTGGAAAGGTCTTTTTCCAATGATAATTTTTTTTGGAATTTAGGTATTTGTTTTTTGTGTGTTTGCGTTATTAAAGTGGGCTGGTTTGGATAAAGTCCAGGGCCGATTTTTGTCTTTTTTATCCCAGTGCAGATCATTCTGCACAGACACAATCACAACAGCACAAATTAAGATAAAATCTGTCTCATTGTCATATCAAAATATATATGGACTAAATGTTATTTGATTTTCTATATCAGCAATCGTTTTAATATAATGAATAACTGCATGTTAATGTGATGCTGATTCATTGATGACATATTGTCCCTGTATTCATGGATATTGTAATTGACAGATCGCGAATCCATATTGTAATTTACACATAATTTACAATGATTAATTACATTTTAAAAAATTTTCTTGTTCTTTAAATCTGGAATGAAGAGTGCCATAAAACATAAGACCGCATCTTCTAATTTTAGTGAATGAAACATTTTGCTTTATTTATCTCATCCTAAACACTAGTTTCAATGCTGATGTAGGCATTTTTTTTCTTGTCTTTAATATAGACCCATAATGTTGTAGTTCCATTGTGTAATGTGATCTGTATCTGCCAATAAACACTGCTTGGTTCTTTAATGGAATGTAAACATCTAGGTGTTAATGTGTTGAGTATTAACTGCAGTAGAACATTGACAGAAACAATGGTCGTCTTTTACATCATCCCTTGCACTATTTCCAGTAAAGCTAAAACAAGCTTTGGTTGTATTGTACGGGGAATGTCTGCTACAGTTAAAATGATTTATTTTTCTAATTACTATCATTGTAAAAGAGGCAGCAGTGTCTAGCGTTCTTTACATTAGCAGTATTGTGTATACTTTTAAGATAGAAATGTCTATACTGTAACACAAAATTATATAAAATGCAGCGCCTGAATAAAGTGACAAATAAAATAGCCCTTATACATTTCATATGGATATGGCACAAAAGCTATGATTGCTTGAAATGGGATTGTGTATAGAATAAAATTATAAATAAATTCGCCCTGCTTTGTCCAGTTACCACGGGCCCTCAGCTGGAAAAAGCCAACAAGCCGACGAACATATAAAAAAAAAAAAGTAGCTTGAAAGTCTCAAAATTGTAAACGCTGTTTGCATTACAGATTACTGGCCGGAAAAGTCTGGAATTAAGATTTAAGGTCCTATGAATGATATTAAAAAGGTCTGTTTCAGAAACAAGACGCTATTTTAACCACTTGGCTGCTAAGGATGCGCTCAGCGCGTCCTGCCAAGTGTTCCTCCTGTGCTACGGACCCCTAGCACAGGAGGCAGCAATCAGCCGGGATTCTGGCTGATTGCTGGCCCCCCCCCCCGGTGCGGGCTCACATCTAGCATGTCAGCCCAGCACTCCGGGACCCCTGGGGGAAGATAGATGTCATCGCGGCGGCGCGATGACCTCTATTTCAGGGGCCCCCACGAGTGCGGAGGAGGTGCTTGAAAGGGAGGGGGCAGGTCCTTCGGACCTCTCTCCCTCCCGATCGCGGGGGACCAGAGGTTGAAGGCAGGCACGGTTTGGAAGGGCACAGCCTGCCCTTCCAAACCGTGCCTGCCTTTTACCCCTTGGGTGCCGGATCACGATTCGGCGCCGACAAGCGCTGAATCGTGATCATCTCCCGGAGCTGACTGACATCTTGGATGTCGGCCAAGCTTCCAGGAATGCCCCCTGACGACTGGCGTCATCGTCCTGGAGTTAACCCCTAACTGCCACCAATGGTGGAGATAGGGGGTTCCAATGAACCCCCTATCTCCCGCTCCGTGGCAGCTAGGGGTTAATGTTTGGTATTGCTGGATTGGCCAGAGCATGGTCTTTCCAACGATACCAAACATGACCATGTAAAAATAAAACAAATATTAAAAAAAAAATAATAAAAGAAAATGAACAACTTTTTTTTTTGTTTGTGTTAATGCACCAATATTGTTCCCATTTCAATTATAATGTGAATAATGATGCTGCACTAACGATTTTTTTATGCGGTGCATTTGTTAAAAATAGCAAACTTTTCCCCCAAAAAAATTCCCCATTTCTAATTTTTTTAACAAGCGCACCCCATAGAAAATATAACCGCAAATGCTCGCATGTAAAAATTTGAAAAAAAAACACTTTACACATTGTAAATTATTGAAAATTCTAATTTTATTGCATTTTTTTGTTATAATATACAGACAGGACATGACGTATACATATAATAATGACATATTATGAATCTGCCGGGTCTGCCAGAAAGAACGATATATAATATGTCTGGGTCATTTATTAAAATAAGGACGCGGTTAAACATGATGAGCGAAACCGGTAAAAATTAGCTCAGCACAGAGGCGTGAAATGGCTCAGCAGCGAAAGGGTTAAAAAAAAATCTGAATTTTTCTTTTGCCGAAAAATGGCTAAAAAATGAATAAAGAGACCTTTTGCTGCAAATTAAAAGAATAAATGGTTTATAGATATTGGATAAAATTTGAATATTTTTAACATTGAAACCTATAGGATTCACCTGATTAAACCTGCCGAATGAAACCACTGAACATCAGGGCATTTCACTGACATGTGTCTGCTGTTCGGTATTCTGTGAATAGATTAACCATTGCTTTTCTATGGGGATTTCACTACCGTCGAACAGGCACCGTATTTTGCTGGCAATTCGCCAAAATTTGGTGAGCTGCCTGCTTTTCGAATAGCCGAATGGCCCCAAAATTGCACGTACGGGGAAATTCATGCACTAAAGGAATTTGAGTAATTGTGTGGACTTTCAACCAGTGACAGTGCTCCATTAAATTTGCATGTAGTTTAAGACTCTCCATTTGCCATTTTATAATCCTATTTTGCATGCTGTTAAACAAGCTATAAAACGATTATTAGTTCTAGTTTAAAATAATCGTCAATCGATAAATGTAGAGAGAAATCTCTGAGATAGTGACTCATAGCAATCCACTTTATTATTTTTAAATTCTGTAGAAAATAGTTGTAAATGTCTTATTTTGATGTGGTACATTGTAACTGGATTATTCTTGAGCTATTTCACAATATATGGCCCCATTTGGTAAGACTGATTATTTTATTGTTTAATGTATACTGGATATAAACAGGTTGATTTCATTTTAGATGCTGCTGTGGAAGATTGATCGGAGACCACCATGGTTTAGAGTACAGCTGGCCAATTTATCTTTCCCCAAGTGAGATAGGTAATGAGGAATGGTTAGTTGAAGAACATACAAAAGCAAGTCCCACAGATGCTTTTGGCACAATCAATTTTCAAGATGGTGATCATACTTACCATGCAAAGGTATGTTCTGTATTGATGATTGTTCTTAACATGACCCATCATATTTTGTATCAGGATAAAATTAATTAAAACCTTGATTAACAGCTGTGTTGTAGGCAGTTCACATAAAAAAGCCGTACATTTAGCACTCCTGACGAGCCGTATAGGCGAAATGCGCGTCAGGTACGTTGTATGTAGCGCATGGAATGTATTTTTTAAAAATCACTCCTATATTATAGTGATGATATGACGTTATGATGAATTTGGCCTAATAAAGGCATTGATGTTGTGAGTAATAAGGAATCCCTCTGTTTGAAATACTTTTCCATAACATTTGCACGCTGGGTTGGTTCCTTTCCTTGCTCTCCATTCTTCGTGTATTTTCTACTCTTTGTGTTTGTACTCGGCGATTAGCTTTAGGTGTTTTAGGATATAATCAATTAATCAATAGGTGCATATACTATAATACTTGAGCTGGTTAAGCCATACCAATTGAAGCACCTAATCTGCAAATTAGATATTTATAACCATTGGGCAGGTGAATGTTTTTATAAATTATTTGTTGTATTGTGTTTTTTGTTTATCAGAAAACTGGATCAAGTTTTTATTAATCACACACCATTGAGTTCTATTAAAAGTTATGTTTTAACCACAATTGTCACAGAGAAACTGTGGTCTGGCCAATTGTTTTTTGGTGGATCAGCTATTTATATTGATTAGGGTTTACCCCCCTGCTTGCTCTCTGTGACCATCAATCTATATAAATATATATATATTTCTCATCCCTTTGTATATAAGGTTCTTACATTGCACTACATTCATGTAGTAGCTATTTCCCGCTGTACATTTACAGATTATATCCAGAAATATTATTTTTATTTGTACCATTGTTGCTAGGTGTGTTTTTTTATGTAGATACCCAAAAAACGTAATACTGCATGATGAAGTATTGACGCTTACACTTAATTACCCATTATATCAGCCTATCTCTTCCTTCCCTTCCTTATCTCTCTATATATCTTTATTGCTCTATATCTCTCTTTATTGCTCTCTTTATCTATTTCCAGTTCTCCTTATCTCTCTAGCTCCCTCTGTTTCTCTTTAATTCTCTCTATCTTGGAGGGGTCCTCCACTCTATGATCTAATTCTAAACTGAATCAAGAAAGCACCATACCCAGCATTCATATGAATCCCACTGTAGCAAGCACTAACAATGCAATTCTATCTTACTAGTACATAAGAACATCCTATGACACCATGATGGACCAGTTACTGCATTTGATGATAAAGGAATGGCAGATGGAACTCCCTAAACTTGTCATCTCTGTTCATGGAGGAATTCAGAATTTTAAACTTCCATCCAAAGTCAAGCAAGTATTCAGCAAAGGCTTGGTGAAAGCTGCAGAAACAACAGGGGCATGGATACTTACAGAAGGCATTAACACTGGTATAATATATTTATATATTATAGTATATTAATGTTATACTGTTAGTTTTAAATATCTAAAAAGTACAGTTTATGCATCTCAAAAATGTTTGTTATAGTACCGTAAATTATGTCGCAGCGGGGTAACTGTTCCTCATACACACATGCTTAAAGTACAAATCCTTTCTCCAGGTACAATTTTTCTCCCTCTAGAAAGATATGTATATGGAAGATGCTTTTGCTGTTCATATCCTTTACACCAGTGTTTCCTAAACCTGTCCTCAGGACCCGCTAACAGGCCAGGTTTGCCAGATATGTGAAGCACAATGCAGGTGATATGATTTGCTGCTCATTGATTGCAGAATTCAGTCTGTATTTCCCCAATGTGATCTGCAAAATCTGGCCTGGTAGAGGGTCCTGAGGACAGGTTTTGGAAACTTCCTTGACAGTATTAATTCCAATGTATAGTGATTACTACCTGTACGTAACATCTGGCATTTACACAGAGATACTAGAGAAATATCCAATAGATTCACTGAATCTCAATAATACAGTTTGTAGTCCTTGCAGCTTCACCAACATGTATGAAGTGAATGTCTGGGTGTTCTAAAAGTTACAAATTCCTGGGGACAAGCAATTAATCTGATTTGTATAGTAAACTAAGCAAGAGTCAATCAGAAATGATAATGGCCAAAACAAAAAGAAAGGGGAACAAGACATTCAAAATACATTTTTTTTTATTAATCTGCATAGCACTGATAAAGTCTTGGATTTTGGATGAAATGCGTAAGGTGTGTGTTAAAGCGATTTTATTCTTTGCCGATATTAATGATTTATTCCACTGCACTTTCTTGACTCTGCCTGCCTTTCTCCATCAAGGTTTCACATAAGTTATACAGATTTTATTTACCTTCCCACACAATTTGCACATGTGGGGTGAACCGTCACTATGTTATCAGTGTTATACTATTTCTCTCTTATAGAATTTATAAGGAAAATTTCTCGCAGGTTAAAAACCAGAGGTCAAGACCAATCTGAAGACTGTATATTCACAGCTCTGGCATTATCTCTAGTTGGCTCTAATTTGATTAGAAAAAAGTTTGCAGAAGGCTATTTGAATATATAGCAAATTGTGTTCATGTTAAGGACATATGGTTTGTGAATCAGTGCTTCACAGTAGAAAACACTCAAGGGCTGAAGCAAGGCTAACATTTAGCAGCATAAAAGCTGAACAAGTCATAATGCAGGGACACTTCGAACCTTTAAAACTGCATAGCGAGGCATTATTTAGCTTTATTTTCTGTGGTTTGCATTTACAAACATTACATTAAGCTCCTTTACACCATCTTTAGTCATAATGAAAATCTTTGCAGATACCACTTTTAAATCCACTCTCATAATGAAAATCTGGGATAAGTTACTTAATACTGGCTGCTTGTTTGTCGCTGTCATTTTTAGAAGAATTGTGCATTTTCCAGAATACGCCTACCTAGTGAGAGCAAGAGAAGCTATGGCCCTTCTCAAGATTCAGATTTTTTAAGAGAACATTTTAGGATCTATTCACTAAGCTCTGAAATATAATTGCTTTTCACTTCGGCACAATTAGGTGCACTTCAGGGATTCTATTTCGCCGACAGTATGGTGAATTCACTAATCATAGGATGGTCAACGTAGGTCACTGAAGACAGAATTGCCGAAGCCTCATGAAAAAGTTGGAGAACATCGCCGAAGAGCATCCAAGAGCACCAAAGTGATCTTAGCGAATTCCGCCAAATTGCAAAAAAAACGGAACTCTCCTAATCGATGTTTAAACCAATAAGAATGCATTAAAATGTAAATAAAAATTAAAAAAATGTCCTCTAAAAAATAATGAAAAAATCTGTTACAGAATAAAAGAAAACACCTTTTAAAAAAATAAAAATAAATAAAATGGCTTTTTGCTGAAAATGAAAAGAATAAATGATTTTTTTTAAAAAAAAAAAAACTGAAAAGTGATATTACTTTTTTACATTGAATCCTATGGGTTTCGCCTGTTTAAACCCGTTGAACGGACACACTGAAAATCAGGGCATTTCGCCGACATTTCAGTGCAGTTTGGCGTTCTCTGAATAGGCGGACCATGACTTCTCTATGGAACAATTTTGCTGCCGCTGAAGACTGCTGAACTGCGGCGAAATGCACCATATTTTGCTGTCAATTTGCTTTTATTTGGCGAATTGAAAATCTATTGAATGGACGAACTTCCCCCAAATTGCAATGAACGGTGGCAGGTTCGGTGATTTGTGAATAACCTCTTTTGTGTCTCTTTTCATGACCGCTTGGTTACTTTTATCTGATGCAAGCAATGAACCAGTGGAGTAGAGGTAACATCACTGCTCTGCGTGGAGAGAGCCTGTGGAGTCATGGGTTCGATCCCAGTGAGCACCTCTCCAGTAAGTCTCCTTGGGCAAGACACCTAACGGTACATACTCGCCACCCAGGACATACTTGGAAATGAGAGAAATCTCAATGTATCCTTCCTGGTAAAATCCTTCAAAAAAAAAAAACAGTTACATTTTTATATCTTTATTTTGCAAACGATGTAGTAACATATAAGCTACTTCAATTAAGAGCTTTTAAAAACACATGCTGGCTGCTCTCCAGACAGATTTTTGCTATTTTGCAATGCTTCAATAGAAGAAGGATTTGAGACCGCATCTCTCTTTCTAAATGACAAAGCCACGTGTTTAGAGATTCACCCCTTGATGGCGAATTAATAGCTTTTGACAGCTGACAATCTTGCTATTGTTATTGAGCTGTTTACTATGTTTGTAATACTATTAATATAGGTTGCTTGTCAACAAATAAACAATGTTGCCATTAGAAACCTGACTGAAAGAATGCATACACTTTACTTTGGCAATGAGTTAGATTCTTCAGTTTGTGTACCTTATAGATTACGGAATAAAATGCCATTGAAGACCTTATTTGCCAATTATGCTACACTTCAGAGTCATAAGGAGATTAATACAATGTTCATCTCTCTGGTATTGTGGTATTCAAAGATTTGGAATTCATAGGTTTTTACCCTCTTTTTGCCCTTTTGTTTTTTTTGAACAAATATGAGTTTTGAGAAAGCATTGCTGAAAATTGTCATAGCTTTGTGCATTGCTAATCTGCCATGGTTGGATAGGTATAAAAAAAAAACATGAAATGAGGAAAAAGAAATGCATCATTACATATGCTAAGGTTACAGGGTTATTCAGAGAGCACGGAAATGTCAACATTTTGATGCTCTCCCATTCCCCGCATTTCAGATAGTCCGATTCGCTGACCCTGCGGTGAATTCAGCATTCACCACAGGGTCCCTGAAGTGCAGTGAACGAGCTGCTGAACACATCCTAACAACCACCGCAAAACTGCTGAATCGATTGGTAAAACTGCTGCAAAGCCGCTGAATCGATCTGAAAATCCACCGAATCGATCTGAAAAGGTGTTTGCAAAAAAACTACTACACGAAAATACCTGGAAATAATATCTAAGATCTTATGAATAATAATAAAAAGGTCTGTCCGAGAAAAAAAAATTCCATTTTTAAAAAAATCAGGAAAAAAATTAGCCGAAAAATGCCTGAGAAATAGACTTTTTGCTGTAAGTGAAAAGAATAAACGGTTGAATAAATATTTAAGACAAACGGGGATTTTTTTTTACATTAAAACCTATGGGATTCTCTGATTAAACCTGACGATTGAAACCACCGAAAATTAGGGCATTTCACTTAGAAACATAGAAACATAGAAAAATGTCGGCAGATAAGAACCTTTCGGCCCATCTAGTCTGCCCAATTACATGGATACTTTACCTGGATTTATCTTTTGTTTAGGATAGCCTTATGCCTATCCCATGCTTGCTTAAATTCAATTACTGTTTTGGCCTCTACCACTTCAACTGGAAGGCTGTTCCATGTATCCACCACCCGCTCAGTAAAATAATGCTTCCTGATGTTACTTTTAAACCTTTGCCCCTCTAATCTAAGACTATGTCCTCTTGTTTTGCTACTTTGTTTCCTTTTAAATATACTCCCTTCCTCTACCTTGTGGATTCCCTTTACGTATTTAAATGTTTCTATCATATCTCCTCTGTCTCGTCTTTTTTCCAAGCTGTACATGTTAAGATCATTAAGCCTTTCCTGGTAACTTTTCTCCTTCAAGCCGTACACCATTTTAGTAGCCCTTCTCTGAACTCTCTCTAAGATGTCTATATCCTTCTGGAGATACGGTCTCCAGTACTGCACACAGTACTCCAAGTGAGGTCTCACCAGTGCTCTGTACAGTGGCATGAGTACTTCCCTTTTCCTACTGGTAATACCTCGCCCTACACAACCAAGCATTCTGCTAGCATTTCCTGCTGCTCTATTACATTGACTACTTACCCTTAGATCCTCTGCAATAATAACCCCTAAATCCCTTTCCTCAGATGTTGAGGTTAGGACTGTATCAAATATTCTATATCAGGGCTCAAAATTTCAGGTCACAAGCTACTAGCCAGGTCTTAAGAGTTACTCACCACTAGTTGTCCAGAGCGTATGACAGAGCTTCACAGTAATGTGTGGTATGCATGAACGTATCACAGAGCGCCACAGCCTTTTCTACACCCCCCCCTGCCCATCCAATTCTTCATGACCCCCTCCATTTTTTTTACACAGCTCTCCCCTTGTTTTGACAGCCCCCTTGATTTCACACAAATCCCTTTGTTTTCACACAGCCCCCTTGCTTTCACACAGTCGCTCCTCCTTTTTGCACAGCCTCCTTTTTGCACAGCCTCCCACTCGTTTTTGCACAGCCTCCTCTTTACTCAGCCTCCCACTTGTTTTTACACAGCCTCCTCTTTACACAGCCTCCTTTTTGCACAGCCTCCCTCTTGTTTTTGCACAGCCTCCTCTTTACTCAGCCTCCCACTTGTGTTTACACAGCCTCCTCTTTACACAGCCTCCTTTTTGCACAGCCTCCCACTCGTTTTTGCACAGCCTCCTCTTTACTCAGCCTCCCACTTGTTTCTACACAGCCCCCTTTTTGCACAGCCTCCTTTTTGCACAGCCTCCCACTCGTTTTTGCACAGCCTCCTCTTTGCACAGCCTCCTCGATTTTACCCCCCTTTTTACAAAGCCCACCTTGTCTTCACACTGCCCCCCTATGTTTTCACACAGCTGTTGCACCCCCCCCTCATTTTCACTCACCAGTTTATGTCTCGGGCGGCAGCTGGGACCTCGGCTGCTCCTCCTTCTGCAGTCTGGCTCCACTGCCCTCCGCTTGCTTGCCTTCTCTGTGCCATCTGCGATGCATCATGTGGGTGGGTCAATCAAGTGACTCACCAAATGTGACTCTCGCAGTTCACATGGAAGGGGCGGCGCCAAAGCAGAGTGCCTGCCCAGACTCATGTTAGGAGTGTGGGAGGCACGCTGCCGTACAGCTGATTGAACAGCTGATGATGGATCATCAAGTCGAGGCTCCCGACAGGTCAGTCTGCCCCACCCCCACTCGCCCGCATGTAATTTCCACTCGCAGAATGCGAGGAGGCGAGTGGAAATTTTGAGGGCTGCTATATTCAGCCCTTGGGTTTTTACGTCCCAGGTGCATTATCTTGCACTTATCCACATTAAAACTCAATTGCCACAGCTCCGACCATTTTTTTAGTTTACCTAAATCATTTGTCATTTGGCTGATCCCTCCAGGAACGTCAACTCTGTAGCAAATCTTTGTGTCATCAGCAAAAAGACATACTTTTCCATTAATACCTTCTGCAATATCACTAATAAAAATATTAAAGAGAATGGGTCCAAGTACTGACCCCTGAGGTACCCCACTGGTAACAAGACCTTGCGCCGAATAAACGCCATTTACCACAACCCTCTGTTGCCTGTCACTCAGCCACAGCCACTTACATTTGTTTTCTCTGAATAGATTAACCATTGCTTCTCTATGGGGAATTCCCTGCTGCCGAAGATCACCGTATTTTGCTGGCAATTTGCCAATATTTGGCAAACTGACAGCTTTTAGAATAGCTTAATGGCCCCAACATTGCACCGTACGGAGAAATTCACTGTTCAGAGCAATTTTGGGGCCAATTCACCTCTCTTTGAATAACCCTTTATGGGTACCCAACATTTCAACATATTGTTTTTCACAGGTAATAATCAAGTGTGGGAATGAATTGTTTATATATAGTGTGTTGTATAAACTTCATATCAGTGGACAAATGTAGATAGTGCCAAAAACTTCGGTAGCCAGTGTCATGTAATGTAAGTTCCTAAACATGAGTTGAGTGAGGACGGGACATCTGGTCGTGAAGACATTAGGTCTTGGGAATTTGGGGAGATTTGAGTTAAGTGTAGATTTCACTTACCTTATTTATTGTCAACAGTTCCTTGTAGGAAACAATCAACTCAAAAAACCTTAATTCTAATGACCCTTTCATTACCACAGAAATAAGCAGCACGTGGCATTACTCGTTGTCTCTGTTACAACTCTTAACCCATGTGTACAGTATGCATGTCATGTCAAGTTATTCCAGTCAGTGAGCGTTTGTCACGTGTGTTACCATTTCTGGCACCAGTTCTATGGTTTTCTATGAAGCTTAACATTAAACGTTGAGTGGCTGAACTGCTATACTTAACAGCAAGCATTAAATGATATTTGTTCCCCAGAAAAGCTGTAATGCTAACATTCCTTTGGCAGTGCTACTTACTAAATCAATTCCTTTGTTCATTTCAGATGTTGCAACAATCTATTTTTATCATTCTCTGTAATTATAGATTAGGAAATGAAAAGACGAGACAACCTGCATGTCTAAGGCTAGGGTCAGACGAACGCATTTTCACGTTGTCTGTGAAAAAGTGCGTTCGAACGAATGGACGCATTTTTTCACGGAGTACGCGATAGCGGTCATACGATGCGCATTTGCGTTCGTGATTTTGTACGGATCATCAATAAAACACTTTTTGCATCTGGACGTTATGTTGGCCGTGTCTGACGTCTCCCAAATCACGCACACAAGCCACTATGCGGCCGCAGCGCACTCTGTACGACCGTACTAGCAGTTTGACGTTCTCGAAAAAATGCGTTCGTTTGCCACTTGCGTTGCGCGGCCGGACTTTCGTGCGACCGTACTTCGTATATTGGCCGTCATTGCCCGTCATTTGCTGCTAGTGCGGCCGTAATTAAGTGCGCCAGAACGCACGTTTGAAGTGCGCTAGTCTGACCCTAGCCTTAGTAGTAATTCCTGAGACGAGAATGACAAGATTTCATGTTAATTATAAAAAAAATATTTTACAACTGAATAGATAGATATTTAGACATTTTCCTTGAAACTTTTTAGTGAACTGTTTTTATGAAAATGAGTTTAAATTATGATAGGTCTGGCACATCATTGGTTCTCATGTGGTTATTTAGAAAGAACTGCAATCTGAATTATATTCATTATACATTGTATGGTATAAAGTAAATATTCAACTGTTTTATTCCTTGAATAATATATGTGTGTGTATATATATATATATATATATATATATACAGGGGCGTCGCTAGGGGGACAGGGGGTGGCCCGCACCGGGTGACACTCCCCCCCCCCCCTAGGGTGACACTCTAAAAGAAAAAAAAAATGCTATTTTTTTTTTTTTTACACAAACATATTTTACCAGGAAGGATACATTGAGAATTCTCTAATTTTCAAGTATGTCCTGGGTAGGCAAGGCCTAGGCTGGAACTTTCCAGGTGGTGGCAAAAAAACACCACAAAGAGGATATTCACAGAGCACCGAAATTACGCAGACATTTCAGTGTTCTGTTGTTCCCCGCACTTTGGGCAATCAAATTTCCCCAGTGAATTCACCACAAGGTCCCATGTTTGTTTTTAATTGAGTTGTACAGTTTATAGGTCACATTAAAGGTGGGAAACGTTCTGAAATGATTTATCTTGGTCTCATTTTTTTACATCACGGAAACCTGTCATTTTAGCAGGGGTGTGTAGACTTTTGCTATCCACTGTTTATATTTAAATAATATATATTAATACAGTAACCTCATTTATCTATCTTGTATTCTTGTATTTCAGGGGTCTCAAAGCATGTGGGTAATGCTCTGAAAGGCTATGCTTCTCAACACCTTCGAAAGATTTGCGCAATAGGGATTCCACCATGGGGAGCAATCGAGAACCAAAAAGATTTGGTCGGGAAAGATGTAAGCAAGAGTGATTTTATTTTTTGAAGATTTTATTTGTAATTTTAAAATCGGATTTATCATAATATCTTCTTTACCATGATAGCACCAATGCTAATATTAAAATGTATGGTTATATTTTTATTATTTCATAAGTGACGTATTTAATCATTTAAATTTTATAAATTACAAATAATAAATAATTAAAATAATAAATTTTCCGTCTTCGCTATATATATTTTTTGGATAATGTTTTAAAAGATATGGCTGCCTGAAAACCCAGTAGTTTGTTTGCTAGTTTGTTCGTGTGGTACAATATAGTTTGTTCCTAGCTTCATTTTGTCCTTCCTGAGCAGAACATCATATAAAACTTCCTGTATTTTATTTGAGTCATGTTAACTATGTGCAGTAATTTCCAAGCTGTTTACTGCAAATTGTAAGCCAATTCACAAATAAACATATTTATTTGGAATCTGAGTTAATTTGCTCCCTGTATGTTATTTCAAGATGGCCACCTCCATGCTGAAGCACCAATTGACCTTCCAGTGGACCTTCCAAGTGATACTACTAAGAGAATTATAATTAGATGAAACTAATATTTACTTTCCATGTGATTTGATTTAGACCAAACTATAGAAAGAAATACCAGTAAAAGAAATATCTATATGAGGCACTTGTTTCCAGGACTTTCTCTTCTGGCAAAATAAAATTAATGGTTGCAAGTTTCATTCATGTAGGCATGTAGCTTATGCTGTAAAAGCATGAAAGAAGTTCCAAGGTATTTAATTACATGAGATGTGAAATAGTAAATTTTTATTTTTTCCAGGTCGTTTGTCTATACCAAACATTGGGTAACCCACTCAGCAAACTTACAAGTCTGAACAGCATGCACTCTCATTTTCTTCTGGCAGACGATGGCACAGTTGGAAAGTACGGCAATGAAATGAAATTGAGGAGAAATCTGGAAGTGTTCATATCCCTTCAGAAAATACACACCAGTGAGTATGTGAGCTTTAGTTTTGTGTGATTTAATTTCCCAACCATGGCTTCTATATAATTTAGCCATATACGTGGAATCCTCACCTTTTTGTGAGCGTATTTTGGCCTCTTTTGGTTTGAGGGCATCAGATTCGGGCATACTGGCATTTTGATTCCTACTAAAAATTTGGATCAAATATCGTGCCTCTCCGCTATAATTTTTAATGGAATTATCAATTCAGGTTTAGACATGTGCAACTTGTTTCAAAAATAATCGATTTTCATCCAAAATCCCTTTAATTTGCAGATTTAGAGTGTTCTGACTCTCCGAATCAATAAAGCAAAATAACCTAACGATTACAAATGGATTTAGTATGATAACACGAACTGATTCAGAATTGCCTGTGCAGTGTGAAGTGTGCGCGCACTGTGCAGGAGTAAATAAAATGAATATTTGATTCTGTAATAGTCGGTTCCACTGTTAAATGCAATCATTCTGCTAAATGATTGTTAATTTACAGGTTCATAGTGTAACATAAATGTGTAGAAGTGGTCCAGTAGTGGGCTGCGGTCTAATAACTCAATTCCAGCGTATCAGAATTTAACTAATCAATCCGAAAATGTTCAGACCAATCCAAAATGTCTGAACGCTTTAGTATGAATCTGGAAATAAATATGCTGAAAAGGTGTTTTTCGGAATGTTTAGTTTCATTCATTTTCAGAAAGATAGGTTATGTTATATTTGTGTAAGCTAATGAAACAAAAATAACTATTCTGAAAGCTTTTGTTGTTTTCCCGAAAGTATTCAGACATATTCCGAATTTTATTCGGATCACCGAATCATCGGGAAAACCAGAACGCAACCTAACAAAATAACAATTTTATCGAATAGAAATATAACAAAACAAACAAACAACTAGTCACATGTCTATCGTTATGTATTTCCAAAAAGTATCAATTGTTAAATGGCTTCTCAGATGCTTGTAGCACCGTTTAATGTATTGATTGAGCTCTTACTGAACGGTGATTGCCTTGCGCATTTTAATATGAAATCCTGTAAATACTTACTTTAATCTTAAATCCCGGCTATGGGTGTTTTCAAATACCGGACATGCACATATACTCTATAACAGGGGAAATATTAAAGTAGGGACTTACATGTAGAAAATACAACTGTAAAATGTTAAGGAACGGACTTGCGCGCTATAACTGTAACATTGAGAAATTAATTTAGGGACTTGTGTGTCATAACTATAACAAAACAGCACCAATACCTTAACAATGCACAACATTACGATCTGCATTTACAGTAAAAGCATGCAAACTCCATATTGTAAATTTTAAACACCAATGTTTGTACATTTACACTATCATATTATAATGCATAAGTCCGTATATTAAGACTCCAATGATACAGTTTTAACACACAAATTTGTAAATTCGTTATTTACTGTTATAACCAGGCCCGTCTTTAATATTGATTGGACCCTGGGCAAACATTTTCTTGGCCCCCCCCCCGAAAACCCGCTCACTGCATAATTTTGCTCTCTGCCCCCAACATCCCAAAAAAAGAAAAAAATAATAATGTAAACATAAAGAACTGGCAAACGAACAAGTCCTTAGATTGATATGAAATAGTATTACATTTATACACTGCACATTAGTGAGGAGCTCTGTGATACACTCATACACATTGCTGTATCACAGATCTCAACAGTAATGTGCAGTGTATAAATGTAATATTATTTCAGAGCTTCACAGCAATAAAACCCACAGTAATGTGCAGAGTGTATGAGTGCTTCACAGAGATCTGTGGAAATAAAACTCACAGTACTGTGCGGTGTGTACAAACATTAATTAACAGTTGTTTTAACATCGTGGGGGCAATCAAGGTCTAGATAATTAATAATTAGTCATGCAGGTTGCATGGCCCTGTGTATTGCTAGTGAGAACTTGCATCTTACATACATGGCTCCTGCACAGGTGACATGGAGACATGATGAGAGAGTAGAGCATGGGCTGCCCTATTCCATAGAGAACATCAGCTGTGGTGTTCAGGTGAGTAAGCGTTAACATCAGGATAAGTGACTTTGGCACATGCCCCCCCATATTACATCATTAATGTTAAACCCATTACAGCATCAGTGATTGCGTTAGCTTGCACGAGCTTACTGTACTTTGCGCTCCCTATACTTTGTAGTCCTAATGCTAATTACCGCACTGATGTGACAACGAAGAACTTAACCACAGGCTAGAAGCTGGTGCTAACTGATACCACTTCTGCAGAATCAGTTGTCACCCCCCCCCCAAAAAAAATCAGATACTCACCTCTCAACCCGCGGCGAGAACGGTGTGCCGACTTCTGGTCGCCAGGAGCAGTGTGAGACTGGGAACAAAAAGTCCCCAGTCTCCCTCTGTGAATCAATTTGCGGACCTGCAAGATCTCACGAGAGGCACGATCCTGCAGGTCACGCGGCGGGCAGCACAAGCCTCCATGGAGTCCTATGGACTGCAGGAGGTGGTACTCACAGTGGCGCTTAGCGAGGCAGGCTTCTGAAGTAACACCTGACCCGTAATATGGAGCTAAAACAGGGATACTAAGGCTAGGGACAGATGAGCGCATTTTCTGCGGCCACCGTCAAAATGTACGTCGATGCGTGCGCACGCATTTTTTCACGGAATACGCTTAAGTGGTCAGACGATGCGCAATTCTGGACGTATTTCATGACGATGGGGTGAAAAGAAGTCTAGGGAAATCCGGCTGTTTGAACGTTATGTTGGCCGCACACTAGCAGCGTCTGACATCTCCTAATCACGCACACACGCTGCCATGCGGACGCAGCGCACTCTGTACGTCAGTACCAGCGGTTTAACGTTCTCGAAAAAATGCGTTCATTTCCACTTGCGTTGCGCGGCCGGACTTTTGTGCGACCGTACTTCGTATATGGCTGTCATTGCCCGTCATCTGCTGCTAGTGCGGCCGTGATTATGTGCGCCAGAACGCGCGTTCGCACTGCCTCAGTCTGACCCTAGCCTAAAGGGGAAACCTGCAGGCGCACATTATCGACCTTTATGTCCCCATTTTAGCACAGGGCAAGGAAAAGTACCCACAAGCTCTTATGGTGAAAGAACAGACAGGGAAAAAAAAAGAGGAAACAAAAATAATATCCTGGTATAGAACATGGAGGAGACATTCCATAATGATAAAATAATAGTTACAGCTCTCATTACTGACCAGTCCCTGAGTTACGCCAAACTCCCACATATACAGGGTTATTCAGAGAGCCAAACTGTCTTCCACATCACATACCCAGCACAGTAGAGTGTTTCACATCACATACCCAGCACAGCAGAGTGTTTCACATCACATACCCAGCACAGCAGAGTGTTTCACATCACATACCCAGCACAGCAGAGTGTTTCACATCACATACCCAGCACAGCAGAGTGTTTAACATCACATACCCAGCACAGCAGAGTGTTTCACATCACATACCCAGCACAGCATGTGTTTAACATCTCATACCCAGCACAGCATGTGTTTAACATCTCATACCCAGCACAGCATGTGTTTAACAACATCACATACCCAGCACAGCAGAGTGTTTCACATCACATACCCAGCACAGCAGAGTGTTTCACATAACATACCCAGCACAGCAGAGTGTTTCACATCACATACCCAGCACAGCAGAGTGTTTCACATCACATACCCAGGAGAATGTTTCAAGTCACATACCCAGCACAGCATGTGTTTCACATCACATACCCAGCACAGCATGTGTTTCACATCACATACCCAGCACAACATGTGTTTCACATCACATACCCAGCACAGCATGTGTTTAACATCACATACCCAGCACAGCATGTGTTTAACATCACATACCCAGGAGAATGTTTCACATCACATACCCAGCGCAGCATGTGTTTCACATCACATACCCAGCGCAGCAGAGTGTTTCACATCACATACCCAGTGCAGCATGTGTTTCACATCACATACCCAGCACAGCAGAGTGTTTCACATCACATACCCAGCACAGCAGAGTGTTTCACCTCACATACCCAGCACAGCAAAGTGTTTCACATCACATACCCAGCACAGCAGGGTGTTTCACATCACATACCCAGCACAGCAGAGTGTTTCACATCACATACCCAGCACAGCAGAGTGTTTCACATCACATACCCAGCACAGCAGAGTTTTTAACATCACATACCCAGGAGAATGTTTCACATCACATACCCAGCACAGCATGTGTTTCACATCACATACCCAGCACAGCATGTGTTTAACATCACATACCCAGCACAGCATGTGTTTAACATCACATACAGAGGAGAATGTTTCACATCACATACCCAGCACAGCATGTGTTTCACATCACATACCCAGCGCAGCAGAGTGTTTCACATCAAATACCCAGCGCAGCATGTGTTTAACATCACATACCCAGCACAGCATGTGTTTAACATCACATACAGAGGAGAATGTTTCACATCACATACCCAGAACAGCATGTGTTTCACATCACATACCCAGCACAGCATGTGTTTCACATCACATACCCAGCACAGCATGTGTTTAACATTACATACCCAGCACAGCATGTGTTTAACATCACATACCCAGGAGAATGTTTCACATCACATACCCAGCACAGCATGTGTTTCACATCACATACCCAGCGCAGCAGAGTGTTTCACATCAAATACCCAGCGCAGCATGTGTTTCACATCACATACCCAGCACAGCATGTGTTTCACATCACATACTCAGCGCAGCAGAGTGTTTCACATCACATACCTAGCACAGCAGAGTGTTTCACATCACATACCTAGCACAGCAGAGTGTTTCACATAGTTACATAGTTATATAGGCTGAAAAAAGACATGCGTCCATCGGGTTCAGCCTCTCCCACATAACCTACTGCTGTTGATCCAAAAGAAGGCAAAAAACCCAGTCTGAAATATGCAACATACCGGGAAAAATTCCTTCTTGACCCCAGAATGGCAGTCAGATTTCTCCTTGGATCAAGAAGCTTTTACCCACATATTAAATATTATAACCCTTAATATTCTGTGTCTGCAGGAAGTCATCCAGTCGTTTTTTAAAAGTCTGTACAGACTCTGACCCAACCACCTCAACAGGCAGAGAATTCCACAGCTTTATTGTTCTCACCGTAAAATAACCCTTCCTATGCTTTAAGCTAAATTTTCTTTCTTCCAGTCTAAATGGATGACCCCTTGTCCTATGTATAGACCTGTTAATGAATAGGTTATCAGACAATGGTTGATAATGGCCCCGTATATATTTATATAAGGTTATCAGATCCCCTCTAAGGCGCCGTTTCTCTAAACTAAACAGGTTTAAGCTTGTTAGTCTTTCCTCATAACTTAACCCTTCCATTCCCCTTATTAATTTAGTTGCCCGTCTCTGCACTTTTTCTAACGCTATAATATCTTTTTTTAAGACAGGTGCCCAAAATTGCACGGCATATTCAAGGTGCGGCCTGACCATTGATTTATACAGAGGCAAAATTATGTTTTCATCCCGTGAGTGAACTCCCCTTTTAATGCATGCCAATACTTTGCTGGCCTTGGCGGCTGCTGTTTGACATTGCACATTGTTACTTAGTTTGAAGTCTATGATTATTCCCAAATCCTTCTCCTGCTTGGATTTCCCTAACTCCGTACCAGTGCATAACTTTGCATTTATCTAGATTAAATCTCATCTGCCATTTAAGTGCCCATTCCCCCAATTTATCTAAATCCCTCTGCAGCGAAGTAACATCCTGCTCACATTGTATTACTTTTCCTAGCACATACCCAGCACAGCAGAGTGTTTCACATCACATACCCAGCACAGCAGGGTGTTTCACATCACATACCCAGCACAGCAGAGTGTTTCACATCACATACCCAGCACAGCATGTGTTTCACATCACATACCCAGCACAGCATGTGTTTAACATCACATACCCAGGAGAATGTTTCACATCACATACCCAGCACAGCATGTGTTTCACATCACATACCCAGCGCAGCATGTGTTTCACATCACGTACCCAGCACAGCATGTGTTTCACATCACATACTCAGCGCAGCAGAGTGTTTCACATCACATACCCAGCACAGCAGAGTGTTTCACATCACATACCCAGCACAGCAGAGTGTTTCACATCACATACCCAGCACAGCAGAGTGTTTCACATCACATACCCAGCACAGCAGGGTGTTTCACATCACATACCCAGCACAGCAGAGTGTTTAACATCACATACCCAGCACAGCATGTGTTTAACATCACATACCCAGGAGAATGCTTCACATCACATACCCAGCGCAGCATGTGTTTCACATCACATACCCAGCGCAGCATGTGTTTCACATCACATACCCAGCGCAGCATGTGTTTCACATCACATACCCAGCGCAGCATGTGTTTCACATCACATACCCAGCGCAGCATGTGTTTCACATCACATACCCAGCACAGCATGTGTTTAACATCACATACCCAGGAGAATGTTTCACATCACATACCCAGCACAGCATGTGTTTCACATCACATACCCAGCGCAGCAGAGTGTTTCACATCACATACCCAGCGCAGCATGTGTTTCACATCACGTACCCAGCACAGCATGTGTTTCACATCACATACTCAGCGCAGCAGAGTGTTTCACATCACATACCCAGCACAGCAGAGTGTTTCACATCACATACCCAGCACAGCAGGGTGTTTCACATCACATACCCAGCACAGCAGAGTGTTTAACATCACATACCCAGCACAGCATGTGTTTAACATCACATACCCAGGAGAATGTTTCACATCACATACCCAGCGCAGCATGTGTTTCACATCACATACCCAGCGCAGCATGTGTTTCACATCACATACCCAGCGCAGCATGTGTTTCACATCACATACCCAGCGCAGCATGTGTTTCACATCACATACCCAGCACAGCATGTGTTTCACATCACATACCCAGCACAGCAGAGTGTTTCACATCACATACCCAGCACATCACATACTCAGCGCAGCAGAGTGTTTCACATCACATACCCAGCACAGCAGAGTGTTTCACATCACATACCCAGCACAGCAGAGTGTTTCACATCACATACCCAGCACAGCAGAGTGTCACATCACATACCCAGCACAGCAGAGTGTTTCACATCACATACCCAGCACAGCAGAGTGTTTCATATCACATACCCAGCACAGCAGAGTTTCACATCACATACCCAGCACAGCAGGGTGTTTCACATCACATACCCAGCACAGCAGAGTGTTTAACATCACATACCCAGCACAGCATGTGTTTAACATCACATACCCAGGAGAATGTTTCACATCACATACCCAGCGCAGCATGTGTTTCACATCACATACCCAGCGCAGCATGTGTTTCACATCACATACCCAGCGCAGCATGTGTTTCACATCACATACCCAGCGCAGCATGTGTTTCACATCACATACCCAGCGCAGCATGTGTTTCACATCACATACCCAGCACAGCATGTGTTTCACATCACATACCCAGCACAGCAGAGTGTTTCACATCACATACCCAGCACAGCAAAGTGTTTCACATCACATACCCAGCACAGCAGAGTGTTTCACATCACATACCCAGCACAGCCGAGTGTTTCACATCACATACCCAGCACAGCCGAGTGTTTCACATCACATACCCAGCACAGCCGAGTGTTTAACATCACATACCCAGGAGAATGTTTCACATCACATACCCAGCACAGCATGTGTTTCACATCACATACCCAGCACAGCATGTGTTTAACATCACATACCCAGCACAGCATGTGTTTAACATCACATACCCAGCACAGCATGTGTTTAACATCACATACCCAGGAGAATGTTTCACATCACATACCCAGCACAGCATGTGTTTCACATCACATACCCAGCGCAGCAGAGTGTTTCACATCAAATACCCTGCGCAGCATGTGTTTCACATCACATACCCAGCACAGCATGTGTTTAACATCACATACCCAGGAGAATGTTTCACATCACATACCCAGCACAGCATGTGTTTCACATAACATACCCAGCACAGCATGTGTTTAACATCACATACCCAGCACAGCATGTGTTTAACATCACATACCCAGGAGAATGTTTCACATCACATACCCAGCACAGCATGTGTTTCACATCACATACCCAGCGCAGCAGAGTGTTTCACATCAAATACCCAGCACAACATGTGTTTCACATCACATACCTAGCACAGCATGTGTTTAACATCACATACCCAGGAAAATGTTTCACATCACATACCCAGCACAGCATGTGTTTCACATCACATACCCAGCACAGCAGAGTGTTTCACATCACATACCCAGCACAGCTACCAATGACTGGGCCCGGGGCAGCTGCCACTTTTGCCCCGCGCTAAAGACGGACCTGGTTATAACACTCAAGTTTGTGATATACGGAGGCGGAGCTAGCAGTGGCAGCGAGCGGTCGCATTTTGGAGTGCTCCGGTATAGCGTTGGCTTTTAAGCTACTTTATTACCACTTGCTGGTTGCACAGCTCTTCCCGGAGGACCTCTGACGCTCAGGCGGGACTGAGGACATCTGCCCAACCTCGAGCTGCGCACTTTGTGGGAGATTTTAGCCCCAGGATGGATTTGGGCCTAACAACCGTGGCCATTTTGGAAGCCCCCATGGGAATCCCCCGGAGTCGAATCTCTCTGTGCTGAGCTATGATAGATCATGCCTAAAGGGCTTCCCCAGAAAGGTGGTCCACGTCAGCGGGATATCCGAGACTCAATGTCGTGTAGGTCCGGGGGTATGATGGCCTCCTTTTCCCTACCTCCGGGTTAGGTTCGTCAGGAGAAGATGACTGCTCTTGGTCCTTTAGTGAAGGTACCGGGATGTTGTGGCCTGCCCCGCAATCTCAGACGCGAGGTCTCTCTGCAGCGGCTAAAAAGTGGGCGTAAAAAAAGCGCATAGCTGCTTTGGCTGTGGCCTCGTGACATCAGTGGCCGCTCCGGAATCTTTGACAGAAGACTCAGCTGGGGATTTATTGCCCTCAGCTGGTAGCAGCGAGACTTCAGAGCGACAGAGCTGTTCAGGGTCCAGGCTTCGGGCATTGACGATTGAGGTGGGGTCGTCCGGACTGACTGGGGTCCCTGCTGTGTCTCGGATTCGGGAAGAAGATGACCATCTCCCCTCTACAAAGGGCGACCTTCGACGGATTTTAGATGAAATTCGGGAGATGTGGAGACCGGAGGTGGCTGCGGTTCGAGCAGAAGTTGAGGTGGCACGAGCGCAGGTTACGGAACTGCAGAAGAAGAATACCAAGGTGGCGACGGAACAAACTCACCTATCTGGCCAGGTAGATGCCTTCCATGCTCAGGTTGATATCCTGACCCGATCCGTGGAGACGCTGGAATCGAGACATCGCCGCCGGAACATCAGGGTCAGGGGTATTCCTGACTCGGTAACGACGGAGGAGTTAATGCCTTATGTGACTCGTCTGGCTCTCCAGATGGCTGACTTATCATCTGACACGCCTGATTTGATTGGATCCGTGTTTTGGGTCAGGAGACCCGCAGCGACACCCAAAGGGGCTCCTAAGGATGTTGTAGTGGTTTTCCGGTATGTTACTGTAAAGGTGAAAATTATGTCCACCCCTGGCACCCAAGATCCTATACAGTTTGAAGGTTCCACACTTGCGTTATACCATGACCTCCCGTTCCTGACTCCGATGGCTCGTCGACGATTCTGAGATGTGACGACTATTCTTCGTTGGAAAGGGATTCGTTACCGGTGGGGCCTGGTCAGCTCTCTTGTAGTAACGCATGCCAACATTCCCTTTACTATTACTGACCCTGCCATGGCCTGGACTGATCTAGCGGCGGCAGGCCTTCCACCTGAGCTGTTGGAGGTACAACCGGGTTGAGATCCGTTAATCCCCCCCCCCTTTTATCTCCCTTCGCTCACGAGTTTTCTGTCCTTTTTTCTTCAAATTTTGATTGTTGCGTTAACCTATATTTACTGGGATTTTCTGATTTTTTTTTATGGTCCCGTGGACAATTTTTGCTTTTCTATGTGCATTACATTGGTGGGGACAGTCGCATATCGTTTGGCTCAGTACGGTTTAATACTGATTGTTAGGCCAGAACACTTGTTACTGAAACTGCAGGCCCTTTGAGGCCATATTCCTGTACGTTTGATTTCGTGCATTTCTTTTCCTTGTAATTCTACAAATAAAAAATAATAATGAAAAAAAAGGTTTGTGATATACAGTATAACTCGCATTTCCGTAATTTACAGTAAGATTTGCATTTCTGGGATGTACAGTAAGGCAGTGAAACCCAGAAAGCGCATTTGTACACATGTGTTTGAACTCTGTTTTGCAAACTTTTTACTCGCCTAATATTTTATTTAAACCGGGGCATTTTTTGGAATTTGGCTTGGGACGAAAATTTTCTATTGAATCGGACGATATTTTTTTGAAAAATTTGCTGATTGCATTAAATTGATCCCCATGTTACTTGTACATATATATTTAAGCACATTGATGAGATATTACAAATGAGTTGAAGTTCATATAATATACCTAGTACCATGGTCTTCCTGTGCATCATAATGTCACTACTGAACTGAATAGGAACTTATTTCCTGATATATTTGTCTTTTTGCCACAAATTTGTTTATCTTTGCAAAATGTGTTGCTTAATTTATTGACAGGAATGGGCCAAGGAGTTCCAGTGGTAGGACTGGTAGTAGAAGGAGGTCCAAACGTAATCCTTATGGTCTGGGAGTATGTCAAATGCACTCCACCAGTACCTGTTGTGGTTTGTGAGGGAACAGGAAGAGCAGCTGACATTTTAGCATTTGCCCATAAACATACATCTGATAAAAGGTAGGCCTCCTTATCCATATCTACAGAGGCTTTCTCAATTAAAAATTGACAAATAATACAATTTAGAGGATGTACATATATAAGATCCATTTTAACTTAGAATGTGCAAATTCATTAAAAAGTAGTAATTTGTCCTCATGTGGCAAATCACAATAATTCAGAGGACAGCTAGCCGAATGATTTTGTCAGCCAGGAATATAATTATCTTATTTTAGGTATAGATGTGTATCGTATAATAAGGGGTGTTGATACTCTGTTATTATATAAATATATATTTATCCTGCAGGGAGGTGCGCCCACAACTAAAGGAAGAAATCATGCAAATGATTCAGAAAACGTTTAATCTTGGCCACAAACATTCTAATCATGTATTTCATACTTTGATGGAATGTATGGAACATCGAGAATCGGTAGGTTAAACCCTACATTTGTGTTGATAAAAAATTGCAGGCATTCGGCTCAATTTGGGGAGAAAAATAGCTAAAAAGTAAAAACATATTGTTAATAAAATGCCAGCAGATCAAAAGTACCTCGAGTGGAAGCTCACTTTAGAATGCATATTCGGAAGTGTTAGAAGCTATAAATGTCAAAACCGAAATACTTTGTATTGAAAAGTCATGGAGTATAGGCATAAGGCTATCCTAAACAAAAGATAAATCCAGGTAAAGTATCCATGTAATTGGGCAGACTAGATTTGCCGAAAGGTTCTTATCTGCCGACATTTTTCTATGTTTCTATGTTTCTATGTTTCTATGTTCCTATAGCAGGGATCTCAAACCCCCCCCCCCCTCCCACTGATAATGGCCTACATTTCCCTTAATTCTTTAGATAAACTATATGATCATAGAGTTTGATGGCTGGTGTTTTCCCAACAAGTCCCAAATATGGTGAAATGTGTATGATAAAGGAACAAACTATTGCCTTTGTATAGAGCCCACCCTGAACATTAATATTATTAGTGCCACAGAGGTGATGGAATATCATATGCAACATTTATAGACCACATTTCCTAAAATAGTAGTTCTGAGATTTTATCTGTGGGCCTTATAGGTATTCTATATTGCTTATTGGGTGATGATGGACAGTATTTGTCGGACAAAATTGCTAGGTCGTTTCATGTTTCAATCAAAATGTTTGGGTTTTTGTTGTTTTTTTTGCTTATACAATAAGTGAGCAAAAAGGGGTCTGTGAGGATCCTGAGAACGAACAACGGCACTATTGGCCTGTTCTACGGTGGGGCCCGCTCAGGTCTCACAAAGCTTTAGCTCGATTGTGCCATTACAGGAACAACTGCTCCATATGCAAATCCGTCTGCTCTCACCCAGAAAGTGTGGCCAGTACTGAATGCCAAGGACGTCATCCCTGCACAAGAGATGCAGCAACCCCCCGACGATTGTTTCAGACTTGTTGGGCCTCATTAGGAGGGTATAGCTGACACCTCTCTAAGCACCTCGAGCAAGGGGTCCACGTCTGGATGACCCTGTATACTTAAACTGAGCAAAAAGGGGTTTGTGAGGGTTTGAGTGCTTATATAATAAGTAATTTCAGACTACAGTTGCCAGCCTGGTCATAAAGGAGATCTAGGGTAACATAGTATAATATAGAATTGTAGAATAAAAAAAATGTGTGTATGTATGAAATCAGAGTATGAAAGTATAAGAGTATGAAAAAAACACACGCAAATAGTGCAACACTTTATAAAGTAAAAAAAAAACTGCATTTGTGTGCCCACAGTGCATTTGCAATTTCTTAATTGCCTGGAACCAAAGACATGTGTAGTGCAGCAATATCATGCATAGTGCTTTTTTGCCATAACAGATTACAATATTTGATGCGGAGTCTGAAGAACAGCAAGATATTGATGTGGCAATCTTGACTGCACTGTTGAAAGGTAAGCAATTCTTGTAACACCTGATAACTTTTCTTGACATTTTTTTTCAGTTTTCAATTAACTATTAAAATGTTTTTAGGAACTAAAATGTCTGCGCCAGATCAGCTGAGCTTGGCATTAACATGGAATCGAGTGGACATTGCAAAGAAGCACATACTTGTTTATGGACAGCACTGGAAGGTATTACATATAATGATAATAGTTACAGTTACAAGTATTTATAAAGCGCTAACAAGTTCCGTAGTGCTGTACAATGGATGAGACAGAATAACAAATATACATACAGGTTTAACACACAGATTAGGGTGCTCTCTCCTACTTTTCTAAGAGGAGAGGGGTGACACGCTAGGTGATGGTAAATAGCAGAGTATGTAAAGTAATGGGGTGCATGGGGGCTGTGGGAAAGATGGAGCAAGAAATGTACAGTGGGGGAATCCTGGAGTGAGTCGATAGGCTTCTCTAAGTAATGTGTTTTCAGAGACTTTTTGATGGACTAGAGAGACGGGGAGAGTCTAGTATTGCGGGGGACGGAGTTCCATAAAAAAGGGGGTACGAGGAGATAATAATAATATCAGATCATTGGCAGAGCAAACTGGAGGGGGTGAGATATACCTGTTAATAAGGGAGGAGATGTAGACAGGGGCACAGTTATAGAGAGCTTTGTATGTAAGAGTCAATATTTTGAATTGGATTCTAAAGGAAACAGGGAGCCTATGTAGAAATTGACAAAGGGACAAGGTGTGAGGGCGATGAGCTTGGCACAGGTGTTAATTACACACTGCAGAGGGAGAATCTGGGATCTCTTAAGGCCAACAAGGAGGAGGTTACAGTAGTCAAGGCAGGAGATAAGAACATTTTAGCAGAGTCCTGATTAAGCATGGGGTGGATGCATTCAATGTTTTTTAGGTGGAAGTAGCAAGATTTGTTTAGCGACTAAATGTGAGAAGTGAAGGAGAGATCAGATCCTAAGAGGACCCAGAGGGAACGAGTCTTTGTGGTAGAACTAATGGTGCACAATTCACCTGAAGGAAAATGGGCGCAGGAATGTTTGCTTTAGAGAGAGGGAAGACGAGAAGTTCAGGTTTTGCGAGGTTGAGCTTTAGGAAATGGGAAGTCATCCAGTTGGAGACAGTTTATAGGCACACAGTAACACGGTCCAACACAGGAGGAGAGAGATCGGGAGAGGAAAGTTAGATTTGGGTGTCATCAGCATAGAGATTATATTAAAATCCATAGGAAGAGATGAGGTGGCCAAGAGAGGCAGTATAGATCAAGAGTAGGGGACCCAGAACAGAGCCTAAGGTACCCTAACTGAGAGAGGAACTGAGGGTGAAGATGCACCTGTGATGGAGACAATGAAAGAGCAAAAGCAAGATGGGAAGAGAACCAGGAGAGCAGTGTCCCTGAGGCCAAGTTGACAAAGCGTGAGGAGCAGGAGAGGGTGGTCAACAGTGTCAAATGCAGCAGAAAGGTCAAGAAGAATAAGCAAGGAGAAGTGACCTTTGGTATTAGCAGCAACTTAATCATTAGTCAGAACAGTCTCAGTAGAGTGCTGGGAGCAAAATCTGCACTAGTACAGGTCAAGTAGGGAGTAAGCAGCCAGAGAACCAATGAGCTGGTTATAAACCAAACATCCTAAAATTTTGCAGGCAAAGGGGAGTAAAGAGAAAGGCTGGAATTCTAAAGGAAGGTAGGATCGAGGTGGCTTTTTTAGAATGGGGGTAATCAGAGCATGTTTGAATGCACAGAGGAAGACTCTGGAGGAAAGGGGGGGGGTTAAAAATATGAGTCAAAGGTGGAACAATAACCAAAAGGGCAGAACGAAAAAGGTGTGAGGGGATGGGGTCAATGCGTACAGATGGTTGGGCAGGAGGACATGAGAAGTGCCTAGACGTCCGCCTCTGAGACTGGAGAAAATGAAGACATAGTAGATGAGGGGGTAGAGAGTGAAGGAGTGCGTGAGATTGAATGATTAATGGAGGACAGTAAAGAGATTACTAGTCTATCAGTGAAGTAGTCATCAAGGCTGACAGCAATGAGGTCCGTGGAAGGTTGAGTCTAAATTGGCGCATTAACAGATTGATAGTATGGAACAGACGACTGGTATAATGAGAAAAGGTGAAGGGACGAGAAATAAGTTTGTTTAGGGAGAGATAAACTTAGATGGTAAGAACAGAGCATGAATTTTTAGTGTAGGAAGTCAGCTGAAGTACGAGATTTTCTCCAGCCACATTCAGCTGCCCGTGAACAACACCAAAGAAATTGTGTGAGATCAGTGGCTGTGACAGTGCAGTCAGATGTTGAGATCTGAAGAAGAGGATGGATAGCAGTGGAGAGTACCTTTTGAATGCAGGGCACCAAGGAGACTTTGAATCAGAAGTGGAGTGGGAGTAGAAGCAGGAGGCTGGGTTGGTGGCAGAAGAAGTTTCCAGGAAAGGAGGTGGTGGTCAGAAAGGGGAGAGGTGTGTTTTTGAAAAGTTGGAAATAGTACAGAGGCTTGAACAAGCCAAAATGTTGATTTAATTTGCAATAGGGTTTGAACTCTTATGTGAAGAGCCTTGAGTGCTCTCAGCTTATTGAAACTGTACATGTTGTGGATGTTGCACTGGGGCTGAATCGCATAATGGTGATCTTGACAAGCTGAGTGCCTGCTTTTGGACCTCGGGGAGCTCCGAGCCAGGATCTATAATATTTTCAGTTCTCGGTGCAAACAGCCGCCAAACTGTATAGTTCACCAACAAGACACACACTCCAGGGAGTCTTGTGAATTGATCTTTTATTGTGCCTACATAAGGATCAACTCTTCAGTCCTTTGTGGAATCGCTAGGTCTTGAACCGTTAAAATGTCTATTTCTATTCAGGTTATTATCACGTGAAAGTTCTATACAAGATTTTGTTTCAAACCCCAGCAAAGGGGGGCTTAGTGGGGACCTAAGGCAAAATTAATGTTATACGTTACACATGGAATTTTCTGACTGAATAAACCCATTAATTAGGTGTTTCTTGCACAATAGGCCTATGCACAGCACATACAGAGATGTAAGATTGATATTTAACAAGAACTACTATTAACAGCCTTTTTTGTACTCCTTAGTCTGGTTTGTCCTTGTTAAAACATACACCTGACTTACCATGTGTCAGTTTTCATTTTACACATGAATGAACAGCCATTGATTTACAGTTTCGTGAGGCCAAAAAGAATAGTCATCCATTCAGTTTACGCTTAAAAATCTATTATTTTTGAGCAAAGAGATTTTATCAGTCCCTCTTTCATGCCCTTTGGGTGTCTTGGCTAATCATTATTTTTCCATCAAGATTTACTTTCTATTTCTCACCATTTGAACGTGTTGTTGTAGTGTTTTTTGTATTGTAAGTTAATAGTCACAAGCATATGTGAGAAACAGAATTTATTTTATGGATTTGCCACTTTGTGTATATCAACATTGATTTATGTGAACCCTCTTAGACTACATGGCTGTCATTTTTACCATTTAGCTTCCCGGGTTATTCAAAGAGCACCAAATTGGCCACGAAATTGCGCCGAACGATGAATTTTCCCATTAGGTGCAATTTCATGGTCATTCAGCTATTTCAAAAGATGGCAGTTCACCAAATATTGGCGAGTTGCCACCAAAATACGATGACCTTCGGTGGCAGTGAAATCCACCTAGAGAAGTAATGGTTAATCTATTCAGAGAACACAAATGTAAGTGAAATGTCAATGAAATTCCCTGCTTTTCGGTGGTTTCATTTAACAGGCAAATGTCATAAGTTTCAATGCAAAAAAAATTATCAGTTTTTCTCAAATATTAATTCAACCGTTTATTCTTTTCTTTTGCAGCAAAAAGTTTATTTATTTATTTATTTATTAGGATTTGTTTTAGGCATTCTTCGGGATTTTAAAGGATTTTCATGCAGTAGTTTTTTTTTTTTAAAACAACTTTTAAAGTCCCCCCCCCACACTTTTTCGGCAGCTTGTCGGCCTTTTCTAGCAACTGGTCGGCGGCTTTTTTTTCAGATCGATTCAACGGTTTTGCGACAGATCGTCAGATGCATTAGCCGATTTTTCAGATTGATTCAGCAGTTTTGTGGTGCTTTTTTGGATCAATTCGGTGGGTAAACCTTCAGGCAGTGGCGTCACTAGGGTTGGTGTCACCCAGTGCGGTAACATATGGTGTCACCCCCTCCCCGAGTGTTCGAATGATGTATAGGATCAAATTACGGTTTCTTTTTTTAACTGCTCTTACTCATAAATCAGTACTCTCATATAACACTGAATGCTAATACACACAGCACACTTTACTGTGAGGTTTATTACTGTGGAGTTCTGGGGTATGCTCAAGCACAAATTTTGGCAAACTGCCAGCAAATGTGGTGCCTGTTCGAAGGCACTGAAAGTCCCCATAGAGAAGTAATGGTTAATCTATTCAGAGACACCGAACAGCAGCGAAATGACCTGATGTTTGGTTGTTTCATTTGGCAGGTTTAACCCCTTCCCGGCGGAGGACGTGTGGGGAACGTCCTCATTGACCCCGCTGTATGCGGAGGACATTCCCCACATGTCTTCCGCTCGGCAGGGGGGCCAGAGAGATACTCACCTCTCTGGTCCGGGTCCCACGGCGTTCCGACTTCCTTGAAGTAAGACGCTGCTTTTATAGACCCTCCCACCATAATGACGTCATCGTGACGGACGCGATGATGCCATTTCCAGGCGACCCCCCTGGCAGAAGCGGGGAGATCGCCTGAAGGGGGGATCTGTTCGGAGGGAGGGTCTACAACCAAAAGCCAGGCACTGCTTTGAAGGGCAGTGTCTGCCCTTCAAAGCGGTGCCTGGCTTTAACCCCTTAAATGCCAGACCACGGTCTGGCGCAATTCGGCGCCAGATCGCAGCCTAGATCCAGTGGGGGCCACCATCTTGGATGGCAGCTCCACCTTCGGGTCCCCCCTCGCAACAGACGTCATCGCACGTGGCGCGATGATGTCAGTTAGCTGGGGAATCCCTAGCTGCCCGCGGATTTCCCAAGGAAATCCCCTGGTGGAGATAGGGGGTTCATTTGAACCCCCATATCTCCCGAATGGAGGCAGGTAAGGGGGATCATGTTTGGTATCATTCGAAAGGCCTGAGCATGGCCTTTCAAATGATACCAAACATGACCATGTTTAAAGTAAAGAAAAAAATTAAATAAAAATAAAATAAAAATAAATAAAAAAATAACGTGGGTTTTTTTGGGGGTTTTTTGTGTGTCGTTTTTATTAATGCAACAATATTGTTCACATTTCAATTATAATGTGAACAATGATGCTACACTAATGATTTTTTTCTATGGGGTGCGTTTGCTAAAAATCACGTAATCCCCCCAAAAAATGTAACGGTCCCAATTTCTAACTTTTTTAACAAGCGCACCCCATAGAAAATATTGACACAAAAACTCGTATGATAAAATGTGAAAAAAAAACACTTTACATGCTGTAGATGATTAAAAAAAATCTAACTTTATTGCATTTTTTGTTATAATATACAGGCAGGACATGACGTATACATATAAAAATGATATATTATTAATCAGCCGAGTCTGCCTCAAAGAACAATATATAATATGTCTGGGTCATATAATAAAATGTGGCTTCAAATCGCGTTTAAACATGATGAGCAAAAGTGGTAAAAATGAGCTCAGCAGCGAAGGGGTTAATAAGGTGAAACCCATAGGTTTCAATGTTAAAAATATTCCTGTTTTTAACAAATTTCTAATAAACCGTTTATTATTTTATTCTGTAGTAAAAAGTCTTTTTATTTATTGATTTTTTGTTTAGTATCTTTTAGGCATTTTTCTGAATTTTTTTGACAATTTTTTTTCCCATTTCTTTTCTTTTTTCTGTAACAGACCTTTTTATTATTATTCATAGGACCTTATATGTAAATTCCAGACATTTTCGTGCATTAGTTTTTTGAAAACGTTTCAATTTTGACACTTTCAATCATGATTGATTTGGAAAGTGAGATAAATGAATTTTTCTGGTTTGGCTAAAGTTCTCCAGAAGTTCACCTTTCTCTGAATAACCCTGATAGCGTGTGTAAAAAAAAAAAATAATAAAAAAACATATATATATATATTAGGTTTTTTTTAGGGTTTCACCCTAGGGGTCGTATCACCCGGTGCGGGCCGCATCCCCGCCCCCCCTTGTGACGCCAGTGGCTGCAGGTGCAGGTTTTCCACCTTGGCATCCCTGTTTTATCGGGCAGTTTGGAATACGGCACAACATGTCTAAGCAAAGAATTCCTTATGTTTATTTTTATAGGATGTTTTCGATTAAAGAGCCTAAATCATACATGACATTTAACCTTGCTCATATATGTACATAAGTAAATCAATCAGGTGAATTGGAAAGGGATAAGAGAGTGAAGGAGGAGAAGGGAAAGGGGAAGAAAAAAAGAAGGGTGAGCGGTAATAATAAATGAATAACCTGTTTAATAAACAGAGTATGTACACTAATATAATCAAATATATTTTTGGAAACGATGGCTGCTTTTTCGTTTAGGAATCAAGTAAAGTATTAAATTAAAAAGATGCTAGGTGTGTCCATGGCTGCAATTAAAACCAGATAAGCCACTGCTCCATTATCGTCTGCATGAGTAATACAAACAAAGGCCCTCTGATCATCCATAATCCAGATACTTAACATTTTACACATATAAAAAATTGGGCGGGCAAACCCAAGTCACCATGGTTTCCATGGAGAACTTGGTATGTGACTTTCAAAGGGTGTATACTGCAGTATGTTCCTGTTATAATCAACTCCTCATTACTAAATTGTTCCATAAAATATAAAAAGCTTCACATGAATATATAATTACTCTCGTTGACTAATTTATTTTAACTATAAAATAAAGAGCTATAAAATGTAACAGCCTACAATTATCATTAACCCATTTCTATAACATTTAGTTGAGTGGTTAGGCCTTTCTTTAGGTTGGTTGTTTTTAATTAGGCTGAAAAATGGTGAAAATTTTATGTAATTTAATTCCTCTTCACTTTTGATTCTATAAGGTTGGATCATTGGAACAAGCTATGCAAGATGCATTAATCATGGATCGAGTGGATTTTGTAAAGCTGTTGATTGAATATGGAGTCAATATGCACAGATTCTTAACTATTAGCCGCTTAGAAGAACTTTATAACACTGTAAGTTGCTATTCTTTGATTCTTCTTGCCTATAAAGTAACATATGAAAGAAGACTCTTATTTTAGCTTCAGTCTATACATTGGACCTTCCTTCCCTTCTTCTCTTCCCTGCCCTCCCGTCTATATGATGTGAAATATCGATAAACATATTTTTACAGAGAAGTTTAGCGCCCCCATATCCAGGGGCGGACTGACCCATCGGGCACATCACGTGGGGGGCGGCGTCAATGCAGGGTGCACGTGGGGCCCAGGAAGGCACGCTGGAGTGCCGCCGACGAGGCGGTTTGGTAGTGCGCTGCCGTGGTCGGAACGCAACGCCCCTTACAAAACTGGGCCCCTGAGCTGCTGGGGTCAGTATATATCCATGTGTGAGCTACTGGGGTCAGTATATATCCATGTGTGAGCTACTGGGATCAGTATATATCCATGTGTGAGCTACTGGGGGCAGTATATATCAATGTGTGAGCTACTGGGGCAGTATATATCCATGTGTGAGCTACTGGGGCAATATGTATCAATGTGTGAACTTCTGGGGGCAATATATATCCATGTGTGAGTTGCTGGGGGCAGTATATACCCATGTGTGAGCTGCTGGGGGCAGTAAATACCCTTGTGTGAGCTGCTGGGGGCAATATATACCCATGTTTGAGCTGCTGGGGGCAGTATATATCCATGTGTGATCTGCTGGGGGCATGTGGGTTGTGCGTTGTATGGGAGGGGTTTATGGGTGTGGCCTACTGTGTAAGCGTGGCACAAGGGGCCCACTAACTCCTATTGCCCGGGGACCCATTACTTGTCAGTCCGCCCCTGCCCATATCAAAACACTTCATTGTACTGGATGAAGGTTTGCACCCAGGCTAGTACCTATTTGAGTCTAGTGATGAGTGCAGGGTCCACATCATAGTTCAACTATCTATCTATTTTTGAGCTGCATTATGTTTAAATGTAATATTTTTAATGTATAATTTTGAAGCCAGTTAAATAGTTTTAACATATATCCAAGTAATTTTTTCAGGACTCTATTAGTGGGTTCTTTTAAATTGTTATTCAGATATTTCATACAGTTTCTTTTATTACTTTTGGGGAGGTGATACAATAACATACAGGGTTATTCAGAGAAAGGTGAAAACCTGGAGAATTGGCAGGAGAAGAGAACAATCTAGACCAAATAGCCGATTTGGAAAGTGAGCTAGATGGGTGAATTTTTCTGGTTTGGCTATACTGTAGTTTGACCTAGAATTTTCACTTCTCCAGTCATTCTCCTGAGTTTCACCTTTCTTTGAATAGGCCTGATAGTATTATTTGGCTAAAAATATTTTATTCTTTATCTTGCAGAAGCACGGACCAACTAATTTACTTTTGCACCATCTCGTCAGAGATGTGAAACAGGTATGATAGTGATGCACCAGATTACTTTAGAGCATTAGCAACTATAATTATACGCAAATATCGCCCTAAAATATAGCATTGCCATATTATGTAGGTTAAGTCTGCCAGTACATAAGATAATGGGTTGTTTAGATGGGTTGGTTGAATATTGTGACTGCCCAAACAAGAATAAACTGCACAATAATTTGCTGCTAATGTTTTTTTTATTACATAAAGAACAAAAAGTAGGTAATCCTTATATCATAATCTCACAATACAGTGTAGTATAGTGTGTATATATATATATATATATATATATATTAATGTTTATAATTGTAGAAGACAATTACATATCCTAGCATTTCAGAGAACTGCTTTGCCCACAGAGCTCATGTGCTACATTACCATTATGTAGCAAGGAACTGTGGGTAGGACATGCAAATTAAGTCTCCAATTTCTCACTTTTTTGAATCCAGGGTCTGTTTGGCACAGAACCTTCCTTGCCAGTGCAATGCCATACTGGATGGATTTTTAGCAAAGGTCAGGTTATGCAACGTGTCACTGCCTCTACTGTACAGCGGTTTCGGGAGGCCTGCTTCTTATGCCCTCATCAGCAGGAGATGGGCTGTGACTCATTGCTGTTTGAAAAAAATCAATACACATTTAAGTTATGGTGGAGGGCAAAAAGTGAGATTAAAAGTCTCCAAATAGCAAATAATAAAGTTTATAATTGTGGAAGACATTTGCACATCCCAGCAATTCAAAGAACTGATTTTCCCACAGAACTCATGTGCTACATTCCCCATATGCAGCAAGGAACTCTGGGTAGGACATGCAAATGAAGTCTCCAATTTCTCACTTTCATTCACGCTCACTGGCCCCTTTATTAGGTACACCTGTTCAATTGCTTATTAACACAAATTGCTAATCAGCCAATCACACGGCAGCAACACAACACATCAATGCATTTAAGCATTAGGCATCTAGACGTGGTGAAGGCGACTTGCTGAAGTTCAAACAGAGCATCAAAATGGGAAAGAAAGGGGATTTAAGTGACTTTGAACGTGGCATGGTTGTTGGTGCCAGACCGGCTGGTCTAAATATTTTAAAAAACTGCAGATCTACTGGGATTTTCATGCAAAACCAGCTGTAGGGTTTACAGAGAATGGTCTAAAAATAAAATATATCCAGTGAGGGGCATTTCTGTGGATGAAAATGGCTTCTAGATGTCAGACGTCAGAGGAGAATGGGCAGACTGGTTCGAGATGATAAAAGGCAACAGTAACTCAAATAACCACTTGTTACAACCAAGGTATGCAGAATATCATCTCTGAACGCACAACACATCCAACCTTGAAGCAGAGGGACGGCAGCAGCAGCAGACCACACCGTGCGCCACTCCTGTTTGCCAAGAACAGGAAACTGAGGCTACAATTCGCACAGGCTCGCCGAAATTGGAAATAGAAGAGTGGAAAAATGTTGCCTGGTCTGAGTCTCGATTTCAGCTTCAACTTTCAGATGGTAGAGTCAGAATTTGGCATAAACAAAATGAAAGCATGGATCTATCCTGCCTTGTATCAACGGTTCAGGCTGCTGGTGGTGGGGTAATGGTGTGGGGGATATTTTCTTGGCACACTTTCAGCCCCTTAGTACCAATTGAGCATCGTTTATGCAATTCTTACTCTTCCATCTGAATGTCGTAGCTGAAATCAATTCTCATCAGACCAGGCAACATTTTTCCAATCTTCTACTTCCAATTTTTTGTGAGTTTGTGTGAATTGTAGTCTCAGTTTCCTGTTCTTAGCTGACAGGAGTGGCATCCGGTGTGGTCTGCTGCTGCTGTAGCCCATCTGCTACAAGGTGCGATGTGTTGTGCATTCAGAGATGGCATTCTGGATACCTTGGTCATAAGGAGTGGTTATTTGAGTTACTGTTACTTTTCTATCATCTCGAACCAGTCTGCTCATTCTCTCCTCTGACATCTACATTGTCTACATTGCTCATTCTCTCCTCTGACATCTAAGTTTGGAAGGCATTTTCATCCACAAAACTGCCGCTCACTGGATATTTTCTCTTTTTTGGACCATTCTCTGTAAAACCTAGAGATGGTTGTGCCTAAAAATCCCAGTAGATCAGCAAGTACTCAGACCAGCCCGCCTGGCATCATCAACCATGCCACGTTCAAATGATATATTATAGATTATATATACAATATAATATATACCAGGCACCTCCAACACTTACCCCCCCCCCCCGATGTTGAATGCCTACAATCCTTAGAAATTTCTATTTACAGAGAATCATGGGAGCTGTAATTCAGAAACATCTGGGGGAGGCAGAGTTTGAGATCCATTCTCTATACACATACTTTTTAAGTGGGAGTAACAGCTATGTATAGAAGAAAATGACAATTTGCATAACTATAAAAGCAGCAGGATCTGTATTCATTAACTCCTCAGTTACAGTATTCAGAGAAAAAAAATCTCTTATTGAAGATATAAAGAACTTTTTCCAAAAGGTACTTACTGTATGTTTCAGGATTCTCGGGAGACTTTTGGCATTTACTGAAATGTAACAGGGATAGTTTTAAATATATATTAATATGCTCATTTTGGAGGAGAGATCGTAAAAGAATAGACTCAGAAGGATATATGCTCGATGAAAATTAGATTATATAAGTTAGCACAGCAACTAGACACGGAAATTATATTTTATTAAGCTGCTAAAATAATCAGGAAGTCTGTGTGGGAAATTAGAGGTGTGGCAAGAATACTCCCGGAAGCTATAATTTCGTTACTTGTGGAATCCTGCGCTACGTTTTCAATCACAAAGCACATGCACCATTTTTTATAAACTACTTTTTAAGATTATCACTTTTTCGTTATATCTTTAGTCTTACAGAAAACCAAAACCTCAAATTAGTGAATTGCTGACACACATACTTGTAATATAACACATCTCCACACTGCAATATATAGCAGAATTATTTTATTATAGTGATGATCTATTTTCAGAACATTATGCAACATATTTTCAGGGTAAAACGCTTCCTGCATTGGTGTGTGATATATGTATTATATTTTCCAACTTGATCTGTAGTACCAAGAATCTCTAGTAATAATTTGTTGCAGCCAGGGTGTATTCCTGTTACACCTTGGGTAGCTTCATTCTGTTTACTATCTGTAGAAGAAGCACGTGTTTCTATTATATGGGTCATAAAACGTTATGTATGAATAATTTGTTATTTTGATTTTGTCATTGTACACTTTTTTCCTTGATTGCTAGTCATATGCAAATATAAAACCATTTCTAATTTCACGTTGACAGAGTAACCTGTCGCCAGACTACAAAATGTCACTGATCGATGTGGGCATGGTAATTGAATCCTTAATTGGAGGAGCTTATCGTAGCAGCTATACCAGAAAGAGTTTCCGGTCTTTGTACAATAATATTTACAGAAAAAACAAGGTATTCTCTCTGCTAAACGGTCATTTATTTTGTTATTTGATAGAAAATTTAGGTTTTAGGATTACAAGATTTTTAGTGGGAACTTGCTTGCTCACGGTCATCTAGATATCTTGCAGTATTCTTCAAACTTTCCCTGAAATAACAAAAAAAATTAAAAATAAGAGACATTTCTTGCATTAAAACTGAATAGGTTCATCTCCTTTCAATTCTAATAAAAAATCTTAATGCTTAATCATTCAACATGTCTTGCATACAGTAAATGTACACCAGTATATACATGTCATACTAAAAGTCATGGTTATCACTCTCCTGTAGCAGAGTTAGTTTTGCCCAATTATATGTGGAGTTCTTACAATAGTCAAGGAGGTTACATCACCATTAGTGATGTGCCGAACACCCCCGTGTTCGGTTCAAATTCAAACTCGAACATCCGAAAAAGTTCAAATTCGAATTCAAACACAATTCGAACACAATGCAAGTCAATGGGGCTCAAAAGTTTGAAAATGAAAGTGCCCTCCAAGAGGGCATATATGCAAGATATTGGCTATAAAAAGTAAAAAAAAAACCCTGTGTTTAATCCTTTCATTCATTATGTTTCATTTTTTTTGTTTCGTGTCGTTTCGGACCGTTTTCGTTTCGTTTTTTTTTTCCAGGTGTCTTTTTCGTTTTGGGTCGTTTTGGTTTTGATTCTGGGATTCCAAATTTCGGATCGATTCGGGTCATTTTGGCGTTTGGATCATTTCAGCGATACAGTATAATTAATGCAGCATATGATTCCGCACACTGCCGGGCAGCACCTCTACAGTATAATTAATGCAGCATATGATTCCGCACACTGCCGGGCAGAACCTCTACAGTATAATAATGCAGCATATGAATCCACACACTGCCGGGCAGCACCTCTACTGTATAATTAATGCAGCATATGAATCCACACACTGCCGGGCAGCACCTCTACAGTATAATTAATGCAGCATATGATTCTGCACACTGCCGGGCAACACCTCTACAGTATAATTAATGCAGCATATGAATCCACACACTGCCGGGCAGCACCTCTACAGTATAATTAATGCAGCATATGATTCCGCACACTGCCGGGCAACACCTCTACAGTATAATTAATGCAGCATATGATTCCGCACACTGCCGGGCAGCACCTCTACAGTATAATTAATGCAGCATATGAATCCACACACTGCCGGGCAGCACCTCTACTGTATAATTAATGCAGCATATGATTCCGCACACTGCCGGGCAGCACCTCTACTGTATAATTAATGCAGCATATGAATCCGCACACTGCCGGGCAGCACCTCTACAGTATAATTAATGCAGCATATGATTCCGCACACTGCCGGGCAGCACCTCTACTGTATTAATGCAGCATATGAATCCGCACACTGCCGGGCAGCACCTCTACAGTATAATTAATGTAGCATATGATTCCGCACACTGCCGGGCAGCACCTCTACTGTATAAATGCAGCATATGAATCTGCACACTGCCGGGCAGCACTTTTACAGAGCCACAAGGGGTGGGAGATGTTTGAGCCACAAGGGTTGGGAAATGTTTGAGCCACAAGGGCTATTTTTTTTCGAACTTTTTTCGAACGGCCCGAAGAATTTGAAGTTTGCAAATTTTCGAACAGCCGATGTTCGAATCGATCCGGCAGCCCATCCCTAATCACCATTAAAGTTGACTCTTGTAGCTTCCCTACCCTTTGTGATTAACCCTTTGTGAACAATATTTATTGAATACATTGTAACGTTGCTAGTTTGTTATAAGCCTAATTTAAATCTATCTATCTAATCTTCCCTCTCTTACCATGGACATTTAGAATAGGTGGAATCTTTTGTATCAAATGTATTTGCAGATTGTCTAAAAAAAAAGCCAGAACACGTAAAGCAAGGATGTCAAACTCTGCCCCAGATGTTTCTGAACTACAACTCCCATGATCCTCTAGCCACCTATTGCATTCAAAAAATTCTGGTAATTGTATGCCATCAACATCTGGGGGGCGGAGATTGGCATTCCCGATTTAAATGATTTGAGTATTGGAACATTGGGGAAATTAATTCTGGGTGTTAGAAAATGTTAGCATGTTATTCCTGTTTAGAAAAGTCAGCAAACTTCTCCCTCCTCTCCTCAATGCCTGCACTTTACTTACCAGCTGAGTCCCTGTGTTCCAGATAACAAAATTCGACCCTGAAACATCACAGAAATGAATCAACTCGCATAACAGTGTATATTGGGATCAGAAAGGATGTAGCATCCCACTCTAACACAAAGATAATTAAGTGGGCACTTTTTAATGTTTAATGTTTAAAGAAGAAAATCTTCACTTTGTATAGAAATAATTGTTTCAGTTATTAGCATCCTATCTTTTGCTGTGTTTTTAATATCCCTATGTTTGCTAGAGGGTTACTCCGACGTCTTCCAACAACCTTGTTCAGAATTTGTCTCATCTTCCCATGAACCAGAACAGTCAAATGAATAGCAAGCTCCCATCACCGGATAATACCTTACATTCTCAGTTCTTTCGCACAGCCCAGCCTTATAAACGCAAGGTGAGCCTTCCAAGTGATACATCTATTTTAATTGAAAACATTCAACGAGGATCATGTTTCTAATCTATCATGAAAAAAATAATTCAGGGAATTAAAGCAAGAGAAAGGGAACCATCTTTGTTGTTACTCATCTAATATTTCTTATCCTGCTAGCAGTCCTACTTCGGGTGTAAAGTCACTGTGTTTTCAGACTATAAAATTATAGCAATGTTGTTTTATAGTTCAGTACAAAGAACACAGAAGTGGACATAGTTTTCATGAATCAAATGTATTACGTAATGGTGTTACATAATTTTTTGCTTTTTCCAGGTTTATGACAATTGTGTAATTCCATTTAGAATCAGGTTAAACACACGCAGAACAAATAGTTTTTCAGTTATTGCAATGTAATGAAAGGTCATTGGCAATACATGCAAGTCATAAAGATGTTTTTATGTTCTGGTACGGGTCACAGCAGTTACGCTACATGTTCTAATATCTAAAGTAAATCTGAAGCATTAGCAATCTTAATGACGTGTGTGCAAGACCAACCCTTTGCCTAAGCATTTGAAATGCTGATACATATTGATTGAGAACTATGGTATCTGCATTATTGCTGGTGTTATACTGCAATATTTTGACAACAGTCTAATATTAACCAAGAGTAAGATGCTTCATAGAAACAAATTTGTGGTCAGCATGCTGTGTCCGGAGGACCAGAATTCCATTTCTTTTCCTATGGTCAAGTTGCCGAAGGGGTTCAGTTTAAATCTTTCTTTGAAAGACTCCTGAAGCGCTCTGTATATACTTTGATTTAGAGTTTATATACTGTGTATATATATATATATACTTATTTGGGTTGTGGTGGAGGGCAAAAAATTAGATAAAAAGCCGCCATAAACAATAACCATTAAGGTTTATTATTGCAAAAGCCGTTTGCACATCACAGCAATTCAAAGAACTTCATCACAGAGCTCCTGTGCTACATTCCCCATATGCAGCAAGGAACTCTGGGTAAGACATGCAAATTCCTGTGATGTGCAAATGGCTTCTGCAATAATAAACCTTATTGGTTATAGCGTTTTATCTCACTTTTTGTCCTCCACCACAACCCAAAAATACTGATTTACCCTACGGGTCCAAGCATCCACTGCAATTGGTCATGCCTAGTAGTGATGAGCCGAACACCCCTGTGTTAGGTTCGTATCCGAACAGCCGAACGGCCGAAATGTTCGAATACGAACTCGAACACAATGTAAACCAATGGGGACCGAACACACAAAATGTGTTCGCAGTTCTCCTAAATATACCGGCGGCTGCCGGTACATTTAGGAGACCTGTGGCTGCGGCCCCCGTAACTCACCTGTCCTGTAGCTGTCCCGGCCTCCTGTTCCCCGGTCTGTCAGCTCCTCCGGTCCGTCTGGCTGTGGCTCCTCTCTGCCCCACGTCTTCATTCTGAATGATCTGATTGGGCAAAGTCCTGCGCCTGACCTGGACTTTGCCCAATCAGGGCTCTAATTCAATATTGAGCCCTGATTGGGCAAAGTCCAGGTCAGAGCTCAGCATGAAGATGAGCTTTAACCAAGCTCTGATTGGTTAAAGTCGGTACAAGACTTTAACCAATCAGAGCTTGGATAAAGCTCTGCCCCATGCCTCATCTTCATGCTGAGCTCTGATTGGGCAAAGTCCTGGCCGTGGCTCCTTTCTGCCCCACATTTTCATGCTGAATGATCTGATTGGGCAAAGTCCTGCACCTGACCTGGACTTTGCCCAATCAGGGCTCAATATTGAATTAGAGCCCTGATTGGGCAAAGTCCAGGTCAGGCGCAGGACTTTGCCCAATCAGATCATTCAGCATGAAGATGTGGGGCAGAAAGGAGCCACGGCCAGACGGACCGGAGGAGCTGACGGACTGGGGAACAGGAGGCCGGGACAGCTGCAGGACAGGTGAGATACGGGGGCTGGGGGTCGCAGCCACAGGTCTCCTAAATGTACCGGCAGCCGCAGACGCATTTTTTATTATGGAATGTCGAACAAACCGCGAACATCCCATAATGTTCGGCGTTCGCCGAACACTCGAACGGCCGATGTTCGATTTGAACTCACATTTGAATCGAACCGAACGCTCATCACTAATGCCTAGTTCCTTGTTGAGGAGGGTTCAATAAACCTGAAACAGCGCTGTCCAGGAGTGGCTTTGACCAGTTGCATAAACTTGATCTCTGCTAAAAAAAAAGTCGTCATCTAGTATGGCATTGATTGAAGGGTTCTGTGTAAAAACAGATCCAGGATGCAAAAAAGTGAGACAAAGGTCATTTACATGTTTTACCCAGAGTTCCTTGCTGCATATGGGGAATGTAGCACATGAGCTCTGTGATGCAGTTCTTTGAATTGCTGTGATGTGCAAATGGCTTCTGCAAAAATAAACTATATATACACTATATTGCCAAAAGTATTCGCTCACCTGCCTTGACTCGCATATGGATAGGTGAGCGAATACTTTTGGCAATATAGTGTATATATATACTGTGGGTATATATATATATATATATGATGTAAAGTGCTTTTAGGAATTTACGTTGGACTTTACACGAAGAACATAACATGCATGAGACACGCCAGAGGGCATTATCGCATATCACAGGATATTAACCCATTCCTGTCATTAATCAGCATGGTACAACACTCCTAGGCATTTTATACAATGTGCTTTAAGTTGTTAACATACTTCCGTGTTGAATGTATAAAGCACAAATTAGATATACAGTCAGGTCCAGAAATATTGGGACATCGACACAATTCAACATCTTTGGCTCTAAACACCACCACAATGGAGTCGGAATGAAACAAACACAATGTGCTTTAACTGCAGACTGTCAGCTTTAATTTGAGGGTATGTACATCCAACTCAGGTGAACGGTGTAGGACTTACAGCAGTTTGCAGATGTGCCTCCCACTTGTTAAGGGACCAAAGGTAATGGGACGGAATAATAATCATAAATCAAACTTTCCCTTCTTAATACTTAGTTGCAAATCCTTTGCAGTCAATCACAGCCTGAAGTCTGGAACGCATAGACATCACCAGATGCTGGGTTTCATCCCTGGTGATGCTCTGCCAGGCCTCTACTGCAACTGTCTTCAGTTCCTGCTTGTTCTTGGGGCATTTTCCCTTCAGTTTTGTCTTCAGCAAGTGAAATGCATGCTCAATGGGATTCAGGTCAGGTGATTGACTTGGCCATTGCATAACATTCCACTTCTGTCCCTTCAAAAACTCTTTGGTTGCTTTTGCAGTATGCTTTGGGTCATTGTCCATCTGCAATGTGAAGCGCCATCCAATGAGTTCTGCAGCATTTGGCTGAATGTGAGCAGATAATATTGCCCGAAACACTTCAGAATTCATTCTGCTGCTTTTGTCAGCAGTCACATCATCAATAAATACAAGCGAACCAGTTCCATTGGCAGCCATACATGCCCACGCCATGACACTACCACCACCATGCTTCACTGATGAGGTGGTATACTTAGGATCATGAGCAGTTCCTTTCCTTCTCCATACTCTTTTTGAGGCTCACCAATGGTTTACATCTTGTGGTGAACCCGCTGTATTCACTCTGGTGAAGTCTTCTCTTGATTGTTGACTTTGACACACATACACCTACCTCCTGGAGAGTGTTCTTGATCTGGCCAACTGTTGTGAAGGGTGTTTTCTTCACCAGGGAAAGAATTCTTTCGGTCATCCACCACAGTTGTTTTCCGTGGTCTCCCAGGTCTTTTGGTGTTGCTGAGCTCACCGGTGCATTCCTTCTTTTTGAAAATGTTCCAAACAGTTGTTTTGGCCGCACCTAATGTTCTTGCTATCTCTCTGATGGGTTTGTTTTGTTTCTTCAGCCTAATGATGGCTTGCTTCACTGATAGTGCCAGCTCTTTGGATCTCATCTTAAGAGTTGACAACAACAGATTCCAAATGCAAATAGCACACTTGAAATGAACTCTGGGCCTTTTATCTGCACATTGTAATGGGGGTAATGAGGGAATATCACACACCTGGCCATGGAACAGCTGAGAAGCCAATTGTTCCATTACCTTTGGTCCCTTAACAAGTGGGAGGCACATCTGCAAACTGCTGTAAGTCCTACACCGTTCTCCTGAGTTGGATGTACATACCCTCAAATTAAAGCTGACAGTCTGCAGTTAAAGCACATTGTGTTTGTTTCATTCCAACTCCATTGTGGTGATGTATAGAGCCAAAGATGTTAGAATTGTGTCGATGTCCCAATATTTCTGGACCTGACTGTACATTCACTTTAAAAGTCAAGTAAAATAACAACAGTATAACAGCAGGTTCTTCTATTTAAGTAACTAAAACGCATACTTAATTTATATAGTAAACGCTAAATCTATTTAATTTTCCAAATTATATTTTAAATAATGTTTATGAATCTTAAGGAAAAAGCAACATGTGCTCAGAAACCAAAGAAAAAACATAAAGAAGAAGTCGATACCTCCAATGAGGAAAATGAATCTCGCTTTGTCTACCCTTATAACGATCTCCTAGTATGGGCAGTATTGATGAAAAGACAAATGATGGCCATGTTCTTCTGGCAGCATGGGGAGGGGGCCATGGTGAAAGCTGTGATTGCCTGTAAGCTCTACCGCGCAATGGGACATGAAGCAAAGCAGAGCAACATGGTGGACGACACTTCAGAGGAACTAAAGAAGTACTCCAAGTATGGAAACAAACTTTTATATGCCCCTGTTTAATTAAAGTACATTTTTTTTAAAAGTCCTTTAGTAACCTAAAATACAATTCTTGCTTTCTTCAACCAAAGGTATTTAATCAATAAAGCTAAGAAACCTGAATACAAATATAGTTACTGAAAAGACTCTACATTGATCTCTGTACCTTCAATGTATGAGTGTCATCGCATCAAATATCAATCTAATAGCCCACTGTTATTTTATGCTATTTTTTTATTTCTAGAGAGTTTGGGCAACTTGCTTTGGACCTTCTAGAAAATGCTTTCAAGCTGAATGAACAAATGGCTATGAAGCTATTAACCTATCAACTGAAGAACTGGAGTAACTCTACTTGCCTGAAACTGGCTGTGTCATCAGCTCTCCGGCCTTTTGTTTCTCATACATGCACGCAGATGTTACTGACAGATATGTGGATGGGATGTCTGAAAATGCGAAAGAACTCCTGGCTCAAGGTATTCACAAAAATATATATTTATAACATAGTCCTATAATACTCTAATAAAAAACAACAAGGTGATATATTAGTGTGTCTTACAATAACGTGATGTGAGTTTTTGCTCTAGGCCTTAGTTCTCCTCTTCTCCACAAAGCAACTATGGCTGTCATACTTCTTTATTCCATACACGTCCCTTTATCTTAATCTTCCAGGTGAAATGATCATCTCTCCCTTCTACCCAAAAATGCATATTCTTATTCTGACACAATGTTCCTTATCTCTATGTTGCTTCACCTGCCAAGTTATTCATGTTCTTTTCCATCCATTCATACTAAGGGTTCCAAGTCCACGTTTAGTCAGACTTAGTTGAACACTCCTTATTTATAGACATACACAAGCTTGGAAACTGTTGCACCCCATAGAAAAGATATGCATGATGTCATTGATGGGAAAGAGAACATCCTTTATCTGAGTATATGTAGATCAACTTATTTAAAATATGATTGTTCATACATAGAATCATGTTTTGTGTTAAGTAAATGCACAGAACACATTATGAAATGTTATTGATCTGAATAATACATCATTTCCCATTACTGGTCTTTTTTGGATGAAAGCATTTAAGTTCCTGGAACAATATATAGAGGGAAGGAAAACCTGACAAGTGTATTGACAAATTCATAAGCCATTATATAATAAATAGATTTGTTAAAAAATTATAAGATAGCATTGTTTCTCAACAGTGAAAACAGTGTTATTTTATGGAAGCTCATAATCACCTTTATAATTAGTTCTAGATGAATTATACAGAGATTTCAATATGGAAAAATACTTCCATCTTGCGGGCATATAATACCTATTCTAGATATTACAAGTGATGATGGAAACATGACAATAAAACAAATATATTGCAAAAAAAAAATCTGTGGTAAAATCTATACCAGTGTTTCTCAAACCTGTCCTCGGAACCCTCAACCAGGCCAGATTTTACAGATCACCTTGGGGAAATGCAGACTGAATCCTGCAATCACTGAGCAGCAAATCAGATCCCCTGTGCTGTGCTTCAGATATCTGGAAAACCTGGCGAGGCGGAGGGTCCCGAGGACAGGTTTGGGTAACACGGATCTATACCTTTGGGCAAAAATATCCATAACACTAGCAGGTCTATTCACTAAAGGTGAAACTCAGGAGAATTGGCAGGAGAAGTGAAAATTCTAGGGGGGGTTATTCTAGGTCAAAATAAGTCAAAGAAATTCTCCCATTTATCTCACTTTCCAAATCGGCTATTTGGTCTAGATTGTTCTGTTCTCCAACCACTTCTCCTGAGTCTCACCTTTACTGAATAGACCTGTAACACTAAAATCACATTTTAATAATGCAGTAGATTTCTCATTCAATAGATTGTAAAATTACAAAAGGTTGGCAAGTTCGTTGTGCCAGCCATCATTCTCATCTTTAGTTAGACAACTCCAGTCTCTGTGTATGAGAAAGGCTACACATTTCCTCCCCAAGTACAGAATCCATTAAAACGTTCTTAATATTCTTTTAGTTCTATTGTACATAATTCCCAGCATGGTACAGGGGTTGGAATAGCTGCAATACATTGTTGGACATAGTTCCAATACATGCATGCCTGACACCTCGGGATCAGCAACCTTGGCCATCCAGATGTTTTGGAAAAACATCTCCCGTGATGCTCAGGCACTCATTAAGTTAGCAGAGCCTTTTGGGAAATGTAGTTCCAAAACATCTGGAAAGCCAAGGTTATTGATCCCTGCCTTAAACAGATTTGAGAAATGTTAGCACATGTTTGGTAGATATTAGGTTTTGTTTGTTTGCATTTTTATATATATTTTGGGTAATTTCAACCATCACATTAAGGGCACTATCACCTGGTGTGAGCTAACCCTAGCGCCAGCATGTTTTTGCATTAGCACCAGGTAAAATGAATCTAGCGCCTGGCCCACAGATCGTTTGTCTCCTGCTAGAAATGGGAAAAATCACTTAGCGCGTGGTAATTTGCGATTCATAGCGTGAGCTTACTATACTTACCGTGTCCTATACTTAACATGGGGAGCGCTAGAGATCACTTACGCAATTGTAACCAACAGATCACTTGGTGACAGCGACAATTTTTAAACGCTCGCTAGTCACAAATATTTACTTACTGCTCCACCCTGGCGCTAACTCCAAAAAAACTAAAAAATTGGTCCTCGCTCAAAACTATCAGGCAATTAACAGGCAGTTGAAAGGAATGCAGAACAGTCGTTCTCTTGGCCCCATACACCATAGTAATGGATTTAGTCAGCAATTACGCTGCTGTTGCAGTAGGCCCTATTATGATATATATGTATCCTTTATCCACATATATCCTAATTCTAATATATTGCATAATTTTAAACATTTTATGCTGGGGGTTATTCATAGTATGTAAGTGGTTGATTATTAGGGTGACTGTGTGGACCATGTTTAAAGGGACACATGAATAAGTCTTGCCCTGAAACATGTATTATTTATATGCTGCAGCAGGGAACTTATTGTCGCTCCCCTGGGCTTCCTTTTGGATTTATTAAAAGCATTGTAATGATTCTATATGCTGTTGGGTGGCATTTATCATGCAATGCCCATCAGTCTTAATTAATATATGTGTGCATATAAACATGGATGATATGGATTCCTTGGAGGATTTTAATAATACAGGGGTGTGAGGGCTCTTCGCTGGATGTGTTCATACTTATACAAGCTTGTGAGGGAAGGGGATAGGTATGGCCCAGCACTCTGCACTGGAAAAAAAAAAAATCTGTCCTGTACACCATCGCATTAGCGCTGGGTCTCAGCTCTGGTCTTAGCGTTTCCCTAGCAGGTGCTAAACGACCTTGAACACGGACTGCCTGTGGACAAGGTGATCTGTTGGTGGGTAGTCAGGCGCTACCTTTTAGCGATTCACACTAGATTTTTCCGTTAGCAATGGCGTTTTAGCTCACACCAGGTGATAGAGCCCTAAGTCAGGCAAGATACGTATTTTAATTTTTAGAATGCAAAACTACATATAAAAAAAAAAAAAATTTGGACATTCTTATTTGTAGTGTTATCATCAGTAAAGAAATTTATTTTTTGATATTTTTTCAGTTGAATTTGTGGCATTTTCGGACAAATACACTATATTGCCAAAAGTATTCGCTCACCCATCCATATGCGAGTCAAGGAAGGTGAGCGAATACGTTTGACAATATAGTGTATCTTTATATGTCTAATATCACATTGTTTCAAATTATGCTTTTAATTAACTGAAATTACTGTATTAATGTATTAGGTCATTCTGGGAATCCTGCTCCCCCCATTCATCTTTATGCTGGAGTTTAAGACTAAGGCAGAGATGTCCCATGTGCCTCAATCTCAGGACTTTTATCAGTTTACTCGGCAGAATGTTGACCCATCACCTCCGGTGACCAAAGCAGATCAGCCAACAGTAAGCGACGTCTGTCTACTGATTACCAGCTTACATGGAATGCTTTTTTCTTTCTCTGTAGGCACTGATTTTTATAGTTTAAAGTTTCTAAAGATTTGTTTTTCCTGGCTCTTCAATGACTAGGTCATCTTCATCGGGAATATTTTCAGTTTCTAGCTTGAGAAGACTGCTATATCCTTTAACCTGTCTGTTGGCTCTTAGATTGTAAACCCTTGGGCAGGGTCCTCCCTCCTGTTCCGTGTGTGTAACATGTATGTATAATTGTTATTCTGTCTCTCCCATTGTACAGCGCTAAGGAATGTGTTGGCGGTTATAAATACTTGTATCTGTAACTGTAACTGTTAGATCCAAAAAGTATCAGCTTGTGAAAATATGGAAATTCACTAAGAAGTATTGCATTACTCAAGAGTGACAAGGTTTGCTCACCCTTCACAGAGCATATTGCCTCACGGAAGAGTTTCGTTGTCATCCTGGTCTCTTGAAACAAGGCAACTTACTCTACAGGGGAGATTTAGTGACCATATCCCAGCAACATAAAAATAAATAGTTCATTGTGTTAAAAAGGCCTTCTTATGTTCAGCTTAATGAGCACTTATTACAATCTGAGTTGTGATGCTTTAACAACAAAGTGGAAAACTAATATTACATATATTTGTATGTAATATTTATATGTTTTTTTATGTTGAATGCTTTTAAATATTAGACAAATTGCATAAATGTCATGGAAACATATGTCCTATAGTGACGTAAACCTGTAGTGCATGATATGTATTATTTGAAATATATGTTTGGCAAAGCAGAAATTTCTGAGATATGTCTAAGATAAGTGGCTTGATATTTTTCTTCCAGAATTACGATGCTGAAAAAGGGTCCAAGAAACCAAGTGAAGAAAACAATTCTCCTCTCAGTGATCAAGGCAGCCTTTCACTTTCCAGGAAAATCAGTGAATTCTACAATGCTCCCATAGTCAAATTCTGGTCCCATACTGTAAGTAATGTATTTTGTGTTTGCCAACACTATACATAGGATGACTCATACCTTTCAGACCTTACATGTGCTGGAATTAAATTTGTAATTTAGGGCCTCATACCATAATAACAAAATATAGCCACATTGTACCCTTGACAGGAGGTGTCTGTGGTTTAACAACCTCCATCGGGGGAAAAGAGGCACCCTGGATCTTCCGGGCCCCTGGAGCATCTGATGTATCCATGGTGGTCATGTGGCAGAAAAATATGGACTGCTTCTCAGACTGCATGGGCGCTGACTTTTACTGCATGGCACACAAGTTAATGTGAGGGACCGTTACATGGTCTGCGTCCCACAGAAGTGCAGTCTGCATTGCTCCACCATAGGACCACCAGAAATACGTCACGGCTACTTGCAGCTGCGTCCACTGGACCACCACCGACATGAGATGTGGACCCGTCAACTCTTCTACTAATTCACCAAGGAATGAGCAGTTATTAAACAGAAATGTATAATATGTCACCTAAATAGTTTTCAAACGGGTCACCACACAAACCAAGGTTCCCATAAGATTCCTACAGTTACCAATATATAACATAAGTTCAATTAATGCAATATATAGAATGCTCTTAAGTATAATGTTGAATACAGCTTTATTATAGATGTGTATGTTAGTGTAACAATTTCAGAACATTCTTTGGTAATCCAGGGCTAAACTTCCACTAATTAATAGTATTTCACAATACAATGAGTGATACACAATTATTCTTCTGTCAAAAAGCACAACTAACTTTAATATATAGTAATATGAAGTGATTTGTAAATTAGTGTATGACATTTCACACTTTTCCCTCTATATAGCACCACTTGTCTATTTACACATACCCCCTTTCTTTAGTGGAGTGTTTCGGATGATGGGCTTTACTGTTTAATTTTTCAATAATCCGATACCTGTGATTCACAAGCCTTGTTTCAAGGGCCTAAATCAACCCTGCCGGCAATAGGGAACTGCAAAGAAAAAAATTCTGCAGGAGTTGTGAAGCCGTAGTAGCTCCCTATTGCTGCTCATTTATAAGTCAGTCACTTTATTATCTGGTCGTCTTGTAATTGTTAGGAGCTGAAAACGTAGCGGCAGTGGCACATACGCTCCTGCTATTGTTTTCTCCTGGACTCCACATAAACCTTGTGTGAGATCCAGAGTGAATATAATCTTGCGGGGATCATAGCGTGGGAGACAGCTTAATTTGCAAATCAAGCCTTCTTTGTGGATCCTCCTTTATGTCATCTCTAAATAGTCCACAAATGGAAGTCTATAACAATGCATTTCATTTTTAAGAAAACCTGAACTGTGTAAGTCAACAAGAGGTTTCTTGCACTGCTATGGCAACCTCTTATTTAAAACAGAACAGTTCCACCTCAGTCTATGGGTTTTGAGTGAGAGGATTGGGAGGCTTTGATATGTATTGATTATGCTTACACTTCCTGTTTCCTGTTCTGACCTCTGACCTGGAGACGGTTCTATTCACGTTTAATCCTCTTTCAAAAGTATTGTTCATTTTTACCAATTCTGTCTTTTCCAAATGTGCATATATATACTGTATACTTAGAAGATATCATTGGAATTATGACTAAAAGTCACCATTTGCTTACTTGTATTTTGCTTAACATAGATGGCATACTTGGCGTTTCTCATGCTGTTCACATACGTAGTCTTGGTGAAAATGCAGCCAACGCCCAGTGTCCAGGAGTGGGTGGTTATTCTATACATGTTCACTAATGCAATTGAGAAAGTCAGAGAGGTGAGTAATATAATCCTAAACAACAAATCATATCAGTCCCGTCCTCAACTCCTCCTACTTGGGTGGCAGCATAATCAGTCAATATTCAGCCCCCCTTAATCAAAAAAACATACAAAAAAAACCACCAACTGCACTTTGAATCAGCATTAATGGACAGCACATCATTGGTGAGAAGAAAGACTTTGCTTCCCCTGGTTCACCTGACTGCATGTCACAGCTACACAGTAACTAAAAATTAGGGACTGAAAACTTGAAAATTGTCAATATTATTGGGGACTTGCCAACTTTACCCATACTACATCACCTCATCAGTAGATATTATTGCACAATTTTGCCTCATTTACCTGTAATTTAAGGTCTGTCAGCTACATTGGGAATTTGTTACTGCAACTGCTAAAATGTTTAATATATTAGATAGTAAGGGCTAAATTACAATCCCTGCATTAAAACGGGGGCGGTTGGGAGAAAAAAACTGTACCCACAGTTTTCCCCCTACCGCCCCCGTTTTAACTGGGGATTACAATGCAGGCGCAAAATGCTGCCTGCATTGGTAGCAGGCGCTGCGCCCCAGGAGGAGCGCAGCCACTCGATGGAGTCCATAGGACTCCATTGAGCCAGACGCCAGAGGTCACATGACCAGCCGGATCTCGCCTCGCCGGTCAGCGTATTGATACGCAGGAGAGACTGGGGGGACTTTTTCCCCCAGTCTTTCCCTGCTCCCGCCGGACGGAGAAGGCAGACAGAGCCGCAGTCCTCACCGCAGGACAGGAGGTGAGTATACGATTCATTTTTTGTTTTTTTAGGCTGGTGTTAACGGATTATGCAGAAGCAAAATCTGTTAACACCAAGTCCTGGCTCTAGTTAACTTTTCGCTAACCAGAGCCTGACGTTAATCAGCGTTAGGACTTTGTAATCCTAACGCTGATTAACCCTTTGCGCTCCCCATTTTAAGCATAGGGAGCGCAAAGTACAGTAACCTCGCACTGAATAGCGCAAGGTACCAAACACTAATGGGTTACTTAACCCGTTTGGATTGTAATATGCGGTAGACACCGCGGCTAACGATAATGCTCACGCACGTGAGCGCTACCGTTAGCAACAAGAATGTAATGTGGCCCTCAGTTGTCTCTTCCACATTAATTCTTTCCTATTCTTCACTCAGATTTTTATGTCAGAGCCTGGGAAATTCAGCCAGAAAGTGAAGGTGTGGTTGAATGAATACTGGAATCTGACTGATACCATGGCCATCATCTTGTTTGTGACAGGCTTTGGCCTGCGATGGGCCGACCCTCCACTCCAAACAGCTGGTCGGATCATTTACTGTCTGGACATTATATTTTGGTATACACGCCTTCTAGATTTCTTTGCTGTGAACCAGCAAGCTGGTCCTTACATCACCATGATTGGAAAGATGGTAAGTATCAGTGATATAGTAAAGGCCGTTCAGAAATTAAATACAATCATGTTTATGAACAAATATGTTTTCAGTAAACTGTAATTTGGCAGGTTACATCTTAACCAAGTATAGCCCCAGACTGTGTGCCAGCAAGTACAAACTCACAAAAAAGAGCAACACAATCCCAAATACAACTGGCTTAGTCCAGTAGCTAAAGATGGGGGTAACCCTAAATAATTCACATGCAGAACAGTGGATACTGTGCTAAATTCACAAAAAACAATAAAATTTGAATTTTCTTAAACAAATCCAAAGATATTATTGGTTGTGAACAAAAGACAGAAACATCAACAGATTACAAACAGACAAAAGAACACCAAAAATATTAAAAACAGTGTACCAATATGAGAAGTATACAAAGCGACATAGGTGGTGTAACAATGCAGGAACTCCTACGTTCACAAGGTTGTTAATCCTCAGTCTATCGCCACTGATTATCTATTCTGACTCTGCCCTACACCCGGTTCACTGCTACTACTACTTCACCATAATAAATCCTTATCAAGACGAGCGGTGAGTTTTTCTGCATATGTCTCTGTAACCACTCTGATAATATTCCTGAGGATGCCAGTAATTATGGCGAAACGCCAGGAGTAATGGCGTGAAGTTTTCTTTTCAGTCACGCTATGGTAATTCATTCCTGTGGGGTAAGCTGAACTTTGAGTGCTCTCAGCATTCTTCTTCTTTATATATATCTTGATCTGAATGGGCTTTTGTTGGGCCTATCCGATATTATAATTTTGGTGGCCTCTTGGATTAGTTCGAAAAGTACAGAGAGAAGAGAAAATCTATTACTGTGGACAGGGCGGATTAAGGCTCACTGGTGCCCTAAACACTGACAAATCTTGGTGCCCCCTCCTTTCCCCGCTGACCCAGTCCATTTTAGTTGTTGACCTGTCTGACTAGACATACAATGCAGGGTGCAGCAGTACAAAAATTTATTCTTATGACAACATAAAATACTGTACAAACTAAGCCAAGCTTAGACTACATAAAGTTCTACAAAAATGCAATACAACATCTACAGTCAGGTCCAGAAATATTGGGACATCGACACAATTCTAACATCTTTGGCTCTATACACCACCACAATGGAGTTGGAATGAAACAAACACAATGTGCTTTAACTGCAGACTGTCAGCTTTGATTTGAGGGTATGTACATCCAACTCAGGTGAACAATGTAGGACTTACAGCAGTTTGCAGATGTGCCTCCCACTTGTTAAGGGACCAAAAGTAATGGGACAGAATAATAATCATAAATCAAACTTTCCCTTCTTAATACTTGGTTGCAAATCCTTTGCAATCAACCACAGCCTGAAGTCTGGAACGCATAGACATCACCAGACGCTGGGTTTCATCCCTGGTGATGCTCTGCCAGGCCTCTACTGCAACTGTCTTCAGTTCCTGCTTGTTCTTGGGGCATTTTCCCTTCAGTTTTGTCTTCAGCAAGTGAAATGCATGCTTAATGGGATTCAGGTCAGGTGATTGACTTGGCCATTGCATAACATTCCACTTCTGTCCCTTCAAAAACTCTTTGGTTGCTTTTGCGGTATGCTTTGGGTCATTGTCCATCTGCACTGTGAAGCGCCGTCCAATGAGTTCTGCAGCATTTGGCTGAATGTGAGCAGATAATATTGCCCGAAACACTTCAGAATTCATCCTGCTGCTTTTGTCAGCAGTCACATCATCAATAAATACAAGAGAACCAGTTCCATTGGCAGCCATACATGCCCACGCCATGACACTTCCACCATCATGCTTCACAGATGAGGTGGTATGCTTAGGATCATGAGCAGTTCCTTTTCTTCTCCATACTCTTCTCTTCCCATCACTCTGGTACAAGTTGATCTTGGTCTCATCTGTCCATAGGATCTTGTTCCAGAACTGTGAAGGCTTTGTTAGGTGTTGTTTGGCAAACTCTAATCTGGCCTTCCTGTTTTTGAGGCTCACCAATGTTTTACATCTTGTGGTGAACCCTCTGTATTCACTCTGGTGAAGTCTTCTCTTGATTGTTGACTTTGACACACATACATCTACCTCCTGGAGAGTGTTCTTGATCTGGCCAACTGTTGTGAAGGGTGTTTTCTTCACCAGGGAAAGAATTCTTTGGTCATCCACTACAGTTGTTTTCTGTGGTCTCCTGGGTCTTTTGGTGTTGCTGAGCTCACCGGTGCGTTCCTTCTTTTTGAGAATGTTCCAAACAGTTGATTTGGCCACACCTAATGTTCTTGCTATCTCTCTGATGGGTTTGTTTTGTTTCTTCAGCCTAATGATGGCTTGCTTCACTGATAGTGGCAGCTCTTTGGATCTCATCTTGAGAGTTGACAGCAACAGATTCCAAATAGCACACTTGAAATGAACTCTGGGCCTTTTATCTGCACATTGTAATTGGGGTAATAAGGGAATATCACACACCTGGCCATGGAACAGCTGAGAAGCCAATTGTCCCATTACCTTTGGTCCCTTAACAAGTGGGAGGCGTATCTGCAAACTGCTGTAAGTCCTACACCGTTCACCTGAGTTGGATGTACATACCCTCAAATTAAAGCTGACAGTCTGCAGTTAAAGCACATTGTGTTTGTTTCATTCCAACTCCATTGTGGTGGTGTATAGATCCAAAGATGTTAGAATTGTGTCGATGTCCCAATATTTCTGGACCTGACTGTATTTTAAGGAGCCCTAAAAAGACACCCACACACCCTGATTACTTCTATCCTATGGTTTTGATGTCATCAGACATGTCTGAACCATGATGATCATTGCCCAATTAGTTGCATCTGACTGAGAACATAAATGGTAAATATACCTTTTTTGAATCTCTGCTTTGAAGCCCTGTTTTGATGAATCTGAAGACGTTCCCTTACTTAAGGCCCTATCACCTTAACATTAGCGCTCACATAAGTGAGTGTTAGTGCTAGGTTAACTGAGGTTAACGCACCATGTCCATATCACATACCGAACGCTAACGAGTTAAAAAAAACCCATTAGGGCATCAGTAATAGTGGTTTATATCACAAGCTTTCTGTACTTTGTGCTCCCTATGCTTAACATGGGGAGCGCACAGAGTAATTATTGTTAGGAATACAAAGTCCTAACGCTAATTACACACCGCTGCGGTAACTAAAAATTTAACAACAGCTCTAAGCTGATGCTAACTGATTCCGCTTCTGCTGAATCAGTTATCACCAGCTCAAAACCCCCCAAAAAATCAGATACTCACTTCTCATCCCACAGCACGAACGGTGGCCCGATCTGCCGCTTCTGGCTGCGGCGGCAAAGTGCGACTGGGGACAAAAAATTTCCAGTCTCCCTCCATGAATCACTCCGCGGCACTGCATTATCTCGCGAGAGCGAGATCCTGCCTGTCACTTGGCCCGGCAGCAGAACCCTCAATGGAAGTCTATGGACTCCAGGTGGTGATACTCATGACGGTGCGATAGCACTGCGGTGAGTATCCAAGAGGGTTAACGGTCGTTACGGCGCAGGCTGCTGAATTCAGCACCTGCCTCGTAATATGGCGTTAAAATGTGGATTCAAAGGGGAAACCTGCCGGTGCAGGTTTTCCCATTAGCATCCCCGATTAAGTACCAGGGGCTTGATAGAGCCCTTAGTGTCCCATTCAGCATTTTGCTGCACCATGCCCACTTGTCAGCACCAGCTGTTCAAATTATGCTTGGCATCTGGAAAGTGTTCTTGACCATAAAAGTCTTAAATATGGCATTTTGTCATGAAGTGGAGTACTCCAAAGCAAAACACAAAAAATAGCCATTTTTTTGCCCAGGTAACATATGGACATATAACAAAAACAAATAGAGGAAGACTATATAACAAGTAATCTTTATACTCATAATAAAAGTAAAGTTTGTATTTCTTTGTAGAGTGCCAACATTTTTAGGGATCTGTACAAAGTGCACAACTGTTATAGCAGAGTAATTACCATTGCAGCCATGGAATTTTTCTGTTGATTAATAGGAACTTTGCACTGTAACTGCTCTTTTGGGAGCTGTTCTTTTTTTTTTCTTTTCAATTCTGTCCTTATTGTGAAAAATTAATGGTTGGAATGGAATCATGACCTGGATGTATAGTGTATATGTTACCAAAATAATACATTCTCAAAAAAGATTAAGGCTGGGGTCAGACCAGCGCACTTTTAACGTGCGTTCTGGCGCACATAATTACGGCCGCACTAGCAGCAGATGACAGGCAATGACGGCCAATATACGATGTACAGCCGCACAAAAGTCCGGCCGTGCAACGCAAGTGGAATTTGAACGCATTTTTCTGAGAATGCTGAACCGCTAGTACTGACGTACTGAGTGCGCAGCTGCGGCATAGCGGCGTGTTTGCGTCATTAGGAGATGTCAGACACTGCTAATGTCCAGCCTACATAACGTCCAGACGCAAAAAGAGTTTTATTGACGATCCGTACAAAATCACGCCCGAAAATGCGCGTCGTCTGACCGTTTTTGCGCATCCCGTGAAAAAATACATTAATGCGTTCGGACGCACTTTTTCACGTTCGCGGGGAAAAATGCTTTCGTCTGACCCTAGCCTAAAACGTGTCTTCAAAAATTTCTCTTTAGCACGAAACCCCAAGATGAAACCATTTCACAAGACTGATGACCCTTCTAATTTATCATTGCATCAACATGATGCTGGCTGTATTTATTCATGTTGTATGTTTCGTATTTCAGACATCAAATATGTTTGGCATTGTGATTATCATGGCTATTGTGTTGCTAGCTTTTGGTGTATCTCGGAAAGCAATTCTGGCTCCAAATGAAGCTCCTTCTTGGACACTAGCTCGGGATATTGTATTCCAGCCATACTGGATGATGTTTGGTGAAGTTTATGCTTCAGAAATAGATGGTATGTTAATCTTTTTAAAATTATTATGTTTAATTACTTATATATCAAGTCGATTGACAGTCCAACACCGAGACATGGAGCTTGGCTTGGTTGGGTTGGAGACAGATACTGGAGTGGATATAGACCTAAGATCCTTCCAGAGGTCAGCTGATTTTTGCAGAATGCTAGTGCTTTGCCAGTTGGATTGATTTTATGTTCTACCATTTGGTCTGGACAGCCACAGTGCAGGTCTTAAATAGTAAGACAACAAAAGAAACAAACGCACCTGGCTAAAAGGCCAATATGTATGATAAGGGAGAAAACCCTAACAGCATTAAAGGGATTAAACCCACTGAGTATACCAAGTAAGAAAACAATGGGAAGCCTAGGCTTCTCCACTGTGCTGGGTGCATAAAGAAAGAATAAAAACTAAACAGCCTTTATTGAGATAAACACAAAATAGTTTATTTCACGTTTATTTCAATAAAGGTTGTTTCATTTTTATTCTTTCTTTATGCACCCAGCCTAATGGAGAAGCATTCAAACAAGTTCTGCTGGCTCATTGAACAGTTGGACTAGAATTCTAGTTATTCTCGTCATGCCTGGAATAGCCACCTTTCCTTTTTATAATTTCAAAACACAAAGGTTTCTGACTTTCCGGTGCTATCGGTGGACAAGGGAAGTGTATATATGCATTCCTCATGTACTCAGTTATTCTCCGCCTGCGTATGAATAATTCAATGTCTTAATGAGAACTGGGCCCTCCTCATTCTCTTTGAGCTTGTGTTCCCTTCTGACATTGTGCCAAAAACATTCATTTTCATGCAGTGATTACACTGGAGTGATAAGGAACATCAAGGATTGGATTATATAATTATGATAATGTACCATAGATCACATCATTTTGTTTTCTTCGTGCTCACTTGCTATTTCAGTTTATGATTATGCTAGCTCTGCATCCCATGTTTCAAATAAACGCTATGCTGTTTTTTTCTATGAACGTTATGTGGTAGCGATGAGGCTATATAATAAGTGATTAATGTCTCTAGTATTTCTTTCAAGATTGTAAAGAAAATCCAGATTGCCCCACTGGTTCATTCATCACTCCATTCCTTCAAGCTGTCTACCTCTTCATCCAATACATCATCATGGTGAACCTGCTGATTTCTCTCTTTAAGTAGGTATCAACTTTATATTCAGGCCCGTGTAGAAATAACATTTAGAAGTAAGGGACTACTGTCAGGGGAAGCAGAGCCTCACCTGTCACAAAACCCAAATGCTTCCCATCCCTACGTCACATCTCTGGCCTTTATTCAAACTAGAGATATGAAACCGCAACATTCTTTCCCAGCCCCCCCTTCTGCAACCTGTCAGAAACTGAATAGAGTGCAAAACTCAGAGGGCCACTAAGGCTGATCGTGTTGTTGATGTCCAGAAACATCTGTACAACAAAAAAGCGATACAGGTCCTGGTGCTTCTTTACTAGACGTGTTGAACAAATGTGTCCAATGGAAAAACATCAGCTGTCACATCTGAGAGAGCATCGGACACGCCACCTAATGTCAGACCAGACACAAAATCATTTAACAATAACTTAGGCAGCCTGTAATATTGTCTGTTTGCGGCCGCAGAACTTGAGCTGCTAGTGTTAACAAGAAGGATCATTATACTTAATAGCTCACTCGTTAATGATAATGACTCAAGTGGTATAGGGCCTATAATTTATAAGTGCGTAAAATCTGAATTGGTTAGATTAGATCTCCTTCAGGAATTAACCTTGCCCTGCTAGGATGAAGAATTAGGCTTGTGCACCGATTTTTTTTTTTCGGTTCGATTCGGTTCGACTTGTTCGGATGTTTAAACTTTTCGATTCGGCTCGTTTCGACCAATTTCTGTTTCGATTCGGTTCGGTTCTTTTTTCGTGTACATTTTTTTTTCGGAATATCGAACATTTTTCGTATTTTCGTGTCACTTTGCTCGTTTTTTGTATCGACTTTTTGGAAATTTCGGAAATTTTCATTTTTTCGGAACTTCTGTTCTCCTCGTTTCAAAGTGTCTACGATAATTCTGGCGATTCTATCGTATTTTTTTTTATTAAATAAAGATCAAATCATGAATAGAGCAAAAATAAATTTCGATTTGACATATTTCAAGTCCATTCGAAAATTCCGAAAATATCTCGTTTCGGCTCGGAAAACTTTTCGGATCTGACATTTTCGGATCTAAAAATTTTCGGAAAATCGGCCGCATCCGAAAACACGAATCGGGAAATTTCGTGAAAATTCCGAAATTCCGAAACCCGTTGGTTTGAAGAATATGTTTCACAACTGAGCCATAAATGAGCATTGTAGAGCCAAGTCTCTCATGTGATCTCCAGTTTATATATTGCATGCAAATTATGTATTATGAAGTGGACAGTCCTATTGAGACATCTTCTCATTCCATGCAGCATCTTTCAAGACAGAGTTTCCACTTACAAGGACATGACACATCTAATACTTTTCTTTTGCAGTAATGTGTACATGGAAATGAAAGCCATCTCCAGCAAGCTATGGAAATACAATCGATACCGCTACATCATGACTTATTACGAGAAGCCGTGGTTGCCCCCTCCTTTAATATTGCTGAGCCACATCTTCCTTCTTGTCAACTGTCTTTGCCACAAGCGGTCACAGAGTGAAACTGACCAGGATGAAGGAGATGATGGATTGAGTAAGTAGTCTTGGAATTAGAGTAACACAGGACATTGCACTTGCAATACAATATGTCATTAAATTGCAGCTTTCAGAATGAATCCAGTTGGCACTGCCTAACTGATAAGAAATCCTCACATCTCCATTTGGCAGAAGAAAATAACCTGATGGTCTTGAAGATAACAAACCAGATTTACTATCTCATATAATGTTTATTTGCATGGGAACGACAATCAATTGATCTACTTTAAGTTCTCTTTAAGTCATTTAAGTTTGATTTTGCAGTCAGTGTCTTCGGGATCGATGGAGTATCCAAAATATTAGGTTATAAATATTTAAATAAATTTTAAAAAATGGTGAGTACTAGGAATTCCAAGTTCTAGACACACACCAGGGCATGCAAAGTATATTGGTTAGAGGGATGCTGTTTACTATTATTGAAGCAGGCCTGCTTCCCTTCTTTTTCTTTAGATAGTCCTTTACCTACTGGATTAACTCAGCCAAGCCACCAGTTTGAACCACTAAACTGGGTTACTAGGTGTTACACTTAGTTTAAGATGTACACGTGTAAACAAACTACTAATCTTAAACTAAGTGTAACACCTAGTTCAGTCTCTGCAAAGACTTCCCTCTCTTGTTTGGGATTTTTACCACTTTTCCCTCCTTTTTGTGTATTCATTTTGTCACGGTTCCAAGATCCCACCACGCAGTACTTAACACCACACACTCCACAGAGCCCAGAAGCTACCAACAGAGTAGCCGTGAAAGATCTCTGTCTGGTCCTTAGAATTGGCCAGGTAAACTAGCTAGACAGAAAGGGTTAACAACACGGAGAGTAGTCAGCTGAGCCAGAATCAGGAATACAGAGTTCAGAATGGTCAAATGGAATAGCCGGGTCGATATCAGAGCAGTGGCGTAGTACAAGAAAATGGTCTGGGGCAACAGAAGGCAGAATAGTCAGAAACAAGCAGAGGTCAATAACGGGTTAATTCAATATAGCAGTCAGGTACAAGGAGCTCAGGTATGGATAACCACGATCTGGCAACTGCTGAGAATACACTGAGGTTTTTAAAGACCTACACCAGACCACGCCCCCCCCACTCAAGCCGCGCCTCATGCAACCACCTCCCTGTCTGTCTCCATTTAAAACGGGCATTGGTCAGCGAGCAGCATCAGACATGCTGCCCTCAAGCACACAGGTAGGGCTGGAAGCTCCCAACGTTACAGTACCCCCTCTCCACGGGAGGCCACTGGACGACCAACAGGACGAGCGGCAGGACGACCACCAGGGCGATAGGGGTGTGAGGCATGGAACGCCCTGACCAACCTAGAGGCAGACATGTCGGAAGCTGGAATCCAGGACCGGTCTTCTGGACCATAACCCACCCAATCGACCAAGTACTGCAGAGCGCCCCTGCACAGCCTAGAATCCAAAACCCCCTAACCTCATACTCAGATTCACCATCAACCTGAATAGGTGGAGGAGGAGGAACGACCCGCGTGTACCTGTTACACAACAATGGCTTCAGTAGGGAGGTGTGGAAGACGTTGTGCATGCGAAGATGTTTAGGAAGGGCAAGAGCATAAACCACAGGATTAACACGGCGAATGATCCTATATGGACCTATAAACCGAGGTGCCATTTTCATAGAAGGCACCCGCAACTTCACGTTCCTAGTGGACAACCAAACTCTATCCCCCACGTTATAGGAGGGAGCTTGTAACCTATGCCTGTCAGCCTTGCGTTTCTGGACAGCAACATTGCGCTCCATATTTTCTCAAATCTGTCTCCAAATCTCTTGCAGTTGAGTGAGATGGTCATCAAGAGCCGGGATGACCTGTTCAGTAAACTGAAGCGGTAGAGCCGGAGGGAAAAAACCATAGATGGCAGAAAAAGGAGAGTGGCCAGTGGTCTCGTTAACGGCGTTATTACGTGCATACTCAGCCCAGGGCAACAACTCCGACCAATTGTCTTGTTGTTGTGTGGTAAAGCAACGTATGTACTGCTCGAGACCCTGATTTGCCCTCTCTGCTGCCCCATTGGTTTGTGGATGATATGCTGAAGAGAAGGCCAATCGCACCCCCATCTCTGCACAGAAACCCCTCCAGAAACGAGAGACGAACTGGGCTCCTCTGTCAGAGACTATTTCAGACGGAACCCCATGTATTCGTACAATCTCTCTAGCAAATACAACCGCCAGTTCTTTGGCTGTAGGAAGCTTAGGTAGAGGGACAAAATGAGCCATTTTGGAGAAGCGGTCTACAACTGTCAGAACCACAGTATGACCCTTTGACTTCGGCAAGTCCACAATAAAATCCATAGATAGATGAGACCAAGGCCCCTTAGGCGTGGGTAAAGGCTGCAATAGACCGACAGGCAAGGATTTACTGGTTTTGCTTCTGGCACAGACTTGACAAGCCAAAACAAACAGACGTACGTCCTGTCGCATGGTGGGCCACCAGAACTGTCTGGAGATACTGGTAAGAGTCTTAGTAATACCAGGATGACCTGCTGGTTAGAATCATGAAACATTATGAGTAATTCTTGTCTTTCCTTTTCAGGTACAAACAACATATCTGGAGGCTTGTCAGGTGGAGCCCCTACTTGAACTGCCTGGAGGCGTTCCAGGAAAGGCGAGGAGACAGACAAGACTGTGGAAGCCACAATACGTTCAGGAGGAACTATAGGATTGTGGTCTTGTGTATTAGATTCATACGGGTCATATTGACGAGATAAGGCATCAGCCTTTACATTGCGGTCACCTGGTCTGTAAGTCAATACAAAATTAAACCGAGACAGTAGCAATGACCACCTGGCCTGTCTCGCGTTCAAACGTTTAGCATCCCTGATGTACGTAAGGTTCTTATGATCAGTAATTATCAATAAAGGGTCAAGAGTACCTTCCAACAAATGTCTCCACTCTGATAGGGCAGACACAATAGCAAGCAATTCTCTGTTACCGATATCATAATTGCGTTCTGCTGGTGATAATTTTCTTGAAAAGAACCCACAAGGATGTAGAGGTTTTCCTGGAGACTCTCTTTGAGACAGGACAGCCCCAATGCCTATCTCGGAAGCATCAACCTCAAGAACAAACGGAATCCTGGGATCAGGATGCCGTAACACAGGAGCGGAAGTGAAAGCTTGTTTGAGGGCTTCGAATGCTTGTTTGGATTGAGAAGACCAGATCTGGTTCTTCAGACCTTTACGTGTCATATTAATGATAGGGGAGGCTACAGCGGAATAATTCTTGATAAATCTCCTATAATAGTTGGAAAACCCCAGAAACCTCTGTATGGCCTTGAGACCTTGAGGGAGAGGCCATTCTGAGATGGCCGTGAGTTTAGAAGGATCCATCTCAAAACCTTCTGGAGTGATAATATACCCAAGGAATTTCACAGTAGTAACGTCGAATAAACACTTCTCTAGTTTGCAATAAAGACCATTGTCCAGTAATTTTGCTAATACCTGTCTGACATGTGCATGGTGGGTTTTCAGATCGGGAGAGTAAATCAATATATCGTCTAGGTATACTATAACAAAGGTTTGTAAGAAATCTCTGAGCACATCATTAATAAAATCCTGGAATACCGCTGGAGCATTACAAAGACCGAAAGGCATGACCAAGTATTCATAATGCCCACTCCTGGTGTTAAATGCTGTTCTCCACTCATGCCCCTCTTTTATACGTATCAGGTTGTAAGCTCCTCTTAAATCAAGTTTTGTGTATACTGCTGACCCCCTTAACCTGTCGAACAGTTCTGATATGAGAGGGATAGGGTACACGTTCTTAATGGTGATCTTGTTAAGCCCCCTATAATCGATACACGGGCGTAAATCTCCCTCTTTTTTAGACACAAAAAAGAACCCAGCCCCTGCTGGAGAAGAGGAACGTCGGATAAAACCTCTCTCCAAATTCTCCTTTATGTACTCTTCCATAATTTGGTTCTCCTTTATGGAAAGAGGATATACTTTGCCTCGAGGAGGCATGGTACCAGGATGAATATCTATGGCACAATCATATGGTCTATGTGGGGCAGTTTCTCTGCCTCTCTTTTATCAAATACAGCCCTGAGGTCGGCATATTGGTCAGGAACCTCTGTAGACAATGGAGGAGCTGTGGGTGTGTTCAGGGCACCGACATGCTGAATGGGTATTAAACAAGTCCCAAAACAAGCAGGACTCCAAGACAGTATCTCTCCCTTAGCCCAATCAATAACAGGATTATGTTCCACCAACCAAGGGAAACCAAGTACAACAGGATTGGAAGGTGAATGGATAACTTGTAATATGATTTCTTCTTTATGCAAGAGACCAGTGGTAAGAACCACTGTAACCGTATCGTGAGTAATCCTAGGGCAGGATAATAGTCTGCCGTCTATGGCTTCGACGGCTAAGGGTGTCTCTCTTACAACCAGAGGTAGAGAAATGGAAGAAGTGTAGTTAACATCGATAAAGTTGCCAGCAGCCCCAGAATCCAAAAAAGCGGTAGTATGTGTGGTCTTGGTCTCTCAAGCCAAGGATACTGGTAACATAAGTTTAGTGTCTTTGACAGGAGACATGCACGTCACACCCAAGGCCTGTCTCCTCAGCTGCCTTAGGTGCGGTAGTTTTCCGGCTTATCATGCATCTTAGGACGAGTAGGACATTGAAATCGTACATGTCCCCCCAAACCACAATACAGGCACAATCCCTCACGAAAACGCCTTGTTCTCTCTTCCTCTGTGAGCCTAGTACGGCCTAGTTGCATAGGCTCAGAGGGAGGAGATAACTCTCTTGGTGGTGCCTGAAAGACAGGGGCCAACCTAGGTAACGGTCTCTTGGGCTTCTCTCTTGGAGTCCTTCTGTCCCTTATCTGATTATCCAGATCTATACAATAATCAATGAGTTCACACAATACCTCAGGTAGATTACGTGGAGCCAATTCATGCATCAATGACTCTGATAACCCCTCCATAAAAGCCAGAACCAGTGTCTCATTTGTCCAGTTCACATCAGAGATCAAGGTTTTAAATTCTATGGCATAATCAGAAACAGTCCTGTTCCCTTGACGTATGCGGAACAAGTATTTGCCAGCTACCGTGGCCTTTCTGGTAGGATTAAATGTACGTTGTAACTCGGCTATGAATGCTTTATAATCCCGTATGATAGGCTTCTCTGCCTCCCATAATGGAGTCGCCCATGTCAATGCTCTGCCAGACAGATGATTAATAATGAACCCCACTTTGGCAATGTCAGAGAAAAACATCTGTGGATTTAATTTAAAATGAATATCCACATGGACCAAAAATCCCCGGCACTCTGAGGGAGTACCGTCAAACCTCATAGGAGCGGTCATGTGTACCTGGGATGTCTGAACGACCGGGGACACAGGTATATCAAGCGGGGGTGCAACTCCAGCTGGTTCCAGGTGAGCCGTACGAGTCAGGATAGTTTGTAAGGCAATAGCAAACTGATCCATCCTATGATCCTGCTCATCCTGTCTGGATACAAAGTTAGCCAAGTGCTGTGTTAAGTCTGCGGGATCCATAGTGGCCAGATCGTAATGTCACGGTTCCAAGATCCCACCACGCAGTACTTAACACCCCACACTCCACAGAGCCCAGAAGCTACCAACAGAGTAGCCGTGAAAGATCTCTAACTGTCTGGTCCTTAGAATTGGCCAGGTAAACTAGCTAGACAGAAAGGGTAAACAACACGGAGAGTAGTCAGCCGAGCCAGAATCAGGAATACAGAGTTCAGAATGGTCAAATGGAATAGCCGGATCGATATCAGAGCAGTGGCGTAGTACAAGAAAATGGTCTAGGGCAACAGAAGGCAGAATAGTCAGAAACAAGCAGAGGTCAATAACGGGTTAATTCAATATAGCAGTCAGGTACAAGGAGCTCAGGTATGGATAACCACGATCTGGCAACTGCTGAGAATACACTGAGGGTTTTTAAAGACCTACACCAGACCACGCCCCCCACTCAAGCCGCGCCTCATGCAACCACCTCCCTGTCTGTCTCCATTTAAACCGGGCATTGGTCAGCGAGCAGCATGAGACATGCTGCCCTCAAGCACACAGGTAGGGCTGGAAGCTCCCAACGTTACACATTTTAATGCATTCAATTAAACAAAAGATAAATCCAGGTAAAGTATCCATGTAATTGGGCAGACTAGATGGGCCGAAAGGTTCTTATCTGCCGACATTTTTCTATGTTTCTACGTTTCTAAGTTATGTTTTAGATTTCTAGATTTTAGGTTCAAGTCAGCCATTCACCCCCTTTTTTGTGTTTGTATTACGTTCAAATTACCCCCATGCCAGTTTGATGAATGACTGATGCTGTGATGACAAACCCATTTTGGGGTGTCCACCCCCCCTATTCCTTGTACTATGTGATCCCAGAAAGATGGTTGTGACAGAAGCCCCTCCACCGTTTAAGAGACTATTGGGGAATTGGTGGACCTTTCAAAAATATTTAGCTTTTAACTGTTTAAAACATCCGCCAGCTAACTAAAGATTGCTGATCTCTGTGTGTTCTTCCCATGTGTATTTATTGTAGAGTCTCCTGTTGTGTATATGGTGTACACATTCCTTCTATTAACTAACCCCTCTTTGTATAGCGCAGATCTCTGTATTACTATCCTCTCTGTACAGTGTAATTATCTCTAACAGAAGATATTCCTTTGTTTTACCTGGGACCCCCCTATTCTCCTCCCAGGAGGTCCCATTGTTTGCATTTATTTGATTTGTGGTGTTATCTGTTTGGTTGTATCATGAAGGGGGTTGTTCCTTGCCTGGGTAGCTGTGTCTGTGTGAATAAACTAGTCAGTCTGCTTTTTGGATTTCAATGGTGTGCCTCCTTCTTTCAACTGCGGTTAAAGTTTGGTTGGGCTGTTAGGGAAGATTCTCCAGTGAAGGTGGAGACTGTGTTACATGGAAGAGAGCCTGTGGACAGAGGTACTCAGTTAGAGTACAGTCGCTTCGTCACAGATGCTTTCTGCATTACTTCAGTTTGGTTGCAATCCTTTACTTTTCTGCTATTTTTGTTACATCTCACTATACAGCCAATGTTTATTCTAGCTCTTAAAGCCATACGTTCTCTCCATTCCAGAGCAGGTATTCGCTGACAAATCATTCAGGGTTATTCAAAGAGATCCGAAAGGTAATCGACCACTGAAATTCAGCATACGGTTACCTTTCCTGGCCATTCGGCTATCCAGAGAGCAGGCAGTTCGTCAAATGTTGGCGAATTGCCTGCACATACGGTGCCTGTTCGAGGGCAGTGAAATCCCCATAGAGAAGCAATGCTTAATCTATTCAGAGAACAAAAACCATCAGTGAAAAGTTGCTGAAATGCCCTGCTGTTCGGTGGTTTCATTCCACAGGTTTATTCAGGCGAATTCCATAGGCTTCAATGTTAAAAATATTCTCGTTTTAATTAAATATCTAATAAACCGTTGATTATAATATTCTGCAGTAAAAAGTCTCTTTACCTATAGACTTCTTTTAGGATCTCTTAGGCATTTTTCGGGATTTTTTTCCAAAAACATTTTTTCAGTTAATTTTTTAAAATCGTTTTTTCTTTTTTCTGTAAGAGACCTTCTTGTCATTCATTGGCTCTTATATGTAAATTTCAGATATTTTCGTTCTGTAGTTTCTTTGCAAACAGCGTTTTGCTTTTCAAACATTCAAGCGTACTGTATTTTTGTTTTCACTCCATTCGTCTGCGGTATCGGCTTTTTCCGGTGGCTGCTCTGCGCTGTGATAGGCGGTTGCTTGGGTTTCTCCGGCGTGTTCAGTGGGTTAATCCAGATGTTTTTGCGGGTTTCGGTGAGCGTACGCTGGGTTTTGCGGTGAGTGTTCGGCGGGTTTGCGGCGACTTTTCCCTGCACTACGACAGCCCTGTGGTGCTTGCTGAATACACCGCATGGTCGCCGAAATGGGATCGCACCGAACTGAAGAGAACGAAAAGTAACCAAACGTGCGGTGACTTTTCGATTCTCTTTGAATAAGTCTGATTGTCTCTCTATTCAATGGTAATAAAAGAGTATTCATGTGGTTTTTGAACATTGCCTAAATCAGTTAACCATGATAATACAGGTATTTTCCAAATTTATTTCAAATTGTTTATTACCAACAATTACCAAGTTATTCCTGTTTTAAAGAAGTCTTCTGAACTAAACCACAGAATGCAGCTTCTGCTGTGCACCCTAAGAATTCACACGGGGTTTGCATTATGTATAGACCTGAATACATTTAACTATTGGGGTAAATATATATAGTTTTATTGTTGTATTCACTCCCTCTTACAGGTCATAATTACAAAGTGAAATCCAATGCTAAGCTTCAACACCATTAGCTATCATATTAATATGTATCCTCTATTTTAAATATTATATTCTCTTGCTTGCAAATATTCATACAGATAGCTTTTAAACAGACATTTCTTCGATATGCTTCTCAACTTGTCTCAGATAAATAGAATAAAATAATGTCACACCTGTATTTTTCTGCTTTTACTATTTACGTAATAAATTTAATGACTTAACTAACATGTACAAGTATTTGCAGAATAGAGTTTACTGTCAAAACTATTATACAGACCATGCATGGAATTTTTTAAATTTGTGATAGTTTCTAGTAGAACAATGAAACACCACTGCCATCTTGTGGCTAACATTCAAACTGCTTCATTATATTTTTGCAATGATTTATCGTAAGTCATCTTGCGGTCACACTACTTCTTAGACAAAAAAAAATCAAGTGAAAAAAATATAGGGAGTCCATTCCAAGCGAACGTTTAGGCTAGGGTCAGACGAAAGCATTTTTAACGTGCGTTTAGCCGCACGAAATCACGGCCGTGCTAGCAGCAAATGACGTCCAATGCCGGGGAACACACGAAGTACGGCCGCACGAAAGTTCGTCCGCGCAACGCAAGTGGCAAACGAACGCATTTTGTCGAGAACATGAAACCACTAGTACGGTCGTACAGAGTGCGCTGCGTCCGCAAGCGGCGTGTGTGCGTGATTTGGAGATGTCAGACACTGCTAATGTCCGGCCAACATAACGTCCAGATGCAAAAGTGTTTTATTGATGATCCGTACAAAAACACGAACGCAAATGCGCATCGTATGACCGCTATCGCGTACTCCGTGAAAAAATGCGTCCATTCGTTCGAACGCACTTTTTCACAGACAACGCGAAAATGCGTTCGTCTGACCCTAGCCTTAATCTCTGAGAGCAAAGCAATAACCGTTGCATCTTCATCTGCTAATACTATTAACAACTTGATTGCTATTTCAAGTCGACTGGTAACTTTGAATTGTACTTTGTGTAAGACGCTTCAATGTAGATGAATTGCATTGAATGGTGTGAGTGTCTAGAGTGTCCTTTAACTTAGTAAAGGGAACACTAGTTCTGTCTGATGGCTTCACTCTCATTATTAACTGTCAGGATCCGTGCCTGTATATGTCAAAGAGCATTACCTGTGTGTGGGCAGGAACTTGTAACGTGCTGCCGTCAGGCTCAGTACCAGTAAACGGAACTTGAAACAGTTAAACACAGCACACCCACACCACACCCTCCTGTCTGCAATAAAGGTTCACTCCCCCCTATCCAATATGTCTTTGCATTGCAAGTCAATCCTTGTGTGTGTTCAGACCTACTGCTGTGGTACTCCTGCTTTACCGTGTACCAGACCCTGCTTGCCAACCAACTACCGCCCTCAGTGGCGTAGCGTGGGTTGTCAGCGCCCAGGGCCAGCCAAGAATTGTGCACCCCCGCCAACCTGTGGACACGTTATCGATATTGCCCCAGCTCTCACATGAATATTGCCCCAGCTCACACATGGATTTGCCCCAGCTCATGGATTTGCCCCAGCTCATGGATATGCCCCAGCACATGGATTTGCCCCAGCTCATGGATTTGCCCCAGCTCACACATGGATTTGCCCCAGCTCATGGAAATGCCCCAGCTCATGGAAATGCCCCAACTCATGGAAATGCCCCAGCTCATGGAAATGCCCCAGCTCATGGAAATGCCCCAGCTCACACATGGATATGCCCCAGCACATGGATTTGCCCCAGCACATGGATTTTCCCCAGCTCATGGATTTGCCCCAGCTCACACATGGATTTGCCCCAGCTCATGGAAATGCCCCAGCTCATGGAAATGCCCCAGCTCACACATGGATATGCCCCAGCACATGGATTTGCCCCAGCTCATGGATTTGCCCCAGCTCATGGATACTGCCCCAGCACATGGATTTTCCCCAGCACATGGATTTGCCCCAGCACATGGATTTGCCCCAGCTCATGGAAATGCCCCAGCTCATGGAAATGCCCCAGCTCACACATGGATTTGCCCCAGCTCATGGATTTGCCCCAGCACATGGATTTGTCCCAGCTCATGGATTTGCCCCAGCACATGGATTTGCCCCCAGCTCATGGATTTGCCCCAGCTCATGGATATGCCCCAGCTCATGGATTTGCCCCAGCTCACACATGGATTTGCCCCAGCACATGGATTTGCCCCAGCACATGGATATGCTCCAGATCACACACGGATTTGCCCCAGCTCATGGAAATGCCCCAGCTCATGGAAATGCCCCAGCTCACACATGGATATTGCCCCAGCACATGGATTTGCCCCAGCTCATGGAAATGCCCCAGCTCATGGAAATGCCTCAGCTCACACATGGATTTGCCCCAGCACATGGATTTGTCCCAGCTCATGGATTTGCCCCAGCACATGGATTTGCCCCCAGCTCACACATGGATTTGCTCCAGCTCATGGATATGCCCCAGCTCATGGATTTGCCCCAGCTCATGGATTTGCCCCAGCTCATGGATTTGCCCCAGCACATGGATTTGCCCCAGCACATGGATTTGCCCCAGCTCTCACCTGGATATTGCCCCAGCTGCAGATCCAGCAGGGGTTGAGGGGACCCAGATGCCGGGCAGCGGGAGTGCCTGCCCGGTCCTGAACAGCGTGCGAGTCCATCCTGTTGAAGGGGAGGTGGCTGCGTGCGTGCGCAGGTCACGTGGTCCGGCCAGTCAGGTGGTACAGAGACTCAGTACCACCTGATTAGATGGACCACGTGACCTGTGCCTGCACGCAGCCGCCTCCCTTCAACAGGACGGACTCACTGTTCAGGACCGGGCAGCCGGCAGGCACTCCCGCTGCCGGCATCTGGGTCCCCTCAACCCGCGGGCCTTGGGCGGCGCCCGAGGGCCCGGCGGGTCAGTCCGGGCCACAAGTTTTAGGGGCGCAAATTTCTTTTGAAATTATGCGCCCCTAAGAAAACTGTGCCCGGGGCCACGGCCCCCCTGCCCCCCACGCTACGCCACTGACCGCCCTGTACCAGCCCCTTGACCACGGATCGTCCACTGACCATTCTCTAGATTACCCTCTTGTGCTATGCCTTGGATCTCCAGGTATCTGCCTACCCAAAGGTAGCACCTGTGCATCCCTGTACTTTGGGCTCAGACCCCCTGAAGCTGGGTCCCACCAAGGCATATGTCAGGTGCCACCCTGACAGTAACATTTCTTTACTCTGTTTAATATATTTTACGGGAAAAGGACTTGGGTGTCAAGTAGGAAAACATTGCATGAGAAACCTGAAACATATTTATTATCAAATTAATATCCAATCACAGATGTGCTGGATCCTATTCTATTTGTATAATACAAAATAATTGTGAATGTGAGATTATCAGTGTGTTCCTCACTATATAGTCACACAGTCACCATTTATACATCATTTTAGTAGTTGGGCTCCTTAAGATTTCTTTTCTAACTGATGGTAGGCCAGTGGCGTAGCGTGGGTTGTCAGCGCCCGGGGCAAGAAAAAAATTGCGCCCCCCTTAGTGTGGTGAATAGATAAATTGCCCTGAAATTGCAGCATATGGTGAAATTCACCATTTGGTGCAATTTGTTGCCAATATCGGCACTTAGTGAATAATCCCTTAAAATGTTTGTAAACTTGTATATATCTTTTTAAAGAAAATAATTTTAACAGGACATATACTAGGGCTAGCAATGGCCCTGATGCTGCAGGTTCCAGTTTCCAGGTATCTTACCTTGAAGCTGAACCATTGATTTTGCAGGTATTTCAGAACTTGGCGACAGATGTTTCCCAGCACAGTCTCCTCTCTGCTGTCAGAACAATAAGAAATACACGTAGACCCAATTAATATAATATGCCCTTAATATGTTCCATGTACCTCTAATATAGGTGTTGGAGCAAAACGTTTACCCCTTTATTCCATCTAAAACACAAGCTCTTCACTGCTGTGAGGAGAGCAGGGTTGGACCCCTGTGTTTCCATTCTTTATACCCCACAAAGTCGTGTTAGGTGTCATTGGACAGGTCAGAGTCTGGCCTTTCTAATGATACCAATCCTAACCATGTAAAAAAAAAATACACAACTATAAATCTTTTTATTTTATCATGCCATTTCAGTTATTATGCACTCCTTTTCACTTACGGTACTCCAGTTTAGTTTATTATGCCCCCATTTAATATATTATGAACTGCATTTCATTAACTATACGTCAGTTCGTTTTTTTATGGCTCCATTTCATTTATGTCATTGATTAATATAATCCAATTTAATTTATTAGTCTCTTAGATTGTAAGCTACTGGGCAGAGTCCTCTCTCCTATGTTTCTGTGTGTTTAACGTGTATGGATATTTGTTATTCTGTCTCTCCATCCCATTGTACAGCACTACAGACCTTGTTAGCGCTTTATAAATACCTGTCACTGTAATGTCTCCATATATTTTATTACACCCCGTTTCATTTGTTATGCACCCCATTTCATTTACTAGGCTTCAGTATTAATTTATTATGCCCCCATTTAATTTACTATATTCAAATTTAGTTTACTATGCCATTTCACCGTCACTCTCCAGAGTCCAGAGGGATTCAGATGCAGTAGCGGGAGTGAGGGGTTCTTGTCAGGACTCCCCAGGGGGGGATTCAGATGCAGCAGCAGGAGTGAGGGGGTCTTGTCAGGACTCTCCAGGGGCCATGATTATTATTAATAATCAAAACCAGTGCTTTTTTTGTTGGTACTCACCCTTAAAGCCGGAGATACAGCAAATGCAAAATGACGCACAGCGCCTGTAGGCAGCGCTGCACATAGGCCTGTATATACTGAGCACGTCTCTATCTTCTCTGTGCGTTCAGCCAGCATCGGGCCACGTGGCTGAGTGCCCAGAGTTGGAAATAGCCAGCTTTGCCTGTGATGTGGCGCAAAGCAATCGCTTCACACTGTGTTGCATTGTGTTTGTGGACAGCACTCTTTTAATGCATAAATCAGACCCTTTGTGCCTCCACTGCCTGACCACTTTAAATGAGCCAAAGTGGTTAAGGTGCAGTGTCCCCTTAATTATTAAAATAAATATTATTAAAATAGATATAGTAAAATAAAGCATATTAAAAATTACTAAAAGTTAAGTACCAAAATAGTTTATTAAAATATAATATACAAGCTAAATAAGTTAAAATATAAAAATTACAATATAAAAATATATAAAGAATTTAAATATTAAAATTAAAATAGACTACCTCAGAGTAATGTGTGGTGTGTATGAGTGTATTACAGAGCTCCACAGCAATAACTCACAGTAGAAGGCCCCTCCATGCCCCGAACACACACACACACACACACACACACTCTTCTGCCTGTTGAATCTGTGCTTAGATGCAGTTGAAGGGGAGGGGGGGGGCAGGGGCCATTAGGTCACAGCTGGCTGCTTCACACTGCTATCAGAGCCTGGCTTCCCTGCTTCTCAGTTGTCACATGCAGCTTCACACAAGCTATTTAGCAGCAAGGTGTGAAAGGCAGGCAGCCCTGAATACAGAGCATAGAGCTGGACTGGGGTAACACTGATGTCCAGAGTCTCTCACTTTTAAGGAATGTAAACTTTTTTCTTTCTTTTGAAAAGCCCCTGCACCTCATGAGCAGATTCACTCACCCGTCCGGACCTAGATCAATGACCACCGGGACAAACACCTTCTGCCGCGTTCAGCCTTCTGCTCGGCAGGCTGCTCCCTCTCACACCACACATCAGTGAAGCCGTCCCCTACGTGCTGCATCATAGTCATGTGACTCACCCAGTCAGCTGCTGAGTGCTGACAGCATCATCCTGCGTCCTGTTCCTCTCTTCCTGACCGGCTGCTGGCTGGGAACTTTTAGGGGGCGCAAATTTCTTTTGAAATTATGCGCCCCCTAAGAAAACTGCGCCCGGGGCCACGGCCCCCCCAGCACCCCCCACGCTACGCCAGTGTGGTAGGCACACCTACGTATATGTTATTTATTTTACTACATGTTCATTTTGGATGACATGCTTGGTGTTGCATGTAATTTTACTGCTTGTATGCTTTTAGAACTTTATTTGAGTGACGATGAGCTCAGAAAACTCCATGACTTCGAGGAGAAATGTGTGGAGACATATTTTCATGAGAAGAATGAGAGTCTGCATTCCAGTGATAATGAAAGGATTCGCATCACAACACAGAAGTAGGTTAATAGTGGATACGTTGCATGTACTATAGACTCATGCTTACATTTATACAAACTTAATCAGTCACGTTTTTCTTATATAGAACGGAAGAGATGTTTATCCACCTTAAAGAACTCAATGAGAAAGTATTCTACATCAAAGACTCTTTGATTTCCTTAGACAGTCAACTTGGACACCTGCAGGACCTCTCGGCTTTGACAGTGGATACTTTGAAGGTCATTTCAGCTGTGGACACTTTGCAAGTGGAGGAAGCCCTTATGAAAGACCAGAGTAATATATCCAGTAAAAAAATAGCACATAGCTGGAGTAACCTTACATATTCAAAGAATAACAGAGAATATAATTACTACAGCATGCCTCCTTCTCTTCTCAGAACCTTGGCACGGAATCAGTGGCCTTCAGGCCAAGCAGACACACACTTAGAAAATGATAAACCAGAAAAAACTGAGTCAGAAAGTGACAGTGTTACGTCAGGGGCATCCCCTGAAAGCAAGTCGGCACCTCGTTTTGGTAATTTCTTGCTTGTTCCATCCAGTCCAGTTGGCTCACCTTGTTTTGAGGATCTTCATTCCGAACTACCAAGTCCAAACATGGTTAAGAAAGATGAAACAGATTTCCCTGAAGTAGAGAACAAAGAAATTAGTTTTAGGATAGAAATCAACCAATGTCCTGATGATGAGTCCCAGGCTGAAGCACCTAGCGATGTGGACGGAAATGATATAAAGTCTCCATCTCCAGTTCCTGGTGAAACCCAAACTCCAAGTGTACAAGAAAAAGAATATATTTCCCATGAATTATCAAACTGTCCAAAGGTTTTAAAAACACCATACTGTAACAGCAATGAAACTAATGGTGGTTATGTAAACTTGGCATTTTCAGAAGATGAAATCAGTGTATATAGCAATGGGGAGAGTCATCAACCATGCACTGATTCCAAACCAAGTCAAAACTGTAAATGTCATCACAGTAACGAAAAAAGGGTCCAGATCATAGAATCAAGCTTACCTGAGAGATGTAGAACTAGTGATGATAGCTCAGAATCTGTTTCATATCGCCAGCCAAGCACCTCATTTTGGATTAACCCACTTCACAGTAACTGGAGTTTCCGGAAAGGCAGTTTCAAAGTCCATAAAGATAAGAAAGATGCCAAGACGATAAAAGGTATTTAACGTCTGACCTAAATCGCTAAATGCTCTTGAGAAACAAAATTTATAATATTTATTACTATATAAGCACAAATGTGTATTACACCAGTGTTTAAATATTGATCTATGATTTTTGCTTCAGAATTTGTAAAGCCTGAAATCAATCAAATTACATGGGCCAAAGAGATCATACGCAGCACCTTTCGAAAGTCGTCAAAGGATAAAGAAAAACACACACACCTTCAAGTGCCGGTATGAATAAATATGAGGAAGTAATCCCTCTGTAACTTCGCGTAGAATTTGTTTTGTTATATTAATGTGAAAATATGACTTGGTAATAATGATTGTGAAAAATAGACTGTTCTAAAAAAAAAAAAACCTTGTATATCCTTTTAAATACAATGACAGAAACAAAACAATTCATTATCTTAATTTGAAGAAAAATCAGATAACACACAGAGCCTAGTTTCTGTTTATGGCTATTTTAAAGACTGGACACTCTATGACCATTAAATGTATTTTAAATACCCATGGGTAGCTGAGTGCGTAACACCCTTTCACGGTGAACTAATTGAGCCTTCTGAATTTTAAGGATAAAGAAAAATAGTGAGGGGAAAAAAGAGGTTAGTGGCCTGCTCTACGGTGGGGCCCACTCAGGTCTCACAAGATTTTAGCTTGCTTGAGCCATTACAGGGACGAATGCTCCATATGCAAATCAGTCTGCTCTCACTCAGAAAGGGTGGCCAGTACTGATTTGCCAAGGACGTCATCCCTGCACGAGAGGTGCAGCAACCCCCAACGATCGTTTTGGCCTTGTTAGGCCCAGGGCCGGATTAAGATCTCTATGGGCCTGGAGCTGAAGATTATGGTGGCTTTTTTTGGAATTTATTGTAATGAAAACATATGTCAGATTATTTAATAGTGCAGATATGGGTATTCTAACCAGGCAGTTATTGTGGGATTCATTTTTCATTCAGATTTCAATCATTTAAAGCGTGTAAAATTATTATTTCCCATTTTATCATTCAAACCTTTGTGGTTATATATTCTATAGGGAATTCTTGTTAAAAAATGTGAAATGGGAAATCGTTACTGCATTTTTATGAAAAATATAGGGCCATATTACATAGTTGGTGCTAACTTAACCAGAGCTGTTGTAAACTTCCCAGAGCCATTATAGCCTATGGCCCCTATTACACGCTTCGCGCAGTGCATTTGCGTGAGGTCAAAACCATTTGCGCAGAACGTCGTATTTCGAAACTAACTTTAGAAAATGGTGGTTCTTGATTCTGATTGGCTGAATCCCGTGAAAAAACAGTCTGCCCACCGATTCCTGCACGAAGTTGCGCGTCGGATTTGCGCACGAAAAAACATAAAGGCTGAAAAAATGCACTTGGATCGGAATGGCGCGTTAATTTTCGCACGATAACGTTTTTTTGCGTGCGCAAAAAAATATGCGCTGCGCGAGCGTGTAATAGGGGCCTATGGTGGTTTTAGGTTTACAACAGCTCTGGTTAAGTTAGCACCAACATTGTAATACTGCCCATACAATTTTAACCAAAAAATGAAATATTGTCCTTGTGTTTTGGAGGATGGTGTTTTATGAATAATATGACAATGTATAAAACGCTGACCTTGCTCCCAGCATGGGAAATTAAAAAGGTGAGTAATAGCAGTGCTATTGCTATTTTTTTACGTGACAAATGGACAATGCCAATGCTTTGGTACTAAAAATAAATAATAATAAAAAAAAATTATTTTCTTTTAGATTTTGCATGGTTAGGTTTTTAGTATCAATGCAAAGGCCAGACTCTGACCTGTCCAATGACACCTCATTTGACCTTGGGAGATGTAAATATTAGTGATGCAGGGTTCGTTCCAAAGGCCCCAACAGCTGCGGTGTTTGTGTGTGTCTGTTGTTTTTTTTGTTTTTTTATCAGTTCGACAGCTTTTTATGGCAGCTGGTCAGCGCTCTGTTCGGCAGATCGTCAGCTTTTTCCAGATGCATTCGGCGGTTTTGCGTTGCATCGTGGGGTGCGTTCTGCATTTTTGGTGGTTTTATGGCGGTTTTTCCGTTCGATTTGGCCATTTTGCAGCGTTTTTTCAGATGTGTTCCACGTTCTTTCCCTGCACTTTGAAGACCCTTTGGTGAATGCTGAATTCACCACAGGGTCGGCAAATCGGACTTCCCGAAGTGCAGGGAACGAAAGAGCACCGAAATTCCTCTTTGAATAACCCTGTATGTCTCCTGTTGAGGAAGGCTAACCAGTCCAAAATGTCTGTCCAGGAATGTCTTGTCTTGTTGCATAGCCAATGAAGACATGTAGGGCACTATCATGTGCCTTGAGCTAGAACGGGGAAACTAACTTGCACCTGAAAATTTCCCCTTAGCATCCCCGTCTTACAACCAAATTACAAGGCAGGTGTTGAAATCAGCAGCCTGCCCCATAACGAACGTTGCCCTCCAGGATACTCGCAGCAGTGCTAAACCGCTGCCGCGAGTATCCCCTACTGGAGACCATAGGCCAGCATGGAGAGTTGTGCTTCTGGACCATGTGACCTGCACGATTTCACTCGTGAGCTCATGCAGGGCTACGGAGTGATCACGGAGGGAGACTGGGGACTATTTGTCCCCAGTCTCAATCTGTTCCCGGCGGCCAGAAGCAGCGGATTGCTGGCAGAATGAGAGGTATCTGATTTTATGGGGGGGGGGTTCCAGCTGGTGCTGACTGTTTATGCAGATTGGGATCTGATCTGGGCAGCCTACGGAAACCTCTTTTAACCTAACGCTCACGTATGTGAGCGCTAGCGTTGAGGAGGTGATAGGGATCCAAGTATTGCACTGTACTCAAGGTAGGTTGTCTGCGCTAAAGTAGGTGTTCGATGCAAAAATAGTTAGAAATTATGGACTTCATTTGCATGTCCTACCTAGAATTCATTGCTGTATATGGGGAATGTAGCAAATGAGTTCTGTCAGCAAAGCAAGTCTTTGGTTTGTTTAGTTGTGTGGATGTTTGTTGGAATTATTTCACCTATTGGTTGTAATTTGCAGTATAGAGGCTTTTAATCTCACTTTTCATTTTACTACTTAATTTTAACAGTTGTTCAATTATGTAGATTAAGATTTACATGTTAAACATGCCAAGAGAGCTCCAGGATTAATATGTACCCTTAAGTATCACTGTAGGCTGTGATTTCTTAAAATTTTACAACACAGCTGCATGTCATACTTTCTCACTCTGTATATTAAAAGTGATCTTTTGTGGCTGAAAACATTTTATGGTTATGGTTGCAGTGTTCTGACCAGCCAGTGGTCTTACACATGCTTGTTCTCCCTGGCAGGTGATTACGGTTGATGGTTGCTCTCAGAGTACCCAGATGAGCTCTGAACCTGCAGAATGCGGCAGCTGCACATACGAGGACGAAGAATCTAGCAAGAACAGGCTGACTGTATCTAATTTCAATCAGCTAAGTATGTGTCCACCTGCTGGTGTTGACACACAAAATGTTCAATTTCCTGCTGTGTGTAAAGCGCCTTCTGTACTTTATTATAATATAACTAGGTTTACTGCATTAGCTGATGCGTTTAGAAGAGTTGGTTCTTACCAGTTCTGCCTTACCAGAGCTGCAACTGCTGGTAATCATTTGTATAAAAAGAAGTGATGCCTAAACTGAGATAGCAATCACAAATGTTTACTATAATCCATATTTAATGGAGAAATCAAACCGTCTAGTTTGCCAACAATTGTAGTATCTGCATAAAAATGATGATACTCCAAATCTTAAGCAACTCAGTTTAGGTTTCAATGAATCCAAATAAACTCTGTGATATTGTCATTCTTCTTGATTTATGGAAAACAACCCTAAAATACTCCCTAGAGTTTGTGCTGATCTTTAGAATATTATTTCACTTGAATATCTTGATGCTTTAGTCATTTTTGTATTGATCTTTTAATTCTACTTTACTTTGATTTCCTTGGACAGGTTTGGAGCACATGAGTTATGTGCGAAAGCAGTTAAAAAACCAAGAAATTGAAAGACACTTGGTTCAAACTAGTGAATATCTGAGGCAGTCTCAAGAGGTATGTACGAAAGGGCTTTTTCTCAAAAGGACAAATATACCACTAGAAGTGAAACTAACAGGGTTATCCAAAGAGATTCGAAAAGTCACCGCCCGTTCGGTGACTTTTCGTTCTCTTAATTTCGGTTCCTTTTGCCGATCCCATTTCGGTGACCCTGCGGTGTATTCAGCAAGCACCACAGGGTCCCCGAATTGCAGGGAAAAGCTGCCGAAAAGCTGCCGAAAACTCACCGAATGCACGCTGAAAACAAGCAAAAACATCTGGATTAACCTTCAAAGAAGCCGAACAGGAGCCGAACAGGAGCCGAATCACACAGAGCCGAAGCAGCTGTGACGTAGAGGAGGCAGTGAATAAATTAGCAAAACCATTTGTATGAATCTGGGAAAATGAAACGCTGTTTGCAAAGAAACTACTGAGCGAAAATGTCTGAAATTTTCACAGGAGGTCCAGGGAATGATAATAAAGAGGGCTGTTACAAAAAAAATAAGTAAACTGAAAAAAAATCCAAAAAAAAAATCGGACTTTTAAAAAAAAAAAAAAAAAATCAGAAAAATGCTTAAAGTATCCTAAAAAATCTATAAATAAAGAGACTTTTTGCTGCAGAATTTTATAATGAACGGTTTATTAGATATTGAATTAAAACGGGAATATTTTTAACATTGAAGCCTATGGGATTCTCCTGAATTAACTTGCCGAATTAAACCACCGAATGGCAGGGCATTTCGGGAACCTTTCACTGCTGGTTTGTGTTCTCTGAATAGCCGAAGCAGTGCTTTTTCATGGGGATTTCACTGCCCTCGAACAGGGACCGAACAGGCACCGTATGTTCAGGCAATTCGCCAGGATTTGGCGAATTGCCTGCTCTCTGGATAGCCGAATGGTCAGGAAAGGTAACCGAACACTGATTTTCAACGTTCGGTTACCTTTCTCAAGCAATTCGGATCTCTTTGGATAACCCTGTAAATGTATTTGCTGTGGTTGCAATGAATCATGATAAGGATCTTATACTGGTATAATAATCCAAATTTATGATGGTACCAATGTTTTAGGAAAATCCCATTATTAACGATATTCCACACACCTATACATTTACAACACCTAGGGTCTGTCTGACATTGGTAAAGTTATGAGGAACAGTGGTTCCGATGAGGTGTTGCGCTTTTACTATCCCTTGTCTTACAATAAGGCTAGGGTCAGACGAAAGCATTTTTAACGTGCGTTTAACCGCACGAAATCACGGCCGTGCTAGCAGCAAATGACGTCCAATGCCGGGTAACATACGAAGAACGGCCGCACAAAAGTTCGTCCGCGCAACGCAAGTGGCAAACGAACGCATTTTTTCTAGAACGTCAAACCGCTACTACTGACGTACAGAGTGCGCTGCGTCCGCATAGCAGCGTGTTTGCGTGATTGGGAGACGTCAGACGCTGCACACGTCCGGCTAACATAACGTCCAGACGCAAAAAGGGTTTTATTGATGATCCGTACAAAATCACGGACGAAAATGCGCATCGTATGACCGCTATCGCGTATTCCGTGAAAAAATACGTCCATTCGTTCGAACGCACTTTTTCACGGACAACGTGAAAAATGCGTTAGTCTGACCCTAGCCTTAGACATGGGCATTCTTTTTCAGACAAAAGAAACAACAATTCCCCTCTGCACACTTCAGTTCATGTCAGTGCAACCATGAGTACAATTTTTCAGATGTAACGCTAGTTTTCCCCAGGGTCCCTGCTCCCCGAAGGCCCTCATTTAACTGACCAGCTGTCAGTTGTTAAAATCTTTCAATTTGCGTCCAGACATTAACTTGCAACAGCACTTTGGAATACCTTACTTGTCAAGATGTTAACCCTTTCTCGCTGCGGGGTGCACTATGCCCTCCCCGCGACGGGTGGTCCTTGAAGCTGCAGTACAGCATAGCATGCCCTGCTAGCTTCAAAGGGCCTCTATTGTTCCGTCCACTCAGGTCATCCTTCTGCAACCAATGACGCACACCGTACATCAGCTGCGTAGGCAGGCCAAGGGACGAGCCCGTCGCAGCAGCTGGCTAGCAGGGAGTACTAGTGCAACCCGCCGGCATTAACGCACAGCTCGCCCGGTGGAAAGGAGATGAAAACAGATTTTGCTTGCCATCTTAAATATAGGAGACGCAAAGTACAATAAGCTCATACAAGCTGGGAAGCGGTAACCGATTTCACATCAGTGTAGCGTTAACTATGGAATATTGATGATGCCAGACGTTAAACTTACTAATACACGCGCTATCCCTTACATATTGAGATGCTACCATAACAACAACTATGTAATAAAGCCCTTAGTATGGTTAGAGGGGAGTAAAAGAGAAATTGGGAGTAAATTTTGTGCAGGTACACAATGTTTGCTTATAACAATTTGAGGATGGGATTTTATGCTTTTCATTGTGCCTCCATGTTTCATAGCAGCCACACAAATATAAAGAAGTCTAAAAGACCATTTTGAATTATTTTTCTTAAATCCTCATATTCTACCAATTCTTTATAAATAATTTATGTCTGATTTACTTTTAGGTAGTCTTTAAGTAGTAAAAATAAGATGTGATGATTCGTTATTTCTCAAAATGGCTACTTGATTTTGTTTTCCTTTAGGATCTGAACAACAGCACAGCTCAACTGAGAAGGAGTACAGTGTAAGTAAAATCAATGGACGTGTGTTACATTGCTCTTGAGCATGGATAGGGGGTTATAACACCCTAAAACTAGTTCAATTATCAATAGTTGTATTTCAAGGTGCTCTATTCCCTACTGAACGATAACTGTAGTGTTCGGGTGAGTAAGCGTTAATGTCAGGATAAGTGACTAACACATGCCACCCATATTACCTTCCTAACGCTAAACAGTTAAAAAATCAGCGCATCAGTAATTGCGCTAGCTTGTGCGAGCTTACTGTACTTTGCCCACCCTATGCTTAATATGAGGAACGCAATCAGTAATTAGCGTTAGGATAAGTACGGTATTACAAAAGTCCTGATGCTAATTACCTCACTGATGGGTTAGTCGATTTTTTAAAAATGTTTTTATTTAATTTTTTCAAGGCACTCAAACGTTGGTGCTGACTGATTCCACTTTTGCTGAATCAGCACCAGCCAAACCCCCCAATAAATCCGATGCTCAGCTCTCATCCCGTAGCGAGAACAGTGGCCCAGTCCACAGCTTCTGGCTGCCAGGAGCAGAGTGAGACTGGGGACAAATCCGCAGTCTCCCTCCACGATCACTCTGTGACCAAGCGAGAGTATAGTGATCTATCGAGAGTATAGGGCTCGTGGCGTGGGAGTGAAACCCTCACATCACAAAAATGATATTAATTCCATGAACTAAATACTGTATTCAGATCCGGATTATTAATATAACATGTATCTTTACCTCTGCACTACCAAGGGATTTTATTTTACAGAAAACTCCTGTCAGATTTTGGAAAATCTTTCTTAATTAATTATACAGTAAAACATTTGGGAATATTCCCAATATATACCTTACTGTAATTTGACAGACAGATATCTCTATCTACTGGCCAAAAGGAGTTACTGAAGTTCTTAGATCTGTACCTGATGAGCTGGGGAGATGTCAGTCAGAAAGCTAAACCACAGCGGTAAAGTAAAACACAGATTTTGTTAAATGTTGCATCATGGGAAAAATGCACAAAATGGAAACTAACTTTATTTTTCCTTTTTACATGCAATTACTTCCTTGCAAAGAAAAACAAACAGCAGCCTGTGTTTTATGAAGTGGGTTTGTTCGTAATGGACAAGTAATCTAGTTACAGCTCGTGTAAGTGGTAGTGTCCCTTTAAAAAGAGTTCTGGTGCTCAAATACCAACAAATTTAATTTGCCATAGACAGTTCCTTTGCATTGCTCCTGTGGAACACAAGATCGACTACACTTGATATCGGGTTACCAGGAGGTGCATTCTGGATTGTGTTTAGTCACTCTTAGTAGTGAAGGAGTAAAGTATAATAACAGACCACCTATAAGCAAGCTTTCCCCAAAAAAGGATTTTACTTGAACTTTGTGATACTTCAGATTGCATGTGTCAAGATATATAGCTAGCGTTACTGATAAAATAGTCCGCTACACACATTAACACAGTTCATGTCCTTCTTGGCTTTAAAACGAATTCACAGAACTTTAGATTCTGAACCCTAGAGGTAGTTACAAGCATTTCTTGGTAGCTTATGCTGTCTCTGTGGGAAAGAAAGTCTCCCTGAAATAGAATCTTGTAATGGCAAGGTAGTGAGTGCTCATAAACCAACTAACAGCTGCAGGGCATCTAATCCGGCAGAGCATAAAATGTTTACATCTAGAATTTTTTAGTGTTTTTGGTTGCTGCTAAATAATATTTGTCAGTTGCTAAAATGTGAATTAAATTCCTGTTTTAACTCCTGAAAATCCATTTACGTCTGTGTAAAAGTAAATAATTTAAGAGGTATCCGGTAGTAGCTTGCGGTAATATATCTGGTATCGTATAGTGAGGGTGATGAAATTCTTTAGGGAGAGATGCGGCTTAATTAAGACACACAATCCTATTTTGTTTGGACAGAGGCCTTATCCCTAATCATTATGTGGCCTGGACGTCCAAAGGCCGTACAAAGCCCTTTCATTATTTTCTATTGGCCCGAGGCCTCAGATGAACGCTTACGAATGCCATACTAATAAATAAAATATAGATGTGTTAGTAGTAATTTATGAATTGGATGCTAAGCTGTTAATAAATGCCATAGCTTGGAAAATACGTTTGCAGAACGGCCATTTATACATTTGTGGTGATCTCTATTTCTAAATTCCTTCTCATTCCTTGCATTCCATTTATCCTCATGCACATTTAATTCACTGCATTACAGTGCTATTTTATTATTTCTCACTACAATTCCACAATTATGTGAAAGTAAGGTTTGAGCAACATCTATACCATAAAACAATAAGCTCCGGCGTGTCCGTCTCCAAAAAAACAGACTGCGCATGCGCGCGCAACCTGCGGCGGTTGGCTGCGCGCGCATCCAATGGCCGCGGCACGCAGTGCCCAGCCCAGACTCTCACTGACCAGACCCTCCACAGGAGCTCCCCTGTCGGAATAATGCCCGTATGAAGCTCTTCATGTCCTCCTCGAGGCAGCCGGCTCCATGGGAAAGGTGTCCGGCTCCAGGGCTGCCGCATCTTGCTGCTTGATGACCACGGCGCTCACTGTCCCGCTGGAAGGGGAAGACATGTTTTCCCCTAACACTTAAAAAAAAAGAGCTCAGTCCCCCCTCCCTCCTACACCTCTTCCTGGGCGCGGCTCTCCGGCTCCTCTCTACCCCCTCTCCCGCTCCCCCCGCCGGAAAACAAAGTGCGAGTCGGGACTCCTCCACCGCTGCCCCATGGTGTAGGACTGCACAAACTCTGCTGGCACGGGGAGGATGGGGTGGGGCCTGTGGAATGCAGGACCTGCCCGTTGCCATGGGGACCATCACTCAAGAGTTCTGTGCCCCCCCTTCTAGCAGCGCTGTACACACACACACTAAGTGCTCTTACCTGGCTGGTGCGGCATGGAAGGGGAGGGGAGCTGACAGCCAGGGGACATCACCGCCCGCACAGTGTATGATGGGGAGGGCACACCTGACACTTCGCCATGTTCAGGACAGACAGTCCCTATTTTGGGTCAAAATCTCATGTGACCCTTTATAGGGGTTCCTGCTATATTCTGGGTGTACAGAGGCAGCAAAAACTCTAGGAACAATATACAGGGGGCACCTACGATACCACAGTCAAAACTGGGGAAACTAATCGTTTTCGCCACTAAATCAGAACACTGAAAAAAATAAAATAAGTATCTATAACAATACATACAGTAAGAGGCAGCGTGTCCATCGCCACGCTGACTCTGCGCATGCGTGCGCAACCAGCGTACTGGTTGCATCCAACCGCCGCGTGCTGCGCCGGCTGTGCTCGTGCCGCGGCGGTTGGATGGCAGCAATTTTCACGCGCCGGGGCACCCGCCACTCAATGGGAAGCCCCTGGGATGCGCTGCCCAGGGGAACCTGGTGGCCGGTGGTTTCTGAAACCCCCGATTGGGGGAGATGGGGGTGTGTTTGGGGGGATTAAGAGATGAGAGTGTGTTTGGGGGAGATGGGGGGTTATCCCATGAGTTTACAATCTATCCCATGAGCTTACAATCTATCCCATGAGTTTACAATCTATGGGCTCCCATGAGCTTACAATCTATCCCATGAGTTTACAATCTATAGGCTCCCATGAGTTTGCAATCTATCCCGTGAGTTTGCAATCTATCCCGTGAGTTTACAATCTATCCCATGAGTTTACAATCTATCCAATGAGTTTACAATCTATCCCATGAGTTTACAATCTATCCCATGAGTTTACAATCTATGGGCTCCCATGAGTTTACAATCTATCCCAAGAGTTTACAATCTATCCCATGAGTTTACAATCTATGGGCTCCCATGAGTTTACAATCTATCCTGTGAGTTTACAATCTATCCCATGAGTTTACAATCTATCCCATGAGTTTACAATCTATGGGCTCCCATGAGTTTACAATCTATCCTGTGAGTTTACAATCTATGGGCTCCCATGAATTTACAATCTATCCCGTGAGTTTACAATCTATGGGATCCCATGAGTTTACAATCTATCCTGTGAGTTTACAATCTATGGGCTCCCATGAGTTTACAATCTATCCCGTGAGTTTACAATCTATGGGCTCCCATGAGTTTACAATCTATCCCGTGAGTTTACAATCTATCCCGTGAGTTTACAATCTATCCCATGAGTTTACAGTCTATCCCATGAGTTTACAATCTATCCCATGAGTTTACAATCTATGGGCTCCCATGAGTTTCCAATCTATGGGCTCCCATGAGTTTACAATCTATTGGCTCCCATTCGTTTACAATCTATCCCGTGAGTTTACAATCTATCCCATGAGTTTACAATCTATCACATGAGTTTACAATCTATGGGCTCCCATGAGTTTACAATCTATCCTGTGAGTTTACAATCTATGGGCTCCCATGAGTTTACAATCTATCCCATGAGTTTACAATCTATGGGCTCCCATGAGTTTACAATCTATCCCATGAGTTTACAATCTATCCCATGAGTTTACAATCTATGGGCTCCCATGAGTTTACAATCTATGGGCTCCCATGAGTTTACAATCTATCCCATGAGTTTACAATCTATCCCATGAGTTTACAATCTATCCCATGAGTTTACAATCTATGGGCTCCCATGAGTTTACAATCTATCCCATGAGTTTACAATCTATCCCATGAGTTTACAATCTATGGGCTCCCATGAGTTTACAATCTATCCCATGAGTTTACAATCTATGGGCTCCCATGAGTTTACAATCTATCCCATGAGTTTACAATCTATCCCATGAGTTTACAATCTATGGGCTCCCATGAGTTTACAATCTATCCCATGAGTTTACAATCTATCCCATGAGTTTACAATCTATCCCATGAGGTTACAATCTATGGGCTCCCATGAGTTTACAATCTATCCCGTGAGTTTACAATCTATTGGCTCCCATGAGTTTACAATCTATCCCTTGAGTTTACAATCTATGGGCTCCCATGAGTTTACAATCTATCCTGTGAGTTTACAATCTATCCCATGAGTTTACAATCTATCCTGTGAGTTTACAATCTATCCCATGAGTTTACAATCTAAGGGGTCCCATGAGTTTACAATCTATCCCATGAGTTTACAATCTATCCCATGAGTTTACAATCTATCTCGTGAGTTTACAATCTATCCCATGAGTTTACAATCTATCCCATGAGTTTACAATCTATGGGCTTCCATGAGTTTACAATCTATCCCGTGAGTTTACAATCTATCCTGTGAGTTTACAATCTATCCCGTGAGTTTACAATCTATCCCATGAGTTTACAATCTATCCCATGAGTTTACAATCTATCCCGTGAGTTTACAATCTAAGGGGTCCCAAGAGTTTACAATCTATCCCATGAGTTTACAATCTAAGGGGTCCCACGAGTTTACAATCTAAGGGGTCCCATGAGTTTACAATCTAAGGGGTCCATTTCCTGTGAGTTTACAATCTAAAAGGGGCCTGTTCCCGTGAGCTTACAATCTGAGGGTCCTGTTCCCGTGAGTTTACAATCTCAGAGGGAAGAGGAACCTGCTCTAATATATAAATGCCTTTGTAATGCGCTGTCAGCTGTGCGCGCACCCATCAGAGCTGCTCAGTTGGCGCGGAAGCTTTACCACAAGTATCACCTCCTGGAGTCCATAGGAAGTTTGCGCTTGCAGGCTGCGAACACTGTGCTACCTCATTCCTAGTCTCACTCTGCTCCCGGCGACAAGAAGCGATGGATTGGGCCACTGTTTTTGCTGCGGGATGAGAGCTGAGTATGGGCTTTAATCGGGCGGGGGTGGGGGGGGGTTAATAGGATGTGTTAAATTATATTGCAATTGCAGAAACATTTTTTTCCAAGTGTGTGGAAATTGTATAGAGTTGAAAAGATAATTCAAACAGGCAATGTATCTGTTATGTGATTTAATTCGTCAAATAATTTAATCATAATCTCCATATTTTTTTTGTTGCAGGAACAGAAATTCAGACACGGTAAAGAGTAAGTTTATGTTTTCTATGTATTCAATTCTTCAATAAATTAAGTTTTATTTTACAAATAGTAAATAGTGGATAATGTTGATAAACACATTGATAAAATGATATAATTCTTGATCTCATATGTTAAACTTCCTGTTTTCTTAATTTGTTTTTATGTTAACAACAGAGGACTTTTTAACAACTGATCCGAACAGGGAACAAGGGCAATTAAAGAGTACTGTAAACACCAACTAGCCCAAAGTCCCGTCCCTAGTCCTAACCCTCCCAACCCTTCATATAACCCTTCCCACCTCTCACCTCACTTGTAGACCAATTCCTAAAGTATCTCTCGTCTTTTTAGATGAATGAGATTTGTTTGAATTTTGTGTCACTTGAAGATATGTTGAAAACACGGATCCACAAAAGGACACCTTGACTAGTAGACTAAAAAACAATTTGGGCAGGATGTTTTTAATTTGTATGATTCATTTTGCTATGTTTCAATGTTGATGCATAGCTTTACCTGGAAGTCACAGTTTTTGGCAGTTGCCACCTGCTCCCTGCCCTATTACACCAGTATTTGCAAGTGGATGAAGGGTTTAATCAGAGCAGGGATGTCTGAGCTCTAATTTAACCCATCAACCATTATGCGCTGGTTGGAGGTTATAGAGGTAAGCAAAGCCCCCTCCCCCTTTTTAAAGACTATGGGGTTGAAGTGCACTTCCTGGCAGCCCCCTGCTTATCTGTTTAACTCTAACACTTTGTCAATGGGCAAAGGCTTAATTAATTAGTTGTGCATGATTCAGTCTCTGTACCGATTCACAGGCTCATTTCCTAATAACAAATCAATTTTGATGAAGCAAAATAATTTGTCCACATTTTAGATGCTACAAATCCATGATCCAGCTAAATCTGAATGAGTTGAAACAAACATGATTTTATAATTTTCAGCTTGTCAGGAAATTATGATCACTCAAATATCATTCTTCAAATATCATTCTTCCAAATTTTTGACCCATACAATTGTTAAACGTCCTTTTATGCTCCTTGAGAATCCCTAAGTATTGCAAATAAGACAATGCAATCTTTAACCATTTCACTACCAAAATACCCAGGACATACTTGAAAACGAGAGAAATCTCAATGTATCCTTCCTGGTAAAATACTTTCTCAAAGAAAAAAACAACAAATGTGTATAGCTGATTTTGATAAATTGGCATATAATACCCATTACATACCTTTTTAATGGAAGATTAGTGTGCCTCTGTGGAGAAACAAAACCCTCCATAAGATGTCACTCTGTATTACTCGAAAGAAGAAACGTTACGTGCTTTGCTGCTGCAATACAACTGCCAGAGTGAGGACCAAATACGTGGAGAGCTCTAGAGTCACTACTATACAGGGATAAAATTCAGGTGGCTGCAGTACTTGAAAATCCCTGTACAGTACAGATACAAGGTGTTACTTTAATATAATGCCAATACACCGGCATTGTGCCACGTATTAGAGATGTGCATTCGTTTTGGTAAAAATTCCGAATTTGGAGCGAAATTTGATAATTCGTATTCGGAAGTACTTCCGAATAACAAATTGTTACGTTCCGAATTCGAAAGGAAACGGTATATATAACGAACTTATTTCATTTTACACTATGTCATCATCATAAAAGAAAAATTTGAATAACTGATATCAACTATGGAATTTGAAATGAACTATCAAATTGATATCAACTATGGAATTTGAAATGAACTATCAAATACATATCAACTATCGAATTTGAAATGAACTATCAAATTGATATCAACTATCGAATTGATCTTAATTTACAAAACAAGTAAGAACAGCAAAATTTGATTAATTGGGGTTTTATGTAGTGATCCAAAATTCAAATTGATATCAACTATCGAATTGATATATGAAATTCGAATCGACTCGAAATTTCAAATCGATCCGGTACGAAACAAAAGGCGTTACGAAATGATTTAAAAATGTAACGAAATGAAACTAAACAAATTTTTCAGGTATGCACATCCCTACCACGTACAGATATTACTTTTATATTCTATTGGGTATATTTTGGAAGCTGCATTGTTAATAACCTCATTATGATCAATAAAAATCCCCATAAGCAGGAGATCCGACCTTTTTGATGAACTTTATTTATCACATTCCCTGAATCTGACACAAAGGCCAGTTTTGCCTGTATGCTGATAATTTAGACCCCATGACGTTATGTAAGATAAGGGACACCATCTAGATTTGAGAATCATTTATCCCAACAATATTTCTATAAAGGATAAACAATTGAAAATATAAAAATGAGCAAATTTACAATATTTTTATTTTTCATTATTTTGGAATTTCAATCTATTTTACCCTATGCTTAAATATCACTATTCTATGCTTCAAGTAAATATTATGAGAATATAATTTTTTTTAATTCGTACTTGGTGGTGAAGGGGTCAATGCCTTTTAACGTTCTATGCCTGCAACAGATAAAACATACAATAATACTCTGTAAATGTTCCATAATTTCAATTTAAACGGTGAATAACCATGCTTTTTCAATATTAGACTCTACAGAAAGCATAATTTTCCTCTAGTGGAAATGAAAAAGTGTTAGGAAGTGGGGGAACCAGAAGATGTCAGGTCTGGTGTTTTATTGAATAGATTCTGATCTGTTTTACACAAGACAATTTACACCATTTCTGTAACCTTTCCTGGATTTATCATGCACGCCAACTACAAATTCTGTTAAAGGTGGATTATAATTGTTAATATGTTGCTATATTATCAATGCTAACAATCAAACAGCGTAAATGATGTGTAGAAATATCAATCCAATTTCCTGTCAATATTTTGCATTTTTTAATGGTAGCACTTTTGTATTACAAGTGATATTCAATAAGTAAATCATTTGTTCATTGCAATGACTGTCCTTTTCTCGTAGAAATGTCTGCTTCTTTGAAAGCTTCTCAAGATTTAAGCAACCATTATTCAGGTAATTCACTGAATGCTGGAAGTTAGTGTTGTTATAATACAATTTTCCTTCTTGCATGATCTGTTGAGCATGGTACTTTGGATTCTTCATGGACACTTAGTGGATTATTTTACACAATGTAGCATGCTGTCACTCACAACTGAGTGATGGCAATGCCAAAGCATCGTAAATCTATTATACCTAAAATAAAATCATAGAGTTGTCTTGGAGTTTCATGCTGCTGCATTTATTTCAAACACTGCAGCAAAAATATTCCTATGCCATTATACAACTCTGAAACCAAACAGCTGCTTTCATATACTATCTCACATTTTACAATTTTATACAATTATATACAGGGTTATTCAATAGCACCGAAATTGCACAGAACGTGAATTTCCCCGTATAGTGCAATTTTGTGGCCATTCGGCTATTCAAAAAGCTGACTGTTCGCCAAATATTGGCGCTAATGAAACAGGTTACCATCAGCTCAGAGGGGTAGCTAACGGATTGCGCTGCTGCAGAATCCGTTACCTGCAGCTCAAACCCCCCAAAAAACAAATACTCACCTCTTGTTCCGCAGCGAGAACGGCAGTCCGATCTGCTGGTTCTGGCTGCCAGGAGCAGAGGGAGACTAAGGGAAGAAAGTCTCCTGTCTCCCTTCGCGACCATTCCACCGACCAGCAGAATCTTGCAAGAGGTGAGATCCTGCCAGTCATGTGACCCGGCAGCTTGATCTTCCATTGAGTCCTTTTATATATATATATATATATATATGTCCAAAATAGCCTCCTCCATTCTTCAAGATTATTTATGTCATAATAATAATAGTTGAACTCATCATAAAATATTGATAAAATAATGAAAATTTTTCCACAACAATTATTGGAATATATGTTTAGGTTTGAAATAAACAGTGGATATAACAGTTAAGGGTCTGTTTAGATCCCAGGACATACTTGAAAATGAGAGAAATCTCAATGTATCCATCCTGGTAAAAAACGTTATAAATAAATAAATCAGTGGTTTTATCCCAATCTTTCTCCTCAAGTACCCCTAGTTTGCCAGGATTGCATGATATGATGCACAACAGAGGTAATATGATTTGCTGCTCAGTGATATCAGAGTTCAGTCTGCATTTCCCCAAGGAAATCCTTAAAATTTGGCCTGTTAGGGGTACCAGAGACCAGGGTTGGGAAACACTGGTTTAGATGAAACTCAGATTATGAAGGTTTATTCTTTAAAGCCGCTGTATCAGGTCAGTAGCTGTGTACTGGGAAAAGCACAAGCTATTTTTTGATATTATTAATCCTAGGGTAGAAAACAAAAAAGTGAGATTGAAGACCTTCATACAGCAAATTACAAGAAATTATATAAATAATTGTAAAGTATCTAAACGCCCAAACAAATCAGGGACTTGCAATACCCACAGACCTCAATTGCTACAGTCCCCATATCCCACTATGACCTCTGAGAAAGGACATGCAAAAAAGTGAGAATATGTGGACTTCATTTGCATCGAAAGCTACTTTAGCGCAGACACCCTCTTTGCCAGTGCAGTGCCCATACTGGATGGCTTCAAGCGTAGATCAGGATATTTCCTTTACAGAAAATTATTTTTTAAATGACAACATGAGAATGAATTAAAATATAAAATAGGTGCAAAATAAATGGGCCTTACGTAGACTTGTGTACTGCAGTTTTTTTCGTTCCGTTTGAGGGAAAAAAAAATTTTTTGGATCATTTCGGACCGCAACGTTTTCATTTCAGACCGTTGGTCATCCTACCACTTTTCGTATTTTCGGATCGATCCGAAAATGTGGGCGACTGTTTTTTGTTTTTCAGATCACTTCGTTTTTCATTTTGTTAGTTTGTTTTTTTTTAGACATATTTGTTTTTGGGAGTTTTATGTACTTTGCTGTGATTCGTATTTTCAGTTGGTTGGTAATTTCGGATTTCAGAACAACACATTTCTGTTTTTGTTGGTTATTTCTTTTTTGACTTGATTCGTATTTCATACCGTTTATTATTTTGTTTAATTTGTGTAGATTGGTGTAATTTTGGACGACTAGTTATTTCAAATGACCCCTTATTTCGGACGGTGTGTGGTTTCGTAGCCGCCAGCCTGAACAGTGAACATGCATTGCACATTAAAGTTTATTTAGCATGTCTTGTATTGTGTTCTTTAGACTGGGGATTTAGGAAGGAACAAATTAATCTTATTCATATTACTGCATGCACATTCACTATGCAATGGGTAGGTAGGTACTAATAGTATAATAAAGTTACCACGGACCTTCCTGCCAGCCAATCAAAGAGCTTGTCCAATGTCCCACAATGCATCACTATTGCAAAAGGAACTAATCCCACTCCTGAATGCACCTTAAAGTTTACAAAACTGTTTTGATTAACCCTCACGTCATGAAGAGACAGAATGAACCCTCCTGTCTTCTGCTGTGGATGTGAATCAAAATGCATGGTTTATTTTTAATATTTTCGTTCTTCTGCCAATTTGGATTTTCGGATATCGTCACTGGTTTTGTATTTTTGTTCTATCGGACATTTACGTCTTTTCGGAATTTCGTTCTGCTGGCTTTTCCCGGATTGCCATACTCAATTTTTATTTTACCCTTTTTTGTTCATTTGGAATTTCAACTTTCGTCCATGTTAGTTTCGTATTTTCGTGTTTTCATGATCTAATGACTGTTAAATTTTTGTATTTTCGGGATTTCCTTCCTTTGAGCATTCAGGATTTCGTTCTTTAGTTCTTTTCGGATTTTTTTTTGCTCGGTATTTTGGATCGGTCCAAAACAACGAAAATGCAAATCTCGGTCGAAGACGAAATGCACATGTCTAGCCATAAAGATTGAGGAGAGACATTTTGAGCTTAGCTCTTAAGAAACATTGTTTTGTTTTTAGTGAGTTTGAGTAATCTTTTGTGAGCTAAACAAATAAATAACAATTGTAAGATCACAGATTATACAATTGTTTATACTAGATACTTTATTGTGTATTCTCATTACTTTGTGAGCTCAGACACTTAATAAAGTAGCACTGTAGACATGGGTAAACAGTAAAGAGCATTGAATTTCTACATTTCTTTTCAGCTGTTGAAAGGAATAATTTAATGAGACTCGCACAGACAATACCTTTTACACCCGTACATCTCTTTGGTAAGTTTTAATGTATATACGTTGGATTTTTTCTTTATTGCTTTATTGATTGTCTTCTTGGTGCAATTTTTCTTTTGTGTATGAAAATGTAGAAAGTCATAAATTGTCTAAAACTACGTGAAGCAGTGTCGTGGGTTTCCATTGTGAGATTTTTTTAATGAGCTATTATGTTTTCTGCACGCGTTGCATTTTTAATAAGTTGAGATGATAACAATAATAATCATTTTAAGATTCGTTCTCTAAACACTGTACGATGCTCTGCCATCTTCAGTTCCGCTATAGTTGAATCGAGACATAAATTAAACCGGCAAAGTCTTTTCTGCATCTTTGAAAATCTCCCTATAGAATGCCCACACCTACAGTCAGGTCCAGAAATATTGGGACATCAACACAATTCTAACATCTTTGGCTCTGTACACCACCACAATGGAGTTGGAATGAAACAAACACAATGTGCTTTAACTGCAGACTGTCAGCTTTAATTTGAGGGTATGTACATCCAACTCAGGTGAATGGTGTAGGACTTACAGCAGTTTGCAGATGTGCCTCCCACTTGTTAAGGGACCAAAAGTAATGGGACAGAATAATCATCATAAATCAAACTTTCCCTTCTTAATACTTGGTTGCAAATCCTTTGCAGTCAATCACAGCCTGAAGTCTGGAACGCATAGACATCACCAGACGCTGGGTTTCATCCCTGGTGATGCTCTGCCAGGCCTCTACTGCAACTGTCTTCAGTTCCTGCTTGTTCTTGGGGCATTTTTCCTTCAGTTTTGTCTTCAGCAAGTGAAATGCATGCTCAATGGGATTCAGGTCAGGTGATTGACTTGGCCATTGCATAACATTCCACTTTTGTCCCTTCAAAAATTCTTTGGTTGCTTTTGCAGTATGCTTTGGGTCATTGTCCATCTGCACTGTGAAGCGCCGTCCAATGAGTTCTGCAGCATTTGGCTGAATGTGAGCAGATAATATTGCCCGAAACACTAAAGAATTCATCCTGCTGCTTTTGTCAGCAGTCACATCATCAATAAATACAAGAGAACCAGTTCCATTGGCAGCCATACATGCCCATGCCATGACACTACCACCACCATGCTTCACTGATGAGATGGTATGCTTAGGATCATGAGCAGTTCCTTTCCTTCTCCATACACTTCTCTTCCCATCACTCTGGTACAAGTTGATCTTGTTCTAGAACTGTGAAGGCTTTGTTAGGTGTTGTTTGGCAAACTCTAATCTGGCCTTCCTGTTTTTGAAGCTCACCAATGATTTACATTTTGTGGTGAACCCTCTGCATTCACTCTGGTGAATTTTTCTCTTGAATGTTGACTTTGACACACATACACCTACCTCCTGGAGAGTGTTCTTGATCTGGCTAACTGTTGTGAAGGGTGTTTTCTTCACCAGGGAAAGAATTATTCAGTCATCCACCCCAGTTGTTTTCCGTGGTCTCCCGGGTCTTTTGTTGTTGCTGAGCTCACCGATGCATTCCTTTTTTTGGAGAATGTTCCAAACAGTTGTTTTGACCACACCTAATGTTCTTACTATATCTCTGATGGGTTTGTTTTGTTTCTTCAGCCTAATGATGGCTTGCTTCACTGATAGTGACAGCTCTTTGGATAGCATCTTGAGAGTTGACAGCAACAGATTCCAAATGCAAATAGCACACTTGAAATTAACTCTGGGCCTTTTATCTGCACATTGTAATTGGGGTAATAAGGGAATATCACACACCTGGCCATGGAACAGCTGAGAAGCCAATTATCCCATTACCTTTGGTCCCTTAACAAGTGGGAGGCACATCTGCAAACTGCTGTAAGTCCTACACCGTTCTCCTGAGTTGGATGTACATACCCTCAAATTAAAGCTGACAGTCTGCAGTTAAAGCACATTGTGTTTGTTTCATTCCAACTCCATTGTGGTGGTGTATAGAGCCAAAGATGTTAGAATTGTGTTGATGTCCCAATATTTCTGGACCTGACTATGTATATCAACATAAATCCACATTCCAATACCTGTACTTAATTTTAGCTCTATTAAATGACAACATTAATGAGCAAAAACAGTATATTTTCCGTCATCATCTTTGACTCAAACCACAGTTAATTGATCATTGCATACTACATTACATACTTCAGGACCAGGTAAGCCAGAGCATCATGCCTTGTCCATATTTTAACAAGTTCTGTTCTTACATACAAGTGTAAATGGGCATTACTGTCAGTGGGCGTTACTATGATTTGCAAAACCACACACAGAGGTCAATGATGGAATGGTTGCCTTCCTTGAAAAGTATTTTTATTAAATCTCTTCAAAGAGTCAGGACAGGTAAATTTTATGAAAAAGATCAAATACATGCGTTTAAAAATCTTTCTCAATCTTAATTTTTTAACTGCAACTGGATCCATGATTTAGGCACGTAAACTAAAAAATGTTGAAAACTAGGAGCTATATCTAATTGATCTTGACCTATAAAGAAGATATCATATAAGTGAAAACTTCAATTTGTTTTAGAGAAAGACCGATGTAAGAGGGAGTTAAACATCAATGGCAATTTTCAAAGTTTTATGAGTTCTGCTCCTTCAGCCTTGAGAGTCCCATTGACAAAATCTTGCAATAAGAACCTCAGCAAAGCACCACTTATTTCCCAGAGAGTAAAACTGCTCGATAATCTCTGGTCTTCTAATTGGCCAGCACATTTGTAGTTGGACGTCTTGGCATCCCTACGATTCAATTGATATTTGATTCTTAGTATATACTCCTAAATTAACCGTATGCTTTAAATGTAATACATCAGAGGTAAGTTAGCATGTTTTTTTAATAACTACGATTTTGGTTGATTATATATTGATTCCATCTCTTGTGTGCAACTTAACAGCTGGTGAGGAAGTCACAGTGTATCGACTAGAAGAGAGTTCTCCTACAAGCCTGGATAAAAGCATGTCTTCTTGGTCACAGAGAGGAATGGCTGCCATGCTTCAAGTTCTTTCTCCGGAGGAAATGGATGGGGGTCTCCGCAGAGCACTGAAAGTTGTTTGCATGTGGTCAGAACACAATGTGCTTGATCCAGGGGAGGTCTTTATTGTTAAATCTTTTCTTCCTGAAGTGGTGCAGACATGGCAGAAGATTTTCCGTGGGGATGCTGTGTTACATCTTTGCCTTAGGGTGAGGTCATGATATAGTTATAACATAAAACATGTCTGTTTCTGTACTTACAATATGAACTGAGGTAAAGTATATCCGTTAGGGGAACATAATCCAATCCATTGTTAGTTGGCCCAACATGCAACTCCTTTGTTAAAGACATCTATTTCTATCCTAGGTCACAAATCAATAAAGGTCTTCAGTATACTTCATTAACATTTGACATTACTGACTCCAAGGAGGTTTATGTCTATTAATTAACAAACCAGTGCATGCCTGAAGAAAATGCCATAACTGTTTTTTCAAGGCTCATTTTCTTATGTAATGCATTTAACCCACTAGCCAATCGATTTTTTTTTTTTTGCATTTTACAAAATGTTTCTTATAAAAAATGCTTATGTAGATGTTAAAGTGATAATAATCATATTTATAAAGGTGAAGGCTACAAAGGCTAAAATGTATCAATTCTGAGTATAATAGAGCATTTACTTTTTTAAATTATTTTTAATTATTTTTTTTATATTTTTTTTAGCCCACAAATTTAACTTTTTATAATATTGGACTTTGGCTTAATAAATATGGCACTTTGTCAATTGTCAGGAATAGCATTTTTTTTAACCATTTATTTATTTATAGATACAATCAATATAGTACAAAAGAATATTCCTAACTTCCTAACAATGCAAGAAAAACACACAGTAGAACAACAGTACTTCCTCCCCCCAAGATGCAGCAGTTGACACAGACTATGCCGTTTACAGCTTCAAGCAGGGACAAAACCCAGAAATCGATCAAGCAACTGGGAGCAAGAGGGCTGCAGCAGGGGAGGCCTTGACAGAGAACGTGCCATAAACTATCTAGAAAGTTGAAAATCAGTCCTCATGCTGCTCCCTGTCCTCTCCGGCCTCCTCCATGGGCTCATAGGAGACACCCTCGTAGGTCCAGCATCTTCTGCTCTCTCTCCTCATGAAAGATGACCTCTTAGAGCCACCCAGTTATGCAGCCAACCAGATGACATCTGACAGCTCACAGAGGACATTGGAGGGAACCAGCGCCTCATCGATAAGGTAGAAGACAGGCAGTGGGAGCAGGCGGGTGCCACCAACACGATTGTAGGTCGCATTAGGACCAAGCAGCCATAGCTCATCCTTTTCACTAGGCGCATTGCAGACCTAGAAAACGGGTAGAAGACAGAATACACGGGTCCGAGGCTTAACGAAGGGGGAAAGGTCGGTGGAGGACCTGCATCAAACTTTACTCAGACTACTCTACTGCATTTTAAGAAAAAGTTGTATATATTCTTCGGAATATATATTGCGAGTGAGCATAAAGGTCTCTCTCAAACAAGGTGCCCTGACAATTACCCGGGCCTAACCCACTCAGAAACAAAGAAAAAAACACTTCACCTAGGAAGAGTAAGGAGACTACTCCCACACTCCCCTAACTGGCAGGGACATGGTGCCAGATATAATCACAGAATTAGATGAAGCCCACCGACCACAGTCTTTATTGAAGGAAAATAATAAACAGAAATATATCAAAAAACAACCACATACAAAGTCTCTAAAGAAAGGTACATATAGGTCAGAAATGAACCTTCAAATAGGACACTTCCATGGTGGCTTGATAGTACCTCTTTACGCAGAGTGAAAATTCAAAGAGCCACAATACACCATTATACCAGCATGCCGAACACATAGAAACCCATATGTACACAACATAAATGTTGAAAAATGAGAAGCACAGATATCACAGTAATTACTGTGACAGACCAATTTACTAAGCAGACTGAATTACATATTAGTATATAAATGAAGCACAGCACCACTGCATACCAAGACCACAACAGCGTGGAACCTATACAGGAACCTATACAGGGCCAATATAAATTAGACCAGTCTCATATAGCTAAATGCAGGCTAGAAATTGGTAAAAGGCTATAACTGCACTGGTACCTAACAGTACCAAATCTCATTATAGGCAGCCATGCAGATTTGATTAATTGGTTAGAAACATATTCCAGTCAAATCAGCTCATCCATATAATTGGTTGCTTTCTTAGTAAAAATAAACCGTTAAAAGCAAAGAGGGCACTCACTCTCTGTAAAGAGGCACTATCAAGCCACTGTGGAAGTGTCCTATTTAAAGGTTAATTTCTGGCCTATATGTACCTTTCTTCTAAGATTTTGTGTGGTTGTTTTTTGATATATTTCTGTTCATTATTTTCCTTCAATAAAGACTGTGGTCGGTGGGCTTTATCTAATTCTGTGATTATATCTGGCACCCTGTTCCTGCCAATTAGGGGAGTGTGGGAGTAGTCTCCTTACTCTTCCCAGGTGTTGTGTTTTTTTCAACTGCATTTTAGACTGTGATCCTGCAACACATATTGACATAGAGGACTTTTACCGTGCACATTGGCCACGTGGCCCTATGGAGGGTCCAACTAGGGATGTTGCCTGTTGTGGATCAGTGTTAAGGTGGAAATTATGTTTAAGGCCCGGAGGATGCCCCGAATCTACATTGATGGTGCTTCATTTACCCTCTACAATGACGTGTCTCATATTGCATTGCACACCCACCATGCTTTGCAACTCCTCATCGTGGCTACACCCATTTGGACTGCAGATCGGAATGCAACCTGGCCTCGTGACCATTCGCTTGGGCGATGATCTCGCCAGATTTCTACACACCCTGAACCTCTCGGGAGACACTCTGGAAGCCTGGTTGGATCGGCTTGTGGCGTTTTTATCAAGATCCACCTCTCCCACAGCATCCCCAAAGGTTGAAACCAGCCCGAAGACCATCTTCCCAAGACTCGGCGGTTAAGCCTGCCAGCTCCCTGGGTCAGTGAAGGGCAAGGATCTGCCATATTTTATTGCTTGGCTGCTCAACTGTGGTGTGCCCAATGCATTTACGGCCCCCATTTCCCACTATATATGGCTGTCCCTGCCAGTATCCATGCATTATCAAGAATGCACAGTTTGCTCCCCAGCTCGCCTTGGATGCCTTTCCTCCTTGCTGATTACTGCCTTCCATGTGCAGTTTCCTCCTGTGTAAAAAGCTCTGCTAAACCACAAGCATATTCCATCATGGCTCCTTTCCGTACATGTCTAGCAGACTATGAGTACGTATCTCTTTGGCCCTGAGTTACAGCTTTACGTTTATGTAACAGAATGGAGAGTCCTGGGGCCTCACATTCTTTCCAACCAGCGGTTGCTTAGCCTTTGCACCACGGATCACCACCCATATGGGTGATGCACAGTTGGATCCTGCCTACCTGGCTGAACCTATGCTGCTTCCGCTGCCCTGACCACTTTGCTCTGATGACTTGCATTTCTGATACCTGTGCCCAGCAGGTCATATTCGGGATGTCTTATGTCTACAATTTTATATTTGTGCTGTTTATGGCCCCTATTACAATCCTCGCGCAGCGCATTTGCGTGCGCAAATGCGCTTTTGCGCAAGGACAAAACCATTTGTGCGGAACGTCGTATTACAACATTCGCGCAAACGATGCACGTTAGCGTCTACCACGATTGACCCTGCGCGAACCCAGTGCGAGTGCAAGTGCGTGCGCGCATCCCATACTTACCATTGTCAGCGCGAATGCGTTCGAGCGGATGGTATTACGATCTTCACACAACGTCGTACGAATGACGTTTGCGCGAAGTATCGTAACGTCTTTGAAAACCTGGTGTTAATTTACAATCTGAACATTCTGGCCGAAACAAAATGAACCTGCACAAAAAAAAAATACAGCACAGTACAGTTACACATTCTACACATACCCAAACAATAAAATTAATAAATTGTTTAATATTTTTATTTTTGTTGCAGCACATATACGTAGATTGACTTTGACAGGCGCAACAAAAGAAACCTAGAAAATGGTGGTTCTTAATTCTGATTGCCCACCGATTCCTGCACGCAACGTTCATTTGCGCGTCGGATTTGCGCACGACAAAACTTGAAGGCTGAAAAAATGCGCTTGGATCGTAATACCGCATTACTTTTCGCGCGATAACACATTTTGCGGTGCGCAAATATAATTGCACTGCGCGAGCGCATTTGCGCGAAGAATGTAGTAGGGGCCTATATGTGGCATAGAGCCGCACCCCCAGGTTTGGTAATGTTTACTAGATGTTTTAAGCCCTCTTACCCTTAATGACAGGGGACTGTCACTGGGACTCAGATTTTTCTGATGCTCAGGTTCACATTAGGGGGGTTATTCTCCTCGCTCTGTTATGTCATTTACTGTTGCAATTTTGTAATTTGGCCTAGTTTGGTGCTCATACACGACTCCCTACAAGCAGTAACTCACCGTTTTTGTGTAAATAGTGCAGTCCTTCCCAGGCCACCTGCATGTCGTTGGACGGGATTGTGTCCTGCATTGCTTGCGTAGCTTCTGATTGTTTTATGTTCAAATTGGTAGTTTGGTACTGATTATTATTCTGTTGATATTTAATAGATTTTTTTTACCTGTTCAACAGCTGTACGCGGAACACTCTATCACGCTCACTCGCTGACCTCCATATTTAGTTCATCTCGAGATCTCAGAGTGCTGTCCCTCAATGCCAGCAGTTTCAATAACCAGGTGAAGAGACATATGATCTGTGGGAGCTCATTAAACTTTGGATCACAGTAGCACTCCTTTAGGAAACCCACTTTGCTAAGGATCGCACCCCAGCCCTTCACAACCACCACTTCCCGATTGGGAATTGAAACCTAGGGAAAATCAGAGGCACTGCAATTTTAAATCAAAATATTTTATTCAATTTTAAAGAAAAAAACATCAAAGAAAAGGGAAAAAAAGGCAATATAGCAAACAAGTACAGTTAAGTATTCAGATAACAAGTACAGAAATCAAATTGAACACGCAGGTTCAGGATAATATCGCAATAAACACAACCAAATGACAATATCAAAGGTTTGAAATAGGATTACTGCAGTAATTCAACAAAATAATAAGAATCCTGATCAGAGAAGATACTAAAAAAACATATTGAGAAATCCTCATACGGTAGCAAAATGTACTCCGAATCAATATATTGGCCCGGATTTTATCCCTATTTCAAACGATCCCCATCGTTTTGCCCCAGTCTTTTTTTTTCACGCAACTCAGAAAGCTGATCATCAAATATGCGTGCGACTCTAAGAAGCCCAGGAGAAGTTTGGACTCGCTTACAGCCCCTAATGCAAAGGGAGGTGCAGTCCTGTCTCACTTCTGATATTATTATGGCACATCACAACTCCAACGCATCCATGAGTGAACAGCTGCTCCTGCAGATAAACGTTGGGTTGCTTTTGGAGCAAGCGGTCACGAGAAACCCTCTTAAATGCCTCCCATGGTTACCCACTCCTGTCTGGAAATCAATGGCAGGGGCGCATCCACTATTAGTGCCACCATGAGGATGTGGTGCAGCCTGATGACTCACCCAGGCATTGCACCAATCCCCTTCCCTTTAATGCTCCGTCATTGGTTGCCTTCACCGAGACCTGGTCATTTTAGAGTAGGGGACAACTCCATAGCCTGCGATCAGTTGCTCTTCCCTCAGCCTCTGTCCTTGATTGCTAAATTTCATCACCATCACCTCACACAACATTTGCGATGTCTAGGACCCCAATGACCATCATATTCCACATCAATTGGAACAAGAGTTACAGGTTCATTTTGAGGATCATCAGTGGGTTAATATCTGGCCCCTTGCCCACACCAGATCCATGGCCATGAGAGTTGAAGACGCTGATTATAAAATGCTGACACGATGGCATAGAACACCAAATATACTTTGGCATATGCCAGGAGCGGATGAGGCAAGGTGCTGGAGCTGCAGGGAGACTGGCACTGGCCCTCTGCACGTATGGCGATTCTGCTCCATTTTACGCCCATTCTGGCATTCGGTTTATGACTGTGTTTATGAGGTCTTAGAGCCTCCATCCCCATTCATTCCAGAGTTCTGCTTGTTAAATCAGACTTCCATCTCCCCTGATAAATAAAGAAAATCTGTGACAATCCCCGCACCTGGTGATCCTGCTGTTCTGGCAGAGCTCGGAAGCCCCTTATTACTACATGGTTTAGGGAGATTGAACTAATCCATTCCTTCGGGAAGCGAATAGCCATCGTTCAAGGGAAGACTGCTGAACATAGACAACGATGGTTGTACTGGTTAACAATGTTTCTACCTAGGTTGGTCTCTCCTGGCTTGGCCATCACTTTACTTGACGGCACTGTATTGTACAGTACGGACTTGGGTTACAGGCTTAGTTGGGCCATCACTGTTGCCCAACTACGGTGCTACCCCTTGTATCCGTTTACCCACAGGTCAATGTAAAGTGTTAAAAGAAAAGTGGTTTCAAGTTTGTTGTATCAGAGATGATAAACGTGCCTTTATAATATAACACGTGCCTTGCCATGATTCCCCCTTCCCTCACCTTTTCCCCATTTGTATTTCTGATGCCTCCACTATATTGTAGTGCCCTGTGATTTTACAATAAAAGCTGAATATATAAAAAAAGGATTACTGTTTTGTTTACTGGTAGTGTTACTTTTTCTGCTTCTTTTATGATTAGGGTTACTGTTTCTGCTTAGGGATAATGTTTCTGCCTGTTTTATGATTCAGACCAGTGTTAGGGTTACTCTTGGGGTTGCTGTTTCTGCTTGTTTTAACCCCTTACCACCAGATGAGAAGTGCCCGGCGGCGGGGCATACTAGTGCACTCTGTTTGCAGGCTGCTACGGCGTGGACCCTCCTACGGCCTACCTACACAGCTGGCACCCGTCATTGGCTGTAGAGGGGCCGGCCTGAGTTCAGGCCATCTCGCGGCAGCCTACTGGTGGGTAGGACTGCAGAGGCCCATAGATGCAAGCGGTGTGTGCTATGCCGCCCCGCAGCATAAAGGCCCACCTGCCGCGAGGACAGCATGCTATGCCCAGCAGGAAAGGGTTAAGGTTATCATTTATTTTCAGTTACCTGCAGTAATCTTAATTAATCTTAATAGATAAGGTTATATTCAGATCTGGCTGATTATACTTGGTTTGGATCAATTCTGTAGTTTTTTTTAGTATGAGATTCAATTCAACTATTGGTGACTTGGAAATTCAGATGGATCCGAAAAGCTGTATTGCCGATATCTTGGCCAAATATCGATTCAGTTTGAATCAAATCGCAAATGTCTAGGCCCTATTCCAAACATGTTATGGTTAACAAATGAACAGTACATATAATGACTCCACTTGCTAATCATAACGACTTTGTACAGTTGAAAACAAGTACATAATATGATCAACACCTTTTCTGAAAAATCATTTGAGCGCAGAACTCTAGTCCCGACCTCCTTGTACTGTGATGAAAATGAGCAATAAACAATACTAGTTAGGGTGCATGAAATGTCCCTTTAAATATATTCTCTATAATAAATGAAAAAAACAGGATAGATGTCAGCTCCTTGTTTAAGAATGTTTCACAGATTATTTATGTTATTTGCTATAATTGTTATTATTTGATATGTTTAATGTAAAATTCAGATTTTTAATCCGTTTACAACGTGTGTTCTTTACAATAAAAACATCTAATGAGAAGCACAATTGTTATATCCTAAAGCTAGTGTGTGATAAATAGTGTGTCTGATCAAATCAATTCAACTGGAATCTCTGATTTCTTACCGGCATCGTATGAATTCCACACACTGCAGGGATGCATTTTTCATGCATATCCCATACTCCTAAATAAATGACATGTACCCAGGAAAATTTGGTAACGCCAAATGAAAGAAAGTGATAGCAAGCTATCTAGATACGTAGATCGGTAGGTAGAAAACAGTTTTCTAAGTACAGGTATTTTGATAAATTTGGGTCTTTAATTCTATGGACAGAGACGACACCAAGTAGGCATCTAAATCTATAGCATTAATGTTATTTTTTTCTTTAAATCAGGAAATTCAGCAACAGAGAGCTGCTCAGAAGCTAATCTATACCTTCAATCAAATGAAGCCAAACAGTATTCCCTATACTCTAAAGTAAGATTATGCACCTTATGCAATTCATTATGTAACATACTTACAAAATCACAAGTATGCTGATTTACTGTCCGTTTAATCACTGGACTCACACATATCTAAGACACCATATAATTAATTATCAGTTTCTTGTTTCACAGCACTTTCCCCATGGACATGGCAATGAATATAAAGGTGTTAAATGCACGTGACAGCACACATAGCTTGAGCTTGGTAACTAGCATTTACGAATTCCATCGATGCTGTTCCACATTTCCATTGTGTGAACTACACACATTTTAGATATTTGACTGTGCATTGTTAAAGTCCTATTAATTTGGACCTTAAACCATTTCACTGTCAAGTGCTTTTTGTTGAAAAAATATTGCCGTAACATTTATTTGAAGCATGGGGATGCATAGTTAACATTTCGATATAGGACAAAATTGCATTTTTGCATACAAATTGTTATTCTGAGACCGTTAAAGACACTATTGAAAAATATTGTTCCTTTTTTGCCCTTAAATAATTGAGCAGAGGCTGCTGACCGCCTCTATCCAATTATTTTTTCTTATTTTTGTCCCTTTTTAGGTTTTTTTATTTGCCCTTTCTCCCTTACAGTGAGCTGCTCCTCCTCTTCAACTCAGGGTCTCCAAAACCTAGAAGTCCCTGATGCTCTCTAACGCATGTTGTGTAATGTTGCGGTTGCACAATTTGCGGCTCCTACGTTACCCGAGTTCTGTAGCGCTTGCGTAGTACGATAGATCAGAGCTGTGTAGTTCCAATCCATCGGTTGCCTCTCTGAGATCATTCGATTAAGTTTAAAAGTTATACAAAATGAGTTTTATAGGCCAACTTGTTTTATTTTCTTTGTGTTCCAAAGTAAACTGGTGTATACACATAGGGCTACATTACATAGTTGGTGCTAACGTTACCGCTCACCTGCATGAGCGTTAACGTTAGCCCTGGTGGCCCTAACGCGGGCGCACTATATTACAATCCAAACGCTAATGTGTTAAGAAACCCGTTAGCGTTTGGTACCTTGCGCTTTTCAGCGTGAGGTCACTGTACTTTGCGCTCCCTATACTTAACATGGGGAGTGCAAAGTGTTAATTAGCGTTAGTATTACAAAGTCCTAATGCTGATTAACTTTCGGCTGTGGTTAGCAAAAAGTTGATCACAGCCAGGACTTGGTGCTAACGGATTCCGCTGGTGCAGAATCCGTTAGCACCAGACATAAACCCCCCCAAAAAATCCAGATACTCACCTCCTATCCTGCAAAAGTCCCCCAGTCTCTCCCGGCGGATCACTACGCTGACCTCATGTGACCGCCAGGGTCTGCCTCAATGAAGTCCTATGGACTCCATGGAGAAGTTGCGCGCGGCAGCACTTTGCGCTGCCGCACGCATCTCGGTGCTTAGCTCCCGTTAACAACGCAGGCAGCAGGTTTTCCTCCTTAGTGTCCCCGTTTTAGCTTGAATATTGCAATGTAGCCCACATTTGGTAGTGAAAGAGTTTAGAGTGCTGATGTACTTTGACAAATCTTATGTAATAACAGCTAAACAGCAATATTATTTAGCATTTATGAAAATCGTTTCTTAAATATTTAGATCACCTTATAATTGGAGCATAGAGCATTCAGGTGATTTTATAATAAATATCACGTAAACTTTAAAAAAAATTCGAAATTGAACTTGTAGCTTATGTCTAATGTTAAAAAATAGTCAAAGTCAAGTGTTCAGAATACTCTAGGTACATTTTCTATATGTATGCAAAATAAATATAAAACAACAATGCAATTGGTTGGATTTACTGAACAGCGTTACGTATAAAAATTGTCCACTGTAACAATAAGTTCGGCAGAAGGATTTTCAGATGTTAGAGAAAGAGCTTCTTCTCTGGTAAAGAGATGGTTTGGTTATAGATTGCGAAGGGCACAAGTGGATTTAGTAAAACCATGATTTAGACAAACATTAAAATGATTTTTTCAACTGGCAGTTTAAAGCTTAAAAATTCATTTTTCTATGGTACCTGCTCTCTATGATAGATTTCTGGAAGTCTACTTAATCTACTGCCATTCTGCAAACCAGTGGCTTACTATAGAGAAATACATGACTGGGGAATTTCGCAAATATAACAACAACAATGGAGATGAAATCACTCCCACTACTTTACTCGAGGAGACGCTGCTGTCTTTTTCTCACTGGACCTATGAATATACAAGAGGGGAGCTTCTCGTTTTAGACTTGCAAGGTATGGCTAGCAAAATTGTTTTATTGTAATGCAAAATGTAGAATATCTAGAGTTCTAGACTATTCTCACAATTCTAAGAGAAGTGGAGAATTTATTATTATAGTATTGCCATATATTTTATATGAATGTAAGATAAAATTATAATGCATTGATAACTTCTAATTAAGTTGTAAACCTAACCATAACACCACTGATTTTGATGGCTCTGGAAAATTTACCCGAGCTCTGGTTACATTTGCACTGACTTGGTGCTCTATTCCTTAGTTGTCGAGGATAACTGCAGGAGATGTTACCTATAGCATCTCCTGTACTTATCTTATCAAGGGGAATCCCTATTCCATTCCTGCCAGAAACTGGACTTGCGACTCGAATGTAGCGCTTCCCTATGCAATATTACTGTACCTTAATTGTCGCCTATACTTATTATACGAGACGTTAATTTTCACCTCCGCGTGGATGAGTAGGCTATTGCATAGTAGCTTGCTCTTCTACCCAGGAGACAGTATTTCACTGAGAAATACCATGTCCGTGAAGCTGGTGTTAAGTGATATTGCATTTGCATTTTTGTCTTCTTGCCAGGGGGAAATATTACCACCTTTGACCCCACGTTACCCATACAGGGGGCACCATCAACACCCATCTTTCCTGCCATTGTCCCTCCTTTGACATGCTCTTCATAAACCAATCCATACACCAGCAAATTTGTTCCCCTAAAGCTGTCAACACCCTACTTATTTCCTAAACCTGTTCCTCTTCCACCATTCCTGCATTCATAAACGTGCCCCAAACCTGTTCCCATCTCCATTTCTTTTCCTACACCCTTAAAGCTATCTCTGCCTATTGCTAGATATGCTTCGAAGAGTATCAGGGCTATTCAGAGAGAGGTGAAAACCTTGAGAATGACTGGAGAATTGAAAATTCTAGGTTAAAATAGTCAAACCAGAAAAATTCTCCTATTTGGTCTAGATTGTTCATTCTCCTGTCAATTCTCAAGGTTTTCACCTCTCTCAGAATAACCCTGCATACTTCTTCATGTTCTCTTCACTATTCTCCTGCTAGCACATTATACATTTCAGACTCATGGACATAAGTCGCCTACTGATGACCGAGTCGTATGCAGGGAGACAATAAATACTCAAAAATACACAAACACATAACTGTGGAATAATATATATATTTATTATATATAGGCCACAGCTAAAAACTCCACACAATAAACCCACCACCATGACATAAAAATTTCCATAACAAAAATAAAACAATAACCCAGTGCTGAGGACTCCCCACAACCACCACACACCTCCAAACCAACAACCACAAAAACATCCCAACTCCCAACCATCTGACCAAAATTATCCTAAATAAAAAGGAACCCCTATCCAGCACTGCCTACAAACCCCCGCCACGAGCTCCTCACATAACCCCCTTATGGGAGAGCTCCCCCACCAAGAAAAAACAGGGTTTGTTCATCCCCTCCTTGAGTCCCAGGATGAACAGATCCATGCCCACATCATTTAGGTGAACGCCTCCACACCATCCTTGGCAACACCTTGGACCACACCACCACTGTCCATGGTGACCACTCCCTCAACTGCCGCAGATCCTCCTGCATCTGCTCCAGCAGCTTTCTATGAGGGACCACTCCCAAATCCTTCAGCTGCCGCAGATCCGCCTTCATCTGCTCCAGCAACTATCCGTGAGGGACCACTCCCAAATCCCTCAACTGCCGCAGATCCACCTGCATCTGCTCCAGCAGCACACCAAGAGGGACCACACCCAAATCCCTCAGCTACCGCAGATCCACCTTCATCTGCTCCAGCAACGTTCTGTGAGGGACCACTCCCAAATCCCTCAACAGCTGCAGATCAACTTGCATCTGCTCCAGCAGCACACCAAGAGGGACCACACCCAAATCCCTCAGCTGCCGCAGATCCGCCTGCATCTGCTCCAGCAGCACACCAAGAGGGACCACACCCAAATCCCTCAGCTGCCGCAGATCCGCCTTCATCTGCTCCAGCAACTTTCCATGAGGGACCACACCCAAATCGTTCCCTCCCATGCGTACCACCAGCACATGGGGAACTTCACCGTGCCTAAGGGCACCCAAAACCGTCGGCTTAAACTCCTCCCATAGGAGTCCACGTATTCCAAACCACCGTACCCATGTTGCCGACCCATGCAAACCCATCTGTACTCCAGATGTTCATACCAATGACCTTCTCCTCATCCAAAAAAAACAACGAGTCTCCAACGATCCATACAACTCTCGAAAGGATCCACAAAAAAACAAAATAAATTACCAACATCTCCACCACACAAAATACTCAGAAAAAAGAAAAGACTCTCCGCCAAACCTCTACACACCCCACCAAATAAGCAATGTTAATACCTGCAAAGAAAACATAACATAAACAATGACCATATTCCTCGCCTCCAAATCCTCCAACCCCCACACTCCTCCACAAACAACAAACAGATATACAAAGATAAAATAGAATAAATATATTTATTCCATATTAAAAGGTATAAATTCATATTCCATGTAAAAGTTTGATTTTTTTTTTCTTTTTCTAAAAGTGAAAAACATAACAGAACAAATCATGCAGCAAACTTTTCTCCACATAACCTCCCAGCATTAACAAGTGTTTCCAAAATTCATAACACCAAACCAGGACGCACGTAGGACTGAAAAGCCCTCGAGTTCCATCTTCCAATTCTTGAATTTCCACTGCCGACAAACCCAACCTTGAAGCTTCTGTTGCTGCCCCAATACGAAAAGAGTGAGAACCAAATTCCTCCAGATTCCTCCCTAAACTCAACAAACCCTTCTTAAAAATGGTAACAAACTGATACCTCGATAAAGCTGCCCCGTCCGCGTGACATAAAAAAGGCCACTCCAGACTCCACCCGTACCTTCAAAAAATTCCTTAACGTTCTTCTCTGGACAAACCACGCAGTTATCCACACTGGATAAACCAACTCTACGCACCCTACCCAACTGATCAGTCTTGGAGTTAGAAACCCAAATAACAATTTCCTTAACTCCCAACCAAACCGCATCAGCTCCCAAACCACCACCTCCTCTCCTAGAATTGCACACCAGCTCACCCACTCGAACCTGATAACAAAAACCTTGGTGACATCTCTTTTCCCCGATACCTGGAAAAGGAAAGCCAAGGCGGCCAATGACCGCCGTACCACCCCAGGAGATGCCCCTGATTCGAATAACCAAATGAGGTATGCCCTAGGCAAACTCTCCTCATCCAATCCACCCACCGAAACGTACCTGAACCGTTCAGCCAATGCATCCCAATCCCTCCAACTCGCGAGTAGGCCTTCCAAGAGGACTCAGACAAAGAACCTCTCACCCATCTTCCAACAAATCCGAGCCTAGCTGCCAAAGGACCTCCGGACAAGGGGTGCCCACCTCCTCCACCAACGGTGCCAGGGAACGAAACCTGTCCCACTGTAAACTAGACAAAGCATCCGCCACTGAGTTAAGGCGACCCGGAACATGACATGCCTTGCATAAAACATTAAATTTAAGGCAAAGAAATGCAAACCTCTTCAGCAATCTGATGACTGGCAATGATGAAGCCGACAAAGAATTAACCGCCGACACCACCGCCATGTTGTCAGAACGGAACAGAATCCTTCTCCCCTCCAGAGCACCTCCCCACAGCTCCAAGGCCACCACTAATGGAAACAACTCCAAAAATGCCAAATTCCGCACCAAGGAAGATGACAACCAATGATCAGGCCAACGAGAAGCACACCAACGCCCCCCAAAATATACCCCAAAACCAACACCTCCCGAGGCGTCCGTGAAAAATTCCAGTTCCTTCGCCAAAACCTCTTTTGAAGGGAATATGGCCACCCCATTAAACCAAACCAAAAAGGATCTCCACGCTTCTAAATCTTCCTTCATGGCACCAGATATTCTAACAAAATGATGACCTTCCCAAATACCCCGTATCGCCAAAGCCAATCCACGTAAAAAGACTCTTCCAACCGGAATGACCCTGCACGCAAAATTCAAACGACCAATCAGCGATTGCAGCTCTCTCAACTGCAATTTCCTAACCGACAGGGTCCCCTCCACTTGCCTCAAAGCTTCCACCACTTTCCCCACAGGTAGACGACACTCACCATTAACCGAATCAATCTCAATTCCCAAGAAAGTGATGACTGCTGCCGGACCTTCCGTTTTATCAGAAGCCAAAGGAACACCAATCGATGTGCCACCCACTGAAAAGACCGAAGAATGTGCAGACACTCTCCTGTCCCTTCCCTACCCACACACAAAAAATCATCCAGATAATGTGTCCGATTATCTGACCCTGCCACTTCACGGCCCACCCATTCCAAAAATGTACTGAAACACTCGAAAAAGGAACAGGAAATGGAACAACCCATAGGCAAACATAGATCCACATAAAATTCGCCTTCAAACCAAAACCCCAGGAGCCGATGACACTCGGGATGAATAGGTAATAACCGAAAAGCCGACTCAATATCCACCTTAGCCATCAAAGCCCCCTTTCCTGCATCCCGAACCAAATTAACCGCGGAATGAAATGACACATACGACACCGAGGCCAACTCCTCACCAATATCATCATTCACCGATCCTCCCCGCGGATAGGATAAATGACGAATCAAGTGAAACTCTACTGCCTTCCGCTTCGGCACAACCCCCAAAGGGGATATCCTCAAATCCCACACCGGAGGAGACGAGAATGGACCAGCCATCCTACCAGCCCCAATCTCCTTAAACACCTTCTCCCGAACTACCTCCGGATACACTCTAGCCGACTTTAAATCTCTTAACTTGCCACCCCCTGGCCTTACCACAAAAGGAATCCGAAAACCATCACCAAACCGTCTTGCAGAAACTCTGCATCCCTACATCTTCCGTAAAGCCTTAGCCACGGTAACATCGTGCCAAGTTTCACTGGGGAAGCCCCCCTCTCCAGAGCCTCCAAAAGGCAGACCTCCCTGTCTTGCCCTCTTAAAACATCTGGACAATGAATGCAATCCTCCACAATTTGAACATTCGTGCTTGAACCTGCACCCATTACCAAACTTGCACTGACCTTCGTTAAACTGCCAGCACGATCCCTTTTTAACACCTGCCGGTGGAGAACAGACCCCTCACCCACCAGCACCCCCTGGAAAGGGCAAAGCCTTCTGAGCCCCCATCAAGCGCAACCACAGCGTTATGTCCATCTGATCCCACCCCATGCCTGGGTGAGCCGCCAAATGTTGCCTAAACTGCTCAGCCGCCCCACAAACACATCTTCAGAAACTTACTACATTATATAACTCATTCTGCCGCTTTGCATTACAATGTAACTACATGACCCACCATTGTGACATGTTAAAAGAGCTAAACTGGCCATCGCTGGAATCTAGACGCACCCTTCACCTTTCCAGCCTGGTGTTTAAGAGCTTTTCTGGGAAGCTGCCACCCTATCTGAATAGACTGCTTCCCCCAGCAGCTCCCTCATCCTATAACCTCCGATCCAGGACCAGCACCTTACTTGCAATACCACAATACAAAAACACAGTGGCTCGATCCTCATTTTCCTACAGAGCACCACAATAATGGAATAACCTCCCAGACACCATCAAATCTTCCAGTCTTATGTCACTCAAGAGCTCCTTACTAACATACCTCAATACAGAATGCACCTGTATACATGTAACATAATGACTATTTTTCTACATATTTATTTTCTGTTAATCTGTATATTTGTGTTGTTTTTTTTTTTTTTATATCTTGCATTGTATTACTTTGTATTTCTGTAACTGTAACACTTCAATGTTCTTGAACCCAGGACATACTTGAAAACGAGAGAAATCTCAATGTATCCTTCCTGGTAAAATCCTTTATAAATAAATAAATAAATCGTATTTCCACCACGCCCAACCACCATAAATCCGATAAGCCTCCCAAATTCCATCCACATAACAAAAAAGAGCCGAACAGTGCTGTGGGTTCTTCTCCTCAACCAGACTTGCCAAAATACAAAAAGCCTGGAGCCAATTCCCAAACGATTTAGGAATCTTCCGATACCTCTTTTTCCTTTCCTCTTCTTCTTTTAAACCGTCCTTAGACGAATCATCTTTAACCCCAGTCACCTCATCCAAAGGAAGCAGGGAAAAAAGCTCCACATACTCACCCCGCCAAATGCCTTCCTTAACCTCCTGTTTCAAATGAAACCCCAAAGGACCAGAAAATGACACGTTAGCATTCCTCCTGGCCACATCCGCCACCCCTGCGGACTCACGGAGTGAACCCAACACGCCACTCGGTCCTCTTGAAGCCATAGCTTCACCACCAAGAGCTCCACCAGCTCTCCCAACTGACCCACAAGCACCCTTCCATGCTTGAGCCAAATCCACTCCCTGGTTCACACCCCCTGGTGAAACCTACCAAGCCTCAAAGGCCCCCTGTAAAAAAGACATGAAAGAAATCATATCACCACCAATTCCATTACCTGTTGCCACACGAGGTCCACCCGAACTTCCTGGAACCTCCTGTGCCACAATGTCCGAACCCCTCAATCCAACTCCACCAGCGCGGAAGCCACCAACAGGCTGCGGACTCCTCTCCTGAATCATTGGAACTGTGGATGAAAAAACATTTGTGCGATGAGCCTCAGAACCCGAAGTACCAAAATCATTACCACTCTCCCCCACACCAAATTCCGGAGCCCCATCAGCTCCACCCTCTGAACACCAATTTACTTCAAGCATCTGAGTGACCTCATCCCGCACACCATCGTCCTGTGCCACACCACCGTCCACACCCCCATCCACCAACTGCCTTACCGCAGAAACATCCATCCCTGAGACAGCAATCGCTCCACCTCTGGGACCCCTGGCGGACCACCGAACTCTTCTTCTACCCGAGGAACTCCTCGACCTCCGCACTCCTTCTCTCCTGGTAGAGCTCACTACACCACCCCTCCGACCAGAAGGATCCTTAGCCCCCGATACCGGCCTCGAGCTCCTACCTTCCACACATCTGGAAGTGCTCACGCCAGCCTCATTCCCAACTGCGTCACCACCAGCCAACATCCGCTGAACCAACCGTCCTCGGCCTCTCACAGCCTCCAATTTCAGCCTCCCAGCCACAGATGCACCACTGGATTCGCCTCCCGGACTAAACCGCTCCAGAGGCCTCACAATCCTGACAGGCCGAGCTCCCACTTCCGACTCTGCCGCCAGCACTTCCGACAGGCTTCTTCTGGCCCACTCCACACCACGATGCCGAGCCTCCTCCTGCACTTCCTCCAATAGCGACTCCAGTTCACCTCCTTCCGCCATCCACCAAGACAATTTTTCAACGCAAAAGCCGAAAAAACACGGCTCTCTGACGCAGTACAGATTTTAACCGCTCTACCTCAGCAGAAAAAGGTGCGCAGAGCCTCTCCACACAGGCCTTAAGTACCCTCCTGGTGACTCCTTCCACACCACTCCCGCTCAATCTCCACACACGCTGCAAACCCTTCTAGAAAAATCCTCCCTGCATCCTGGCATCAGAGGCAACTTAAGGGCCCTATGCCTTAGGTACTTCAGGCCTTCATAATTTAAAGACGACATCATAGTACATTGCAGCTGAGCTGAGCGCGTCCTGCCAAGTGCTTCCCCTGTGCGATGGACGCGCTGAGCGCGTCCATGCACAGGAGGCAGCAATCAGCTGGTATTCCGGCCGATTGTTGAGGCCCCCCTGGTGCGGGCTGACATCTTGGATGTCAGCCCGGCACTCGGGGACCCCGGCGGGACCAATAGATGTCATCGCGCCGGGGCGATGACCTCTATCTCAGGCCCCCCCCCGCGAGTGCGGAGGAGGTGCCTGAAAGGGAGGGGGGAGGTCTTGGATGTCAGCCAAGCTTCCGGGATCTCCCCCTGATGACTGGCATCATTGTGCATAGCGCAATGACGTCAGTTTTAGAGTTAACCCCTAGCTGCCACCAATGTGGCGATAGGGGGTTCCAATGAACCCCCTATCTCCCGATCCTTGGCAGCTAGGGGTTAATGTTTGGTATCGTTGGATCAGCCAGAGCATGGCCTTTCCAATGATACCAAACATGACCATGTAAAAAGTTTTTAAAAAAATTAAAAAATAAAAATATAAATAAAAAAATATTAAAAAAATAAATCAAACAAAAAAAGCTGCTTATTTTTTTTTATTTGTTAATGCAGCAATATTGTTCCCATTTCAATTATAATGTGAACAATGATGCTGCACTAACGATTTTTGAATGGGGTGCGTTTGTTAAAATTCACGTGAATTTCCCCCTAAAAAAATGTAACGAGACCCCAATTCTAATTGGGGTCTAATTTTTAACAAGCGCAACCCATAGAAAATATAACCGCAAACGCTCGCATGTTAAAATGTGAAAAAAACACTTTACACGTTGTAAATTATTGAAAGTTAAAATTTTATTGCAATTTTTGTTATAATATACAGACAGGACACGACGTATACATATAATAATGATATATTATGAATCTGCCGAGTCTGCCGGAAAGAACGATATATAATATGTCTGGGTCATATAATAAAATAAGGCTTCAAAACGCGCTTAAACATGATGAGCGAAACCAGTAAAAATGCCTCAGCAGCAGGGTTAAACTGTTTATTCTTTTAATCTGCAGAAAAAAACTCTCTGGGACTTTTTTAGGGGTTTTTTTCGACAATTTTTTTTTCCTTTAGGCTAGGGTCAGACGAACGTGATTTCTACGGACTGTACGTCCGTGCAGTACGGACGACGTTAGTACGGAAGACGCAGTAGGGGCCACACAGTCCGTTTATTCACTGACGTATATTTTGACGGATGTAGGAGGGAAAATAAAATAAAAAGCAAAACCATTTTGTCTGTGAAAAATGCTGGACGTATAAATGCAGTCCGTCTGACCACGTTCCATCACTCACATACAAAGCTATGCAGACGTTGCGGACGCAGCGCACTTTGTGCGGCCGTTCTAGGGGTTGTACGTTCTTGCCTGCCTTGCGTCCGTGGGCCGCGGCCATTGTGCGTCCGTAGTTCAGTGCGCACGTACTTTGTGTGTCGGGCTCCGATGGGCTTTCTGTCATGCTATCACGGACGTACTTTTAGGCGCAATCACGGACGTGAACACTACGCTCGTCTGACCCCAGCCTTAAACAGCATTTTTTTTCTTTTTTTGTAAGAGACCTTTTTATTATCATTCATAAAACCTTATGTGTAAATTCCAAGCATTTTTGTCCAGTAGTTTTTTTGCAAACAGAGTTTCAATTTAGAAACTTTCAATTCTTTTTTTTCGGCGGTGTTCGGCGGATCGTTGGCTTTTTTCAGAAGCGTTTGGTTTTTTTCCGGCGGTTCGTCGTCTTTTTTGGGGTTTTTCCGTTTGATGCGGCAGTTTTGCGGTGGATTTTTGGATGCACTCGGCAGATTTCCCCTGCACTTCGGGGACCCTGCGGTGCTGCTGAATTCACCGCAGGGTTGGGGAATTTGATTCCACAAAGTGCAGGGAACGAGAGAGAATGAGAGAACGACATTTCGGTGCTCTCTGATTAACCCTGATACTTATAAAATATTGCATGGGGTGCCATCTAAAATCTGAAATTTTTTCAAATCAATGTCAATATCAGCGCTGCGGAATATGCTGGCGCTATATAAATAAAAAATAATCATGTTAATGTTCAGTTAAACAGTCTTGGAAGGGATGGAAGTATGGATATCTCTATATTATCCTTATAAAAGTGTAAATGTAGTGGGGTTTACATGGTGCATTAGAAATCATTATACTGTATAGTACTCTCACATGAGAGCTATTATTACTGTGAAGTGGATTTGCTTACAATACACAGCAGATGTCCCTGTTCTGCAGCTTTATCTTTCTCTCCATATTGAAGAAGGGAGATTTCACGTACAGTTCTGTAATTTACTATATTGAAGGTTTCATGTAAACCTGGAACTAAATATTAACTAAAAGCAGATATTTTTCTTTATGTAATAATTTATAATGTAAAAAAGGTTAATACAAAAATAATGTCAAATCAGTGCTAATGGATGGACTTTTTCAGACACAATGTTGCAATTATGTTTTTATTTCTTTGTCCTAAATCTACATAATTTTCAATAGGAAGTTGCCTATGCAGTGCATTGACAGACGGATTTTTGAATTTAATTTACACATACTTTTTACACTGTATTGTTTCAGCAACACAATTTTAATACTGGGATTTTGTACAACCTTCCATGGATGAATGAAGTACATCAGTTAACTCAGACGTTGCTGGATATTTCTGCCAAGTGATGTGTTTCAGAGACGCAAGGTTTAAATTGCACTTAACCGATTTCTCTTTTCTTCGCTGCTTTTCCTTCCAGGTGTTGGAGAAAATCTTACAGATCCATCTGTTATTAAACCAGAAGACAAGCAGTAAGTATAATCTCATTTTGCAAGCTGCCACTCTGAAATTACCAAAGCCGATGGAACATTCAGTGGAGATTGTCTGTCCATCTGTCCTTTGCATCAGGGTGTCTGCAGATTTGTGCATTTCAAATGAGTCTGCTTTTTCTAAATCCAGTGTTAAATTATACCAATGCAAAAGCTCATTTTTTCAACACTATATATTAATTGTAAGTCTAGTCATAAGTACATTTAAAGGTCTTAATATATATCACTAAGTGCATTTTAAAGGCCTAAATGAAATATGGTCGATGTCATGCTGCAACTAAAAATATAGAAGCCTTTGCAAAACAAGTCCTGGTAGTGCGGCTTGCTGCTTTATTTATTCTGGATTTTAAATATATACAGTATATATATAAAAGTCTTCACTCACTCTAATGCTTCAGTGCAAACATCATCCAGCTCGAATACATGGAGGTGAAGATGCATTTACAAGGGACTACCTTAAAGTATTACAGTATATCATAATCTTGATTACAATAGGTCGATGTTTCGGTATAACTAGGGCTTTTATGGTAAATATTGGTACTTCCATGCCAACCCTATGGCCAGCGAGTGAGGTATTAATAGGGAAGGCAGGTAGGCCGCAGCCGAGCCAACCCACCCCATCCAAAAACCCATAGGGAATAGGGATTAATTCTATAGAAAAATAATTATCCCCTACTTCCAAACCACATAGGACCCTGTTTACACCCTAATATATGTATAGCAGAAGATATTGGGAGCACTAACGGATTTGTATAAAAAATAACAAACTTTATTTGTTCTTCATTAAAATTTCCGACGTTTCGGCTCACATCTGAACCTTAATCATGGATATTTTTTATACAAGTCCGTGAGTGCTCCCAGTATCTTCTGCTATATATTATACCTGGGGAATATTTGCACCACGGCATATGAAATTTTGGACGCCTTAGCTTGAGTGCTGGTTATTTGGACTTATATATATATATATATACACACACACATACCGCTATACATCCTATCTATCCCCCTACTTCTCTGTACTTAACCCCTTAACTATAATTAGCTGTTAATTTATATACATACACACACGTGTGTGTATATATACACACATACACACTACAATGTATATTTATATATATATTGAAAGGATAATTAATTACAACAAAACCTTCCCTTTAAACCCTATATCATCTATGGGCATTTCCAGCTCTCCATTAATCCTAAATCAACTGTAAAACCGACTAGACTAATTCCCAAAACTAAAGCTCAACGTATTGCGTATATACTTACCATTCAGCAATCCATAGTATCATGGAAATCCTTCCAGGACAGGGTGAAAGAATGAATGAATACTACATTTTATGAAACTCTGCATAGATTTTTATGTATAACTGAACAGAACGCTATACACGGATTTTCTTTTCTATTGTATAACTATGCGCAAGGTGTATACCCAAGATATTAGATAAATATCAAATAATTTATTTTACACAACAAAGAATCGGGTAATTAAGAATTTAGGAATATCGCTTTGTCGGATATAATCTCTGCACGTGAATACAACACGTTTGTATATATTGGATTTATCAGCCAAGCCTCCAATATGTCTATATTGGACTTACTGGACCTACCTCGGCAGTCGTCTCCAATATATCAGGGATTATTATTTCATAAGAAACTTATACGAGACACAAATATCAATCGTTTATATCTCTTAGAAATTATCCTGAATTCTTTTAATTGTCTGTGTTTTGCTTTAAAAAATACAATAATCAATAATCGGATAAAAATATATATATATATTTATTACGTATACAAAAGAATTTCAAATCTCATATCATAAACAACAATTTATAAACCACACTCCATCAGCATATAAAAACTAGCTTCACAATATATGTATCTCCGGTTAGTAACTGCATATATGATTAATATCATTTACCTTATCAGTTAGTAACTAATACACAAATGGTTAATAAACATTTCTGCTTAATACAACATGCATTTCCCAGCAAACAATGTTTAACCAGCCAGCTCTTATAGATATATATATATCTCTGCTACATGGATCAACAAAAGATGAGTTAATTTGATGATAAATAATAAAAACTTATTTAGTGAATCCTCCCCTAATCTCGAGAATTAAACTTCTAATCTTCTGCTTTTTATTTTGTAGTTATATAATTCCTTGCTCATTAATTTTAATCACAGTAATTTCCAAATTCAATATATATTGGTATCAATCTTGCAACATGTCTTTAGGAATAAATCCTTATATCCACTTCTTCATATTTCTATCTGCAGAATAGAAAATACTTAGAATTTGGATTTTAACCGTATCCGAGAAGTCTCAGTCTGCGTTGCAAAATCTCTACAAATATATTTTTACATTAATTCCTTATTTCATACATTACCTGTCCAAATTGGATGTTGATGAGTCTGCCTTGGAATTTTCAATGTGATGCTTTGTTTTGGAATATGTGAAAATTATCGATATTAGATAATCAATGCATGTGAGTTAGAGATTTGGTGAGAATATTGATTGCCTCATGTCTTGGGATCTGAGTGCATGGCGATGTGAGTCTGATGTGAGTCTCCGTCTGATCTCCGACTTCTCAGAGTGTCATGTATAATGAATGTCTGAGCGCATGGTGATGTGACTCTCTCCGCTGGAATCTCTGACTAACTCACCAAAAACTTTTTCCCGCTTATTATAGCCACACAGTTAATATTAATGATAATATAAATCATTATTTTTACTATCCTGTAGAGGGCAGTGTTGCACTTCTAATTTAATTCCATTAATTCCATTAATTCTTATCTTAGGGTCAAAAGGTCAGACTAACTTAACAAAGAACCTTGTCTTCTAACTAGACTCTAGACTCTAGACTGTCTCTTGAGATTTATAGCTCTCCTCCCTTTTGGTTGCTAAGAGCCTTATCAGCTAAATTCTTTTCTGGTTACAGAATATTCTTCAGTGATTTCTTTTATTTATCAATTATACTTTCTACAATATTTATTGGAGTATATATTTCATACTGTAATTGTAATAAAATATACCTTGATTATAAACATATATTTTGTGAATATAATTCTATATTACAAAACATTTAACTCTTATTCCTATACCCAAAAAACAAAATCTCTTTTTTTTAAAACTTAGAATAGACCAATAAATTTACTTATGACATGTCTTAGCATTATCTCACATTCATTCTAGGTTCCTTCATGTCTGGGACTTCTTAACCCAGGAATGAACTTTGTAAAAAAAAATCTTGTTCATTTCTAAACCTAGAGAAATTTTGAAAGAAAAACTGTCTTTAAAACAAAATGGCTACAGGCATCCATTTTAAATTCGCCTTTTCTGTGTAATATACCCGACATAACCCCCCTTTGGTTTCTTGGATTTATTTATTGACCAATTAAATAAATTTGAGGAAAACATACAATATCTCCCCCCTTTACCAATTATGCTAGGTTTCCACCTTTCGCACACGTTTTTCTTCTTTCATCCATTTAATAATTGAAGATGCAGTGTTTTTAAACTTCAATGTACGTACTTTCTTTGTTAGTACAATCATCCAGACAGTTAGAAACATAATTACTATACAAATCACAATCTCTGTAATCTTCGGCCCGTTATAAGCAGATAGCAATTGATGATAAATCTGTGAATACATTGGAGCATAAATTGTTAGATTAATTTTTTATTTATTAGAAGTTCAATAGTATGGTCATGCTAGTTCTTTAGCAAGATTTCAAATCTGGATTCATGGGTATCTCTTGCCCTTGGAATACGACAACGATTTGTTCTCGTCATACCAGACTTCATTTATAAAAATAACTTCTCGATAACAACTCTTGATTCTTTAGAAACTTTCACGAGAATCACTGGTGTGGGTATGAACACTCTCTTGTTTTGTACCAGATTCTTCCGGTAAACATTTGCTTCTCTTTCTGTGTATCAAACAGCGGTTGCAATAAAACATGCAGCAAATCTTTTCTTTCGGTGGTTCTTGTACATAGCAATCAACGGTATCCTGGCTGTATCCCGCATGTCTTTCAGGCTTGCATGAGCTTGATGCGCATGGGACTTTAGCATTCTCTTTGGAATTGTGCGGAAAACCGTAGAATTTCCAGATAGTCGCGGTCTTTGGTGGTCCGATTCATTTTTGCGGATTAAGCGTCGCAGTTCGGATTAACCATTTATCTCAATTTCTGTTGAAAGAAAGAGTATAAATAACCATTCATAGACTAGCGATTTCACTCAAATTCCCTATAGATACCTTGATCTCTGATTAAATTTAATTAACCGTACGGATCTAGTCTATCTACTAGCTTGAGTTAAACATCTGAATGCTGGGAAGAAGAATCACATGTTAATTAAAACATCACTTCATATGATACCAGTTAAGTGTCTTCTGTTGTTCCATCTTCACATATCCTGAGATAATCTAGAATGACAATCATGCAATTGAGCTTGGCAGTTTTATTTCTTCTAGAAATATATAACATAACTTCTACCAATAACATTAGGACTGTCTCCATCATTATCTAGATCTGTTATCCACTCATCTTGTGGATCTGGGTATCTGATCACTTCAGGGTCACTATGTCCATCTGGTTCTGTTTCCCTTTTGTGGAGGTGAATGATTAGCACGTCGTCTTCCAGACATATATCTCGAATTCTCTCGGGGGGAACACATATGGTGTTATCCTCCTGCTCTCCTGAAGTCAGGGGCTTTGGCCTTAAGAAAGAGATATCAGGTGTCTGGCTATTTCTGAAGTGGACTTCAATAGAATCCGGCCTTTCCTCAATCATGTGGCAGTTACGCTGAGTGTGATGGGATTGGGATCTATCATAGCTGATTGGAACATTTACTTGGGACCAAATAACCTCATTGATAAAATCAATGATTGGATTTAACCTTTTGAGAAGGTCCATTCCAATAATTAGGCGATTTTGGGGCAGATCCACAACAAGTGTTGGATGCCGAATTACTTTATTCCCCAATTTAAAATCCAATTTAGCCGTGCCCAGAACTTTCAGAGATGTGCCACTAACACTCACTAGATTAGCATTAGATTTATCTAATCTAGGCTTCCTGGAGGACAGTTCTTGGACCTCTTCAAAATAATGTGCTGATATTAACGTAACCTGGCTTCCACTGTCTAGCAAGGACGGAATCTGTGGTAAATTATCTTGTAATTCTACATTCACATAATATCGGTCTTCAATGCTATGCAATTTACAGAGAAATTTAGAGTGAGATATGAAATTAGGTTTTGGATAGATTTTACCAACTGATTTTGCTCTCTCAAACGTGCTTTTGGCAGCTGTGCTGTCCATTTCGGATCCAGTCTTCTCAGCTTGCTCGCACTTAGTCTGGGGAGATAAAATACATTTTCCTTCTCTTTGCAGGGAAGGGTTTAAATCGTCAACCATACAAACATTTGTATTAATCATTTCATCATCACTTTCTGGTAAATTGTCATGGATGCTGGTTACTTCATCAGAAACATCATCTAGTCACTGGTTGGGGGGGCTGCAGGTATTGCATCGCTTACAACCTGACCAGTGTTATTTCCAGTCATTAACTGAGTGATCTGATCCAGTTTTTCTGTCAGCACACGGAAATCTTCCTGCATTTGACCCATACGCTGGCGTACATTAAATCTCCGCTTTCTATTCGTCCTGGGGACGAAGCTTGCGCATTATCAGACACATCAGATTCAGTTCTACCTCTGGTTGCTTCCTGTCTAGGTACATTTTCCCTTGATTTAACCCATTGACTTCTAGGTACCCATTGCTTCCTAGATTGAAATTTACTTCCTGAATTTTCTCTGGCAAACCCTCTTTCCTGATCTGGCTTGGATTTTTCCCTTTGGGGTATGGAGTCACGCAATATTTCCGCATAACTCTTTTTGTGGGACTCAAATTTAATATCGCCCTTTTTAGCGTGAATTTCCGCTATTTCCTCAGGTGAGTTTTTTACTCTTTTCCCCTGAGCTTCTTCACTATATTCAAATACAGTAAATAGGGTCATACTTTCTTTTAGTACCCAATCCAAACCATTTCTCGGGTCATAATCTCTTGCCAAAATAACCTTTATTTTATTTGGCAATGCGTCATAAAATAATTGGATAAATTCAGGGTTTTCAAAATCTGGGTTTCTTTCAGCCAAGCTGTACGCATTTTTAAGGACTGACAGAAATTCACGGGGGCTTTGATTAGGTCTGCATTTTAGAGTTAAAATTGCTCTTTTCGCAGCTAGATTGGTACGGTGAGGCCCAAATTCAGATTTGACCTCAGAAACTACTTTACTCCATTTCCTTATACCAGATTCTTTCAAAGACTGAAAAAAATACCTATGTTTACTTTCAAAGACCCATGGAATCAACTCAATTTTCTGAGCATCTGAATCTATTCCCATTATTTCCACAGCTTCTTCAAACATCGATAAATGATTTATTATTCTTGATGATGCCTTAACATCAAAAATACCTACTGAGGTTTTGAGAAAATTAATAATTTTCGTTAAATCATTCACTTTATGATATTTCTTAATAGGCTGTGGCTGGCTAGAGTGATGTGATTTGAAATATTCCTGTGTAAGAGATTTTACTCTTTTTTCATCATGAGATTTAGTTTCACTTTCACATTCGCTTTGGCTCTTCAGATAAACAGAGCTGTCATCAGGTCTTATCAGTGATGTATGGCTTAAAGCTTTCAAAGGGAACTTCTCTAACGAAGAATCTTTAACCTTCGAACATCAGTTTCAACCTGACGTAACTCATCAGCGAATTTCTCATGTTCGCGTTTCATTCTCGCCAATTGTTTGTTTAGCTCCTTATTTAATTTGGATAATTGAGCAATCTCATCATACATTTGATCTTTATCTTTTGCACACACCTTCAACTCCATTATCATTCGTTCTGACTCATCTTTTAATTTATTTACGGTTTCATGCAAGTCACAATTTTTATTTTCTAATCTGTCTCTGGTTTCTTTGTCATCATTCAATCTCTTGTTCATTTCTGCGATCAAGTATATGCATTCAGGCACAATTTTTAAAGCAAACATTTCTTTGTCCTTTTTATTTGTGGCCGCACTTATCTTTCGCAAACACTCAAGAAAATTTGATTGATCTGACCAGATTGAATCAATATAATTCGATATATTTGATTTCAATTCTTTTATCCATTCAAATAAATCGTCTGTGACGTGTAACTTGTCCTTTAGATAAGACATAACATCTATCAATATTATTTGATTAGTATGTATCTCTACATCTTCCTGAGTCTCAGATTCTGACTCTGACATTTTTACACTGTTTAGTAGATAACCGTAAAAACCACAAGTCAAAATACAACAAGGAATCAAAATATATATATATATTTTATCTCTGTCTAATCAGACAATTACTGACAATTATTCCAAACAAAAACTACAATCTCGGAACAGTGCCTCCAATTTGTCGATATATAATCTCTGCACGTGAATACAACACGTTTGTATATATTGGATTTATCAGCCAAGCCTCCAATATGTCTATATTGGACTTACTGGACCTACCTCGGCAGTCGTCTCCAATATATCAGGGATTATTATTTCATAAGAAACTTATACGAGACACAAATATCAATCGTTTATATCTCTTAGAAATTATCCTGAATTCTTTTAATTGTCTGTGTTTTGCTTTAAAAAATACAATAATCAATAATCGGATAAAAATATATATATATATTTATTACGTATACAAAAGAATTTCAAATCTCATATCATAAACAACAATTTATAAACCACACTCCATCAGCATATAAAAACTAGCTTCACAATATATGTATCTCCGGTTAGTAACTGCATATATGATTAATATCATTTACCTTATCAGTTAGTAACTAATACACAAATGGTTAATAAACATTTCTGCTTAATACAACATGCATTTCCCAGCAAACAATGTTTAACCAGCCAGCTCTTATAGATATATATATATCTCTGCTACATGGATCAACAAAAGATGAGTTAATTTGATGATAAATAATAAAAACTTATTTAGTGAATCCTCCCCTAATCTCGAGAATTAAACTTCTAATCTTCTGCTTTTTATTTTGTAGTTATATAATTCCTTGCTCATTAATTTTAATCACAGTAATTTCCAAATTCAATATATATTGGTATCAATCTTGCAACATGTCTTTAGGAATAAATCCTTATATCCACTTCTTCATATTTCTATCTGCAGAATAGAAAATACTTAGAATTTGGATTTTAACCGTATCCGAGAAGTCTCAGTCTGCGTTGCAAAATCTCTACAAATATATTTTTACATTAATTCCTTATTTCATACATTACCTGTCCAAATTGGATGTTGATGAGTCTGCCTTGGAATTTTCAATGTGATGCTTTGTTTTGGAATATGTGAAAATTATCGATATTAGATAATCAATGCATGTGAGTTAGAGATTTGGTGAGAATATTGATTGCCTCATGTCTTGGGATCTGAGTGCATGGCGATGTGAGTCTGATGTGAGTCTCCGTCTGATCTCCGACTTCTCAGAGTGTCATGTATAATGAATGTCTGAGCGCATGGTGATGTGACTCTCTCCGCTGGAATCTCTGACTAACTCACCAAAAACTTTTTCCCGCTTATTATAGCCACACAGTTAATATTAATGATAATATAAATCATTATTTTTACTATCCTGTAGAGGGCAGTGTTGCACTTCTAATTTAATTCCATTAATTCCATTAATTCTTATCTTAGGGTCAAAAGGTCAGACTAACTTAACAAAGAACCTTGTCTTCTAACTAGACTCTAGACTCTAGACTGTCTCTTGAGATTTATAGCTCTCCTCCCTTTTGGTTGCTAAGAGCCTTATCAGCTAAATTCTTTTCTGGTTACAGAATATTCTTCAGTGATTTCTTTTATTTATCAATTATACTTTCTACAATATTTATTGGAGTATATATTTCATACTGTAATTGTAATAAAATATACCTTGATTATAAACATATATTTTGTGAATATAATTCTATATTACAAAACATTTAACTCTTATTCCTATACCCAAAAAACAAAATCTCTTTTGTTTTAAAACTTAGAATAGACCAATAAATTTACTTATGACATGTCTTAGCATTATCTCACATTCATTCTAGGTTCCTTCATGTCTGGGACTTCTTAACCCAGGAATGAACTTTGTAAAAAAAAATCTTGTTCATTTCTAAACCTAGAGAAATTTTGAAAGAAAAACTGTCTTTAAAACAAAATGGCTACAGGCATCCATTTTAAATTCGCCTTTTCTGTGTAATATACCCGACAGCTTTTTGGCAGCTCTTTCTAAACTAAAAACTGACAGGGTTATTCAGAGAGCGTGAAAAGCAGGAGAATGTCTGGAGAATGACAAATTCTAGGTCAAAATAGCCGATTTGGAAAGTGAGATGAAAGGGAGAATTTTTCTGGTTTGGCTATTTTGACCTAGAATTTTTCATTCTCCAGTCATTCTCCTGCTTTTCACACTCTGAATAACCCTGTAAATAACATTGTAGTCAAGTTCTCAGAGACTGATTGGAACCTATTGCTGGAAATTACTCCTCCAATTGGTATGTGAATTATGTTGTTTGTACCTTGGGAGTTCTGAGCAGAAAATGTGCTGCATTTAGATCATTTAGTTGCATCTAAAGATGTATCCTTGTGTTCTCAGGAAGGTTGTGCTCTGCAGTATACTTTAGTCAAAGGCTATCTTCGTAGATATTATAAAATGTTGCCTACTAAAAGTGATGTCTTTATGGTTTGTTTTGGATGTACAGTATCAATATTATTACTTCTTGTGCCTTCATTTCGCCATTGATACTTGTCATACTTCGAGATTACAAAGTTTGTGGAGCTTACCTTTTTTTATGTTCTTAATCACTTTGGCCATTATGATGATTTAATATTTGTGTGTGAGTGTGGCAGGGCAGGACTGGGGCAAACGACAGACAAAAGCAATAAAAAGCCTAGTAGTCCATTTCGTTTCTAGCTATGATGTATATTATTACTTACACATGCAAACCAAAGGCTATGCATATGGGTGTGAATGTGTTTGACTACGCCCTGACCTACCTATCTCTTTCTAACTGCTGATCTTTATAACTACTCTCATAATATACTCTGGGACAATAGAAGAAACCCATAGAGACTGTTTCAGACGCACACAGACATTGACAAAAACTAATAAATGACACACATAGACAGTGAGATTCTAGCAAAGACGCTGATAGTGACAACAACATTGGCAGAGGCAATGGCACAGATGCCGACTGACACAAAGACACTGATAGGACAGAAACACAAACATTGCCTGTCGCTGTTACAAACTTAGAGTCCCACAGTCACCCAAATGCAGCCACCAACTGAAAAAATACACACAGAGCCACTTAAGTATACACAGAGACCAAGACATACAGAGATGCTGACAGACAGATCTAGCAGAGATAGAGAATGTCCAAGACATTGAAAAGCACTAAAAGACAAAAAGACACTGACATAAAGAATGACAAAGACACTAACCAAAATGCACACAGCCTCTCCAACACAGACCCTGCCTACAAATTCACCCATCCACTGTTTGCCTAATGTGCCCAATGGCCAGTCTGGGCTGGAGTGTCGCAATCATAGAAGATATGTTGTAAACTCTTTTTTTTATATAATCTGATCATATATTTTTGTTCAGAACATTTCAACAGTTGAACTAAAATTCCCCAGAAATAAAGGTCACTATTCCAGGTCTAAATATAATGATTGTGTGAGACCATTACCATGATTGTGAGAGACCATTACCATTGGACTTGCTATCCTGCTCTAAGCTGAAACTTAGTCTTATTGATATTCACAAATCCACACTATTCAATATTATCAAATAGGAGAAGGATTAAAAAAAGACCATTACCAACAGTACCAAATTGGCCAAAAGCTATTGAAACTGCTACCTGGATGGTGGTGACTAATGGCAGGATAATACAGGAATCATCGGAGTAATGTTTTGTCATTAATAATGTTTGACATAGTCATACTTGGTACTCATTGCCAAGTCAATGGAACAATCATTTTATTTTATGTCTAATGTTTTAAAGAGAAGAAAAAAGAATTTATGAGAACAGGCACTGACACGATTGGTCTGATCTTTGGTGTGTATCTGCTCAGGTCTCATAAGCTTTTAGGTTGATGGTGCCATTACAGCGAAGACTACAATATATGCAAATCAGACTGCTGTCATTGAAAAAGGGTGGTCAGAACTGAAATACCAATGCACCCTCCTCTGCCTGAGAGATATAGCAACCCCAAAAATTTAAATTTCAACATAGCTGGTGCTGTAACAGCAATTAAGGTTGACTGGCCTCCAGCTTGAGGACCAGACCCAAACCTGTTACAGCGCCCATCCCGTCTCTCCAGTCAAGCAGATCCGTAGCAGCTTTCCTTTCTACATAACCCTCAGACAGAACTTGAGGGGGAGTGCAGTATAACTCCTAGTATCTCTACCCCAAACACCAGCCACAGCTTAGTGCAGCGAAGAATAATGATATTTTATTTGAGATGGAAAAAATATGGGAAGCCTGTAGTGGTGGAAAAATTACACAAACAGTAGGGTACATTGTCTACATTAGGGGGAGGAGAATATAGTGTGGGCAAGGATGCCAAGGAGGGTGAGGGCACAAAGATGGAGGGAGCTTTGGTTACAGGTGCTGTCACGTACCGGCTAAGGGGGTTTGTGAGCCCATGTGCAGTATTGCTTGCCTACCAAGAAGGGTGGAGGTAGTAATGCAGGCTGGAAACAGATGAACAAGGTTGTTCGGTTGCAAGCAAATGTTATCATTAAGATTGTCTTTATAAATTGATGAGATGTAATTGAAGATAAGGCAAAGTAACACATGGGATCCAGAGGGGACCACAGGTCTAGACAAGGAATACAGATCTTCATCGGATGAAGGTAAGCGCTGAAATGAATGAGCAGTGAAGGAATGAAGGCGTAGTCTTTTTATTGTGGATAAGTAAGGGTCAGGTGATCAGTGAGCTGCATCAAGGAAAGGCCAAAAGATAACAGGGCTTTACAGGAAAGGTGCTGTTATGGTAATCAGGATACAGCACCAATTGGAGGCTTCTTGCGGCGCAGGCGCTGGGGACCATGACAGGTGCCTTGTTAGGACAATGTTTTAACCTTAACACAACTGAAAGCTGCAGCAATACCCATAGTGAGATCACTAATATCAACTGAAACTGTTCTATAAAAACCAAAAACAAAACAGTAGGATGTAACTGAAAAAAATGTACAGGAAACATTTGACAATAAAGGAATTAATGTAAAAATAATTATGGAATGTCCGTTCATTTTTCAAAATATTTTTATAAAGTAAAGGAAATGTAAATATTTTAAACCATTATGTTATGTATTATTGTGCTGAGTGTTATTATTAAGATTGTCTTTATAAATTGATGAGATGTAATTGAAGATAAGGTGACTTTTTTGGTCAGTGTCACAAAGCAAGTCTTCTGTGCTAGAAATTCAGCCCAAACTAAAAAGTGACTCAGCTTAACAGGATCACATTTAATTGAATGGGCATATCCATATAAACAACTGATCATCAATGCAGCATAGCACCCTGCTACAGTTCTATTTATCTTGTGTAGTGAATATAACTGTGGATGGCAGCTGCTTTGCAATAAATATTAGCACACTGAACATGTCTTCATAATTTATGAACATTGCGTGATTGTCCCAACTATCCATCATCTGTATGTGAGATGGCAGGTTTGGAGTGCTGTGACTAAACATTATGTGCAAGGATAGCGCCACATTCCACCGCAATTAGAAAGAATGTTTTGAAACATAATGTGTCCCTCTAAAAAGATCATGAGCTTGGTCACATAACTTTTTGGCAGTTAGCATTTTGACATCTTATGCTCATGCATATATTTCATACTTGTCTACAGATCACCACTCTTGGTAATATCCTTGGCACAGCAATCTTAGGTTTAGACAGAGCTGCCAATGTTTACCTGTTAGGTTAGATCAAAAAAGTCAACCATTAGGAGAAAGAATTGCAGACGCTAAGGCAGGAAAAGGTAATGAATGGGGAAAAGCAGGCAAGCTCCGAAAGAGAGAAGAGCCAAACATGCAAATTCCAAAAACTCCCTGCACATTGGGCACGTGAAAAGAACAAGATTGTGGCTGTCATAGCATCATTTGCAGGTCTCAAGAAGACTTGCAAAAGACTGGTGAGATGAGGCATTGGCAAAGTAGGGATAGTTTTATAAAACTGGTCTTAAAATGCTCTTTTTAAATATTTATATACTTTTATAAACATAAAAAATGACGTGCCTTAACAATTTTATCACCATTATCATTGTAATGTGATATTAAAAAGCTGATAATCACGGAGTTATTTAGTAGTAACATAAGTTTTCCTTTTTCTGCTGTGCAAAATTATTTTGTTGTAAGATATAGTTTCCATTCTGCCTTTTTTAAACCTGTTCCCACAGATCCAGTGGAATGGTCTTTGGTCCAGCCAATTTAGGTGAAGATGCACTGACAAACTTTGTTTCAAAACACAGGTGCAACTCCTGCTGCAGGAAACTTAAACTTCCTGGTAAGTATCATAAGTCTGTAGCACAATCGTTGTTGTGTTTTCTTTTTTTCTTGTTTAAATGTTCAGCGGCTTCCTTATTTTCAAACCAACGCTGACTTTCAGCTTTCAAGATTATAAAGCATATTCCGATAGGAGTTTAGGAAGGGATTTACTTAAGAGCTGCTCAGAGAAGAGATTAAACAGCATTGACACTTTTACATTAAATTAGGCACACGATGAGACAGTCTTTCATTGCTGCTGAGTCTATTAAGTACAGCTGCTTCGTGCCTACCTCTCTGCCCTTGGACTGTCAATCACTCTAAATAAGAGGCATAGCACCAATACAATAAGTTTCCAGCCAGCACAAAATTATATTTATGTGACCCCTACAGTGTCAGAAGGGCACATGTAGCATTAACATTTTTTTTCTCTTAAACTCTTTATCCACATCTCTTATCATATAAAACCTTTTTTTCCCCTCTGGATTTGTGCCCAGATCATTTATGCCATCATCAGTTTATCTTTGGAATTCCATGGTCATGCAGTCCTTTTTCACTACAAATGCTTGCAAGGGTATTTACAATGCAGTCTCAGATTGTGTTTAACGGTTTAACAAGTGAATGCATTAATTGTGTCTTGCTAATCTTTTGTTACATGCTTTTCTAAAGTGCTAACATTACATTTATCACATGTTCACTAAGACAGGGAGAATTTGACAGTCAACATTTCTATCCTCATCCAACCAGGATTATGTATAAACACACACATACACACACACTATATATATATATATATATATATTTATTAACAAAAAATCATGGATAACCTACCTACTTTTTGCATTTGAATATTCTTTACTGTAATAGCCTGCAGTCTAAGATGCTATTGTATTTTATAATTTTGCTTATGGATCTGTTTGTGATATACGTAAAATGTGTATCAATTGCACTAACTAAAGAGAGCATGATTACTTGCATAGGGAGTTTGGGGAAATTGTTCATTTAAGTGAAAAGATGGAAATAAAACTCATAATTCATAAATAATCTATGTATACATGTATGGTTATTGATTCAGGACAGCTGTGAGCTTTTAGAATAATTGCTCCACCGGTACGGAAAATTAGTAGGAAACAGACCTAAAAGAAAATGAACAAAAAATGAAATCATGTGATGCCTCTTCGACTCCTTCATAACCTGTAGGGAGTCAGGATATAGTCCATCCATTTCCATCTCACTCCTTCTCTTCTATCACCCACTAACAGGTCATTTAATATAGCACATGTAGTTTTAGAACCAGGACAAACCAAAACCCAAGAATGCTGTTCAGTGACCTCTGCTTGGGTACCTGTCACTGCCTTCATGGATGGAGGAGAGAAAACGGATGGGGCATCTCCTGTCCCCATGACCATTTAAATATGTTTAAGTGATTATAGTGGCTAGATCGACCCTTTTAAAAAAACAAGGCTCACAAAATGCCTTTAATATAGAGGGTAGACTGCATACAGCCTCTGAACTACTGAAGCTTAAAGACCCCCTTTCATTTCATTCATATGTCATGCCTTATTCCAAATTGCTTTCACCATGAGAAAGTTATTCTGTTCTTTTTTTAAATTTACATGAAACCTGGTCATGTTTAATATTACTGGAAAGGCCATTCTCCTTTCCAAAGATGTCTCACATGACCCTCTAGCTTCTATCAGGAGATTCGGAGCTCCAAAGGATACAGCAGGGGGGTCCTGCTTCTGACATCATCACACCCATGTGCGATGATGTCAGTAGGTGGGGGAAGGTCCCGCAGGTTGGGCTGACATCCAAGATGCCAGCCCCTTGCAGGAGAAGTCTGTCATCGTTGTCAGTCTGGCTCTGATCTGCAGAACTTTCACGGTGGGCTTGAGACGTTCTCCGCATCACACAAGCAGCTTGCAGTGTCTTCATTTCTGCACATGAAATAGTGTTGGCCCTGCCAATAGGTGCTGGTAGTAGGTACAGGCAGAAAAAACCCTGTTGTTTTATCTACTGCTTTAATTTTGTTTATTTTTCCCATGAAGCAATACCAAATTGTTATGGCAAGTTTCACTTAACAGCTGTATTACAGGATAAAACAGTAATAAAGAGGCCATGGGCTGATGCAGAGAATGTTTAGACAAAGCGTCATGAGATCTGTTATGTTGCCTAGGCTATCAGAGATAGTGGACTAAAAACACTCAATGGCACCCAGTGGTGATATAATTTGCATACATTCCACAAAATGCAGGTTAATCTGTCAGTTTACTGGACTTCCAACCCATGGAGTCCACTCTATGCCTAATGCCCCACGATGAGGATTAATGTATTTTAAAGATAATGTGAGGGGGCAGTCTTCAAGATAGAAGATAGGGTTATTCAAAGGTGGAATTTCAGTGCTCTTTCACTCCTTGCACTTCGGGGAATCAAATTTCACTACCCTGCGGTGAATTCAGCATTACAACATACCTGACGATCCGCCGCAAAACTGCCGACCGAATCTGAAAAAACGCTGGCGATCTGCTAAATGAAGTAAAAAAACAACAAAACACAAGTTTTAAAAGCTGTTTGCTAAAAAACTATAGCACAAAAATGCCTGAAAATTCCATATAAAAAGGTCCCAAAAAAAAATTTGCTGGAAAAATCCCTAAAAATCCGAGAAAAATAAAGAGACTTTTTGCTGCAGATTAAAAGAATAAATGGTTTAATAAATATTCGATAAAAACGGGAATAATCTTTTACATTGAAACCTATGGGATTCGCCTGATTAAACCTGTCGAATGAAACCACTGACAATCAGGGCATTTCACTGACATTTCTCTGCTGTTCGGTGTCTCTGAATAGATTAACCATTGTTTCTCTCTGGGGATTTCACTGCTGCTGAAGATCACCCGTAATTCGCTGGATATGCGACTATATTTGACGAATTGACAGCTTTTGATTAGCTGAATGGCCACAAAATTACACCGTACGAGGAAATTCACTGTTCGGTGCAATCTCTTTGAAAAACCCCAATAGAGTTAAATATTTTCTTAACTAAACAAACAAGAGACAAACAAAGAACACTTAAGCCATCGGCAACATAGAATAGGAACAATTAATTTTTTGGAGTTAGGGTATCATTAAGTAAGCATAATTTAAATTGAGTATTCCTGCCAATGTTTAGATTACAATTTTTAAAATACTCAAAGATGGCCTTGTCATCCAAACCTTGTATGGATGAGAGATTGAAATGTATTGCAGATTATTTGTGATATGCAGGACATGCTTGAATCGTGTAAGTATCTGTTCCTATTTCTTGAAATAAACCATAAGCCTTCAGGGTCCCACAGAAATAGGCTGAAAGGTACTGCACTGTGTAGCTTGTGTTCCTGGTTGAATGAGATGTGTGCCCTCTCTTTCTCAGCGCCTGATGTGTGATTATTTCTCTCTGCTCTCTGAAATATTTGATCTTTCTCTCCTGCAGATTTAAAAAGAAACGACTACTCACCTGGGAGGATCAACCTAGGTTTTGAAATTGGAGAAGCAGATACAGACGAAGACCTTTTGGAATACAATACAAGACTGTAACACAATATTACAGTCAAATTATAAAATAGGTGCCACACCAAGCACAATGGCATTAAACACGGTCCAGATTTTACATGGCTACACCTGTGAATGGGAAGAAGGGAACGCTATAATTGAAAATTATACAAAAGGAGCCTTTCATTGTTCCAGCACGTGTTTGTTCCTCATTGTCAAGATCCTCTCCTCTGTTGACTGCTCAGTACATGCACGTTGCATTTCTCTTTATCAATTCACACATCACTATATTAGCGAATGTCAACAACTCAGGTGCTATTGTCCTTGATGGTCGAAAAGCAATGACGACTAATCTTGGCACAGTAGATGCTTGTGACGTAGCTGAGCATCATTTACGGTGTACACAATAATCTGCAGTACCATAACTACTTTTTGTAGCAATAATGGTAAATTTTCTGCCATATACTTGTAAATAATAGACTGGTATTACCTTGCATAACCTAGTAATACATATGAGTTTTTATAGAGCTGTACCTGTACTGCAGGTCCAGACACAGGTAAGCATTGCTTTTGTAAATGTCCGTCTTAATTCGTCAAGATCAATTCCTCTTATACAGATTGTTTAAATCCTTTTTTTTTTGTTTTAGAATCTACTTTAAAATGACATCATTGGAAACTGGTGCAAGCCAGGTTATTATTTGGTAATACTACAGCAGGTTATCGATTTAAAGAGTATTGAGTTATTAGAGCTTAGTTTACCAGAGGTGTTCATTACAGCTTAAAAAAGAATTCTTTATGGATAGCTGTACACACAATTTTTGATTCTTAGACAACAGGCACCATTAGTGAGGATTGGTATCCACTTGATGTAGGAGTCTACTTGGGGTCAAGTCCTAAAAAAAGAAGTGCAGGAGCTACAACATTTCTGCCTGCCAACTAATTTTTTTGAGAAAGGATTTTACCAGGAAGGATACATTGAGATTTCTCTTGTTTTCAAGTATGTCCTGGGTGGCGAGTATGTACCGTTAGGTGTCTTGCCAAGGACACTTACTGGAGAGGTGCTCTTGTTGGGATTCAAACCTGTGTCTCCACGGTTATAGAGCAGTGATGTTACCTCTACTCCACCCAGCCAGTACAACCAATAAAGTCATCTTTCACTTAACATATCACCCACATTCTAATTTGATATAAATGTGTTCATATATAGGCAGAATGTTAAGGAAAATGTAAGCTAAATAACATCTATTATTACTTAACATGGAAACCTATGATTAAACACCTAAATCAATGTTTTATTATATGTGGGGACATATGAGAACACAGCTCCCCCTCCTAGAATAGTGGAGGAACTGCGTTTCCACACATTTCTGCTCAACTTGACCTCTGGAGTCTACCCTGAAAACAACTATGACCACTGATGTCATATTAGTAAATGGATAGCATTACTACAAGAATTTTTTATTGGGCCTATGCATAGATTTCTGTCTAAAGTTTGCTCTGTGATATTCGTCATTTTCTTTGTATGTAAATTCTACGTTATGGTTTGTCCATATTAAAGGTTTAGCTACTAAATTAGAATTAAAATGACCTTTTTTAAGTAGGATGACAGATACAAATGTGGGTTATAATTTTAGACTTACAGGTTTTTATAGGAAAAAAAGGATGAAATCTATGGAATATTTGTATACATTCTATAGGGAACTAAATGTTACATTACACTTGCAACTGACGTGTTCTAATGTAAATAAGTAAATAAATGACTACATGCAATTTTGATAGCATATTTTATTTAAAAGCAGCACACAATATAAAATATTTTTATATTTATATCTATAAATATACCTTAACACTGATCTTCTGGCTAACTAATAATAGCTTTTATTTTTTGTGAAAGTGGGTACAATCTATATTATTTTTTTAATTCTCTAACCCAAAATTTCTGTTGTTCGCAAGACAAAAATTTGTGTTAAATAAAAAATATAGAGAATGTCAAAAAAATAAACAAACATTAACCTCCCTGACGGTTTTCCCAAGTGTGGCTCGGGGTTAAATTTCACCGCTGAAAGCGGTAACCCCGATCCCCACTCGGGCTGTATACATCACCTCTCTCTGAGCTCCCTCACTGATCCTCGCAGTCTCCTACGGCAATTGCAGCGTTTTGCTTCCTGGATTCCCTTCTCCGAGGAGGGAACCAGGAAGTATGAGGTTGCGATCGCCTGAGGAGATTGCGAGGGACATCGAGGGGGCACAGGGACAGGTGATGTATCCAGCGGCATCCCAAGTGCCGCTCGGGGTTACCGCTTCAAGCATAAGAATTTAACCCCGAGCCACACTTGGGAATACTGCTAGGGGGACAAAAAAAAACTGCTTTTGGACATGAAATTTTAAGAAAATCAGACCACCAGGGAGGTTAAGGCTTATAGGAAGTAGGAAAGCAATGGTAAACCCTATTAAGTCACAAAGAACCATAAGTGTGAGTTAATGGATTAGTGCAGTGGTTCCCAACTGCGTTCCTCAAGTCCCCCTAACAGGCCTGCTTTGCCAGATACGTGCAGTACAGCACAGGTGATATGATTTGCTGCTCAGTGATTGCAGGATTCAGTCTGCATTTCCCCAAGGTGATCTGTAAAACCTGGCCTGTAGGGGTACTTGAGGATCGTGGTTGGGAACCACTGGATTAGTGCACTGATGTCTTGTTACAGTGGCTATAGCGTCATGGATGCCAATGCTTTTGTTGCAAAGTTCAATATATCTTTATTGTGCTTTTATACTTCATCTAATACGTTTTTGATATAATTGCTATGATACACAGGTCAAACAAAAGCTACAGAGATCTAGGTCGTTAAGCACAGCGTTCGAACCGTACAACGTAATGGCTCGAGCGTGTTCTTATTTTATACCCATCCTATTCCATCCGAGATGCAAGATCAGTCTTGCCTTTAACGTCTCAGTTGTGGACAGGTCCTTAGACTTGTAATTAATATGTCTGCGTTTTCCCCTCTCTTGAGTTTGTTGATGAACGAATAAATAATATGTAATAAACACTATTTAAGTTTATTTTTACAACCAGTTATTTTCTAATTCCTTGTAATATAACAAAATAATCAGTCTCCATGTATATGTTTTCTTTGGAATAAAATTGAAGTGATAATAATCCTGTGCATTTGTGATGCTTTGGACCAAAGTAAATATCTTTAAGTGTTCATTTAAACGTCTTTTTACACACTGCCCTTCACCTTTGCTTTTTATTACTGTTTGAGGCATAGGTAACTTTTTTTAAGGCCTATGATACATTATTGGAAGTGTTTTACCTGTCTATTTCTAAATTAACAAACAAGCATTATTTTATAGATTAAATAGATTAATAAATTCACCATAACCTGTCTCTCAGCTTGAAGAGGATATGTTGTGTTCCACTGCATTTTATATCTGAACATATTCTATCATTTTTAAGCATCTCTAATACCCTTTAATGACAAATGGAACATTTATTGAAATTGAAAGACTGATCGTAGCAACACCTTGTTACAAAGCTTTGGAAACGACTGTGTTTGAAATTAAAATTATCTTGATTTGTTTTATAACTTGCAGTTAGCGAGCTTGGCATGAGATGGTGATGTAAGTGTAACTATTTACATAACAAGTCTATTACTAACTGTACAGTACAAATGAGGATCCAGCCGAGAACGCTAATTTATTTCACAGAGTGAGTGACCATAATGACAGTATACGTGATTTTTTTAGCCTTGTTAACTTTAAAGTTGGAAGACTGCTGAGTTTTTCCTTTTTTGCCTTAAAAGTGAATTTAAGGTAACTCATTCGGACTAAGCTAAAATATACCCCAGCTAAAATGCTGGACAATGGAGATTACTACAAGACCTCTGATTTTTATTTAACGTGATGTTATTCAATTGCCATGTCTTGACATACAGCAAATAGCTGCATATTCCCTTTGTAATCGTGTCTTCTCTATCATCCCAAGTGACAAGAGACCTTTCTTCTAAAGGAAGAGTAAAGAAACGGAAATGGAACTTGGAAAAGGAAACAAAACATTCACAAAGTACTCAAGTATTCACAAAAAAAACCACAGAACTCTTCTATCCTTCTAATAGGTGTTTAAACCAATAAAATGTACTGAAATGTGTCTAAATAATAAAAAAGGTACTTTAAAAAATAAAAATGTATTTTACAGAAAACAAATCCCGGCTTTTTATTATATTGGGAAACAAACATTTTGTCTCAAAAAAAAAAAAAAAGATTTTTTTTTTAAAAGATATTCAGGGTTATTCAAAGAGATCCGAATGCCTGCCGAAAGGGAACCGAATGAAAATCAGCGTTCGTTTACCTTTCTTGGCCATTCGGCTATCCAGAGAGCAGACAATTCGCCAAATCTTGGCGAATTGCCTGCACATACGGTGCCTGTTCGAGGGCAGTGAATCCCCATAGAGAAGCAAAGCTTCAGCTATTCAGAGAACACAAACCAGCAGTGAAAAGTTGCCAAATTGCCCTGCCATTCAGTGGTTTCATGCGGCAGATTTATTCAGGCGAATCCCATAGGCTTCAATGTTAAAAATATTCCCGTTTTAATTCAGTATCTAATAAACCATTGATTATAATAAGCAAAAAGATTACAACATAGCGCTCAAAAGACCAAGGTCCATGAGAAAGTAAGAGAGACACACTGTATGTCCACAGACAGTTCTTATCTTCAAGCGAGAATCTTCTCTGTTGTGTAGATGAAAAGACACGCACTGCAGGAAAAAGCAGAAAGAAAGGGCCACAATTGCGCAGTACATCAACACCCAATGGAATTAAATTTCGTTTGTATTTGACTCACATTCTGGGGAGCCCACAACCGACTCCCGGGAATATAGCGGGTAGGGACTTGTATCGGGTGCCCATGAACCCCTCAATCCGCTCCTTCGGTGTCACAAAAAGTGGTAAAACAAAGAGCCTCTATTGGCTCCGTCATAACTCGCACAGGGAATCATACAGGGGTTCCCCAAACCTTCTTTTCTTTTTCAGGATCAAAAAAAGGCAAGCAGCAATCAAAAATAAAATAAAAACATTTATTGTAAGAAAATCATCATATCTACCAGGACGCGTTTCGCCATTAATGGCTTCCTCAGCTGGAGATTACAAAACTGTACTTGCTGCTGCCTTTTTATACAATGTATGTCAGAAAATGGAGTGATTAGGCCCTTGGAAATCAATTAAAATACAATTAAAACACAATTGCTATCAGCTGCATAGTGTGCAGCACCCACCATTTTGCACATGGTTGTTAACCCTAAAACGCAGGAGAAAGGGGAAGAAAGAAGAAAACTTTATTATTCATTACGTGTTACCAATGTTGCGCCTGCCATTTTGCGCATACGCACTGGCCTTGCATCCCACCTTGGAACGCGGAAATGGACGATTGCCGCTGCAGATCATCCTTCCTTATAGAAACAGCATTAAAACAGAGCGGTTCCCTTAACCACCGCTTTTAACCACCGCGGCAGGCGCAGCCGGTCAGGTGGTCCGGCTAATCAGGTGGTACTGAGTCTCTGTACCACCTGACTGGCCGGACCGCGTGACCTGCGTGCGCACGCACGCAGCCGCATCCCCTTCAACAGGATGGACTGTTCAGGACCGGGCAGGCACTCCCGCTGCCCGGCATCTGGGCCCCCTCAACCCCTGCCGGAGCTGGGGCAAGTACCCAGGTGAGAGCTGGCTGCAGCTGGGGAAAATCCATGTGTAAGCTGGGGCAAATCCATGAGCTGGGGGCAAATCCATGAGCTGGGGGCAAATCCATGAGGTGGGGCAAATCCATGTGAGAGCTGGGGCAAATCCATGTGAGAGCTGGGGCAAATCCATGAGCTGGGGCAAATCCATGTGGGAGCTGGGGGCAAATCCATGAGCTGGGGCAAATCCATGAGCTGGGGCCAATCCATGTGAGAGCTGGGGCAAATCCATGAGCTGGGGGCAAATCCATGAGCTGGGGCAAATCCATGAGGTGGGGCAAATCCATGTGAGAGCTGGGGCAAATCCATGAGCTGGGGCAAATCCATGTGAGAGCTGGGGCAAATCCATGAGCTGGGGCAAATCCATGAGTTGGGGCAAATCCATGAGCTGGGGCAAATCCATGAGCTGGGGCAAATCCATGAGGTGGGGGCAAATCCATGTGAGAGCTGGGGCAAATCCATGAGCTGGGGCAAATCCATGAGCTGGGGGCAAATCCATGAGCTGGGGCAAATCCATGAGCTGGGGCAAATCCATGAGGTGGGGCAAATCCATGTGAGAGCTGGGGCAAATCCATGAGCTGGGGCAAATCCATGAGGTGGGGCAAATCCGAGAGCTGGGGCAAATCCATGAGCTGGGGGCAAATCCATGAGCTGGGGGCAAATCCATGAGCTGGGGCAAATCCATGAGGTGGGGGCAAATCCATGTGAGAAATGGGGCAAATCCATGAGTTGGGGCAAATCCATGAGCTGGGGCAAATCCATGAGGTGGGGACAAATCCATGTGAGAGCTGGGGCAAATCCATGAGCTGGGGCAAATCCATGAGCTGGGGGCAAATCCATGAGCTGGGGCAAATCCATGAGGTGGGGCAAATCCATGTGAGAGCTGGGGGCAAATCCATGAGCTGGGGCAAATCCATGAGGTGGGGCAAATCCATGTGAGAGCTGGGGCAAATCCATGAGCTGGGGGCAAACCCATGAGCTGGGGCAAATCCATGAGGTGGGGGCAAATCCATGTGAGAGCTGGGGCAAATCCATGAGCTGGGGGCAAATCCATGAGCTGGGGCAAATCCATGAGGTGGGGGCAAATCCATGTGAGAGCTGGGACAAATCCATGAGTTGGGGCAAATCCATGAGCTGGGGCAAATCCATGAGGTGGGGCAAATCCATGTGAGAGCTGGGGCAAATCCATGAGCTGGGGCAAATCCATGAGCTGGGAGCAAATCCATGAGCTGGGGCAAATCCATGAGCTGGGGCAAATCCATGAGGTGGGGCAAATCCATTTGAGAGCTGGGGCAAATCCATGAGCTGGGGGCAAACCCATGAGCTGGGGCAAATCCATGAGGTGGGGGCAAATCCATGTGAGAGCTGGGGCAAATCCATGAGCTGGGACAAATCCATGAGCTGGGGGCAAATCCATGAGCTGGGGCAAATCCATGAGGTGGGGCAAATCCATGTGAGAGCTGGGGCAAATCCATGAGCTGGGGCAAATCCATGAGCTGGGGGCAAATCCATGAGCTGGGGCAAATCCATGAGGTGGACAAATCCATGTGAGAGCTGGGGCAAATCCATGAGCTGGGGCAAATCCATGAGTTGGGGCAAATCCATGTGAGAGCTGGGGCAAATCCATGAGCTGGGGCAAATCCATGAGCTGGGGCAAATCCATGAGGTGGGGTAAATCCATGTGAGAGCTGGGGCAAATCCATGAGGTGGGGCAAATCCATGAGGTGGGGCAAATCCATGTGAGAGCTGGGGCAAATCCATGAGCTTGGGGGCAAATCCATGAGCTGGGGGCAAACCCATGAGCTGGGGCAAATCCATGAGGTGGGGCAAATCCATGTGAGAGCTGGGGCAAATCCATGAGCTGGGGCAAATCCATGAGCTGGGGGCAAATCCATGAGCTGGGGCAAATCCATGAGGTGGGGGCAAATCCATGTGAGAGCTGGGGCAAATCCATGAGCTGGGGCAAATCCATGAGCTGGGGGCAAATCCATGAGCTGGGGCAAATCCATGAGGTGGGGCAAATCCATGTGAGAGCTGGGGCAAATCCATGAGCTGGGGGCAAATCCATGAGTTGGGGCAAATCCATGTGAGAGCTGGGGCAAATCCATGAGCTGGGGCAAATCCATGAGGTGGGGCAAATCCATGTGAGAGCTGGGGCAAATCCATGAGCTGGGGGCAAATCCATGAGCTGGGGGCAAATCCATGAGCTGGGGCAAATCCATGAGTTGGGGCAAATCCATGAGCTGGGGCAAATCCATGAGGTGGGGGCAAATCCATGTGAGAGCTGGGGCAAATCCATGAGCTGGGGCAAATCCATGAGCTGGGAGCAAATCCATGAGCTGGGGGCAAATCCATGAGCTGGGGCAAATCCATGAGGTGGGGCAAATCCATGTGAGAGCTGGGGCAAATCCATGAGCTGGGAGCAAACCCATGAGCTGGGGCAAATCCATGAGGTGGGGGCAAATCCATGTGAGAGCTGGGGCAAATCCATGAGCTGGGACAAATCCATGAGCTGGGGGCAAATCCATGAGCTGGGGCAAATCCATGAGGTGGGGCAAATCCATGTGAGAGCTGGGGCAAATCCATGAGCTGGGGCAAATCCATGAGCTGGGGCAAATCCATGAGGTGGGGCAAATCCATGTGAGAGCTGGGGCAAATCCATGAGCTGGGGCAAATCCATGAGTTGGGGCAAATCCATGTGAGAGCTGGGGCAAATCCATGAGCTGGGGCAAATCCATGAGCTGGGGCAAATCCATGAGGTGGGGTAAATCCATGTGAGAGCTGGGGCAAATCCATGAGGTGGGGCAAATCCATGAAGTGGGGCAATCCATGTGAGAGCTGGGGCAAATCCATGAGAGAGCTGGGGCAAATCCATGAGCTTGGGGGCAAATCCATGAGCTGGGGGCAAACCCATGAGCTGGGGCAAATCCATGAGGTGGGGGCAAATCCATGAGCTGGGGCAAATCCATGAGGTGGGGCAAATCCATGTGAGAGCTGGGGCAAATCCATGAGAGAGCTGGGGCAAATCCATGAGAGAGCTGGGGCAAATCCATGAGCTTGGGGGCAAATCCATGAGCTGGGGGCAAACCCATGAGCTGGGGCAAATCCATGAGGTGGGGGCAAATCCATGTGAGAGCTGGGGCAAATCCATGAGCTGGGGCAAATCCATGAGCTGGTGGCAAATCCATGAGCTGGGGCAAATCCATGAGGTGGGGCAATCCATGTGAGAGCTGGGGCAAATCCATGAGCTGGGGCAAATCCATGAGCTGGGGGCAAATCCATGAGCTGGGGCAAATCCATGTGAGAGCTGGGGCAAATCCATGAGCTGGGGGCAAATCCATGAGTTGGGGCAAATCCATGTGAGAGCTGGGGCAAATCCATGAGCTGGGGCAAATCCATGAGGTGGGGCAAATCCATGTGAGAGCTGGGGCAAATCCATGAGCTGGGGGCAAATCCATGAGCTGGGGCAAATCCATGTGAGAGCTGGGGCAATATCCATGTGTGAGCTGGGGCAATATCCATGTGTGAGCTGGGGCAAATCCATGTGTGAGCTGGGGCAATATCCATGTGTGAGCTGGGGCAGTATCCATGTGAGAGCTGGGGCAATATCGAAAACTAATTTTTCAATAAATTGTACAATAATTGTACATTTGAATATCTACTTGCCATTATTCTGACTATGTTTCTGCTTTCAGAGCTAGTTATTACTTACATTATTACTAATTATTTATTAATTTATGATAATAAAGAGTGGACACATAGTCCTACAGATACAACTGGCCCTTTGAGGGTGACCAAACTGCTGATGCGGCCCCGATGACATTTGAGTTTGACACCCCTGGTCTATGGGGTAATTTTGTTGCCGCCGAACACTGAATTTCGGCGAGCCATACCATAGTTTGCTGTCAATTCAGCAGTATTTGGTGAATTGACAGCTTAGTGAATAGACTAATTGCACCGAACAGTGAAATTCACAGCTTGGTGCAATTCGGAGATTCATGAAAAAACCCTATAGTGTGGTGAAATATACATTAATTAATTAATTTATTTATAAAGGATTTTACCAGGAAGGATACATTGATATTTTTCTTGTTCTCAAGTATGTCCTGGGTTCAAGAACATTGAATTGTTACAGAAATACAAAGTAGTAAAATGCAAGATATTAACACAAAACAAATATACAGATTAACAGAAAATAAATATGTCGGAAATAAAGTCATTATGTTACATGTTTACAGGTGCATTCCGTATTGAGGTATGTTAATAGGGAAGTCTTAAGGGACTTTAGACTGGGGGAAGATTTGACGGTGTCTGGGAGGTTATTCCATAATTGCGGTGCTCTGTAGGAAAATGAGGATCGAGACACTTTCTTTTTGTATTGTGGTATTGCAAGTAAGGTGCCGGTCCTGGATCGGACGTTATAGGATGAGGGAACTGCTGAGGGAAGTACCTGTACAATGTGATTGTATATAGACTTATACCTGATGCTGACACTATGATCACACAGGTGTTCCCTCTACCAAACACACCACAAAATTAAAAGTTAGACTTACAGGGTTATCCAAAGAGATCCGAATTGCTTGAGAAAGGTCACCGAACGCTGAAAATCAGCATTCGGTTACCTTTCCTGACCATTCGGCTATCCAGAGAGCAGACAATTCGCCAAATCCTGGCGAATTGCCTGAACATACGGTGCCTGTTCGGTGCCTGTTCGAGGGCAGTGAAATCCCCATGAAAAAGCACTGCTTCGGCTATTCAGAGAACACAAACCAGCAGTGAAAGGTTCCCCTAATGCCATGCCATTCGGTGGTTTAATTCGGCAAATTTATTCAGGAGAATCCCATAGACTTCAATGTTAAAAATATTCCCGTTTTAATTCAATATCTAATAAACCGTTCATTATAAAATTCTGCAGCAAAAAGTCTCTTTATTTATAGATTTTTTAGGATACTTTAAGCATTTTTCAGATTATTTTTTTTTTTTTTAAAAGTCCGATTTTTCCCTGGACCTCCTGTGAAAATTTCAGACATTTTCGCTCAGTAGTTTCTTTGCAAACAGCGTTTCATTTTCCCAGATTCATACAAATGGTTTTGCTAATTTATTCACCTCCCTCTGTCTGCGTCACAGATGCTTCGGCTCTGTGTGATTCGGCTCCTGTTCGGCTCCTGCTCGGGTTTTTCGAAGGTTAATCCAGATGTTTTTCCTTGTTTTCTGCGTGCATTCGGTGGGTTTTGCGGTTAGTTTTTCGTCAGGTTTGCGGCAGCTTTTTCCCTGCAATTCGGGGACCCTGTGCTGTTTGCTGAATACACCGCAGGGTCACCGAAATGCAATCGGCAAAAGGAACCGAATTGAAGAGAACGAAAAGTCACCGAACGTGCGGTGACTTTTCGAATCTCTTTGGATAACCCTGTTAGAATCCATGGACTCCGTGTCTCACAACAGGTAATCTACCCCAATCAGGTAGTCCTCAACCAGAAAAACACACATATTGTTTGTTATGTGAACACAAATAGCATGTCCTTTTTTTCAAGAATTGGTACATTTACAAACGGGGTGGGGAGCAAACAGTGGCCTCACAGGTTTAATGACGTGGATTATTCTCAGCCATCCACCAACCCACCTAATACAGATGTTTTAATACCAGATGCTTGGTTCCAAGCATAGAGTGTACATAAAAGCTAAATAATAAATAAAATACAGAAAGAGTGTGGGCCATTTTGCCAAATAGAGCCAATATCCTTTATGTAATAAAAGCTATTGCATCATGTGTCTTATTAAGCTTTAAAACTACCTCAATGGTAACGTTTATCTGTTGTGGGATGCTGAGCGAATGGATTCTAAGTATAGTGTGGTGAAAACCAATTAAAAAAAAAAAAAGATCAATGAGTGACAATAAATATAGGATATGTAGTAAAGCTATAAAAATGTCTTTTTATGGCAATAGTTTAGAGTATCTATCCAAGAGCTATGGGATTTGTCAGGTTTCATTCATTCTAGCTTGAGAGGGAAAAAATAAATAACTGACCAGGTGGAAGTGGAAACTGTATTTAGAATGACTGACGTCATAAAGCAATTTCCAGAATTCAGCTAGGATTCAAATCACATTCAGTTAGAAGAAAATCCATATGAATAATGAACTCAGAGTGAATGTAGAAACAACCATAACATTTCCATCGTTATGACAAATAATGAATACAATAAAGCATCACACATATGACTCCAATACAGGTGGTACCTCACATATATACTGTAAGTATTGCAAGTGATGAGATGTCCTATTTTCAAACCCGTTTAAATACTGTTAGGTAGTGCTTCTTTGTATATTTCCACTCTCCTGGATCCAAAAATAAATGAACCATGGGTTGTTTCAAGTTTTCTGTATCATAGGGGCAGCAGTAATGCAATTACATGGCAGGAGGACACATGAGACTCTTTAAGCATGCGTCTGAAAGTAGAGCTAGTGCAAGAAAGTAGCAGATTATACTAAAAAAAATACAACATTTTTTACGGACAATTTGGGACACTTTCCTGTCTTTCCAAAATTTGTTTTGTTGTTTCAGTCAGTTAACAGATTCATAGAAATGAAGAAATTGAAATGATTGCATCAGGGTTAAGAACAAACAGGGTCTTAAAGGGTCACTGGCTATTCCTAGTCTTGCAGGAATTTCATGCGTTCCCCTGTACAAAGTATAAGACATTCCAAATAACATTAATTTAAGCAATATCCAAGATACTAATTGACTTACTTTGCCAAGATTACTGCTAAAGATTGTGTAGCGCTCACTCCCGGAGGAGCCGCTGAATTTAACCTCAGGTTAGTCTCTCCGCACTAGGGAATAAATATACACCAGCACTGTTGTGGATTTTATAAATTATATACTTTACTGGTCTCAATAAAGCGGCATATATAATGTAAGCACGGTGCATAGAAAACAGGATTTCGTAATTCGAGAAACGCGCAGCGGTAAAATAAAAGTTTAACCCCTTCGTTTCTGGAGTGTAAGTCCCGTGCAAGTTATGTCCCAAAAAGGTGTGTGTGTGTGAGCTCAGGTATCCGGGTACTAGATTTCAACTGGCCAGTGAAAGGATTTAGTAAATCTTCGACTAGTCACGTTGGGGCCCTGTAGATTTAAGCAATACTGCAGCGTGCTTGGTTAAAGTTTGACTGTGGCCTGGAAGGCCTCTCACCCATCCGCCAGACAATCAGTTCCGCTGCCCGATCAAGGACGTCTCTCCGCTGGATTTTACTGGGACTCTGTGCCACCGGATCTGCTTCTCCTGCTTGTCCATCTTTACAACAAGGTCTACAGCTTAAGGCCTGCACTCCCAGTGGATCATCGCGGTCTCCTTACTCGGGGTCCAATCTGCTACTCTGTGTCTGTGGAAAACCTCTCAGCGGTGGATTACTAGGTCTCTGGCAAATCACTGTATCGATCCCCAGCGTCAGCAAGGCAGCGCCTGCTCTCCGGCCTGATAACAATCGCTCACAGTCTCACGTGCGTCTCACTCTGTTCACCGCTCTCCTCACACTGGCTCTCCTTCCACGAGGCTGCGGATGACCTCTCCTCATTCCCCACCCACTTCCTGTCTCTGCCCCAGAGCATGCTGGAAAGTAGTCCCATTGTGTCCAGTATGTTTACATTGCGCTTGTCTCCCTCTGGTGGCCAAAACTGAGCAATACAGCAACAGAGTTTTAAACAGCGCTACACTCTCCCCCTCCTAGAACTCTTGGGTCTCTCCAAGGAGGTATAACAATTACATAACATTAGGCAATGTATACAGGTTCATCAGCAAACATACAATGGGTCAGATATACATCCTAAAGTTGACTCATGCTCCTGACTACCTCAGCTAACATAGCAGACACTTCGGGCAACCTTCGCACTGTGGTGACAGCCTCTTCAGTGCTTTGTCCTGGTGAGTCGTAGGTAAGTCTCTTGGGGGGGTCGGATAGAACGTTTGGATTCGGGCTCAATCAGCTCCTCTTCAGGTGGAAGTACTACAGGTATGGGTTCAATTCTTTCTTCCACAACTGGAACAGACATCTCTTCAGAGTATGATCCTTCCAGTGAAGGCATAGAACTGTAATCATAGGACGCGTCTTCAGGAACTACAGGAATTTCTAACGTTTCGGGAACTTCCAATTGAAATTCAGGAGCCTCAGGCCTCAGGTTACTTTCCCACCGTTCGGGAACTGGAATGACCTCTTCAGGTTCTGGTGAGCGCACCCAGTCCAGACAAAAACTTCCTTCCTCACTATCCTCTTCACTCTCTTCGACAACCCGTGTCTGCTGAGACCGAGTAACGGGAGCCGAGCGTGGAGCAGGCGGGTTCGGTAGAGAAAGTTCGTCTCCAACTGGTATCCTTACAACCTCCCTCACAGGTAACAGATGATTTCGGTGCCAGTTTTTAAGAGGCCCAGCCTTTCCATCCGGTCGGATTTGGTAAACTGGCAAACCCGGCAGTTGCTTGTAGACAATGTAGACTTGAGAACTCCATCTATCCGCCAACTTATGCCTTGCAGAAGCACCCAAGTTCTTCAACAAAACCCTATCACGGGTTGTAGATCCTGTATCCGAACTCTCAAGTCGTAGTTTCGCTTATTCCTCTGTTCCCTGTTTCCTGAGGTCAAACGGGCCTGTTCAAACGCAGAGGCCAAATTCTTCCGAAGTCTATCCACGTAATTTCTATGAAAGGTTACAGACGTCTGATCCAGAGATAGCCCAAACGCCAAATCAACCGGCAGTTGAGCTTCCCTTCCGAACATAAGACGGTACGGTGAATATCCAGTAGCGTCACTCTCCATACTGTTGTATGCATGCACGAGCGTAGCTATGTGACGACTCCAGCTCTGCTTCTCTTTGTTCGACAATGTCCCCAACATATTTAGCAGCGTGCGATTAAACCTTTCTGGTTGTGCATCACCTTGAGGGTGATATGGTGTAGTTCGGGTCTTCTGAATCCCTAGCAGTTCCAGCAATTGCCCAACAAGCCTGCTCTCAAAGTCTCTGCCCTGATCCGAGTGTATTCTCCTTGGTAGGCCATAGTGAACAAAAACCTTTCCATTAAAACCTTCGCCACCGTAGGAGCACGTTGTTCTTTCGTAGAAAAAGCTTGAGCATAACGCGTGAAATGATCAGTCACTACTAGAATATTTCCCTGCCCACTCACTAGCATCCGGCTCTAAGCACAGGAAATCAATGCACACCAAATCCATGGGTCCTTGACTTTGCAGGTGGCTCATTGGAGCGGCTCGGGTTGGTAGGGTTTTCCTCTGGATACACCTCAAACACGAATGACAGTAACTTTCAACTTCAGATCTCATACAGGGCCAATAAAATCTGTCTCTCACTAGCTTAAAAGTTCTCTCTGCACCCAAATGTCCATGGTCATCGTGTAGTGACCGCAGCACACCCTCTCTGTGTTTGGTGGGAAGGAACAACTGTTGGGTCTCTTCAGCATTGTTTGAGGGGCCCCTTTGGTAGACCACCCCATCCAACATCTTCATCCGTTCCTAATCTTTGTATACCAATCGGGCTCCTTCTGGGGAATTTGTCAGTAGAATTTCCCATTGGTTTGCGGTTAGTGCCTTCACGGTTAATGCAATCAAAGAGTCTCTAGCCTGATCGGCTCTCAGGTCCTGTTTCGAGAACGTAGGCAAACTTTCATCCCTCAGCTGCGTAGGATTGCAATAGAACTCTGGAACAGCCGCAGCCATAACTCCTATGGCTTCTGCTTCAATCCCTCCCTTGACCCGGCGCTCCACTCCTTGACATAAAGCTTGCACCCCATCTGGAGTTAACTGAGTCCACTCTGTAGTGTAGGGTCTTCTTGACAAAGCATCGGCATCTCGATTATTCACTCCAGGGCGATACTTCAAGCTGAACCGAAACCCTGACAGAACGGCCAACCACCGATGTCCCGTTGCATCCAGCTTCGCAGTAGTAAGGACGTAGGTAAGAGGATTGTTATCAGTCTTTATCACAAATTCAGCTCCGTACAGATAATCTTTCAACTTGTCTACTACCGCCCATTTCAAGGCTAAGAACTCCAACTTGTGGGTAGGATAGTTCTTTTCTGAAGGCGTAAGACTTCGGGTCACATACGCTACAGGCCTCGACAATCCACCATATTCCTGGTATAGGACTCCCCCTAGACCTTCTCTGCTGGCATCCACTTGCAATTCGTACGGCTTATGAGGATCAGCGTAAGCCAAGACAGGAGCTCGAGTTAGACTCTCTTTCAGCTTCATCAAAGCACCTTCGCATTGATTAGTCCATTCTTCTTGGATGGATTCTCGAGCCTTCCTTGGCCCTGGAGCCGATGAATTTCGATCAGAGGCCTTGTGGCCTTCTTCTGCGTCTTCCTTCTGTAGGAGCTTGTTCAGTGGTTGAGCTATCTTGGCAAATCCTCCTACGAATCTTCGGTAATAGGAGCAGAACCCCAAGAAAGATCTGAGCTCGGTAACATTTCGGGGTCTAGGCCAGGAAGCTACGGCTTCCAACTTTCGAGGATCCGTCGAAACGCCTTCTGCTGAAACAACATGTCCCAGATACGTAACGGAAGGTAAACAGAATTGACACTTCTCTAGAGACAGTTTCAACCCCTCTTCATGGAGCCGGTTCAAGACCTTCTCCAACTGTTGCTCATGTTCTTCCAAAGTCTTCCCGAACACAATAATGTCATCCAGATACACTAACACTTCGATCAGGTTCATGTCCCCGACTGTCTTCTCCATTAACCGTTGGAACGTGGCTGGAGCCCCTGTAAGGCCTTGAGGCATTCTGTTGAACTCAAAAAACCCCAGTGGGCAGATGAACGCAGTCTTTTCTTTGTCTTCAGGATGCATTGGTATCTGATGATACCCACTTCGCAGGTCTAGTACACTAAACCATTTTGCTCCAGACAAACACTGTAAGGCATCTTATATCCGAGGAGTGGCATATTGATCTGGAATGGTTCTCTGATTTAGCGTGCGATAGTCTATACATAGACGGATGGAACCATTCTTCTTGCGAACCATCACTATTGGAGATGCATAAGGGCTCCTGGACTCTTGAATCACCTTAGTTCTTTGCAGTTCATTCAGCTGTTCTCGTAGATCATCCAAGTCTCCCAGCGGAACTCGTCTGGACCTTTCTCGAAACGGCTTATCTTCCTGTAGTCGAATGCGATGCTCAGTACTCTTAGCTAGGCCCACGTCGAATTCGTCCTTCGAGAACAAGTCCCTCCACTTTAGAATCTGGGACTGAAGACGTTTCTTCCATTCAGGTGAGATGGGAGCGTCCTTAGGATGGAACCTTTCAGCTGGAATCTCTTTATTCACTCCCCCTCCTAAATCGGTAGGGGAGAGAGGCGTAGCGGATGCTACTTGCCCGATCGGCATTCATGCTTTCAGGATCACTGGAGAATCAGACACATTACATACACTAACTGAGACTCTTCCTCGTGTTCGTTTCAAAGCTCTTGTGGAGATTATTTCAGGGATTACTTCTACTCCGGCTTCACTCCCATGATTGAAATCAGTTTCCAGTACCACATAGGGACCCGGTTGTGATCCGCTCAACTTGACTGAAGCCCGGAAACTCGCCACTTCTCCTGATTGCAGAACCTTCTCTGTTCCTCCCAATCTCCACAGGCGTCCCACTTCAGCAGGTGCCTTCTGTTCTTCGACCATTCGCTGATAGACTGGACGTAACATCGAATGTACTCCCCTGGTAGAACCTTCTTCCATTACTATGGGAGTCAGGAGATGTTGCACCAGGTCAGTATTCGTCCCCACTATCATAGAACTTCTGTTGGCCCCTGAAGGCCGAGGACACACAATGGCCAATGCATCACAACCTCCAGACTGTCCGATGACTTCGGATCCGATCTCTAACTTCACCTGTAGATATCCGTCATAGGGAAGTTTCTCAGTTCCAATACCCCAGATCTCAAGGTCCTTTAATTTCTGTAGGGGTATGTGCTTCAAGTGTTTCGAATAGAAGTCTCGGTAGATCAATGTCACTTGAGCCCCTGAGTCCAACAGAGCTTTGGTGTAGACTCCCTCTACTTGGATTGGAACGATGGGAGAAGGACCTATCAGCTGGTCAGGAAACTTTGTTGTAGCAGCAGGAAATTTAGACCCCGTTTGCTGTACCCTGGCCTTCTTCTTGGCCCGTGTAGGTTTTGGATGTGCATTGATTCCCCATGACGTAGGACCGGATGCTAAGGGAGTAACTCTTTCAGTCCTGGTAGGCTCAGCAGTTGGCAAAACTCTGGGCCCTCTCAGCCTTTCAGTTCTGGCTTGATGTTTGGAGCGGTTTTGACCATTGGGCACCTAGTTTGCTCCTTCACTTGGGCCCTCTGGCGTTTCCCGCCTGTGAGGTAGATAGCAGCCCTTCCAAGGCTTTTAGGAACTCTTCTACCCTATTTCCTTCAGACTTTTGGCTTTTGCATTGTGCTCGGAAATGACCCATTTCCCCACAACTAAAACATCTCTTCTTTGAAGACGGAGACGCACTTGCTTGTGGTGACTCGGTTGAAGGACCCTGGCCAGACACCACAGCAACTCCAGTTGTCCGCATATCAGTAAGGAACTTCTGCATATCAGTCTGTGTCTCTGCCACCTTCAGAAGTACTCGGCACAGATCAGTGTGTGCTTGTTTCAGCTCAGCTTGAGCTTCTTGTACCTTCTTAACGGTTTTGTGTAACTCACTATATGCAGGGAGGGTTGGTTCTTTGGCAGTACTCTCTGTGGATATAGGAACTAACAGATGCTCTTGTCCATCAACTTCAGATCCATAGGCGTCCAACAAATCATCTTCAGTTTGCAGATATTCGTTATGCCTTACTGGTTGTGCGTAAGCTCTTTCTCCTCTCCTTAAGGACTTTTCTTCTAGTAGAGCCTCTTCCTCTCTCACAGCTCGAATCAGTTCCAGGTATTTCAACTCTCGGTTACCTTCTCTGGTTCTCAGCTGTAGCATTACAGGATCTAGAGGTTGAGCGCCCCTCAATATCTGCTGCATTCGGATTTTATCTATTGTGGCTGGTTCGGCCCCTTTCTTAAGAAGTATCTGGTGCAGAATCTTATCTAGGCGCCTCATATATTCAGTCATTTTCTCACCTTTCCGTTGGTAGGTATGTTCATACTGGTACATGAGCTCGGCAGCCTTTTCTGTTCGCCCAAAGACTTCCTGTAACACGTTTAGGTAATCTAAAGCAGTGCAGTCTTGTTTACTCAATTTTAGGTTTCTGACAGCCTCTGACGCAGGTCCCTTTAAGCTCTCAGTAATTCTTTGCTTCTTCTGCGCTTCAGGGACGTCCCACTCATCCAGAGCCTGCATCGCCTGTTCTACCCATTCTTCGAAGGTTTCTTCTCCCGCTGGAGTTGGTACGTTTCCTGTAAAATTTCTCAACCGTCGATAACCAAAGTTAGTGTGGGGAGGGCTTGTTCTCTGACATTTAGCCAGCAAATCTCCAATAGCCACTATAAATTCAGGCCTGATCAAGGCCAGCGGACTGGGCGTGGGAACACTCACGGGATCACCATGTGGCGCACTTGGCTGAATCAGTTGAACTTCCACCTCATCGGTCAGCTTCACGCTCGCGCCCTGAAAACACACAAGAACACCCTTTCTCCACCCAAAAAGAACATACGTGTGAGAGGTATCTGGGTTCGCTTTAATGTCCAGGATTAACCCCCGATGATCTGGTGTCAGCGCGGCCACAGCCCGGCGAATCTGATCTTCGTCCCAAGTGTCTGCAGGACTATCCATGACTATGCATAACTCTATCTGACTACTTTGCTCCTCATACCATTTGGCAGCAGTGTCTGGATCCATTTTTAAGCCTTTAAATGCGTTTTTTTCTAGAGACTGTATCCCGGAAACGAGCCCCCACGTGTAGCGCTCACTCCCGGAGGAGCCGCTGAATTTAACCTCAGGTTAGTCTCTCCGCACTAGGGAATAAATATACACCAGCACTGTTGTGGATTTTATAAATTATATACTTTACTGGTCTAAATACAGCGGCATATATAATGTAAGCACGGTGCATAGAAAACAGGATTTCGTAATTCGAGAATCGCGCAGCGGTAAAATAAGAGTTTAACCCCCCTTGTTTCTGGAGTGTAAGTCCCGTGCAAGTTATGTCCCAAAAAGGTGTGTGTGTGTGAGCTCAGGTACCCGGGTACTAGATTTCAACTGGCCAGTGAAAGGATTTAGTAAATCTTCGACTAGTCACGTTGGGGCCCTGTAGATTTAAGCAATACTGCAGCGTGCTTCGTTAAAGTTTGACTGTGGCCTGGAAGGCCTCTCACCCATCCGCCAGACAATCAGTTCCGCTGCCCGATCAAGGACGTCTCTCCGCTGGATTTTACTGGGACTCTGTGCCACTGGATCCGCTTCTTCTGCTTGTCTGTCTCTACAACAAGGTCTACAGCTTACCGCCTGCACTCCCAGTGGATCATCGCGGTCTCCTTACTCGGGGTCCAATCTGCTACTCTGTGTCTGCGCAAAACCTCTCAGTGGTGGATTACTAGGTCTCTGGCAAGTCACTGTATCGATCCCAGCGTCAGCAAGGCAGCGCCTGCTCTCCGGCCTGGTAACAATCACTCACAGTCTCACATGTGTCTCACTCTGTTCACCGCTCTCCTCACACTGGCTCTCCTTCCACGAGGCTGCGGATGTCCTCTCCTCATTCCCCACCCACTTCCTGTCTCTGCCCCAGAGCATGCTGGAAAACCTAGTCCCATTTCTTTTTATAATGGCAGGCATGGTCCAGTGTAAGAGCTGTCATGCATTTGTTTTTAGATCCAATTTTTGGAGGTTTGGAGTGTGCCTGATATGTAGGCAGCTCTCTTTATTGCAGCAGGAAATTGCCTGTTTGAAGTCTGAGATTTGTAAATTATCTGTTACACAAACTCAGGCTATGGCTATGACTGTTACAAAGCCACTGCCACAGAGGCCTCCTAGGAGCGGCAGATGGACTACTGTAGGATCTGGTAGACTTAGAGTTGTGGATAGAAGGCATGTCCCACAGTCTGTGGCTCTTCTTAATTCTTTTGAGGCACTTTCAGAGTGTAGTGGTAAGACGGAAGTAGGCTCAGACACCATAGTTGAGGAACCACCATCCCCTATGCCTAAGGTATGCAGGACTGCAACCAAGGACAAAAAGGAAAAGGTGGGACTTGATAGAAGGCAATTGTTGCTGGGTGATTCTATCATAAGAGGTGTTGAGCTGGAGCGTAGTGGTTTGGTGAGATGTCTTCCTGGGGCTACTGCTCGTAGAGACAAGAGACGTATTCTCAATATTGTCAAACAAGCAAAGCAGCAAGGGGAAGTGGACGTTCTAGTCCATTTGGGAGAAATGACTTGGCTAGCAATGAGGTTTCTGAGATTAAGGAAGATTTTTGAGTTCTTGGAGGTGAAATACACCAGATTGCATCCACTGTGTCATTCTCTGAAGTTTTGCCTGTGCCTAACATTCAGGATAGGCAGATGCGCAATAGGGAATTTAATTTGTGGCTTCGGGAATGGTGTCGGGAGCAAGGATTTGGCTTTGTGTCCCATGATAGCTCTAATTGGAGCAGAAAGGAACTGTATAAAAAAGATGGTTTGCATCTTACTAATAGGGGAACATATGTTCTCAGTGAGAAGTTCAAAGGTTTCACAAAGAAATATTTAAACAAGGAGGGGGGGACAAAAGGGTAAAAAACAATCTGCCTGATTGTCCCCCAAAACTAAATCGGAGGGTGCAAGCAACATGCGGGGAAAAAAATGACAAGCTCAGAGTCGTGTCTATAAATGCTCGCAGTTTAGTCAATAAAATCAATGAACTAGAGGCAATGATGGCAGCTGAAAAAGTAGATTTAGTGGCGGTTACTGAGACATGGTTCAGTGAGAAAAATAACTGGGACATAACAATACCGGGGTACTCTTTATATAGAAAAGACAGAGACGGTAGGAATGGAGGAGGAGTGGCCCTGTATGTGAAAAACAACATAAAAACGAACCAAATAAAAGTGAGCAAGGTGAACATAGAGTCAGTTTGGGTTACGCTAACACTTGGCAATCATACAGTAGCTCGTGTAGGTGTGATCTATAGACCCCCTGGACAAGTAGAAGAGCTAGATAATCTGCTGTTTGAGGAAATAGCCAAAATGGCAATGAAGGGGGAAGTTATTATCATGGGGGACTTTAATCTTCCTGATGTGAACTGGAAAACCAAAACAGCTGGGTGCACCAGGAGTACAAATATTCTAAACTCCCTACTGGGATTATCTCTAACACAAGTAGTTGAGGAGCCGACCCGTAAAGAGGCCATATTGGATTTTATACTCACAAATGGAGGTTTGGTATCGGACGTTGTTGTAGGTGAAAATTTGGGATCTAGTGATCACCAGTCAGTATGGTTTAATATAAGAACAGGGATGGAGCCGCACCCCACAAAAACAAAGGTTTTAGACTTTAAAAAAACAGATTTTTCTAAAATGAGATTTTGTGTGAAGGAGTCATTATCAGACTGGAGGAGTTTAAAGGGAGTCCAGGAGAAATGGGATTATTTAAAGGAAGCATTATTGAAGGCCACAGGCAATTGCATTCGGCTTGTTAGCAAAAACAAAAAAGGGAAGAAACCACCGTGGTACTCTGCAGAAGTGGCCAAAATAGTGAAGAACAAAAAGACAGCATTCAATAATTATAAAAAAACTCAGAGTGAAGAAGATAGGCAAACCTATAAGATTAGGCAGAAAGAGGCAAAGCAATTTATAAGAGCTTCCAAAGCACACACAGAAGAGAAAATAGCTCAGTCAGTAAAAAGGGGGACAAAACATTTTTTAGATACATAAACGAGAAAAGAAAAGTAAAACAAGGATTAGTTAGATCAAAAACAAAGGAAGGAAGGTATGTAGAAGAGGATAAAAGTCTCGCTGACTGCCTCAATGAATATTTTTGTTCAGTCTTTGCAGAAGAAAAGGAAGGAAAGGGACCTCAGTTAGGAGGAAACACTAACGAGACATTTACATATCAGTTTACAGAGGAGGAGGTTCTACAGCAGCTGTCTAAAGTAAAGACAAATAAGTCAATGGGGCCTGATGGGATCCACCCTAATTTATTAAAAGAGCTCAGTGATGTAATAGCAAAACCGTTAACAGATTTATTTAACCAATCCTTGGTAACGGGAGTCGTCCCAGAAGACTGGAAATTAGCAAATGTTGTGCCCATTTACAAGAAGGGTAGTAGGGAGGAATCGGGGAACTATAGGCCAGTTAGTCTTACGTCAGTAGTGGGGAAATTAATGGAAACCATGTTAAAGGAAAGGATTGTTGAACATCTAAAAACACATAGATTACAGGATCAGAAACAACATGGGTTTACCTCAGGGAGATCATGCCAAACTAATCTTATTGATTTTTTTGATTGGGTAACAAAAATAATAGACACAGGTGGTGCAGTAGACATTGCTTATTTAGATTTCAGTAAGGCTTTTGATACTGTTCCGCATAGAAGGCTTATCAATAAATTGCAATCTTTGAGCTTGGATTCCAATATTGTTGAATGGATTAGGCAGTGGTTGAGTGACAGGCAACAGAGGGTTGTGGTAAATGGAGTTTATTCGGCGCAAGGTCTTGTTACTAGTGGGGTACCTCAGGGGTCAGTACTTGGACCCATTCTCTTTAATATTTTTATTAGTGATATTGCAGAAGGTATTAATGGAAAAGTATGTCTTTTTGCTGATGACACAAAGATTTGCAACAGGGTTGACGTTCCTGGAGGGATCAGCCAAATGACAAATGATTTAGGTAAACTAAAAAAATGGTCGGAGCTGTGGCAATTGAGTTTTAATGTGGATAAGTGCAAGATAATGCACCTGGAACGTAAAAACCCAAGGGCTGAATATAGAATATTTGATACAGTCCTAACCTCAACATCTGAGGAAAGGGATTTAGGGGTTATTATTTCAGAGGATCTAAGGGTAAGTAGTCAATGTAATAGAGCAGCAGGAAATGCTAGCAGAATGCTTGGTTGTGTAGGGAGAGGTATTAGCAGTAGGAATAAGGAAGTGCTCATGCCACTGTACAGAGCACTGGTGAGACCTCACTTGGAGTACTGTTTGCAGTACTGGAGACCGTATCTCCAGAAGGATATAGACATCTTAGAGAGAGTTCAGAGAAGGGCTACTAAAATGGTGTACGGCTTGAAGGAGAAAAGTTACCAGGAAAGGCTTAATGATCTTAGCATGTACAGCTTGGAAAAAAGACGAGACAGAGGAGATATGATAGAAACATTTAAATACGTAAAGGGAATCCACAAGGTAGAGGAAGGGAGTATATTTAAACAGAAACAAAGTAGCAAAACAAGAAGACATACTCTTAGATTAGAGGGGCAAAGGTTTAAAAGTAACATCAGGAAGCATTTTTTTACTGAGAGGGTGGTGGATACATGGAACAGCCTTCCAGTTGAAGTGGTAGAGGCCAAAACAGTAATTGAATTTAAGCAAGCATGGGATAGGCATAAGGCTATCCTAAACAAAATATAAATCCAGGTTAAGTATCCATGTAATTGGGCAGACTAGATGGGCCGAAAGGTTCTTATCTGCCGACATTTTTCTATGTTTCTATGTTTCTAATAGCCCCTCCATTGCCCCAATTCATATTCTATCGCCCCAATTCATGTTAATAGCCCCTCCATTGCCCCCAATTCATATTCTATTGCCCCAATTCATGTTAATAGCCCCTCCATTGCCCCAATTCACATTCTATTGCCCCAAATCAAGTTAATAGCCCCTCCATTGCCCCAATTCATATTCTATCGCCCCAATTCATGTTAATAGCCCCTCCATTGCCCCCAATTCATATTCTATTGCCTCAATTCATGTTAATAGCCCCTCCATTGCCCCAATTCATATTCTATTGCCCCAAATCAAGTTAATAGCCCCTCCATTGCCCCAATTCATATTCTATCGCTTCTATGTTTCCATTGTGTCCAGTATGTTTACATTGCGCTTGTCTCCCTCTGGTGGCCAAAACTGAGCAATACAGCAACAGAGTTTTAAACAGCACTACAATTGCAAGACGCCTCACAGTAATTACTCGGCATCATTTCATTTTCTACTGCTGGAATTGTAATGGACTAAAAAACATCCTCTTTTTGTGATTGTTTCCGCTGTAACCCTTATTTCTCTCTCATAACATAAATAAGTCAATTTGCAAATTGAAATTGCTGAAATCCAGTTGTCAAAGTTCTACTACCACTTCGTGGTATATATATTGCTAAATTTCAGATGCTCTAAACAGGACTGAATGATGATAGATAAGAATTGCGAACAAATGATAGTTATTTTTGATGACATTTTCTGTCTGACTGGCTGCTAGAGGTCAATAATCGATGACTGGGCGTAGGTAAACAGGATAATAATGTCTCCTGTGTGCAAATTTGTTTCTGTATGCCATACATACTACAGTATAGCCAATATGGGAATGAATATGGGAGTGAATGCAGGGATTAGTAATTTCACAAACTGTTGCCATGTCAATATCTAAGGGCCATGTCAGAAGAGCGCACTCTGTGCGCCCGAACTGATGTCCCTCCCGGCGTCCGGCGCGGCATTGTGATTCTTTGACGGGGCTGGCCACATGCTGTAGCGCGTGCACGAATTGCATATACTACACCGGCCGTGCTGAAAGCCTCCCTGTCGAAGCCTCCCCTATGACGTGCGTTCGACTTTGGCTGCAAAGCGCTATCCTCCATAGGAGGATCGAGCCTTGCAGCGCTGAGCGCACTAACTGCACTCACCAAGGTGACCAGACGGGTGTCAGAGCAGAAGGAATGTCCACTCTCACGGACGTTCCTTCCACTCTTAAAAACGCTTGTCTGACTCCGACCTAAGGCATGTTTGTGTAAGTAAAGGTTATTTCACGTGATATCAGTCATTAAACCAATTATGAATTTCTGAATACTAGCGTCATCGTATTTGAATGAAGGCATGTGATATCATACAGGGTTATCCAAAGAGCTCCGAATTGCTTGAGAAAGGTAACCGAACGCTGAAAAACAGCGTTCGGTTGCCTTTCCTGGCCATTCGGCTATCCAGAGAGCAGGCAGTTCGCCAAATCCTGGCGAATTGCCTGCACATACGGTGCCTGTTCGGTGCCTGTTCGAGGGCAGTGAAATCCCCATAAAAAAGCACTGCTTCGGCTATTCAGAGAACACAAACCAGCAGTGAAAGGTTCCCCTAATGCTCTGCCATTCGGTGGTTTAATTCGGCAAGTTTATTCAGGAGAATCCCATAGGCTTCAATGTTAAAAATATTCCCGTTTTAATTCAATATTTAATAAACCGTTCATTATAAAATTCTGCAGCAAAAAGTCTTTTTTTCTGAATTTTTTTTTCTTTTAAAAGTCAGATTTTTTTTTAAGTTTACTTATTTTTTCTGTAACAACCCTCTTTATTATCATTCCCTGGACCTCCTGTGTAAATTTCAGACATTTTCGCTCAGTAGTTTCTTTGCAAACAGCGTTTCATTTTCACAGATTCATACAAACGGTTTTGCTAATTTATTCACTGCCTTGTCTGGGTCTCAGCTGCTTCGGCTCTGTGTGATTCAGCTCCTGTTCGGCTGCTTCGCTGCGTGTGATCGGCTCCTGCTCGGGTTTTTTCGAAGGTTAATCCAGATGTTTTTGCTTGTTTTCGGCGTGCATTCGGTGGGTTTTGCGGTTAGTTTTCGTCGGGTTTGCGGCAGGCTTTCCCTGCAATTCGGGGACCCTGTGGTGCTTGCTGAATACACCGCAGGGTCACCGAAATGGGATCGGCAAAAGGAACCGAATTGAAGAGAACGAAAAGTCACCCAACGTGCGGTGACTTTTCGAATCTCTTTGGATAACCCTGATAGTGTGTAAGCAGAAATATTTGTTTGCATGTATTGTATTCAGTAATTCATAGGTTCCTTTGTTATTGTTCACTCATTTTAGTGAATGGGGATACTGTTTGTGTGTTTTTATTGATTTTGTTTCGAGAGGGGTTGATTGGGTCCATATTTGTGGAGCCTTCCTTCGTGTGAATAGTAACTTGAACATTTTTGGGCATTGTAGATGTAAGATAATGTACAATTACATTTTGTGTAATGGCCATCAATATATAAAGCCATGCATTTGTGTGGAAATCCAGCAATTTGAATGGTGAATGGTGTGTGTGTGTGTTTGTGTGTGTGTGTAAAGAAGTGCATCGAAGAACAGATTTCTACAGAAGTAAATTTTATATTAAGGGGGAGAGTGTGAATGCAGGAATCAGTGGATGTGAATTCACTAATTGTTTTGTGCCAAGGTTCTCGTGTGAATTATATGTCATCACAGGCCAGCCAAAAATTTTTTTTGAAAAACTTTTTTCATAATTCAATCTGACTATCATTGTTTGGGTTGCTAAATCCAAATATTCAATTGGTTTTCTCCTATCACGTACCATTTTTCTGCAATTTCCATAAATGTTAGGCTATTATGATGCTAAAATGTAGTACAATTAAGTGAAAGTGTATGATAAAAAAGTAAAAATGTACTTATAGAATATTATATTTTTATATTTTTTTGATGGTGAAAGTTGGGGTGGATACAGTACTTCTTAACTTCTTCACTGAGATATCTTGGGCTTCAAAGGCACCATCTGATGCCCCTATGTCGAGATATCTCGATCTGCTGATCTGCAGCACTAAAGCAAATTAAATCCATTTGCTGCAAACGAATTTCATTTGATTTTTGGGCTGTAGAAGGTGACCCAAAGTTTTAGCCCTGTGGGCATAATGCCCAAAGAACTAAAACAGTAAAATCGGCTGAAGACAGCTGTGAAATATCGGGCTTTCAGCAGCTTTCAAGTAGCTGATGCAGGGGAAGAAAAAAAAAAAAACGAGCTGCAGCTGTGATGGCTGTAACTGAATGGCCAAATGGGTTCTTAACAGTTTAGAACTGTTCTTACAGTACAATTAAATTAATTTACAATTAAAAATTATTTTTCCAAAAAACACTGGTATCGGACAGTGTTTTTTTGGAAAATCACTTGGTAGTGAAGGGGTTAATCCAAAGGTTTGTATTTTCTCATCAAAATGGCCTTGATATCATTTTTACATCTCTTTAATATCCTCGTGGAACCGCTCACCTTGCTCTTCATTAACTGATCCAAGATTTTTAGGAAACAAATTCAGTTGTGAATGTAAAAAATGTACCTTCAGTCTCATTTTACACCCGAGTTCTTCAAATTTTTTTTAACGTAATATCAACTATATTTTTTGTAATTAGGGTCTTTTTCGTTCCCCAGAAATTTCAAAGCTACTTGTTTAAATGCTGTCCAAGCATCCTTTTCTTTTGAGTTCGCCATTGTTTCAAAATGTTGGTCTTGCATGAGTTTACGTATCTCTGGACCAAAAGACACCATTTTTCAACTTTGCTTCTGACAAATGAGGGAATTTTGTGCATAGGTACTGAAAACAAGTTTTAGTTTTTGAGACTGCTTTGACAAATTGCTTCATGAGACCCAATTTAGGCTAGGGTCAGACGAAAGCATTTTTCCCCGCGAACGTGAAAAAGTGCGTCCGAACGCATTGACGTATTTTTTCACGGAATGCGCAAAAACGGTCAGACAACGAGCATTTTTGGGCGTGATTTTGTACCGATCGTCAATAAAACTCTTTTTGCGTCTGGACGTTATGTAGGCTGGACATTAGCAGTGTCTGACATCTCCTAATCACGCAAACACGCCGCTATGCCGCAGCTGCGCACTCAGTACGTCAGTACTAGCGGTTCAGCGTTCTCAGAAAAATGCGTTCAAATTCCACTTGCGTTGCACGGCCGGACTTTTGTGCGGCCGTACATCGTATATTGGCCGTCATTGCCCGTCATCTGCTGCTAGTGCGGCTGTAATTATGTGCGCCAGAACGCACGTTAAAAGTGCGCTGGTCTGACCCCAGCCTTAATGTGCAATGGTGGAAGTTGTATTTTTTTCCGGTCTACCAAACTTACACGCAAAATATTTTTGCTTCCTGGTTCAAGATTTCTTCGTGATGGCCATACTTTTTTTGTCCAGTGCTGATCCGGTGCCCTACTGTCCCATTCACACAGAAAGCAAGGGAATTTCGTGAAACCACTTTGCTGTCCTACCAACATACCTGAAACCTTCAAGTCATCACAAAGCATCCACACGTGATCTGAGTATTTAATCTTTTGTACTAAAAGTTGCACATTTTCATAGCTTTCTTTGAGATAAACTGAGTGTCCTACTGGCAATGAAGCGTATATGCTGCCATTGTACAAGAGAACAGCTTTAGGCTTCTTTTGCATGAATCGATGAAGAGTCTCTGACCATCTTTATTGTATTCGATCCCAAATTCTTCTACTAACCCAGGTATGTTACTACAGAATACTAGATCACCTTCTTGCTCGAAATGAGGAGCAAATTTTTTCTCTCTTGTCCTGTACTCACAAAAGATGTTCCTGGAGCCAATAAATTATTTTCTTTCAACCTGGAACCAAGCAGTTCAGCTTTTTCTTTGGTTAAACGTAAATCTCTTACTAGCTCATCCAGTTCATTTTGCTCAAACAGCTGGGTTTTGCTGTTGTCGAATTCACAGTCAGAACCAGCGTCAAGCATCTAACACTCAGAATCGCTATAGTTGCAGAAAGAGCTTCCAATGACTCAGGTGGGACATGAACAGGAATACCTTCACCATGAGAACCTGGACGCAAAAGAGGATTGAAGATTCAGATATGAAATAACTTTCTTGTAATTAGAAGTGTTTGATTTAAGTAAATTGTTAAGTACCTAGATGCTGTCTTTAAACATTTCCGATACATACCTGGTGTAGAGTAAAAATGGATTTTGTGAAAGAATGGTATGTCCTCTTACAATTTAATGGTCATTTTCGGATTCAGTATGCAAACAAACATATAAGAGACCCTAAATTATGAAATAGTTTTTTTATAGTTGGCCTGTGTAATCACAGACACCACCCAGATGTGGCTGACATCTAGGATGTCTAGCATGTGCACAATGACATCAGTTAGGGAATTAACCTCTATCTGCCAAGGGATTTCCTACCTATGGTGGAGATAGGGGCATCCAAAGGATGTTCCTATCATCTCCCGATCGGTGGCAGCTAGAGGGTCGTGTTTGGTATCGCTGTATCGCTGGAACGGCCAGAGCATTTGGCCTTTCCAATGATACCAAACATGACCAGGTTAAGCGTAAAAAATTAATTAAAAAAATTAAATAAAAAAACTGTATTTGTTTATAAAAAAATTACTTCAGTAACGCAGCACTACTGTTCACTTTTCAATTATAATGTGAAGAATGATGCTGCACTAACGAAAAATTTTGTTTTTAAATTTTTAGTTAAAGCCGCGTATTTTCACAGAAAAATAGAGGAACGGATTCCCATTATTTATTTTTTTAATAAGCGTATCTCATAGAATATTTTATAGTCGCAAAGGCTCGGATGATAAAATGTGGGAATTTTTATTTTTTATTTAACTGATTAAAATTTGAATGGAAATACTCATTTTTTTTTGCATTCGTTTGTTATAGCATTCTAGCAGGAAATTATGTATACATATAATAATGATATATTATGAATCTGCCGGAAAGAACAATATATAATTTGTCTGGGTCGTATAATAAAACAGGATTTCAAATCACATTTAAACAAGATGAGCATAAACCTGTAAAAATTAGCTCAGCACAGGGGGGTGAAATGACTGAGAAGTGAATGGGGTTAAAACAAATAAAAATGCATGAAAATGTGTCTAATAAAAAGGTCCTTTTAATAAAATGTGGTGAAATGATTTTCTGCTCAGTGATTGCAGGATTTAGTCTGCTTTTCCCAAAGTTAATCCATAAGGCTAGCGTCAGACGAACATAGTCATCACGTCCGTGTTGCCGCACAGTTAACGTCCGTCGTAGCATTGATTTGTGATCAATAGAGACCAACACATGAAATAGTGCGCACCGAAGTGTGCATGCACCACGCAGGTGGCAACGGACGCCATTTAGGCCTCAACGTAAAAGCGCTACGATGGATGCCCAGAGTGCGCCGCGTCTGCGTAGCGGCCTGTGTGTGTGATGACACAACGTCAGACGAGCGCATTTGCGACATCCGTCACATTGACGCTCAAAAGTTTTTTTGGTCTGGCTGGCTGTACTTGTCTTTTAATTTTAATTAATTTTGATTCCCATATTTCCCTTTTTTTCTACATCCGTTAAAAAAACCCAGACTGTGTGGTGTCTACAGTATCTTCCGTCAGTACGTACTTTCGTTATGCATGCACACAGAGTGCACTCAGACTGCGTTCGTCTGACATTAGCCTTAAACCTGGCCTGTTAGGGGCACGTGAGGACAGCGTTGAGAACCACTGGTCTAAGCTACCCAAGATATGAGATGGCAGATACAAGCAGATCTGAGAAAAGGCTAACAGCACTCCGTGGTACCCCAGGGTTGATGTCATATACATGCATTCCACACAATGCAAGTCAAAAAGTTGGTTTTCTGGTCTTATTACTTGAGAATAAATAAATCCATTGACTGAAAAGCTCAACCACCAAGTCCATCTTTGAACTTCTTATGGTTCTTGCTGGATATCTCAAATTTTAATAACTTTCATGACAAAAGTAAAACAAGAGTTGAGAAAAAAAAACAATGACTAAATTTTCCTAAAAACGTCCTTCTTGTTGTGCCAGGCCAGTGGTTCCTAACCGTGGTCCTCAAGTACCCCCAACAGGCCAGGTTTTCCAGATATCTGAAGCTCAGCACAGGTGATATATTTTGCTGCTCAGTGATTGCAGGATTCAGTCTGTATTTCCCTAAGGCGATCCTTAAAACCTGGCCTGATAGGGGAACTTGAGGATCATGGTTGGAAACCACTGTGCTAGCTAACAGGGGTTAATCAACTTAAATTTTAAGTGCCTTTAATTTCTTTTAATCTACCATCACACTAAATTAGCAAGAATGGGTGTCCTAGTTGAAATAGTAATGAACATTCCCATTGGTAACAGAGGCACAAAGCATAACCATGAAATGCCCCCGATTCCATCCCCAAGAAACATTATATACCAGGTTAACTGCAATGAAACTCCGGGAGTGGCAAAGTTAAATCAGTTCAATTGTCTGTTTGCTTCAACTCATGAAGTGCTACAACTGGCAGGGGTCCAAATAACTTGAGGTTTTAGAGATGCTACTTTGTGATAATTCATTGCCCTCTGCAGTTTATTTGCTCGTCGAGGGCCGGGATGGTCAAATCAAATGCATCTCCAGACACTTCTTAAGGATGATATAGCGAGTAGCCAGCTGCTGGACCAGATGTCAAGGTGCATTAAACGTCCTCGTTTTTGATCCAACCTTATTCTGAAAATGTGAAGTGAATTTGGCTCTAAGCACTGCAATAAAAAAAAGAATTGTGATTAACGAAGCAGAGCAACTTAATAAAACAACTTGGTTCCTGCTTTTTCCTCATAGGCGTTGTTAATGTCCACTAAACAGTTCTTTTACCTACCAGCTGGGACATGTAAAATGTTAATCATCAGTCTGTGGGCCATTATAGAAAGTTGCTTTCACTTTCTCAAGTTGATAACCAAGGGGGGAAAGATAATAGGTTTGGTTAACAGAGCTGTTCAGATAATGGAGATATACAGAGTCAAGCATTGATAGAGTCAGCATGGTATCTTATCTCTTTAATCCATTCTCATTCTTAGCTACTGTACCATGAGTTTAAAGCATTGCTGGAGGTGAAGAGTCCTGATTTCAAATAAATTCTATGTCTTTTTTTCTTGCTTTATAATTATTTTTTGTGGCAACTTTTGAAATTAAAGCTGGGATACAGAGGAGGCTGATTTAACAGACTGAAAACATTTATTTTTTTATTTTTTACACGCATTAACATAAGTAATACAACTTAATATATTTCGAAGCTCTCAATTTAATGTAGTCCAATCCAGCAGAAAATATTCATTTAATTTTGCATAGTAAAATTCCAGCTTTTATTTTCATTATTTCCACGGGGTAAAGTGAAATACCTGCCAGCAGTAATTCTATATACTTAAGAATAGCCTAAACTGACCTTGCTAGGTTAATTTACGTATAGTTCTTACATTTAAAATATGAACACAAAGCTTGCTGTTCTTGATTAATCGCAGATTACCTTGAAGAATCGAGAGGCACTATTTCTAATAATCTAACAACTAATCATCCAATTTTAAACCAGGATTTTGGATGGACCTTGTCCATTAACATGACTAAGGGATGAATTGGGAAAAAACAAACACGCATACAAGGTTTGCCATATCGGCCAGGTTTTCCTGGACGCATATAATTTATTCATGCTGATGGGCAGTGCATGAAAAACGCAGTCCTATGGTTACAAAATCAAAGTAATCCCAGGTAACTTGCCTTGATTTCCTTCTTACAGCATTCGAATTATACATGTTGCGTGGCATCGCTTTTCCCTGTGCTAACCGTCTGCATAAAGTCGTAATATGTCTCCCGGAAAACGTTGCCGATCTGGCAACCCTAACACACATATGAATTATCTAAAAGTTATTTAGCAACCATTAAAAATGCTTCAGTGTGAATTATCTGCCCTGATAGCATTGTATATTAACACTTCCTATACTTGGTATGGGAAGCAGTAGTGTGAGGGCAGCTGGAAAATAATGAGCAATTTCAAGGTTGCTAGTCATTCTCGCCTGCAATCGATAATGAAAAAAAATTACAAGCTGGAAGAATCTGCTGAATGGGTAAGTAATTTTGCTAAAGTAGACAAAATAAACATTGTTGCACACCTCTGAACTCAAGGTACAGTGGACATGCAAACCTCTGCTTCCTTTCACTTTTAGTAGGATACTGAGAAGAAATGGTTCTCAGTTTTCCTTTCACCCATGTTTATGGAAGTCGCTATGGAGTCCAATGAATACCAGGAAAAGACACCAGCAACATTGTCAGTATGGATTAACTGCTAACTAATATTATGAGCTGTTTACATTTGTAATATTAGTTTATATATCATTTGTAATTCAGCCACATTTTACCAATAGCAGCTCATTATTACCAGCACAGCCGTAGAGATGAATAAACCCTGGTGGAAATCTAACTAAGCATCTCCATCGACTTTAAGGGCTCTAGTAGATTTACCAGAGTTCTGGTAAAAGGCAAACTCTACTCATCCTGACCACCTTTTAGTTTTAAAGCGGTCAGGATGTGTGGAGTGCTCTCCCCTTGACTTTCCAACTCCACTGATCTGGAGCTATTGCTGGGTGAAGTGGAGGAGTTTCCTCCACCCCTCCCAGCGGCACCAGCAGCTGGGATTATTTTAGAAGAATTACTCAGCTGTCGGTCAGCTTGCAGGGAGAATTCTGATGTCACAAAAGGTGAGTAAAATAACCTAAAAAAGAAAAAAAATTAAGGGAAAAAAAAGGGAACTATGCAGATGCAGCGCACTCTGTACGTCACTACTAGCGGTTCGACGTTCCTGCGAAAATGCGTTCGTTTGCCACTTGCGTTGCGAGGCCGAACTTTCGTGCGGCCGAACTTCGTGTGTGGGCCTGCATTGGACGTCATTTGCTGCTACCACGGCCTTCATAAAGTGAGGGTAAACGCACGTTCGCACTGTGTTCGTCTGACCCCAGCATAAATTGAGCTATATGCTGAAATGTCTACTGTAGCTGCTAGAATTTGGCAGCATGGTCTGCGAATTGTTTTCTGTGTCAGTGATAAATGATAATATGGTATTTGACAAAATAATATTCTAGCCAAACAAATTATTTATTTGTATGTGTAGTCCTAACACCTTAATATTAAATATAACCCTAACCCTAACCCTAACCCTAATGTGACCTGTAAAATATAAAAAGAACCAAAACATTTTGAAGCAAACCTAAATGTAGATATTAATTTTAATTTCCTATTTGGTATATGAATCAATTAGTTCAAAGTTCAGATTAAATCAGCTGATGTTTTCAGTGTCCTCTCGTGGAAATAATCTTTCCCTTTTTAATAAAAAGCTGATTAATATTTGTCATAATAAAGTTGGCTTCTATCTCAGAAAACTTATACTGCGCTAAATGAATATACAGTTGACACTGGTGGAAATAATGAATAAATAAAAATATGATTTCCTGTAGCTGCTATCATTAGCAACTGTGAAACTCAGCCAGACCCTTGTCCAACATTAACACCTACACTACCAGCAGGGTTATTCAGAGAAAGGTAAAAAAATCAAGAGAACTGGCCGGAGAAGAGAACAATCTAGACCGAATAGCCGATTTGGAAAGTGAGATAAATGGGAGAATTTTCTGGTTTGGATTTGGATATCTTGACCTAGAATTTCACTTCTCCAGTCTTGCTCCTGAGTTGCACCTTTCTTTGAATAGACCTGCAAGTGATTTTCCAAAAATCCACTGTCAGTAACCATAGTTTTTTTTTTTTTTTAAATTGCTTTTAATTAATTATACATTCAGAAATATTTGGGAATATTCCCAATGTATTTCTTACTGTAATAAGGGATATGGCAGGCAGGTGTCACCATCTGTTGCCCAAATAGAGTTACTTCAGTTAAATTGCAGCTCGTGTCCCAGCGTCGGCTGGGGAAAGCCTGATATAATATGTCACGGCCTTTCTTAACAGATTTTAAACAGGTTTAGCACCTTGGGCTCACAGAGCTAAGTCCCGCAGCACACTATATAAGGTTTCCACACAGCGCTTCTGCACGCATTTGAGAGGAGATTTCATAGGAGATTGCTGTTGTGTTAGTGTGTTCTTACTGCCAGTCTGCCACCAGCTACTAAGGGGGTCTCATTTCTACCAAATATCTGGGAATTGTTGTAATCATTGTACTCAGTCCCAGGAAGTATTTTGGGGGTCACTAATTTCTACAAAATATTTGGGAATTGAGGTGATCTGTGTCTTGTCACTGCCAGTGCCATGCAGTATTTTGGGTGTCACTAATTTCTACAAAATATTTGGGAATTGAGGTGATCTGTGTCTTGTCACTGCCAGTGCCACGCAGTATTTTGGGTGTCACTAATTTCTACAAAATATTTGGGAATTGAGGTGATCTGTGTCTTGTCACTGCCAGTGCCACGCAGTATTTTGGGGGTCACTAATTTCTACAAAATATTTGGGAATTGAGGTGATCTGTGTCTTGTCACACAGCCAGTGCCACGCAGTATTTTGGGGGTCACTAATTTCTACAAAATATTTGGGAATTGAGGTGATCTGTGTCTTGTCATACAGCCAGTGCCACACAGTATTTTGGGGGTCACTAATTTCTACAAAATATTTGGGAATTGAGGTGATCTGTGTCTTGTGACTCACTGCCAGTACCACGCAGTATTTTGGGGGTCACTAATTTCTACAAAATATATGGGAATTGAGGTGATCTGTGTCTTGTCACACAGCCAGTGCTATGCAGTATTTTGGGGGTCACTAATTTCTACAAAATATCTGGGAATTGAGGTGATCTGTGTCTTGTCACACAGCCAGTGCCACGCAGTATTTTGGGGGTCAATAATTTCTACAAAATATCTGGGAATTGAGGTGATCTGTGTCTTGTCACACAGCCAGTGCCACGCAGTATTTTGGGGGTCACTAATTTCTACAAAATATTTGGGAATTGTTATAATCCATATGTTCTCACTGGCTGCCACCCATCAGAGGGTCACACTGATTTAAAGGAGGTTTCTGAGACTTGTAATCTGTGTCTTCTCACTGCCACCCATCGGGGGTCACACTGATTTAAAGAGGTTTCTGAGACTTGTAATCTGTGTCTTCTCACTGCCAGCTAGCAGGGGGTCACACTGATTTATAGGAGGTTTCTGAGACTTGTAATCTGTGTCTTCTCACTGCCAGCTATCAGGGGGTCCCACATACTTCTAGCAGATTTATGCAAATTGTAATTTGTGTCTTCTCACTGCCACCCATCAGGGGATCACACAATTTATAGGAGGTTTCTGAGACTTGTAATCTGTGTCTTGTCACTGCCACCCATCAGGGGGTTTTAGTGATTTATAGGAGGTTTCTGGGAATTGTAATCTGTGTCTTGTCACTGGCTGCCAGCTATCAGGGTGTCTCACTGAGTTATACCAGAGTTCTGTAAATCTTTAATCTTTATACCAGAGTTGAAACAGAGTTCTGTATATATTTAATCTATATATCACTCACCATGTCTGAAAGAACAAAAAGGACAGGCAGACGCTCCCAGACACAGATAAGAGGGCAAGCAGCCCCTGTGTCAGGAGGCTGTGCCTCTGGTCATGGTGGACGTGGTGCATCCTCTGCAGGGGCACACTTGTCCTTTCTAACTGGTGCTGGCTGTCTTCTTAAGCAGCAGCAACATACAGAGGATTTGGTGGATTGGCTAACCAGGCCATCCTCATCCTCCGAGTCTTCTGCCAGCCAGGCTTATAGTGGTTTACAGTCGACCTCAGCTGCCAAAGCATCTAATGCAGCCTCCATGTCCACAGCTACTCCTGCTGTAGCCTCGCTATCACACACGGAGGAGTCAGCTGAATTGTTTGACTACAATGACAGTGACATGTTGCTTGAGGATGCGCAGCAAGTACAGTGCTCTGATTCAATCTCTGAGGTTGAGGAAGGGAGTATAATCAACCTAGAGGAAGGGGGTGCCAGTGATGACACACAAATAACTTGCACTCATGTTGCCCCAGCAGCTGCAGCATACTGCCAAGTTGGCTCCAGTGACGAGGAGATAGGGGGTGATGATGACAATGATGATGAGGTCACTGACTCCACCTGGGTGCCAGATCGAACAGAGGAATCAAGTGAGGAGGAGGGGAGGAGGAGGCACAGCAAACACGAGGCACAACATCCTCTATGACCAACCGTAGAACTAGCCAGTCCAAGGCATCAGATGTCAGAGCTGCTCCGGTGCAGAGCGCTGTTGAATCATAGCACACATGCAGGAACTCTGTTGTCTGGGAGTTCTTTAAGAAATGTGCAGCAGACCCCACCGTTGCTATTTGTAATCTATGTCAGATGAGGCTCAAGCGTGGGAAAGACACCGGACGCTTGGGTACCACGTGCTTGAGGCGACATATGACCTCCTGCCACACATCCCGTTGGCGCAAAAGTTTGCGTAGGTCCTCCTCCTCCTCATATGTCTCTACCCCCACTGTATGTCCTGCCATGTCATTGCCTGCTACAACCTCCACTGACAGGGATGATGCTACAGTAATGGATGTACCAGGTCCTTCCTCAGAATGTGACAGCATCCTAGCAGCTGAAGATTTACGCAGTCAGATTACGTTGCCCCAGCTGCTGCAGCGTAAGAAAAAATATAGTCCCAACCATCCCCAAGCACAGCGTCTAAATGCCAGCTTAGCAAAATTACTCGCATTGCAGCTGCAGCCTTTCCAGCTGGTGGACTCTGCTCCCTTCCGTGAATTTTCTGAATGTGCTGTACCACAGTGGCAGGTTCCAAAACGCAATTACTTTTCACGGCAGGCCATTCCAGCACTATACCAGCACGTGGAAGACAATGTTATCGAGTCATTGGGAAAGGCAGTCAGCAGCAAGGTGCAGGTGACTTTAGACACATGGTCCAGCAAGCATGGACAAGGTCGTTACATTTCCTTCACGTCACACTGGGTAACTCTGATTGCCGCTGGGAGGGATCCAAGATGTGGCTCTGTGCTGGAGCTTGTTCATCTACCACGCCTCCAGAAAGCTGCTTGTATGAGGTCTGTCTGCTCCACCACCACCTCTCCCTCTTCCTCCTCCTCCTCCTTCTGTGTCTCTGGTGAAGTGGCAGTTAAACTGACGCCTGACAGGGTCTATGCAATGGCTCAAGCAAAAAGAAGCCATACTTTGCTTGAGCTGATTTATTTAGGTAACAGGAGCCACACCGGGCCAGAAATTCTGTCAGCTCTGCAGGGGCAGGTGCAGAGATGGTTAACACCATGCCAGCCTGAGCTGGGAATGATTGTCTGTGATAATGGCAGCAACCTTCTCTCCGCCCTACGCAAGGGTAAATTGATGCATGTACCATGCCTAGCACACGTCCTAAATCTAGTGGTACAGCGTTTCCTAACCAAGTACCCAGGGCTGGCAGAGCTTCTCAGCCAGGCCAGAAAAGTCTGCAGCCACTTCAGACGGTCATTCCCAGCAAGCGTTCGCCTGGCAGAAATTCAAAGAGAATTCCACCTTCCCACAAACCGTCTGATCTGTGACATGCCCACCAGGTGGAACTCGACATTAGCAATGCTGCAGCATCCGCAGAAGCAGCAGAGGGCCATAAACGAGTACCTATGTGAGTATGGCACAAGGACCGGTTCAGGTCAACTTGGTTTCCCCCCCCGCAGTGGCTGATGATCAAGGATGCATGCACTGCACTGTAACCATTTGAGGAGGCAACGAGGATGGTGAGCAGGGACAGTGCATGCATCAGTGACACAATTCCTTTAGTGTTCCTGCTGGAGCACACTCTGCAGGGAATTATAGATGTGGCTCTAGAGGCAGAGCAGCGGGAAGAAGAGGAGGCCTTCCCTAGCTCTGAAGGCCCCAGTCTTTCCGCAGACAGCATTCCAGTGGGTCCTCCTCAGATCAGACAGGAGGAGGATGAGGAGGAGGAATATTTAAGTAGTGGGGGCATTGAAGGTGGGGATTCCTCAAGGGCAGGGTTTTGTGTGCCCAGAAACACAAGGGCTAGTGCGTGGCTGGGAGGAGGAAGTGCACGATACAGTCATCCTCATTGACCAGGAAGACTCGGAAGCTAATGCCACCTCCAACCTACGCTGCATGGGCTCCCTTATAATGCAAAGCCTGCTAAAGGACCCCAGGATTCGTTCTATCAAGGAGAGGGATCATTACTGGTTGGCAACCCTTCTTGATCCACGATACAAAGGTAAAGTTGCAGAGCTCATCCTGCCCGCACAGAGGGAGCACAGGATGAAAAAACTTGAGGACGCTCTAAAGCGACACTTGTGTAACACCTTTCCAGGCACTGGTAGGTTAACAAGTGATGACACAGGTGCCTCTGCGGCTGCGGATGATTAGTGGAATAGTGGTGAAGGCCAGGGCCTCTTGACTGACGCATTTTTAATTTTTTTTAGTCCATGACGACCAGGGATGTCAAATGTAGGCACCCATTGCCAGCGTCTTCACCATATGGTGCAGGACTACCTAGGGGCAAGGGCAGACCTGGATACCTTTCCAGCAGATGATCCACTGGCTTACTGGGTGTTGAGATTGGATCACTGGCCAGAACTTAGCCAATATGCTATGCAGCTACTAGGTTGCCCTTCATCTAGTGTACTTTCTGAAAAGGACGTTCAGTACCACTGGAGGTTTTGTCACAGCCAAAAGAGTGTGTCTGTCCACCGACTCTATAGACCGGCTGACATTTATAAAAATGAATCAGTCCTGGATCAGCAGTTATCAATCCCCTGATGCTGACGTAACTGAATAGATCGGGGATGTCTTCTGCATTCACAAAACCTCCAGCACTGAACTCTTCCACAATAACACAAAAGGGTTACGGTGTGAATGCACTTGCTGCCATGAAAGGCACAATATTTGACTGCACTGACGCCTGTGCCAGATTTATATCATTTTAATTTTTTGAACTGCAGGGTCAAACCCTGCACTCTTCCACAATACCACAAAAGGGTTACGGTGTGAATGCACTTGCTGCCATGAAAGGCACAATATTTGGCTGCACTGACGCCTTTGCCAGATTTATATCATTTAAATTTTTTGAACCGCAGGGTCCACCCCTGCACTCTTCCACAATACTACAGAGGGGTTACTGTAGGAATGCACTTGCTGGCCTGGCAGTCTGGCACCAAAAGCACAATATCTGGGTGCACTGACGCCCATTACCAGATTCATATCTTTTTAATATAGAACCGCAAGGTCCACCCCTGCATTCTTCCACAATACTACAGAGGTGTTACTGTATGATAGTACTTGCTGGCCTGGCAGTCTGGCACCAAAAGCACAATATGTAGGTGCACTGATGCCTTTACCAGATGCATATCTTTTTAATATAGGACCGCATGGTCCACCCCTGCACTCTTCCACTATACTACAGAGGGGTTACTGTATGATAGTACTTGCTGGCCTGGCAGTCTGGCACCAAAAGCACAATATCTGGGTGCACTGATGCCCATTACCAGATTCATATCTTTTTAATATAGGACCGCAAGGTCCACCCCTGCACTCTTCCACAATTACTACAGAGGGGTTACTGTATGATGGCACTTGCTGGCCTGGCACCAAAGGCACAATATTTAGGTGCACTGCCACTGACGCCTGTATCAGATTCATATCCTCAGAGGGGTTACTGTGTGACGGCACTGTTGCCGACGCTAAAGGCCCAATTTTAAAGCACCTATTGTTACTTTCATCCAAAGCCTGCATAAGTTTCACAATAATTTTGCCAAAAGATCACTAAACTTTTTCTGCGTGTCTGAAAATTTCTCCTCTTTTATACAGACTGCCGCCCCAAGCAGTTGTTTATGGATAGATTAAAGGAAAACCATTTACCGTCATTTGAAATGTCATTTTTTGGTTTTTACATATTTCTATACATCCGAGAAATCCGCCACTTCACGGGCAGGTTATGGGGACCTCCTAGGCACGATATTTGAAGGAATTTTTTGTTTTTATTTTTAACCCTTATTTCATGGAAAACTCACTGTCCCTTTAAAAACTTTTTTTTAAAACTTTTTGTCCTTGTTTCCTGTCCCCAAGGGCACTACCCGGACCCCCATACACCTTTTATGGCAAATATCTAGCATATATGCCCTCTTGGAGGGCACTCTAAAAATCGAATTTTCAGTCCCATTGACTTGTATTGAGTTCGAGTTCGAATCCGAACATTTGAAAAGTTCGAGTTCGAGCGCAAACCGAACTCGGGGGTGTTCGGCTCATCCCTAATTACATGCAGGAAAAACAGATCTTAAAAGTTTCTCAACACAACACCTGTCTGATGTGCTGACATTTCAGAGGTATATTCTGGAAACCATTTGCAAATGAATTTTATTTGCAATAAAACTAAATCCTTTGCATCGCTTCAGAATTAGACCGCATCAAGTATACTTTATATCAGGGTACCAATAGTTGCTTTTGAAAATCAATTATACTCGATAATGACAGCAAAGTGGTTAGTCAATGGTTTTTCCTTGTAGTTAGCCCCTTCACTACCAATATCAAGATATCTCGAGCTTTAAAGGCCCCATCTAGTGCCCCGATATCGAGATATCACAGTGTGCTGATATGCAGCCCAAAAGCAAATGAAATTTTTATGCTGCAAATAAATTTCATTTGCTTTTGGGCTGCAGAAGATGCCCCAAAGTTTTAGCCCTGTGGGCATAATGACCAAAGATTTAAAACTGTAAAATGAGCTGCTAAAAGCTCTGAAATATTGGGCTTTCAGCAGTCAATGTATGGAAAAATAGAAGATAATAGACCAGCCGCTCAAACCTCTAACTCAATTTGGCAGTAGATGGCGCCATCTACTGGTGAAAATTGTTTATTTACAGTAAGACATACAATAGGCATAAGCTCAAATATTTCTTACTTTACAACTAATTAAAAATTATTTTACAAAAAAACACTGGTTTCTGTCAATGTTTTGTTTTGGAAAATCACTTGGTAGTTGAAGGGGTTAAAGACAGCTATATATAAAAGACATAATAGCATTGGTAGATCATTTTAATTACTGCCATTTCTGCTGCCCCATATGTTAGAGGGGAAAAAAAGCATCATTTGGAATTCCTTTTACTAAAGAATATTTAAATTTATGGCACCAGAGTCATTCAGGCAATCTCTGTAATATAAACCACCACCTGGGGTGTATGATTATCTCACAGTAGTCTCTCCTCCAGCCGTCGCCTCCTGTTGAGTATACATTACCTAATTGTTCCTGAATATTGCTATAATGATTCACTATTTCTTGTGACAGCAGTAACCAGCTTCTTGCACATATAGTTAAGTACATTGTTTAAAGGTGAAAAGAAGTTGTGCACTCAAACAGTGAAAAGAAACATACCGTATGTTAAAGGTTCCCATAAAAATGACATTGTTTGTTGCCATTAGCCTTGCCTGCTGAGAATAATATAAGCTTGGGAACAGATGCATTATTTTGTCTAATAATGAATGTTTATCAGTATCCTCCTGTTGTAAAGCAGTAGATTGGATGCAAATACACATCTTATCCCTATTTTTACATCTGAACACAGTAATAATATACATAAAATGTCATTAAGTATAATGAATTATACATGGTCCTGGTATACTATGTTTTGTAAAGCACTATAATGATGTGAAATGCTGTCAGAGTTTTTGCAAGGTTTTCAGCCATACTAGGAAAAATATATTTTGATGTGCCCAGTTGTGACTCGTCAAACTCCAAGATCTCGCACATCTAATATTTCTCTATCATCTACTGCGCCTGTTTTTCTTCACCATTTTGCACACTCCTAATAGCTCTCTCCATCTCACCTCTACCCTGTTTATAACACATTTTCCAAACCCTAATGTCTTTCACAAATTTATTCCCATCGTAAAAATCTGTCAGGGTTATTCAGAAAGAATTGATAACTCACCGCACGTTTGGTGACCTTTCGTTCCCCGCACTTCAAGGCGATTCGGCAATTCCTAGTTCGCTGACCCTGCGGTGTATTCAGCAAGCACCACAGGGCCCTCCGTAGTGCAGGGAATACTCACCGCAAACCCGCAGAACACTCGCTGAACACTTACCAAACATTCACCGAAAACCCGCAGAAACCGGGTCAAAAACCCTGCCGAACATGCCAGAAAAACCCGACTAGCCGCCGATCGCAGCGCAGACCAGCCATCGAAAAAACCCGACAAGCAGACGAACGTAGTAAAAAAATAAAACAGTACGCTCGAAAGCTTCAAAATTGAAACGCTTTTGCAAAATAATACAAAACGAAAATGTCTGAAATTTACATATAAGATCCAATGAATGATAATAAAAAGGGCAGTTACAGAACAAAGAAAAAACGATAAAAATAACGGAAATTTTTTTGCCTAAAAAATCCCGAAGAATGCTTAAAAGATCCAAAAAAATAAATAAATAAAGAGACCTTTTACAGCAGAATAAAATAATAAACAGTTTATTAGATATTGGATTAAAACGGGAATATTTTTAACATTGAAGCCTATGGGATTCGCCTGAATAAACCTGTCGAATGAAACCACCGAACAGCAGGGCAAGTCGGCAACTTTTCACTGCTGTTCGGTGTTCTCTGACTATACGAACCATTGCTTCTCTATGGGGATTTCACTGCCCTCAAACAGGCACCGTATGTGCAGGCAATTCGCCAACATTTGGCGAACTGCCTGCTCTCTGAATAGCTAAATGCCGAATCCCTTTTTACACTTAACAATTTTTGTGAGGGTGCTGTGGGGGCCATTTATAAAGGATGACTTTTTCTAAGTGTGAAAGTGGCTGCATAGTGTCTGTGGCTGAATGCATGTGAATGGAGCTTTATTTATAATGATTTCTGTGTGAGGGTGCGGAAATTTCTATGTGTAAAATTGGAAATGTGTTTTGGGCTGTAATAATGTCATTGGGCTATTTTATTGTAAGATGGCCTGTCTGAATGTGTGTGAATGGGGCTATGTATGTTGGTAGGGGTTGTATGTTGTTTATATGACTTATTATTTGTTTTGAGCTTTGAAGCTGATTTGTGCGGCCATATTGTTTTCTTTTCTGTACAGCTGGCTGACGGTCCGCCATTTTGTTCCAGTCTCCTGGAGGAATTATCATTTGAGACCTGTGACTCAAGCGCGACATGCCAGCAAATTACCTGCACTGCTTGCTACACATGCCGAACACTTTCTTGATTGGATGAAGATATTGATGAGGGTTTCGAATCCTGTATATATATTTGGTGAGTGTTTGTTGTTTATTTATAACGTAATCATGTTTTTTTTATTTTTTGTCACAGAAAATAGACATAATTACATCTTACTGGGTGCAATAATTTAACCATCAAATAGAGAGGTGCAGTTATATAACACTGAAGAACTTAAGAGTAGAGGAGAAAAGGGCAAAAAAGGGAGAGCGGATTGTATTCTTCTCTTTTCTTTCCCTTTGGAGAGAAAGGACTGTTACCGGGTCGATGTTACATAGTTACATAGGCTGAAAAAAGACATGCGTCCATCGGGTTCAGCCTTTCCCACATCACCTACTGCTGTTGATCCAAAAGAAGGCAAAAAACCCAGTCTGAAATGCTCGCCAATATGCAACATACTGGGAAAAAAATCCTTCTTGACAGCAGAATGGTGTCAGATTTCTCCTTGGATCAAGAAGCTTTTACCCACATATTAAATATTATAACCCTTAATATTCTGTGTCTGCAGGAAGTCATCCAGTCGTTTTTAAAAGTCTGTACGGTCTCTGATCCAACCACCTCAACAGGCAGAGAATTCCACAGCTTTATTGTTCTCACCGTAAAATAACCCTTCCTATGCTTTAGGCTGAATTTTCTTTCTTCCAGTCTAAATGGGTGACCCCTTGTCCTATGTATAGTCCTGTTAACCACTTCGATGCGGAGGACGCGCTGAGCGCGTCCTCCGCATGACTCCTGCTGTGCTGAGGACGCGCTGAGCGCGTCCTCACTTTGGGGTCAGCGTTCGGCTGAGTTCCGGCCGATCGCTGGCCCCCCCGGTGCGGGCTGACATCCTCAATGTCAGCCCAGCTTCCGGAACCGCCGCCGGTGAAATTAGGTGTCATCGCGGCAGCGCGATGACACCTAATTCAGGCGCCCCCCCCGCATGTGCGGAGGAGGCGCCTGAAAGGGAGGGGGGGAGGTCCTTCGGACCTCTCTCCCTCCCGATCGGCGGCGTTGCGGGGGTTAACCCAGGCACCATTTGGAAGGGCACAGCCTGCGCTTCCAAATGGTACCTGGCATTAACCCCTGGGGAGCTGGATCACGAATCGGCGCTGAAAAGCGCCGGTTCGTGATCCTTTCCCGGATCTGGCCGACATCTTGAATGTCGGCCAAGCCTCCGGGAACTCCCCCTGAGGACTGGCGTCATCGTGCATAGCACGATGACGCCAGTCCTGGAGTTAACCCCTAACTGCCACCAACGGTGGAGATAGGGAGTTCCAATGAACTCTCTATCTCCCGGTCCGTAGCAGCTAGGGGTTAACGTTTGGTATTGTTGGATCGGCCAGAGCATGGCCGTTCCAACGATACCAAACTCAAATGTGAAAAAAGTTTGTAAAAAAAAAAAAAAATAAAATAAAAATAAAAAAATATTTTAAAAAAATTATAAAAAAAAAATAAACACTTTTTTTTCTTTTTTTTTGGTTTGCTAATGCAGCAATATTGTTCCCATTTCAATTACAATGTGAACAATGATGCTGCACTAACGATTTTTGTATGCGGTGCGTTTGTTAAAAATCGTGTAATTTTCCCCAAAAAAATGTAACGAGACCCCATCTCTAATTTTTTTAACAAGCGCACCCCATACAAAATATAACCGCAATTGCTCGCATGTTAAAATGTGGAAAAAAAACACTTTACATGCTGTAAATTATTGAAAATTCATATTTTATTGCATTTTTTGTTATAATATACAGACAGGTCATGACGTATACATATAATAATGACATTTTATTAATCTGCCGAGTCTGACGGAAAGAACGATATATAATATGTCTGGGTCATATACTAAAATAAGCCTTCAAAACACGTTTAAACATGATGAGCAAAACCGGTAAAAATGACCTCAGCACAGAGGCGGGAAAAGCCTCAGCAGCGAAAGGGTTAATGAATAGGTTATCAGACAATGGTTGATAATGGCCCCATATATATTTATATAAGGTTATCAAATCCCCTCTAAGGCGCCGTTTCTCTAAACTAAACAGGTTTAAGCTTGTTAGTCTTTCCTCATAACTTAACCCTTCCATTCCCCTTATTAATTTAGTTGCCCGTCTCTGCACTTTTTCTAGCGCTATAATATCTTTTTTTAAGACAGGTGCCCAAAATTGCACGGCATATTCTAGGTGCGGCCTGACCATTGATTTATACAGAGGCAAAATTATGTTTTCATCCCGAGAGTGAACTCCCCTTTTAATGCATGCCAGTACTTTGCTGGCCTTGGCGGCTGCTGTTTGACATTGCACATTGTTACTTAGTTTGAAGTCTATGATTATTCCCAAATCCTTCTCCTGCTTGGATTTCCCTAACTCCGTACCATTTAGGGTATAAATTGCTTGTGTGTTCTTCACTCCAAAGTGCATAACTTTGCATTTATCTAGATTAAATTTCATCTGCCATCTGTGTCATCATTATGGGGTGTTTCCCGTTTCTTTGAACATATTTCTCCCATGGGGCTGCTTAAAGAGGCTTTCTAAAACACCTTCTGAGAATGAAGTAATAGAGCCAGTAAAAAGCATCTAAGGCTGGGATCTCACACTCTGGCCCCCAGATGTTGATATCCTACAATTCCCTGAATTCTTTCAATGCAATAGATGGCCAGAGAATAATGAGAATTGTCGTTCAGAAAAATCTGGGGGGCCAGAGTTTGAGATCCCTGATCGAAGGGGTTAGTCAGAGAGCATCGAATTGGCCACCGAAATGCACCGCACAATGAATTTCCCCATACGGTGCAATTTCAAAGCCATTCGACTATTCAAAAAGCCTGAGATTCATAAAATATTGGCGCATTTGCGACGTCCAGCACCTTGACGCACAAAATGGCTTTTCATATCCTTTTCAAATTTTTATCATTTTTCATATTAATTTTGTTTCCCATAATTCCCTTTTTTTCTACGTCCGTCAAGAAAAATGGACCTTGTGGTGCCTACTTTATTTTCCGTCAGTACGTCTGTCCGTTATGACTGCGTTCGTCTGACTCTAGCTTTAAAGTCTTTTTTTTCCTACCCCTGTTTAGCGGCTGGCTGGCTTTTTTCAGATGCGTTCGGTGATCTGTTCAGCGGTTTGGGGATGTATTCGGTGGTTTATGACATCGATTTGGCAATTTTTTGGATTGATTCTGGGTTCTTTGCCAGTTTTCCGATTTGAACAGTATTTTTTTGGCGTTGGGTTTATCATGCTGCATTCACCGCAGGGTCAGCAAATTAAGGGTTCTGAAGTGCGCTGAAGGAGAGGGCACCGAACCTTTGCTGAAATTTCAGTGCTCTCTGAATAACCCCTCTAGTGTTATTAGAGTCGAGTTTGCCCTCAGCTAAGTAGATCAGCTCTTCTATCACTTTAAAAAAGAAAAAACAAGCGGACAGGCGCCAACAACTTGTACCGCCACCAACAACCAACGCCAACCAGGTTTTTGGTGGTTTCCCCCAAACCAGTGAAAATAACAGAGATAGTGGTACGTATCTGGTGGCGCGATGATGGTCGCTGAATGGTAGGTGGTGGTTCTCTTAGTTCGTATAGAGCATATGGAAAAGATAATAAACAATATATAGTGCAGATGGTACTAACACATAGAGATGCAAATACTGAAATGTGGTGTTACACTCACAAATCAAAGAGCCCAGACACTGGCTCTAAGTGGATCGAGGCATTTGGGTATCTTTTACTTCTCCGTCTTTTAAGGCGACCCACACCTTATATTGGATGGAATGCAGCTCATGCAAAATGGATATGGAAAAAAAGCAAAACAACCTTCTTGTGCAGATCTTCTAAAATTCAAATAGCATAGGTATAATATAGTTGTTCAACTCACATTTGCAGGAGCTATGGACCAAGCTCTTGGTTTGTGCGCCTCAGGGCTTATATACGGTGATAGGACCAACGTTAGTGATTTTGGTACAAGCCATTTATACTCCGTTCTCGTATTGTAGCTGCGTTAACAAACCAGTTCAACACAAGTGGCCGCTCATTATTGTACACCTCTAAACCTCATGGATGTGTTTATTGTTTTTATTGGGTTTTTGCTTGGATCTGGGAGTGTCTTTTGTTATTAAAGGTTAATCCACATCCAATTTCTTGTCACTCCCTTGATAAACAGCTGGCAACCTTGTGTGTTTGTTGACTTGCTAATTTTTTGGTTATTCAACGTAGCAGAAAAGCATTGTAGACCGAATTAGCCGTGGCAAATCCACCAAACTGCAATAAAAAAAATGGAACTCTTCTATTCTGCTAATAGGGACACTATTGACTACCCCTTGCTAAAACCGGGATGCTAAGGGGAAAAACTAGCGATCGCTAATTTTCTCTTTGCGTCCTGGTTTCACGATCAGATTGAGAGGCAGGGGCTGAGTGCAGCATCCTGCCCTGTAGTGGCCGCTTGGCTCGCGGATGCTGATGGCAGCGCTAACATGCCGTCCCAAGCATCCACTTCATGGAGTCCATAGAACTCCATGGAGGCTTCTCCTGCCGGATCACATGATCTCGCCTCTGTCTCCCTCTGCTCTTGGCAGCCAGAAGCCGTGGATCGGGCCACTGTTCTTGTCACGGGAAGAGAGGTGAGTATTTGATTTTTGGGGGGCAGGGCCGGCCCAGCCATGGTGCCGTTTGGAGCAGCAGATTTTCTAGGGCAACGAATTTTTGAAGCCGCAGGCACTGGAGCACTGCACTATTTTTTTTTTAGGCCGCAGCGCTGCTGCACTATTTTTTTACGTGCCCACACACATGCAGGCCAGCTGGAAAAGACATTGAAGAGCATGGGATCAAGGCACATGTGGGTGGATCTTTACTCCTCGGCTGCGGCAGCATGTCTCTCATCCAGCCAGCTCCCGCCAGCACCACCAGCAACAGGTATGTGCAGGACGCGGGTGCCCCAAATCTCTCCTCGATCCATCAGGCGCCCTGCTTCCAGGAATGTCACAAACTCACTGTCTCACTGACTCAACAATAACTGGAATTGTTTTCAGCCTCAGAGACCCCATATATCAAGGGACCCTTTTTACCCTGTTGCCCTGTAACCTGCATTTCCTGTTCTTCAGCCCTGCAGCCTGCATGTCTCTGGGGTCTCTCTGGGTGTACAGATGTCTCTGGGGTCTCTCTGGGTATACAGAGATCTCTGGGGTCTCTCTGGGTATACAGCTGTCTCTGGGGTCTGTCTGGGTATACATGTATCTGGGGTCTGTCTGGGTATACATGTATCTGGGGTATGTGTATTTATATAGATGAGGCTGTATATATGTAGTAATACACAGGATACACATAAATGGCCTCATTCTCTATAAAAATACACAGGGTACATGGAGAATGAGGCTGTATATATGTAGTATATGTGGCGCTCTGTGATATGCTCATACTTGGTTTTTTCTTGGGAGGCAGCTTTTCATCCATCGCTCCAGGCAGCACAGTAGCTTTGGCCAGCCCTATTTTGGGGGGGGGGGGATTCAGCTGCTGCTACCTGACCCTGCAGCAGCAGAATCAGTTGGCTACAGCTCAGAGCTGGTGGTAACGTTTTTGTAACTTAGTAACTAGCGTTAGGAACTTATGTATACAATATATTTTTTAGAAAATTATATTACTTTCCTACATTGATCCTATGGGATTCACCTGTTTAAATCTGTCAAACTGAAACAGACTGAAAATCAGATAAATTTCACTGCTGCAGAAGACTGCCGAAGTTTGCAGAACTGTGCCGCATTTCGACGCCAATTCACCAGTATTTGAAAAATTGACAGCTTAGTGAATAACACCTTAACCCCTTCACTACCAAGTGATTTAAAAAAAAAACCTTCAGAAACCAGTGTTTTTTTTGGAAAATCAATTTAAATTAATTATACAGTAATAAATAGTTATTACTGTAAATAACCAATTTGGCCAGTAGATGGGACCATCTACAGAGGTTTGAGCCGCAGGTCTATTGTTTTTTCTTTCTCTATGCATCGGCTGCTGAAACCTTGATATTTCAAAGCTTTCAGCAGCTGATTTTACAGTTTTAGCTCTTTAGGCATCATGCACACAGGGCTAAAACTTTGGGGGCACCTTCAGCAGACCAAAAGCAAACAAATTTCATTTGCTTTTGGGTTGCAGATCAGCAGATCAAGATTTCTCGATATCGGGGCACCAGATGGTGCCTTTTTGAAGCCCGAGATATCTCAATCTCGGTAGTGAAGGGGTTGTGCCAGGTGACGTAAAAGGAGTGCTGCAAGAGTGAAGGGTAGTGGGTCGGACACGAGTTTAGATAGGCCAATACTATTCTATCACCATTATGCGAACTATAAATTAGGAGACAACAAGGACAGGTTATGAGTTATCTGGCACCGTAGGTCAGATTGATACTTTGTGGATGATGTTTTCTTTATAGCGTATTTTCAGCGACTGATACTTTGAATTCTCTGTGAATGAAATTGGTTCAATTGAATACATCACTGCACCCTTGAGGAAGGTGCGTAATATCTCTCCCCTTTACTTTACTTACGTTCTTTTTCAAATATCCATATGTAGAGATTTTTTAGAGATCACAGCACTTGATGAGTGTATGCTTGTACTGCACCTCAGAAGTAGCGGAGTACAATATTTCTTATCACTGTGTAATAGTGAATGAGACACTAAAGAACATCATGTGCTACCGGCTGGGTGGAGTAAAGGTAACATTGTCGCTCTATAACAGTGGAGACTGTGGAGACACAGGTTTGAATCCTGGAAAGAGCACCTTTCCAGTACGTGTATTTGGTTTCGGCCAGGACGTTCAGATTTGCCATTAACACCAGCTTTTAAAAGACATTAAAATTATGCGCGCAAACGTTGTCCATTAAAATTTGCGCATCGATTGTAATACCATCCGCGTACCTGCGCACAAACGCAATTGCGATCACAATGTTAAGTATGGGACGCGCAATGTACATTACGCTCGCAAAGGGTTCACGCAGGTTCACGCACATTCTTTGCGTGGACATTGTAATACGACGTTCTGCGCAAAGGGTTTTTCCCCTCGCATTAATGCGTTTTTGCGCACGTGTTTACGTTTGCGCAAAGAATGTAATAGAGCCCGATGTCTTTTGTACAGGTTACCCCTGCTATTTAATTATTTGTTTGGTGATACTTTAGTACCTTTTTACATATTTCTATATTTTTTTATCACCAGAATGCGACTATCGCGGGGAAATTCCACCACATGTGTAAAGTGTTCCTTCAGCACGAGTTGTCTGTACCAGGGAACTTTTGTTTCATTTTAGCTGGGGTACGATGCCATCTAGTGAGTATTTTATATGTGGATTCTGCATTTTGGTGACAATGGAGCACGAATGAATGAGATCCATTCCTCATCAGGGAAATGGGTTAGAAGGTCTGTCTCCCAGCTATTTCTAAAATGGTCAATTCTCTAAATGCTGTAGGATAGAGTACATAAACGATTTCCCATTGGCTGGGACCCTTTGCCAGGGTTTCATAGGTGATCTGCGGTAATGGAAATTCTGCAAGGGGACCATGCGGTGCATACTGTGCAGTAAACGATGATAGTGGAATTTTATTAAGAATGAGTTCGGTGCCAGGTGACTGACCTGTACATTTGTCAATGGTTTAGATTGGTTCCCATTTGGGTAAGTTTGTGGATGTATGGCTGCCGCACCCTATTCTGATTCATTGGGCACAGATGCATGAAAAACCTGGGCAGCAGGTTCACGGCAAGAGAGCAGATAAAAAAGGCTGTGGTGATGGAGGTTGTGTGAAGCAGACGCCATCCGACTTGTATAATGGGTTTAACCATTGGGTGAGTGTTCACTGCTCTCCGTGCCAGTTGTTCAAGGACCCAGAGTGTTTTTTGTTAACAGTAGGGCATTATGCATTGAAAAAGGGGTTGTCACCCCGAATTGTCTGTGTTTCTGTATAGCACCCTAACATGACAAATACTAATAATATCTCTTTTTTTTTTTTGTTACAAAAAACATGACTTCAAATCATGTTAAACCCTTTCACTTCATTGACGCACGTTACATGCTGAGGACGTGCCCCACACGTCATCAGCTTTGCGGGATCCCCGGTGGAGATACTCACCTCTCTGTCCGGGGTCCCGTGGCGCTGAAGTTAAGACCTTCCCGACGTCAATGACGTCATTGCGCCATGCACGATGATGTCATTTCCAGGCAATGCCGGGTGATAGCCTGGAAGGGAGGGGAGGATCCGTTCGGATCCCTCTCCCTCCCGATCGGGAAGGCACAGCGCCAAAATCCAGGCACCGCTTAAAAGGGGAGAGTCTCCCCTTTTAAGTGGTGCCTGGCTTTAACCCCTCAAGCACCGGGTCGCACTTCAGCGCCATGCGGCGCCGAAGTGCAGCCTAGCTCCGGTGGGGTCCTCCATCTTGGATGGCGGCTCCACCCCGTGTCCCCCCTCGCTGCCCGACGTCATCGCGCATAGCGTAATGACGTCAGATAGCCGGGGAACCCCTAGCTGCCCCTGGTGGACATGGGGGTTCCAGAACCGTGGCAGCTTGGGAGTCATGGAGGGTGTCATTCGAAAGGCCTGAGCATGCCCTTTCAAATAATACCCAACATGACCATGTACAAAGTAAAAAATTTTTTTTTAAAAAAACATGTATTTTTTTGTGTGTTGTTTTTATTAATGCAGCAATATTATTCACATTTCAATTATAATGTGAACAATGATGTTGCACTAATGATTTTTTTCTGTGGGGTGCGTTTGCTAAAAATCAGGTAATTCCCCCCAAAAAATTTAACAATTCCCCATTTCAAATTTTTGTACAAGCGCACTCCATAGAAAATATAACCGCAAACGCTCATGTGATAAAATGTGAAAAAAAACCACTTTACACGCTGCAGATGATTAAAAATTCTAATTTTATTGCATTTCTGTTATAATATACAGGCAGGACATGACGTATACATATAAAAATGATATATTATGAATCTGCCAAGTCTGCCGGAAAGAACGATATATAATATGTCTGGGCCATGTAATAAAATGTGGCTTCAAATCGCGTTTAAACATTATGAGCGAAAGCGGTAAAAATGAGCTCAGCACACAGCGGTGAAATGGCTCAGCAGTGAAAGGGTTAAACATGTGAAACCAACATAATAGTCAAAATGATCTCCACACACAGGGGTGAAATGGCTCAGCAGTGAAGGAGATAAGAAATATTAAAGGGACACTACCACTTACACAAGCTGTAACTAGATTACTTGTGCATTACAAATAAAACCACATTATAAAACACTTACTGCTGTGTTTTTCTTTGTTTAAAGTAATTGCATGTAAAAAGGAAACTAAGTTTAGGGTTTTCTATCCCCCTTTTCCTCTGTTTCCATTTTGTGGATTTTCCCATGATGTAACATTTACAAAAATTTGTGCAAAACCTTTACCTTGTGAATGTGCTTTGTCTTATACATAAGAGATGACAGCTGAAGGACACACGACAGGGTGCTTAAAAGAATTCTAATCTATCCCCGGTGAGTTCCTTTGAATACATCCCACACAAAACAATGCTTTGAGTCACTGATCGACCCATACACTCTATTCTATGCCCGATGCCACCCACTGAGGAGCAAGCGATGTAAAGATACTGTGGGGTGGGGGCAGTTACAAAACAAATGATCACACAATGGATGTAGCCAGTGACACATATACAGGGTTATTCAAAGAGATTCGAAAAGTCACCGCACGTTCGGCGACTTTTCGTTCTCTTCAATTCGGTTCGTTTTGACGATCCCATTTCGGTGACCCTGCGGTGTATTCAGCAAACACCACAGGGCCCCCGAATTGCAGGGAAAAGCTGCCGCAAACCTGACGAAAACTAACCGCAAAACCCAGCGATTGCACGTCGCAAACCCGCAAAAACATCTGGATTAACCTGCCGAAAACCACAGAAAAACCCGAACAGGAGCCGATCGCAGCCTTCGACACAGCAGAAGAGGCAGTGAATAAATTAGGAAAACAGTTTGCATGAAAAGTGAAACACTGTTTGCAAAGAAACTACTGAGTGAAAATGTCTGAAATTTACATATGAGGTCCAGGGAAAGATAATAAAGAGGGCTGTTACAGAAAAAAGAAGAAAACTTTAAAAAAAAAAAATCGGACTTTTAAAAAAAAAAAAAATTCAGAAAAATGCTTAAAATATCCTAAAAAATCTATAAATAAAGAGACTCTTTACTGCATAATTTTATAATGGACGGTTTATTACATATTGAATTAAAACGGGAATATTTTTAACATTGAAGTCTATGGGATTCTCCTGAATAAACTTGCCGAATTAAACCACCGAATGGCAGGGCATTAGGGGAACCTTTCACTGCTGGTTTGTGTTCTCTGAATAGCCGAAGCAGTGCTTTTTCATGAGGTTTTCACTGCCCTCGAACAGGCACCGAACAGGCACCGTATGTTCAAGCAATTCGCCAGGATTTGGCGAATTGCCTGCTCTCTGGATAGCCGAATGGCCAAGAAAGGTAACCGAACGCTGATTTTCAGCGTTCGGTTACCTTTCTCAAGCAATTCGGATTTGAATAACCCTGATAGAATAAAATATTTTCTTAACTAAATATATTTAAGATAACCCTGATAGAGTAAAATATTTTCTTAACTAAATATATTTAAGATATCAGCAACAGAAAATAAACTTATTAAGAACATTTCATTTTGGTGGTAGTGTCCCTTTAATCACGATGTCCAATGTACTGATCATCGTTTTTTCATATTGGAGTACTGAAAGGAATGATTGTAGACATAATTGTTTTTTTGGATTTTACACTCTCTTTATTCTTCTTTATGAAACTTATGAGTTGATGTTATAGAAACATCAGGAGCATAACGCTGAGATTTAAATCAGATTCATTAACTTCAAAGGATATGACGTTTCTGCTAGACTATTTTAATGAACATATCCTGTCTACATGACATTTTATTCAAATTGAATAATAATAACAGATTATAAGTCTCTTGAGGTTAGATGAATTAGTAAGACTGTCATTACCTGTTTGACTACAGAGCTTTCTAAACAATTGCTTCCACAATGAAAACAAAGTTCCTTTTACAGTTAAATAGGATTCCGAAAAGGTAGGTTTTAAAACTTGCTTCCTTCTTTTCTTTTTTTTTTCTACAAGTTTTAAGTAGATCAGTCAAAGGAACTTCAACACTAAGAAACACACAAATAAGATACATGAAATATTTGCATATTCAGTAGGAACTTTATATAAGAACACTCCAGGGATCAGATCAAAAAGGAAGGATATTCTTCCAACATGAATTAATTCCTGAATCTTCTGTTCAGAAGAACATTTTTTTTCTTTAAAACAAAGATTTTTCATTGTTTTATTCTGTTTGTTAGTTGAAACTGGTTTATAGCTCAGTGTAAAAAAAAAGATAAACAAGGGCTTTTAATGTTATTTTTTAAAATGGTTGTTGCATAATACCTTTTCGGGTCAAATTCATAACAAGGTTCTGTCTTCATGAACTTCATCCATTTCATCCCTGCACATAAAAATGTTGCTGCATGGACCTCTGAACTTGTATAAAACCATCAAGCATTTGATTTTGTCCTTCTCGGGGGCAGTGTTTTAAGAACACCCACTGTTTGGGATTTCCAAGAAAGCCATATACTGTATATTACTGGCTTTTCCTTTCTGCTATAAATTTGTGCTTGCTTTCATGTTTAATGTCACTCTTTAGATGCAGATTATACGGTTTACTGTCAGACCCCGTTCCGCAATTCCCGGGTCCCGGCACTCCTTGCAATGGCTTCCCTGTCCTGTGCATGCTCCTCCACTGTCGGCTTGTCCCCTACGCTCAACTGAAACTGCCCTCACCAAAGTCACCAATGACCTCCTAACTGCTAAAAACCATTGCCACTATTCTATTCTCATCCTGCTTGACGTCTCGGCTGCTTTTGACACTGTCGTCCACCCCCTCCTTCTACAAACTCTCAGCTCCCTTGGTTTCTGTGACACTGCACTCGCTTGGGTCGACTCCTATCTGTCTAATAGGTCCTTCTCTGTGTCCTTTACTGGTAACTCCTCCTCCTCATTGCCTTTATCTGTTGGTGTACCTCAAGGCTCTGTCCTAGGTCATCTGCTCTTTTCTATCTACACCTCCTCCCTGGGCAAAATTTTTAACAGCTTTGGCTCCAATTTACACCACTATACTCACACTTGATTGAAGTTGCTTCTATGGCCCCACAGTTCCCAAACCACTGGCACTAATGATCCTGCTATCGCGTAAAATTCCTCTTGTCTTCCTCAACCCTACTCCTTCTAGACTGTAAGCTTCTATGAGCAGGGCCCTCTACATCTCTTGTTTCCTTCTTAGGTCCGTTTATATGTATTTCGTTCCCTTTGGTTATTGTAAAGCGCTGCGGAAACTGTTGGTGCTATATAAATGATGACAATAATAATAATAATATGCTGATGATACTCAGATCTACCTCTCCACCACTGACCTCTCTCCTCTTGTCCTTTCCAAAGTCAATGAATGTTTATCTGGCATCTCCTCCTGGATGGCCTCTCACCACCTGAAGATTAACATGTCCAAGACTGAGCTCTTACTAATTCCTCCCTCTAATGCCTCCCCACCTCCTGACTTTTCTATCATGGTGGAGGGTATCACTATTTCCCCATCAAACCAAGTTCGCTATCTCGGAGTTACACTTGACTCGGCCCCCACATCCAGTCTCTTTCCTCCTCCTGCCGCTACCAACTACGTAATATTTTCAGAATTCGGCCATTTCTTACCAATGACACCACAAAACAACGCATCCACACCCTTGTAATCTCCCAACTTGAATATTGTAATAATCTTCTAGCTGGTCTCCCTCTCTCCTGCCTCACCCCCTACAATCTATTCTGAAAGCCTCCCCCAGGCTCATCCACCTCACTCGCCGCTCTGTCTCTGCCGCTCCCCTCTGCGAGTCCTGTCACTTGCTCCCCATCCACTGCAGAATTAAATTCAAGATCCTTACCCTGACCTACAAAGCTCTCACTAACTCAGCTCCCCACTACCTGTCCTCACTAATCACCAAATACACCCCAGCCCGCTCCCTAAGGTCAAACAGTGACCTGCGCCTAGCTTCTCCCCGCATCACCTCTTCCCATGATAGACTGCAGGACTTCACATGTGCAGCTCCCATCCTCTGGAACGCTCTCCCTCGTACAGTCAGACTTTCCCCTAGTTTCCCTTCCTTCAAGTGCTCCCTTAAGACATTCCTATTTAGGGGAGCCTCACTGACGCTAGCAGTCCATCACTCTCACCAAGCAGTCCTCTTGTCCTGTTTACAACACCAACCCTTCTAGATTGTGAGTTCTTATGGGAATAGGGCCCTCGTTTCCTCCTGTAATGGTCTGTCAAATGTTGTTCAATGTATTGTAATCCTGTCTATACTGTGCCCATTGTACAGCGCTGCAGAATATGCTGGCACTTTATAAATAAAGATTAATAATAATAATTAATAAGAGTCTGTAACATGAATATACTATATTGAAATTCATTCACATAATGATCAGATTAAAGTTGTCAGTTGACGGTAAAATGGAGACTGTACGCATGAAATTCTGTGCATGCAGATTTTCCTTGCCGTCTCCATTATACGGGCAAGATTCTGGAGTGGGCTTTTTGTTAGCGCCTGGTCTCGGAACGAAGTGCATGGCAGCCAGATATCGGCAGTAACGCAACGCCATAGGACTCCATTGAGTTTGTGCGTTCTGGACATGAGCGCTGCGCAAGCCCACTCTTGAGAGATTGTGTAGTGTCGCAAATGAATTGCGGAGGGAGACTAAAACTATTTGTTCCCAGTCTCACTCTGCTCACGGTGAGAGGAAGCATCGGATTACACTGCCTTCTCCACCGCAGGTTGAGAGGTGAGTATGGGATTTAATGGGAGGGGGTTCAGAGCATGTTACGTGATTTTATAATTTCAAAATCACTTACCACCAACTTCAAAGAGATTTTATTTCACAGTGAAGTGACATTGGAATAGCCTGTGCTTCCATGTAGAGGTGTAAAATAACGTCTCCTACAATATATGTAGGAGTCGTTAATGTACAATAACCTCGCACACGGAAATACTACATTCGAGCCTCAAGCTCTGTTTGCGGCAAGAACGGAATAGCATTTCTGGTTGATAAAATAACTACAGGAGATGTTATGTGTAACAGCTCCTGTAGTTATCTTATTGACAGCTATGGAATATGGCAAAAAGAAAAAAGAGCAGAGAATGGAAGAAAAGACCTATACTTCCTCCACTGTTGTGATCATTTGTCTCTAGTATAAGCTAGAGACAACACACCTGATGTTTAAGGATTAAACCTTAAAATTGAGAATACAAAAACAACAAAAAAGCAGAATCTCACAAAGGAGATACCAACACATGAACAGGAGCGCTGGGTATTACCGTCTGAATACACCTTTACTGTATAAGAGACACTTGTAGGAGAGCAAATGATTAAAAACATCACACAAAAATAGTGTTGGGCAGAGCAATGGTTAATTCTTAAGGCGGCCAAAAATATGTTGACTGGATATCAATGCCTATATCACTACTGGCAGCATGCTTAATAATAATAATTTAGATCAGTGTTTCCCAAACCTGTCCTTAGGATCCGCTGACAGGCCAGGTTTTCCAGATATGTGAAGCACAGCACAGGTGATATGATTTGCTGCTCAGTGATTGCAGGATTCAGTCTGCATTTCCCCAAGGTGATCTGTAAAATCTGGCCCGGTTGAGGATCCCGAGGACATGTTTGGGAAACACTGATTTAGAGGGTACAACCCTTTCCCATCGTAAATCCAGTGAAAACAATTTCCATACACTAGTGACCAAAATTAACACCTTACATTTTTACAAACGTTTGCAGTTTAAAGTACTTTTTATATAAAAATCTCTAAAAATGTCACAGCACAAGTAAAATTTTATATAGTAAATGAATGCCTTAACAACAAAAAATCTTTAAATAAGTTAAATTTTGGCTGGAAATGTACCATAATGCATCTTGGCTATTATATAGCCTAAAAATTATAATTTCAAATTTGTCATAATGTGTTTTTTAAATAACAGATAGTCTTTGGCCTTAACTTGTACTGGCTGGGTGGAGTAGAGATAACATCACTGCTCTGTGTGGAGAGAGACTGTGGAGACACAGGTTCGATCCCAGCAAGAGCACCTCTCCAGTAAGTGTCCTTGGGCAAGACACCTAACGGTACATACTCGCCAGCCAGGACATACTTGAAAATGAGAGAAATCTCAATGTATCCTTCCTGGTAAAATACTTTCTCAAAAAATAAAAAACTACTGCCTGACACCTTCTAGGCTTTGACTCTACAAGTCTTTTGACATCCTCTTCTGTGATCAAATGATGCCAGGAATTGATTATATCCTCAATGAGTCCTCGCTTGTTGCTTGGATTCTCGTTCGAGACCATGCGTTTCAATCTTGACCACAGATTTTCAATGGGATTCAAGTCAGGGCTATTTCCAGGTCAGGGAAGCAGAGGAATTTTCTTGTCACCAAAACTGAAAAATCCGAAGGTGTATCCACAATTTTGGCCACTAACTAGTGTAAATAGATAAGCATATTCTGGAGACCACGTTACATATCGGGCCCTAATGCTGATAGATTTTTGCTTGCGCCCTACACAAACATTCATACCAGACTTAACATTTTAAAAGCAAAAAAAAAGCTGTCAATTTTGCTCCAGTTGAAGCAGACGTCGTGTCGGCGAAACACGTGTCGAGCGGCGAGCTGTTTTGCTTTTAAAATGTTAAGTCTGGTATGAATGTTTGTGTAGGGCTAGAGCAGAAATCTATCAGCATTAGGGCCAGATATGTAACTTGGTCTCCAGAATATGCTTATCTATAAATGACAATTGTTTGCACTGGATTTATGATGGGAAAGGATTGTACCCTCTAAATTATTATTATTAAGCATGCTGCCAGTAATGATATAGGCATTGATTATCCAGTCGACATATTTTTGTCCGCTTTAAGAATTAACCATTGCTGTGCCCAACACTTTTTTTGTGTTTTATTGCACTCCTGTTCGTGTGTTGGTACCTCCTTTGTGAGATTCCGCTTTTTTGTAGCTATGGAATAAGGCCCATTATTGGAAAGGAAAGACCTGGTCCTTCATATAGGGCTCTATTACACTGGTCGCGCAAAAATGTGCGCGTGCACAAAAACGCATTAACGCGAGGGGAAAAACCCTTCTCGCTGAACGTCGTATAACGACGTTCGCGCATAAGTTGAGCGTTAACGTCTAACGCGAGTGACCCTGCGCGAACCCTGTGCGAACGCAAGTTCGTGCACGCATCCCATACTTAACATTGTGAGCGCAAATTCGTTTGTGCGCTGGTACGCGGATGGTATTACAATCGATACGCATCTTTTTACGAACGACGTTTGCGCGCATTATTTTAACGTCTTTGAAAAGCTGGTGGTAACTGCAAATCTGAACGTTCTGGCCGAAACGAAAAACACCAGTACGAAAAGAAAAATATTAAAATACAGCACAGTATAGTTACACATTCTACACATACCCAAACAATAAAATTGTGAAGTCGTGCGTGTTTTTATTATTGCTGCAGCATGTATACTCAGATTTACTTTGACAGGCGCAAAAACTGAACGGGAGACAATTGTGGTTCTTAATTCTGATTGGCTGAATCGGGTGAAAAAACAGTCTGCCCACCGATTTCTGCACGCAACGTTAATGCGCGTGCGTCTTTTTTACGCGCGATATTTTTGGACGGATGAAAAAATGCACTCGGATCGTAATTCCTGCGTTAATTTAGGCGTATTCATTTTTAATGCTGGGCGCAAAAAATTGCGCTGCGTGTACGAATTTGCGCGTTGAATGTAATAGAGCCCATAATGTTTGCAGACATTGGCATCATGCCACCTTCCTGTGGTACTACTTTCCTCTCTGCAAAAGATCTCAACCCCCCCAAGTGGACTACACTTTTTTGCTCTAAATGGAGAGCAAAAAAGTGAGATTAACCCTTTCGCTGCTGAGGCTTTTCCCGCCTCTGTGCTGAGGTCATTTTTACCGGTTTTGCTCATCATGTTTAAACGTGTTTTTTTTTATTATTATTATTATTTATAAAGCGCCAGCATATTCCGCAGCGCTGTACAATAAGCACAGTACAGACAGGGTTACAATACATTGAACAACATTTGACAAACAGTACAGGAGGAGATGAGGGCCCTATTCCCGTAGGAACTCACAATCTAGGAGGGTTGGGGTTGGAAACAGGAGGAGAGGAAGGCTTATTTTAGTATATTACCCAGACATATTATATATCGTTCTTTCCGTCAGACTCGGTAGATTCATAATATGTCATTATTATATGTATACGTTATGTCATGTCTGTATATTATAACAAAAAATGCAATAAAATATGTATTTTCAATAATTTACAACGTGTAAAGTGTTTTTTTTCACATTTTAACATGCGAGCAATTGCGGTTATATTTTGTATGGGGTGCGCTTGTTAAAAAAATTAGAGATGGGGTCTCGTTACATTTTTTTTGGGGGAAAATTACGCGATTTTTAACAAACGCACCGCATACAAAAATCGTTAGTGCAGCATCATTGTTCACATTATAATTGAAATGGGAACAATATTGCTACACTAACAAACCAAAAAAAAGAAAAAAAAAATTATTTATTTTTTTTATAATTTTTTTTAAATATATTTTTATTTTTAATTTTAATTTTAATTTTTTAAAAAAAACTTTTTTCACATTCGTGTTTGGTATCGTTGGAACGGCCCTGCTCTGGCCGATCCAACCATACCAAACATTAACCCCTAGCTGCCACGGATCGGGAGATAGGGAGTTCATTGGAACTCCCTATCTCCAACGTTGGTGGCAGTTAGGGGTTAACTCTAGGACTGGCGTCATCGTGCTACGCACGATGATGCCAGTCCTCAGGGGGAGTTCCCAGAGGCTTGGCCGACATCTTGGATGTCGGCCAGCTCCGGGAAAGGATCGCGAACCGGCGCTTTTCAGCGCCGATTCGCGATCCAGCTCCCCAGGGGTTAATGCCAGGCACCATTTGGAAGGGCAGGCTGTGCCCTTCCAAATGATGCCTGGGTTAACCCCCGCAACGCCGCCGATCGGGAGGGAGAGAGGTCCAAAGGACCTCCCCCCTCCCTTTCAGGCACCTCCTCCGCACATGCGGGGGGGGGCGCCTGAATTAGGTGTCATCGCGCTGCCGCGATGCCACCTAATTTCAGCGGCTGCGGTTCCGGATGCCGGGCTGACATCGAGGATGTCAGCCCGCACCGGAGGGGCCAGCAATCGGCCGGAACTCGGCCGAACGCTGACCCCAATGGGAGGACGCACTCAGCGCGTCCTCCGCATACCAGCGGTAATGCGGAGGACGCGCTCAGCGCGTCCTCCGCATTCAAGTGGTTAAAGTCTACCAGATGTGACTGTGTTGTTGTATACCCTAACCTACTGTATGTGTAAGGCCATCTAGAATGGCTTTGCACTACATGTGGGTTGTCGGTGTTATAGAAAACATTTGACGCGTTTTAAGTAGGAAATTGTGGGTTTCATTTGCATGTCCTACCCAGAAATGCCTGCTAGTAAAGGAGCTCTGCGAGAAAAACAAGTCTCTGATTTACTTGGACATGTTAACGGTTTTTACAATGGCATATATTTTCTTTTGTTATTAGCTGCTATAAAGAATGGTCTACCATAAAATATCACTGCCACGTACGTGATATTTTCCTTGATTGGCGGCAACATGAATTGATAGTAATAGGGAGGAATTCATTGTATAACACTAAGACACTACATTCTTATTAGATTGGATGGTTTTATAAGGTAGTGGAGACATCTAGGTATTATATGCCATAGATTTATTTTCAGCAACATTTCTTGGACAAAATCCAGGAACTGCCCCAAGAATCATTGATACGCATAAAGGTGACAGGGATGTCGGGATGAAATTGACCCATATTTTCATATTTCTTTAAATAGGTGAAGTATTCAGATTTGAAATATATCTTTTTAATGAGAAGAATCTCAAGTTTGGTTATTTGCTTCTTCAGTGATTCTTCCATGGACCATATAGTAGCTGAAAGCAGCTTTATCCGATTCCTATTACCCAGTTCTGACCATCTCATTGTTTTTAATAGGGAGCTTTTCTCACCTCTATTTAATTGTCTGCTTAGCTCCCATTCACAGATATTGCTCTATGTAGTCAGTTATGTCATCATGATAAGTTATTTATTTTAAATATGTCTTCCTTACATGAATTGCTAGTGTATAGAAACACTGTATATGTGCTGTATTCATTTATAAATAATATTTACAGATTAATCTTTTTTTCATGATTGAAAAATACAATGTGCGTACTGCAATGCCTTCATATTCAAATTCAATAAAATTAGGTTAACAGCACCACTGCTTGCATGTTCTTGCAATCCTACATTTTCCTTTACTGCAGGAATAACTTTCATTATGCGGTAAATGTAATTTTTTAACCGCTTTAATTCCGTGTATAGAACAGATATATGGAGTAAGTGTTCCTTATATGACTTTATTCCCAGATACAGTCAATATTTTTACACTTAGTGGTTTTGGAAATTCTTTTGCTTGTTAGAGGTGTCGTTGTGGCTACCACAAAATATCTATAGACAGGGCCATTTTTATTAAAATAATTGTACATTACTGTACATTTCTGTCTGTTCGCTAACATTTCAGGCAATGTTTATAATAGTAATAATAGGTTAACCAGCTAAAATTGGCACTATATCATTCTGCATTTTATTAAAAAAATTATTAAAAATAATACTTCTGTGCCATCCTTCATAAACACATGTGAAATACCTAAAACCACCCAAACAAATAAAGACTTATTTTGTGAATTGCAAACAAATTGCTCAAATAATATGAAAACATTATGGAGCCATTAGCATTAAGAAGTGAATTAAACCATTGGGTATAACAGCCCCACTGATTAATGTAAGGGCTCCCTTGATATTCCAGGCAAGCCACAAACTAGCAATGTGCCTCTGATGTAACGGCAGGTACATTTGCAATTCCTATACTCTGGTCCCACAGTGTATAGGATGGATCAACCTTGTGAGACCGGAGCTGGCACCCACCATAAAGCAGGCCACTAGTGCTTGTTCTCAGAACCCTCACAAACCTCTCTGTTGCTCACCATAGGATGGAGCATGCTGTATTCTTCACTGTGGGACCAGAGGTAAGGTTTAGTAGTATATTTACTTAATTTGTTAAGTGATTTTGCAAATGCAAAAATCACTTAACAAAGGCCTCATACACCCTGATGTTAATGGCTTTTGTAGAGTATGCAATCTGTTAAGTAGTTGCTAAAGGTGAGCCGCAAACCAAGTTTGTAGCTCAGATGGAGTTAGGGCTGCAGCTGTTAAAGTAATGAGTGGGATTCTTAAACTTAACCCCTTGCTGCACCAGGTCGTGCTATGCCATCCTGGTGTCAGGAGGGCTTTGAAGACACAGGGCGTACGGGTACACCCTGCTGTCTTCAATGGGCTGCCCCAGCCCCACCCCACAGCCTGCGTGCATGATTGGCTGCACGGGGACTGCCTGAACTCACCTGAACTAGCTTTATTTGCCCTTAGTGTTTATATTTTGCTCTATTGTGTTAATATGTTTTAAACCAGTTTGGAACTAAGGTGAACTAAAAATGTAGGATTCATTTATAAGTGTCCTAGGACTCAAGAGCCGTTCAAAGGACTTGCATAGGCTTAATTTCGGAACTAAGGGTCATTTTGGAGATAGTTCTTTTAATATCAGAAGACAAGCAAATTAACTGGTGACATGTCAAGCACCGTCGGTGGCGCAAGAAGGGAAAACCCAGTGTTGCTTCAAACATGGATGCACCCTTCAGGCCCTGCCCTCCTGGACTCTGACCTAGCCACAGGTGCTTCCAATCATCAGCCCATGCAACTCTAGCACACTTGCTGGCACCACAGGTGCATCAATTAATATGCTGGACTCCTATTTAAACCTGACAAACCCCTAGCCCAGTGCTTCTGCATTGTGGTTTCCCTACTGCCAGTGATTGCACCGGCCTGTAAGTTACTTGCAGCTACCTCTCCTGCTCTCTCTGCGAGCTGTGACTCTCCTGATACCCCAACCATGACTCCTGGTAACCCACCGTGATTCCTGGTAACCCACCGTGACTTCTGATAACACGTCGTAATTCTTGGCAATCCACCGTGATTCCTGTTTCCCTATGTTTTATGCTTCAGCTTACCCTCCATGCCATCCAGTGTTCCTGTGCCATCTGGATATCTGACTTCTGCTATAGGACTTTGCTCACCCTTCTGCCAGACGCCCGTCTCGACCCTTGCTATGGACTGTGATCACTCTAACTGGTTGCCCCTTTTTGGAAACCGCGCTTTGAACACCCCGTTACCCACATTGTGTCCAGTCTTTTATGCCCACTGTGTCTCCTGGTCTTCAGCTCACCTCCTTGTCCTGTCTGTCTGGTCTGGTTTTCTTGTGTCTTTTAATTTCTCTGTGTCTTCTGATATCCATTTATAGTCAGCCCTCTTCCTGTCCTGTCCTCTCTCTCTTTAGTTTGGTGTTCTGTGTATCTTATGTCCAGTCCAGTTCTCTTCATGTCCACCTTGCCCTGTGTATTGTGTACATATGATCAGCACCATTTCTGTCCCGCCCAACCACCTCCTATTCTTCCCTATTGTTCAGTGTTCCTTTTGGTTTACTCCTGTGCCTTGTTTAATAAACCGGTATCCTATCCATTGCCCCTGTATATCCGCCTCACTTCTCTTTATCACCGTATACTGGGCTCAAACCAACTACCCCGCACACTGAGACTATAAAACTGGCTAGCCTTCTAAATCCTGCTTCTGGCCAGTCATAAAGTGGTGTTGTTTTTAATTATATCAGCATAAAAGGTAGTTTATCTCCTTTCCAAAACAGCCAGCTTCCAATTTCTAAACGAATCCACACAAAACAAAATCACAATATATACTAATATGTTTTATATATATTTTAATTTTCTTCTGCATTAAAGAAAGAAACATTGATTGTCATTTACAGAAAACATTCAAAATCATGTGTGCCTTATAATGAGATGCTAAAAATACATTAAACTAATACAAGACATGGGACAAAGTCTTATTACATTCTAAAATAACATGGAACCCCAGCATTTTAAAAGAAACATTGGTCCATGAAAATAAACGGAAAAAAAGGATGAATCCAAATAAAAACCCCAAGCCCCCACACGGTTAACATCATGTCTACGAGGCCTTCAAAGATATAAGCAAATGGGGAGAATTAGAGAGATTTTATTATATCACATTTTCTGCGTTCTCACCTTTCTTAGGCAAACACAGGGCAGTAGAAATACACTATATTACATATTACATTTCTTGTTCCAAAGAGAATCTATGTGACTGTACAGGACTTACATACAAAGGTCATCCTTTTCATACAAATTTTCAAAGCATTTTATTTCTGTACAAATGATGTCAGGCAATGGCATTTCTAAAACTAAACATCTACACTCCTGAGATGCAGAAATGGTGGCTAGGTCATTTGTTTGCCCTTCAGATGTCCTTCACTTGGGTAATTCATCCACATATTATGACAATGAACCCAGTGAACGGTTGATGACATCGTTATGCACCCTTATTAATAGGAGCAGACAAGTATGACAGAGTAAATATTGTAGTATATCTTGGGCCCTCACAGCAAAGTAACAGCAGAAAACTCACATGAACAAAAGCACTAATAAACAGTACAACATATATGAAATCGCTAAAATAAGATTTAAAGGTGCAGGTCTTGCAGGTAATACAAGGAATCACAACATGCATAAAAATATACAATCTCCAGCTTTTATGATGCTTAAAGCACCAGATCTTGGCAAACTTATAAATGACCAACTGAGGTTAAAAAGAGACAACACGTATTTCTTGAACAATCGGAAATAATTTCATTAATATGTGAACAAAACAACCTAACAATAACATGAAATCGCATTTTTTAATGCATTATCTCTACCCTATAATGTCTTCCCCTAAAGAACATTCCATTTTGTCTCTAGGAGCAGAAGTATATGCAATTTTATGTCTACCCATGGAGGAAGCAGCAGTTCTGAAAAATTGTTAAATTCGGATACATTACTAGGTAGTAAAAGAACCTGCTGACCATCATAAAAATTCGGAAAAGAAGTATGAGAAGGCATGTAAAATGCAAAGCACCAAACACTACTGCATACATTTCGGCTGGGTAGGCTAGTCTGCACCTTTATATCTTTACAGTAATTAATGATAAATATACAGCAGAATAACCAAGACCAATAGAAAACATGTGGAGAAGCATTCTGTTTTATTCAACATCTATAAATAATTTCAAAAGGTGTCTAAAGACAATCCTAAATACGTTATGCAGCTAAGCCTTAAGTGACTATTCATGTTTAAAGTCACTTAAATATAGTTTTATTCCATGGAATAGACAGCATTCTTGAATTGAGTTGTAGTTTTGTTTCTCCAGCTGCAATTAACGAGCTTCTTGTTAGTCATGTAGAAATCAAAATTATTCACTGGCCAATATACACATATAGTTCATAGGCTCTTTTCATAAAATATGATCCATGAATGCTACAGTTTGGCCTACAGAACCTCAAAGTACTACACACATGACCAGGAGAATTTAACTTTTAGTAGATTAAAAAACTCCTTCCATAAGCAGGAGAACCCGACCTTTAGACGTTCATAAAACTCTAGCCGTGACCATAAAAACTGGGCATTCTGAAGTTCATAGAAAGTCATCTATGACCAGTAGAACTTGGCCTTCAGAAGCCTGCAGTACTCCAGCCAAAACCAGGAGCACTTGGCCATTAGAAACTCATAGCATTCCAGTCATGATCAGTAGAACCGGGCTTTCAGAAGATCATAGAATCCTATCTATAAGAGTTTGGTGATTTTCAGAAGGTCACAGATACTGATCAATGAGCAGGAGGGCTTGATTTTTTTAGAAAACTGAGACACTGTGGACCTATTCGTTACTGAAAAATGTATGTAAAGGTTTTGCTATTAAACTTTAGTTATTTACTTCAAACTTAAATTCTGTCTTGTGATTTACACACTAAACTCCGTGTTATCAACCACCACATCTTACTTTTATTGCTGGAGAAGCTACAGTAAAGGCGACACTAAAGAATTTCAAAATGTTTCTCTATTATCAATGCATGTGTAACATATTTTTAAAACCCAGTAGTATAATTCAGATTTTAGTGAAAAAAAGAGTTTTTTGAGGGTCCTGAGGACGAGCAATGGCACCAGTGGCCTGCTCTACGGTGGGTGCCCGCTCAGGTCTCACAGGGTTTTTGCTTGATTGTGCCATTACAGGGACGAATGCTCCATATGCAAATCAGCCTGCTCTCACCCAGAAAAGGTGACCAGTACTGATTGCTAAGGATATCATCCCTGTAATGGCACAAACAAGCTAAAACCTTGTGAGACTTTAGCGGGCCCCCACCGTAGAGCAGGCCACTAGTGCTGTTGCTCGTTCTCAGGACTTTCACAACTCCCCCTTTCCTCACTATAATTCTGATTTTAACATAATTATTTAGCATATTTATTTAAAAGGTATGTACCAGAGCTGCATTATTGATCTCACTTTAGTAGAAAAATATCAACTGTCATGTTATAATGGACCTTTGGCCAGATTAAGTTACTAGTAATATTATTTTCAAAAATAGCAAACAATCATTTTATACTATGTATAAAAAAACTTGAATTGTTTTTCCCTGTTAGTCTTCATTTTCTAATAAACTCCATTATATTTCAGTCAAATTCCAAAGTGCTGTTATTTATTATCTCTCTTATTGTAAATACCTTTATGCTTATATTTTAATCAGTATCTAATATGGCTTTAGGAAATATCCAGGCAATTAGCTGACCAGCAAGCTATAGAAAATGATTTTATGTCAAAAGATCCAAAGAAACAAATTGGATCATATCTGTTTCATTATTACACATTGCATATAGAAAAGATGCTTCTTGTTTGAGGGTGTTTATTGACTACTACTAGTTGGTCCAACTGATTTTATATATTTCATATATAAATTCTTAATTCCTTTCTGCAATAATTATAATAATTTCTGTTTATGTATGTCCATCACAAAAGCATTTCCTTTTAACCTCAAAAACATCTGTTATTATTTTTAACAGGATGATAAATACTCAACTCAAACCTCAAGCTAATAAGTAAGTATCTCTGTTTTCCCCTAGCCTTCAGAGCAGACAAAGTGTTACTGCATCCATAGTACAGGGTTCCTGAAGGACCAGCAAAACTATTCCAGTAACTATACTATGCAGATTAAATAGAACATGATTTCACCACTCACTACACATACTGTATATGGGTATTGCACATGTAGCATCATGTTAGAAAATTACATTTATTTCTGAAACAAATGCATTTGTGCCCATCTCTCAGATATTCTTCACTAAGCAATATATTATTGGAGCATTTTATGCTTTCTACGTTTTCTGACAGCAACATTTTATGTTGGATCTTATTAGTATTGCCTTCCATTATTCTCTATGACTGGAGAAAATAGAAGCATGGATGACTTGGTACAAACTGTAGAAGAAACTGAAAGTAAATACAACCTTTTGTGAAGCAAGAAACATCTCTGCACTGTCAACACATGCAGGGTTATTCAGAGAGAGGTGAAAACCAGGAGAATGACCGAAGAAGTGAAAATTCTAGGTCAAAATAGCCAAACCAGAACAATTCTCCCATTTATCTCACTTTCCAAATCGGGTATTTGGTCTAGATTGTTCAATCTCCTCCCAATTCTCCTGGTTTTCACCTTTCTCTGAATAACCCTGTATATGTGTTTAAAATCAACCAAATTAGTGCACATACGAAACACAACTCCTATATTAGAGTGCGCTGATACCAATATATAATGCAATGGACTGAATTTAAATTCAAGAGCTGGTCACGGTATTATTAGAAAAGGGCTAAATACGCTATGTTTGCTAAAAGTATTGCTAGCACCAGATTAAAAAGTATGGCCTTTATCATTCACATTATAAAAGTCTTTGGGTAAGTATCACTGAGAAAAAGGAAAAGAATCAACAGGCTCTTTGCTACATGCAGATTAATATTATTTTTTATAAGACTCTATATAACCCATTCAACATGAAGGAATTTCTGAGTCCTTTCCAGCCCTTGATACCCGCAGTTTAACATTGCTTATTAAATAATGAGCCACATCGAGCCTTCGATTATTATGGAAAGCTGCATTTCACCTTGATAATGGTGAAAACTATGGCCCTGGGGTAACTTGTAGGTATTAATATCATAGGTAGAGGAAAGGATGGATTTAAGTTAATATATATCTTGCTTTTCATTGACCGGACAGTGCCAATCACTTTTTACAATTTATTGCTACAGTAAAGCTTTTTTTGGTGCTAGAGGCTATGGATCTCTGCTCGTCTATTTATAAATGGCTGAAGAAGGTAAGGTCACATATAGAAAACTCATTTTTAGAAAAGAGCAGAACCTGGTTATTTTAATCGCGATAATTGAATGTGTGAAACAAATTAGCATTGAAGAATAACAGGTTGCGACGTTCACAAAATAAATAAGAGTAGATGTGTTCTTTAACGTACTTTCCGCACGGTTTCCACTAAACGGTATTCTTAAAGTAGAATCATTATTATGGGATTTGGTGGATATTAAAAAAAACACGTTTCTTTTCTGAAGCAAATAAATTTTTAGAATTTTAAGAGAGTCCGTTTTTCATTTCTTTCCTCTCAGAATGTCTTAATATATCAAAACGTACTCATCGTCCATATAAGCCTCAAGTCACAAAGACCTCCATTACAATTCACATTCCCTACTTCTTAAAACCCTGATTTGATGTTGGTTTTTAGGTAGATAGTAAAGAATGTCGTATCTGGAAAAAAATATTGAATTCACCACTTTTACTTCAACAAATGTCAATAAAAGATAAGAAAAGCATGCTACGCACTAGCAGTAATGAATTGGTTAAGCAATAAATACAGTACAAAAATAGTATGCTGGTGGAAACAGTGGTACCCTTACATAGCTCAATCAAATATGTGCTTTAAGTACTGTGTCGTCTACAAGTTGACTCGTTATTAACAATTTTGTAATAAAAAAATACTATTTTGTATTTTATTTTCTGTACCATGAAATGGAAATGCCCTTTAGTAATGGAGTCAAGGCAATCCAGTTCAGCTCCAGTGTTAATGTAAAGAGACTTTGGGTGAATTATCTGCCATCAGATATTAAACTGAAATGTATTTTAAATGGGGATTAACAGAGAGGATTATAGGTGTTGGTGGATGGATTTCTATATTTATATGTTGAGATTTTATGCTTCATTACAATATTATTGTTTTAAACAATTATTTTCTATCATATTCTCAAAAATGAAATACAGCGATTTAAGGTTTTGATGATTTTAAAGAAAGAAAAAGCCGTATTGCATATTATTTCCAAGACATTGCTGACAAAATAATCCCTTCGCCTCTTATTTGCTAAATTCACAGTCTAATCAAAACAGATATAAGTGCTTTTACAAACTAGGTTTTAAAGCAGGCTAGTCGTTAAGGTATAGTCTGCTCTCTATAGCGGCCCATCTGTTCTCGTCAGCTGCTTAATCCTGTTTGAAGGTTGTCAATACAGTTTTAACGTAAGAATACCAAATTAGAAAAAAATAATGAAAACATAAAATAAAATTATTCAGAAGAGGTCCGATATATGCTTAGTTTTTTGTTTTTTTAAAGCAAAGGAATTCTTTTGTTATTCATTGAATTTGGAAAAGAAATAAAAATTAAGCTGCAGAAATTCTTTACACAAAGGCTACAAAAGACATATCCACAATTGTAACAAACCAGTTCTGTGCATTTACAATTATTGCTGCTGTGTTTTTACCATCTTAAAGCACACTTACAAGCCATTGAATTTGAACAGTGCAAAAGAAGTACAACTCCCCGTCACATTAAATGTAGTGTGGCTTTTTACATTCTCAATGCATGCGCCAGGTGTAATGTGTTTGCTTAAGATCAGGATTACAAAGTTGATTCATGGACAAAACTAATTTTAATCAATGTGATTGAGGAGGACAAATGTAACAATTGCTGAATAACAAAGCGATCAGAATTTTTTTTCTTACTTTATCTCCCTTTTTTCTTATTTGAAATCAGTCAACCAGCTACAGATAAAAAAACAAATGGTCGTGAATTGTAAAGGTTAACCTTATTATTTCCAGAATGAGTCAGATAGTATGTCAACGTACTTCAGATTTATTTTGTAAATTACAGCTTGTTATGTGGAAATATTGGACAAAGACACAAGGAATGTATTTTTTGTTAATTAAGAGAACTCATGATTGATGCTCCTGGGCTTCTTTTGAAAAACGAAATATGCAGATTAAATTAATGCAACATTTAAAATAATCACTTTGTCTAAGTGTACTGTTTCAATGTGACATTTAATGGCCTTCAAAGTTCTTTATTTGTCAGTGCATTTTTATGACTTTTATGGTTTATTTTGAATAATTTGCTACTAAAAATATTGCTGTTGTATTAAAACCGTATTCACTGTTGCTTGTTCTTGAACAATATTGTGCATTTGTTAAAATTTAGAGTTGTTCTTGACCACTTAAAAGTACACATTGGTGTTGGGTTATTTTACTGCATGTCCCAGCCAGCCCACGAACAGTCAGTGCTTCATGCCACTGGCAGGATTTGGGGCTAAAATGATTTAAAAAAATTTATACAGCCACATGAATCAAAGCCCTGATTCATGCAGCTATGGAAAAGCCACAAACCTCACACACAGTCCACGTAAACATCACCCCATGCACACTGTATGCGACTAGGTCCCACCAACTGCCCAATCATGGCCGCTCCCACTGCCTGACCTCATTTTAGACACATCTGTCCCTTATATTGAGTAACATTGGGTAACTTCAAATTTCCCCCACACCAGGTTGGTTAAAAATTATAGTGCTCGAAGATCATCAGAAATGGAGGACGTTGGCCTTAGTTTAGTTTACCCTAGAAGAAAAGTAACGGGAGTGTAGTTATTCCTACTCATCCCTATGAGAGAAGAAAAAACGCAACATTATATTATGTGCGATACTGATCTCACTAGCATGAAGATAAAAATTTTTTTACATTTGTTCAATTAGAACTAAAATAATATGCAAAAGTGTTAGGGCATCTAGACTTTTTCTACTCAACTCAAAATTTGATATTCCAATTGTCATCTAACTACGATAAACTTTTCAGTGAAAAGACCCCAGTTTTTTCCTGCTGGTACAAGTCTTGTCTATGCAGATTCATGTTTTCTACACTCTAGCTATAAAGAAACACTTCTGTTGTTTCTCCTTGGTTCAATAAGAGCATTTTTTCAAATATCCCTGAGTGTTATCAGTGCAATTTTTAAGAAGTGATTGTCAAATTTAGCATAAATAGGAAATACGAACTATGTATGTTAACTCAGCTTGGAGAGTTTTGCAAGTCAAAATAAATAGAGAATTAGAGGTTTTAAGAATTCTGAGACCCTACAGTAAGGGTCGTAAAAGCTTGTAATTGCAGTAGAAATCTATTCTAATAAGTTATGAAATTGCAGATCTGTTGAGGTACTGTTTGATCAGTTTGAAAATCTACAGGTAAATAAATATAATATCTTTATATAAAGATATTCAAAGTAATTGTGAATAAACATTTACATGTCTGAGCAAATCATGGGCTTGTTTGCTCACAGAACTCCCTCATTACACTCCTTGTACGTATCAGTAAATTCTGGTTAGGATATACAATTAAAGTGCACAATCTCCCACTGTAGTAAGACACTCCACAAGTCAGTGCTATGTCATGCTAGATGACATTATACATAGGGAAAGGGATACAACAACACAAAACCACTCCTGGAAAGCTGTGTTGGGTTTCTTAGTTCTAATCAGCAGAAGATAGGTTTGCGAAAGATGCGGTTTTCGTAGAAATCATAGCAGGACAAAAGAGTGAGGTTAAAAACCTCCACTGTGCAAAATATATTGTGTAGTGGAGCATTTAGAGCTCACTTTTTTTTGTCTTCCCCCTTAATTTGAATATATTGGGACTCGTTTCACAGTGGTATAATGGATTTGCCTTTGCAAAATCATAACAAAAAGGTTTGTCATGTGGTCAAATTTATATGTTTGCGGTCTAGAACAGTGTTTCCCAACCACGGTCCTCAAGTACCCCTAACAGGTCAGGTTCTCCAGATATCTGAAGCACAGCACAGAGGATATGATTTGCTGCTCAGTGATTGCAGGATTCAGTATACATTTTCCCAAGGGAATCCTTAACATCTGGTCGTTAGGGGTACTTGAGGACCGCGGTTGGGAACCACTGGTCTAGAATATTGAGAATAGAGAGCAGCTTAGAATTTCCTATTATCCTCAGGGTCAGTTTCACATTTGCACATCCTGAACAACAGAACTAGAATAGAATAAGTCCAGGATATAGCTGCTACAGCCCTTTTTCTGACACTACCCGTGAAATAAACTTTAATGATAGGATGACACTTAATATTCTGAATTTTCATGATATCTGAGGCTTCGATTTATTATACATTTATTGCATTAGCAAGTTCTACATTTTTCTAAAGAGAAATAGATGATGAGAGACTTTTATCTTGTAGCAGTAGCAATGTGATGTTTTTAGACTATAGTACATAATGAAAGCTTATTTAATTTGCTCCTGAGACTAAGACTGCAAGTCCCAATACCATTTATCAGCAGGAATAAATAAATGCATTTAAGATGTGATACTTTAGAGTAGATTATAAGTTGTATATTTGGGAACAATATGTTTTAATTGCCCAGTGTTATATTACCCTGTTTCCCAGCAATCAGTAAAGTATTTTTCCCATTAAGAGGCAATATGACTCTTGAAATTAATTCTTTAGCCAAAGGGCTCACTGAAGTGACATTTAAACCAAAAGAATTACATCCCTGCTGCTAATAAGCCTGTATCGTACATCTGTCTATTTAGATCACAAATGTCATTTTGTTCAATTGAAATTTTCAAACATCATTACAGAGCATGGATGCTTTTTTCCCCTGGACATAGCTATAGTTCCTTGGTATTCGCACAAAAGGAGTTATTCACAAAGAAACGGTGTTTGCAGTTGTTGCAAACATTGGAGAACATTTCTGGGATTGCAGCGACAAAATACGCTGGCATTTCACACAACTGAAATCCAAAGGGTAACAGGAGAAGCTTCACTGTAAAACATCTTCTGTCACTCTTTTGGATTTCAGTTTAGTGAAATGTCAGTGTTTCTCGGTGCTACATTACCAATTGTTCTCTCTTTTGTTTAGAACACGCATAAACAATGGCACTACCCTTCAGTATCCAACGCATGTTAATTTATCATGTAACCATCATCAAGCCATCATCAATCATTTAAAACTGGAAACTATGTAAGAAAAATGAATGATACTACCTGTTTAGGTGTAAAATTAAAAAATTAGCTGATTGTAGCATCAGTAGGACCAGTATTTTAATATCCCCTTAAACGTATCATATATTTTATTATTACAATTTCTTGTTGTCTAGGGTCTAGATCACAACCCAACCAGTAATAGAGAGAGACACAAATAAAAAACCTACTGACACCTTATCCCTCTTGCGGCTTGCCATTATGTCTTTATTATGGCGGAGCTGCTGTATCAACAGCTCAAACAGGAGTTTTTTCCAGTCACTGACTGATACTGGCAGTGGCGCTATGCCCCGCCATGGGTTTCGGCTCCTGGAGGTCTTATGAATATGCACAACCCTTCACAAGAACACTTGAGCGTGGGTGGGTAGGAGCTGTGAAAGAACACTGGGAACTATTTCTTCCTAGTGTTCCACTGCTTGTGGCCAGAAGACACAGCGTTTCGCAACCTCCGTTGTACCGTTATATCTTGAGTAAAAGATGTTTCAATCACCACAGATTGAAGTCAAGTGATTTTGCAAAATCACTTAAAAACTAATTTTATAAGCCAGTATTTTTTATTTTCAATACCTGTTCCAGGGAAGAACATACTGCATTGAAATGTCACATTCTTCACCATCTACCGGCAAATTATCGGCTCCAGTTCAAAATATAGGAGTCATTTTATACAGTAACCTGCCGCAACATCAGACCCGCAAGCAGAGCTCAGTTGAAATATTGGCAGGAGCTGTTAAGGTAATGGCTGGAACTGTTTTGTCTATATGACTCTAGATGTTATAATAACAACTTAGGTGTGATCTGAACTCAGATTCTCTGTTAGAATATGAGAAGACAATAGAACAATCTTTCACTACAACCAGTGTGTTGTGATAAATTGAAATTAAAAACTTTGACTGCCAATCTTACTCCCAGTGGAGTCTGAGATGATACAGCACAAGTATTTTGGTCTAAAGTTTACAATGCTTTCAACAGCACATCTCAACCCTCTACATTAGTTTAAAAATAATTTACACATTCTTGTTAATGAAAGAAAACCTCTTTTATGTCAACACTAGTATTTAATATGTTATTTCAACTGAATTTGTCTGAAGAGATTTGTAGCACTTGTCACTCCAAATTTCACTATTTACTGGAATACTAAACTAACCTTTTGTGTTATTGTACAAAATAAAAAAAAAAGAATTTCCATATATTTCTATCATGGGAATCAAAGGATTCTTTCCAGAATAGTATGGCTTTTCAATATATTTAAAAAATGTTGGGTCAAGTCAATCCTTGTGTTTGAAACACATTCATATTTATGCTATTAACTAATAAAAAAGGTATTAGAAAAAAATGGATAGGTATGACATGAAATCGAAATGCTTATATGATGTGGTACTCTCTCTTTGAAGGTATGAGCAAGCCAGGCAATTATACCATGATACTTCATAAACTCATCCCTATCCATGAATAAGGATACCTATCTTAAATCCTCACTGGTTTATAGTGTGAGGTAGACATAGAATGCCAGAAGCCTGAAATTGTGGGAGGAGTTTACTGGCCTTTTTACCAGTCTCCATTCACTCTGTCCTCACGACTTCTGTTTTGGCTCCCTTATCTATTGTTATTTTCTTCCATTATATCAAATATAGGCACACACCCTTTTCTCTACTTACAGGCCTAACCCAACAGATGCTTCCAGCACACCTCAACCGACATTTCTTTTTCAATCTTTCTCTACCATTATTAAGTTACAGTTTTTGTCCCCGACCACAAATATATATGTAATCTATAAAAAGGGGTGGCATGTGAGTCGTGAAGGCATGTGTATGTATCATGTAAAGCAGGCCTCAAAATTTCCACTCGCCTGCTCGCATTTGGCGAGTGGAAATTACATGAGGGCGAGTGGGAATGCAGAGGCAGGGCAGGATAGGGGTTAGGTGGGGCAACTAGTGGCGAGTAGCTCTTAAGGCCTGGCTAGTAGCTTGGGACTTGAAATTTTGAGTCCTGATGTAAGGTATCGGCTTCCAATTTTTAAACTTGACTAATAACTGCAAGAGCAGTTAATTCCAAACATATACAGTGAGGGATATTATTATTTGATCCCCTGCTGATTTTGTACGTTTGTTCCATGACAAAGAAATGATCGGTCTATAATTTTAATGGTAGGTTAATTTTAACAGTGAGAGACAGAATAACAATGAAAAATCCAGAAAAACGCATTTCAAAAAAGTTATAAATTGACTTGAATTTTAATGAGTGAAATAAGTATTTGATCCCCTATCAGCAAGATTTCAGGCTCCCAGGTGTCTTTTAAACAGGCAACGAGCTGAGATTAGGAACACTCTAATAAAGGGAGTGCTCCCAATCTCAGCTTGTTACCTGTATAAAAAATACCTGTCCACAGAAGCAATCAATTAATCAGATTCCAAACTCTTCTCCATGGCCAAGACCAAAAAGCTGTCCAAGGATGTCATGGACAAGATTGTAGACCTACAGAAGGCTGGAATGGGCTACAAGACCTTTGCCAAGCAGTTTGGTGAGAAGGTGAAAACAGTTGGTGCGATTATTCGCAAATGGAAGAAACATAAAATAACTGTCAATCTCCCTCGGTCTGGGGCTCCATGCAAGATCTAACCTCATGAAGATTTAATGATCATGAGAACGGAGAAGAATCATCCACTACAGAACTACATGGGAGTATCTAACTTTGGGATCAAATCAACTCGCAGTTTTTGGAGGAGGAGGAATGTTGCCTATGACCCCAAAAACACCATCCCCACTGTCAAACATGGAGGTCGAAACATTATGAGTTGAGAGTGCTTTGCTTCTAAGGGAACAGGACAACTTCACTGCATTAAAAGGACGATGGACGGAGCCATGTACCATCAAATCTTGGTTGAGAAACCCCTTCCCTCAACCAGGGCATTGAAAATGTGTCGTGGATGGGTATTCTACCATGACCATGACCCAAAACACACGGCCAAGGCAACAGAGGAGTGACTCAAGAAGAAGCACATTAAGGTCCTGGAGTGGCCTAGCCAGTCTCCAGACCTTAATCCCATATAAAATTCGTGGAGGGAGATGAAGATTTGAGTTGCCAAACGTCAGCCTCGAAACCTTACTAACTTCGAGAAGATCTGCAAAGAGAAGTGGGACAAAATCCCTCCTGGGATGTGTGCAAACCTGGTGGCCAACTACAAGAAACCTCTGTGATTGCCAACAAGGGTTTTGCCACCAAGTATTGAGTCATATTTTGCGAAAGGGTCAAACACTTATTTCACTCATTAAAATGCAAATGAATTTATAACTTTTTTGAAACGTGTTTTTCAGATGGTTTTTTTTGTTATTCTGTCTCTCACTGTTAAAATAAACCCACCATTAAGATTATAGACTGATCATTTCTTTGTCAGTGGGCAAACATACAAAATCAGCAGGAGATCAAATATTTTTTTCCCTCACTGTAGGTAAGCTAGAAATTGTAGAAACTGTTTAACAACCTTTTCTTACTATATTTTGCACTAAACTATCAATATGGTAATATAAATAGTGCAGATGAAACGAAGCATTTAGTGGAAAAAGAGCAATATATGAAAGTCTGTTGCTGAGAAGTGGAAGAAATTCAGATAAAATAAGTTGCTTTGTTTTGGACAGTTCAAGGAGGGTGTTTGGAGGCAGCACATGCTGTAGAAATATATATACAATTCATTAAAACCAAGTATGGGGAAAACGCAGACTTAAAAAGCTGACTTAAGATACAGTGAACTGACCTTGAGAGGCCTCTTAATACTTATTGACTGTTAAGTAATGCTTCCTGACAGCCGACTTCTCAGCAATGAACAGAAGATAAAACTGGTAGGACTTATAAGGTTAGACAAAAACAACAGGGTATGCACTCAGATGACAAATTTGTATTCGGTCTTTATTTTCGCTTCCTAAGCATTTATTAGAACACTAGAAGTTCTTTCTAATCTGCTTGACTATATTACATGGATTCTATGTACATTATTCTGTGGTGTAAGGATGCACTCCACTGATCTCCATCAAAAACATGCATGTTCCAGACAGAAGACTTTCAGCTAGTAAGGGTGGGAGTGTTCCAAGTGGAGACATTTTACATATCTCTTTCCATTCCTTTAAATATAAGTGGCCATGGGTGAGTTTTTTTTTATACCTAATAATCAGCCACCAAATAAAAAAACTAATATTTAATACCTACCCAGTACAGTGATCAATACCCACATATTCTCATCTTCTGCTTATTGAAATAGCTTTCCTATAAGATAAAGATTTTGATGTTATAGATTTTAAACAAGTAGAGACTATAAAACAACCGGTACTGAAATCCACAAACTGAATTGCCAGATGTCAATTCATTTAATACATAACATTTGCAACAATCCTTGGAAGTCATGCTGAAGGTCAACGGGAATGCCTGCTTCCTGGGGACGGATTTTGATGCTCCTTGTAGAAAATGTGAGACTGGGCGATTTGGCCAGCAGATTGGCCCACAGTACTTGATTTTGAGACGTTCAATGTTTTTGCTGTCTTTTCAACCGAAGCCGAATTTTGGCCTTTAAGGCTTCTATAATTCGAGTTTCTATTTTGAGTGTGTGCACTGTATGTTTTTTTATACTATGGATTAGTTAGTGGAGATGGAATATATATTAAGGACATATTAAATCTGAAGTACAGACAGACATACTATGAATCTTTCAATATATTAAAAAGATATTTGCGTGCTTATTAATTTATGAAATAATGTTTTACTGATTGATGTTTCAGGAATCATTTTCAGTTTCTTGGTGAATTAGCCTGTCATTCAAAACCGTTACATTTAACACCTGTCATGCGTTTTGTCAAAATTATTCTGATGTGACTTTTTACCATTTGGTAAGTATAATACAATACATTGGCAATTATTGTTCAAACAATGGCTTCACTGAATAAAACATGTTTGCCTAAAGATAAATAAAAAGACATAAATTTATGGGTAAAACACAACAACCGCATCAATGAAAGCCATGAAAGCAATAAAACTAGAGAAGATTTCATGTACGCAAAGAATCATTACACCACATCAAAGGTGTACTGTATATAACGTGGTATGTATATATATATATATATATATATATATATATATACACCACTCTAAAAAAAAACCTACACATGCATCTAGAAATAATTCACTTAAATTAGATTTGAAAGGTAGTCCAGAAGAGTAATACCATAAAAGTATATGCTCTCATTGATATCTACAATAAAATTCTATAAACTGTTGTCTCTCAAATTATACATATATATAGATATATATAAAAAGTAAATACACCCAGTGTTTTATATTTCAACAGGAATCCTTCAGCTGCCATAGGAATTCGTAATACTTCCTTTACAAATCCTATTGGCAGAAAAAGTGTTACATGGTCAGTCCAAAAAGCAAAAAAAATAAATTGAAAAGTCAGAAGAAAGAGAGAGCCCCACGCAGAGGTGCATATTTACATTCTTCAAACTGTAGCGGTGAAAAGTAATTCTAGTAAGTGCAGAACATTCCTAGTGCTGCTGTAGTGATGTAATTTTTTTAAATCATTTTTAGTTAGTCCTCTTGAGCACATTTCTTTTGTCTTAGTAGTGATGCATTCCATAGCTACGTGAAAAATAAATCCCAGTCTTTACTTGCAGCTGGTGCTTGAGTCTGGATTGAAAAGCTCCTTATATAATGGGGGAAACAGTGTATTCACTATCTCTGGATGAGATTGTTTAAAAACCTGCAGCTTCTCTCCATGCAAGTTGCAAAGTGCAGTTATGTTTGGTATCTTGGCTATTAACTGTGAAGGAAAGAAAGAAAATATTACAAAGGTTTAAGAGCAAACTTTGCACTTTATAGTTTACAGCGTCTTTATTTCTGTAGATAAGCTTTAGTGACTTTATCAGCTCCTTCTTGTAAAATAACACCTCCTAAACTTTGTATAGGAGGTGTTAACTGTAGGCTAGCCAGAGAATAATGAACTATTCCGAGGCAGCTCATTATTCTTGGCTCTAGCAAGTACTAAAAATGTAATACCTGCTTGAGGGTGCTGGTGTTAAGTGATATTCCTTTTGCAGTTAACAGTTAAAACTATATTTACCAAACAATTCTACAAGTGGCATAGAACAGATCATCAGGCACCTCTTTTGCTCTATGTTGTAGTATGCTGGGCACAAATAGTTTCCAGAGTCTTTCCATGGAGCCAGTGCAACCTCGCTTACTTGAGCTCACACACGGCAGTGCTTCTCTCCATGGAGTCCTATGGAATCCTGGAGTTGATACCAGTAGGTGTGTAACGTGTGACTGCTGGTATAGATTAGCAGCTCCGTCTTGTTACAACTTGATGCACTAGAGCAGTGGTTTGGTCGTAATAGAGCTAGAAACTGGGAGCTGCTAAGGGTTATGCACTTTTGCCAACATTCCCCTTTAGTGGCTTCCTGTTATTGGCTGTCAATGTTGGAATAGGAAGCAGAATTTTGGACTGGCAAATTCGGTAATGCCCTTGTTTCTGAGTATATCACAGACTATCAAACCTCTTGATCTGAGATGAAAGCCAAAATATGTGAATTTAGAAAATGGGGAAAGATCCATCCCGTGAAAACATTTATATTTAGGAATGTTTGAAATAAAATACCTTTACAAGAATTCCATGAAAAATATTTAAAATTTAATTGAAAAGAAATGGTGAGAAATTCTTTTTGCTCTGAACTAGACATGTGCAAAACGAAAAAATTAGTTTAATTTACGGATCAAGCCGTTATGTTTTTTAGTTTGTTTCTCTGCATTCAATATGTTACTGTGATTCATATTTCAGATCGATTCGTTAATTCGGGAGATTAGTAATTCATATTTAAGATCAATTTGTTAATTCGGGAGATTAGTAATTAGTACTATTTCGCATTGATTCGTTATTTTATTTTTATTAGTTATTTCATTTTTTTGTTACTTCGGAATGTGAAACAGATTTATTAATTACTTAAACCACCTGTCCTGGGTGCTGAAATATGTTTCAGCACCCAGGACAGCAGCTCCGCTTTTGGAAGTGCTTCCGGTTACGATTACAATTACAAATCGGTAAATTTCATCTGAATTGCAATTCAGAAAGAAATGCACACATCTACTGTGAACAAGATTCTGGCAGCTGGAAGAACACATCACGATTGAAGATTTACATCATTATAATTACTGTCACTTTCAACAATTCTATCATATATTGGAATTCTAACCTTTGCCAATGTCTCATCGTCTAAGTGGTTCTTCTGAATCACATGCTGAAGTGCAAAATAAATTCTCTCTTGAAGTTTCTGGACCTTTCTTGGCTCTATCAGCCATGGTCTTTCTGATTCATAAAAAGACAAGACAAAACAAATTTAACTAAACATGTAATATTTTGACACTTTACATACAGTATCAATATACGTTTCCCTGCCAAGCACTTTTAGTTTAAAAAAATATTATCAGTACTAATACTTGAAAGAAACATGAAATGCGTAGTTAGCACTTAAACAAAATACCAGTTTTGTATATAGATTGTTATTCTGCTCATTTAAAATTTTACATTTTTATCATATATTCGTTACAGAAATATTGCTGGGATGAAACGTTCTAAACTCTAGATGGTATACCCTATCTTGAATAAATTCAAATGGGGTCTACCTCATTAACATACAGGCAGAAAAGGCCTTTATATACAATGTATATATAATAAAAATGGTCATATCTCCTGCTTATGAGGATTTGAATTGAACATAATGAGATAATTAGCAATGCAGCTTCCAAAAAACACCAATAGAATATAAAATTAATATATGTATGTAGCCATAATGCCTGTATATAAAAATTGCAGTAACATATTTCATCTGTACCATACAGTGAATTTCAATAATTATAACTGCATGAATCTTATCCCTGTACACTAGTGAGTGACCCCAGAGCTCTCCCTGTATTCTGCCCTCTCCCATGCATTTGTAATGCAGCAGCACTGTTCGTTGAACTTTTGGTACAGTGTGGGTTGGTAGTGGACTGCTCCTTGTATTTTCTCTACAACAAAGCTGGGTGACAGGAGTGAGATCTCAGAATTTTGCTTCTCCCCACGGACTAAAGGGGTAAGAAATATGATATTATTTTTTTGTTTTCAAGTACAGGTTTTACTAATGATAGCAGGGAATACAGCATGCACACAATTAACAGCTACTTCAGTCTTTACAAGAGTGTGCACTCCATAAACATAGCCTTATCTATATCATATTATCATATACCATGTATTCTAAAAGTTTGAGAACTAAGTCACAATGTAGGAATGAACATGACTGTTGGGAATCATCAGTATCCAAACATATGCATTATGACACCTGTCAATAAATTTCAAAAAGGTAACATTGTCCCACACTGAAAAAAAATTTAAGTTGTTAAGTCAGGAATTGTTGATAGCAAGATGGTTATCAACCCTAAGTAGGATGGAGAACAAAAAAGCCATTCTGAAACCAAGGGAAAACTGGGGAAAGGAAAGGGGGAAGTGGGTGAAAGAAGTGGGGGAGGGGAAGGAGTCGAGTATGTAAACAAGAGAGGGAGATGAGATAAGAAAATAAATAATGGGAGGGAAAGGTGCTGGGGTCTGGGAGGCAGAGGTCAAGGAGCAGGAAAGGGTCGGGAGACATTCTCCATTCTGGACACTGCGCCCCAAAAAGAACAGAAAGGAGGAGGGGAATACAACCAAATATCCCTGCCACAGAACAGGGTATGATAGTGTTAGAGATGACCACAGGCATTCGAGGCAAGGTAAGTGCTCCAGTGAAACCAATTTCAGCCGCCTCTCTATAATAGGACTAGGGCTATAAGAGTCAGACAGGTCCCCTCATTGAAAAACAAATAAAGCTGACCCATTTCATCAGATCTTCTAACTGGGACATTATGCTGAAGGAGTCGTGTGTCTACAGCCTCTGTTCTTGTGTTGACGGCACCTAGGCAGATGCTGCAGTTGTGGGTCTCCACAATGTGATGCTGGAAGGTAAATGGATTCTTCCCAGTAGGTCACTGGGGAAGGAAGAAGCACAAAGGCTTTGAAGAACTCCAAACTTCATGGAGTGTCGAAGGGTATAGGTACTATCACCTTTCCTGGCATGTAGGGAGAACAGGAAACCCTAGCGGAATGGCACATTGTGTTGGCGGAAGACTAGGGTCACAGGAAGCATCTTGCAGCTAGTGTGAAAGGGCTCAGGTCATTAAAAAAATTCTAGTTGCACACCTGCTACATCCCATGTCCGTTGTAATTGTGTGGCCACCATGATCCGGTCTTTAGAGCGAAAGTCCATCACGCTGCATATCACATCACAAAGTGAATCCCCATCAAATGGGCAGGGATGTAGCACCCGGCATGCCATGTCCAGGGCCAGCAGGGTAGAAAGATTACATCCCAGGATGGAGTTAAAGATGTCTCTTAAGCAAACCCGCAGATCTTCTCTCTCTCCTCCCTTGGTTATTCTCTAGATGCAAACATTTTGGTGATGGCCACGGTCATCAATCTGCCGCCTCATTTCAAAGATTTCAACCACCTTCATGGGTGCTAAAATGCGTGGCCTTTTCACAGAATTCTGTTCCCCAGATGAGTGATACGCACCTTGTGATGGCATCTCTGACCTCTTGAATATCTTACTGGAAGATGCAGTAAAGATCATCAACCATGGAAGCTATATTATCTTTGGTGGGAAGCGCCAACACAAATTTCTCCAATCTCTGGATTGCCAAGAGTGAGTCCGCTAGTTTCAGAAAAGCAGGGCCCCTGTCTGCCACCTTGGAAAGCAATTTCGGCATGGACAGCAGTTGCTGCCCGAAGAAATCATCCAGCGGGCCTATGGTGTGCATATCTTGGTGATAGGGAGTCCCAGTGTCGCCAGAGTGCTTTTCTCTTTCACCATCTCAGGGTAAGCGCTTGAGAAAGTGAAGATGGTCGGAGGTTGTAGAGGAGCTCTGTCCTTAAGTGGCCATTTTGGATCACGGCTCAGACACGCCCACCGGAAATGTGATTTTTAAATGTCAAATTTAGTTTTTCAATATATTTCAAAGCAAAATCGCGTGTACACATTTTTTGGTAGTGAAAAGGATTACAAAAACAAGACCCCATGACTTTAGGGCATGTCTACACGGTGAAGCAAAGAGATATTGCCTTTGCCTAATGTAGAGTCATTTTGGTTTGGGTTATGAGGAGTTAATTGGCATATATAAATTTGATAAAGCTTCACGCTACCTCATAGTACTGTTAGGTATAAAATAAAATACCCAGGACATACTTGAAAACAAGAGAAATCTCAATGTATCCTTCCTGGTAAAATACTAAATAAATAAATATAATATTTATTATAATACCAAATTTTGTACTGCATTTTCATTTAAGCAAAATCAAAATGCTGAATGAGAGTCCTTAGTTATATAAATTAGTCATACATATGCACCCAGAAGAATTCTCTGTCTCATTCTCGTGAACACTTTATAGTTAGCTACAGGAAAGAGGATTAAATGCAAGACCGCTGGGAATTACAACAAATGTAGTGGTAAGAATGAAACACATTCCTCTGTATGAAAATAATGTCTACTCTAATGTACATGCTGGCAGAATTTTAGAAGGTATGAAGAAATAAGCATTTTAAACATATTCTATATTACAAGTAACAAAAACAATTAGACTCTTTTACCATACTATCCTTTATACAAAGGAGTATTGAGACAGAACATAAAAGACTCCATTGATCTATCTGTCTATCAATCTTCCATCTATCTTAGATTAATTGACTATATGTTCTCCCTCTACTGGTTTAAGTTTTGGTTTAATAAGTGATGTGCCTCCTTACCTTTTTATTCACCCCAACCCCCTTTCCCGTCATTTTTGCCCCCACTCCTGTCCTAGACTTACAGAATGAAGTTTTGGGGCAAATAATGTGCAAATAGAGCAAGTGCCAATCCCATGCAGCCTAGACTTAATATACCGTAATCATTTTATGTGCCACCAAACAAGCATGCACTTTACTATAGCATTTGCGTACTGTTGAAGTCAGAGCTGCCCGTTTACTGCCATAAAGGAGGAAAGTACAAATCCGAACTTGTTGGCGCTTTATAAATAATTGTAGCTGTAACTGTCTGCTTATAGGCTTTTGGAAAAGCGGTGGAAACACTTCCACTTTGTAAAGCTGTGACAGCAGTAGGGATACTGCTCTCACCACAAGCACCTACTGTAATTAGGCTTAGGCGGTCATGGCGGATAGTGTGTCTCAACAGAAATGTGTTTTTCTGAAAATTTGTGGCACAGAAGGCATGATTTAACCACAATTCATGAAAAAGCACTATGTTTGTCATTTCACTGGGCACTTTTAGAAATCTACATGAAGTTGAGGTATTAACCTGCAGTCCACAGTGAAAAACGTGTGCTGGCTAGAGCAGAACCCATAAACTATCTACTTCATTCATTTTAAACAAGAGTTAACCACTGTGTGCTTTTGAGCCGAGATATAATTGTTTGACAAACAGGTAAATTGGGAATTATTAAATATATTCCCACAGTTATCACCAAACAAAATTAGCATCACAGAATGTTATTCTGGTTTGATGAGTAATCAGGTTAGGGAAAACTGAATGACTAAAGCTTATATTATCATTTCAACAGCGTTGCTCTGCAAGAGTGTCAAATAAGGTCAGTAACGAATTCTGCCTATGGCAACACTTTTAGAGGACAGCAGCTGAGCTGGTGCTACTTAATGCAGGCAAGGTAGCTTGATACACATGACTAGCACTGGAACTATGCAGCAGTTTCTGTTGCGCCAAAACCTCATTCATATATTGTGGGAAGCAAGGTCCCTGGGATTGCATGGCCTCTGTCCAGTATGGGGAGAACAGCATGCAGGCGCTTCCAGTCAATGAGGGGTACTTGAGGTTTGCCTTGCAACCTCATCTCCTGCAAACTACGTCACTGGTGGCTGAAGGGATATGGCATGCCAGGCACCTACATACTCTCAATGTTACTCAACTCCGGTCTTCAAGTAACCCTTACAGACCAGATTTTAAGGTTTACCTTCTGGAAATTCAGACTGAATCCTGCAATCACTGAGCAAATCATATCACGTGTGCTGTGCTTCAGATATCTGCCAAACTTGACCTGTTAGGGGTACTTGAGGACCAGAGTTGAGAAACACTGCTCTATCTAACCAAATACCTACCCTCCCAATCAAGGGCGGACTGACCCATCGGGCACTCGGGTGCCGCCCGAGGGCCCACGGGTCAGTAGGGGCCCGGTCTTTGAATGTGCTGGCTGGCTCTGCGGGACCCACGGCTGTCGGTTTCCTGCACCCCTCAGCTCCAGTGAGAGCAGTTTGCAGCCGGACGGCAGGGCCAGGTTGAGCTGGCGCACTACGTGAATGGCACGCAGTAGCTCTCAGCTTGCCTCCAGCTCCCACCCACGTGACAATTGGCACCGCCCCTCCACTTCACGAGTGCAGGAGAGGAGAGCAAAGGGTGCAAATCTGCAATCAGAGCATGCAGAGGTCCAGGCTCCAGCCGTGCCAGCAAGCCTGCATCGGGAGTCAGAGGACAGAGAGGCCGGGAGATTTCTTTTGGGGGTATAATAAAGTGAGTGAGTGGGGGTGTTATAAAGTGAGTGGGGGTTGTAAGTGAGTTGGGGTGTGTAATAAAGTGAGTGGGGGTGTGTGTGTGTAATAATGTGAGTGTGTGGGGGTGTTATAAAGTGAGTGTGTTTGTAATAAAGGGAGTGTGTGTGTGTGTAATAAAGTGAGTGGGTGTGTGTGTATAATAAAGTGAGTGTGTGTGTGTAATAAAGTGAGTGGGGGTGGGGGTGTAATAAAGTGAGTGGGGGTGGGGGTGTAATAAAGTGAGTGGGGGTGTGTGTGTGTAATAAAGTGAGTGGGGGTGTGTAATAAATGAGTGGGGGTGTGGATTAAAGTGAGTGGGGGGGCTGTGGAGCTCTGTGGTATGCTCATGCACACCGCACATTACTGTGAGTCTTATTGCTGTGGAGCCCTGTGATACAGTAATGTGCGGTGTGTATGAACGTGAGTTTTATTGCTGTGGAGCCCTGTGATACGCTCATACACACCACACATTACTGAGTTTTATTGCTGTGGAGCCCAAGTGGATTTTCTTCTCAGAATTTTCAAAACCAATATTTTAATGAGTTAAATAAATTCTTTAGCACAACAATGTACATGGGGGTGTTGCGTTGTAGGGGGTGGGGTTTTGTATGGGTTTGGCCTATTGTGGGTGCGGCACACGGAGGCCCCATGGTCGTCTATTGCCCGGGGACCCCATTAGTTGTCAGTCCGCCCCTGCTCCCAATGCATGGATTACTATTCTGGTAATGGACAGGGTGGTGGAAGGAGGTACTGGCATAGCAATGCAGCAAGCACTTTACCACAAAGTGCTATCATGGTGTTTGTATTTATCTGTATGCCGCCGTTTATACTTGCCTCTGCTGTTTATATGTTTGTCTCTGTGCATGTTTGTCTTTCATTGTCTCAGTCAGTTTTTCTGGGGGGTTTTTGGCAGTCAGTATTTCTGTGTGTTCGTCAGTGTCTGTGTGTATAAACGAAAAATATTATTATTTTTTCACCAGCCTAGGAAGTCCCTCAGGTCTCCAGCAGGAGATGCCAGCTCCCATCAATCTTGGCAAACAGCAACAAGATGGGGCACTTTGTATGGATCCTTAAAACTGTGTACAATGTGTGCTTGTCTGTCAGCGTCTCTAGGTGCTTCTGTATTCGCCTGTCTGCAGCAACACTTATTCCTAAATCACTCGCTACACCCAGTCACCTCCATCCACATTACCAATTCACACACTCACTCCCACCTCCTTTAGTCATGCTAACTCCCATCTCACTAAGTCAATTATATACTCACTTCATTCTAATCATTACTATCCTAATGAATATCCACTAAAAAATAGTATAATGTAACACAAATATATAGGGGAGTAGAAAGTGTTAGAAAGGGGTTAACAATCCTAAAACACATACAGGGTGTGCCAGAGATAGGAAGGAAATGGTTATCAGGAGGTGCATTGAGTTTGTCAGGCCTAGTTCACAAACCCAGAATTCTAACTATAATCCTCAAATTAAAAAAGACCGAACCCATAAAGTAAGAATTTTAAAACACCTGTGCTTTTGAAATATAAAAGTGTTTGTCACTGATTTTAAGATAAATTAGTCACTACAAAAATTTCACAATGGATCCAGTAAACATGATGTGGTGATGCATAACATCAGGTCATCAACAATGTGACATTTTGCTTGAACTATTGCAGCTGCATTGAAATGTTTTTGTTGCATTATTATTTTTTTATTAAATATTGTTTAACATTTTCCAGGTATTTTAAGTTGTGCTTTTTTTTTAAAAAAAAATAACCAAAAAACATAATTCTTGCAAAGTTGGAGCGATATAAAAAGGTAATTCTATTTACTTAAAATTACTTAAAATAGACTTAACAGGTCAATACGATACTAATATGTCACTAGCTTTCTTCATTTATTTTTATGTCATTTATTTAACATGAAAAAACAAATAATGAAAAAAATAAAGATAATTTCAAAATGGATTACCTGGTGATATTAGAACAGCTGCAGAAAACAAGGCTATTTCCTCCTCAGTTAGCTGAAGAGAGCATAAACCTTTAGCGAAGTCAAACGCTTCATTCACTAGATCATCGGAACCTGCAGGCCGAAGGAACCAAAGTGAGAAAAAGATGTTAATCATTGTTCAACTCTGCCCGCAGCTCAGCTTGCAGTCATGTCAAGGGACTAGGTGCTATTGGACTGAATAATTTTGGTTAGTTAACATCTTTGAATTTCAATCAAGCATCATGTGGAGGGAGAAAAAAGACAAAAATCTAATTATCTTTAACAATGGATGTTTTAGCCTTTTTTTTTCATTTCTGTGATCCTTTTTTCTATCCAGAGGTTATATTCCATCATGACATTTTTTTTTCCTGCAGATTAATACTCCTTTTATCTCTGTGTAATCGACTGGATAATTAAAATTGAAGCAGTCTGATAATAATGCAAACATTTGATGAGTCTATTCAAAAATAGTCAACACCCAGAGAATGATCAGACTACTTATATAAATTTATATATCTTAATTGAATCATTGCACTGGAATTTTCAATATGCAGTTAAAGGAAAAGTGTCATCATTTTTTATTATTGAAAAGATTACATGTATCAAAGCCTCTGATGCTCTGTGCAAGATCTCAGTGGCAGTTTATTTTAGCTTATGTCACTGACATTTCAGTGCTCTCCCGTTCCCCGCACTTCGGCTAGTCTGATTCGCCAACCCTGAGGTTGACCCTGAATTCAACATTAGCTGCAGGGCCCCCGAAGTGCAGGGAGCAAGCCGCCAACCGCATCTGAAAAACCACTGCAAAACCGGCGAATTGATAGGAAAAACCACCACAAAACCGCTTAATCGATCCGAAAAAACACTGAAAAAACACCAAATTAATCCAAAAAAATGCTGAAAACCCACCGAATGCATCTGACGATCTGCTGAAAAACGGCCAAAAAAAGCTGACAACTCTCCGAACAGAACAACGACCTGCCGCCAGAAAAAGCCGACAAGCCGAAAACCGGTAAAAAAGACCCTGGCAACTTTTAAAAGGTGTTTGCAAAAAACTACTGCAAGAAAATGCCTGGAAATAACATATAAGGTTTTATAAATAATAATATAAAGGTCTGTTACAGAAAAAAAAAAAACGCTATCAGGGCATTTCACTGAGATTTCGGTGCGCTCTGAAATGATTGACCATTACTTCTCTATGGGGAGTCCACTGCCGACGAAGATCAATGTATTTCGCTGTCAATTCGCCAATATTTGGTGAACTGACAGCTTTCTTGAATAGGCGAAAGGCCCCGGAATTGCACCGTACGGGGAAATTCACAGTTCGATGCAATTTCGGAGCCAATTCGGCTCTCTTTGAATTGCCATTATAGACTTTAATAATACTGGTAGGTTTACAATAGCTCAGATTACATTTACACCAAGCTTAGAATTTAACCCATTGCATTCCATTTGTTGATTAAACTCTACCTTAGAAATATAAACGTAGGAAAAAATATGTACCTAATGACTTGAACATTTGCATTCCTCCATACTTTCCTTCAAAAAGAACAGTGTTGTTTAATGGATTGAAGGCACGACACATTCGTACTAATACAACTTCCAAGCAGCCTGTTGAAGAAATCCAAAATGTTAAATTTGCACTCTTACACATAACTCCATCTTTACATTTGAAAAGGGATAAAACAAGCATGCACTGTTACAAATCTCATAATTTCAGAGTTTTTAAAAAGCAGAAGGTTGTTCTGTTTTTTTTTTAAACAACCGAGTGATGTAGAGTGATGTGTTTCCACGCCGGATCATCAGTATCCATCTGAGGTCGTTTTGGACATGCTCAGTGTGCTCCGCAAAAGGATTTATGATGTCACACATTTACTTTGCAGTGGGTCAGGTAAGGAGTGTTGCCCCCTCCCCCAAAAAGAGGAATCAAATTGCCTTCTGATCTAGGGCAAGATATTTTCTTTTTAGACATCTTCTATTTTTTATGTATATCCCAGCTGCCACCTTCTTGACAGTCATGCTTGTTGGATTTGCAGATAAGAGACAGGTCAACACAGCAGCAGACCCCCTGAGATTAAAATGTATAATTCCTTGGAAATTGACAATAATTTACAAGCTCAAGGATCTGTAACACATACAGCACTTTATAAGATTTTTATCGCTGGAAATCCCAACTGTAATCCAATGCTGGGAAGATTTTAGGCTCAATTGAGCAGAAGTGAAGCTTCCAGGGATAAAATGTGATCTTGATGAGGGAGAACTGACTGAATTATTCCTCATCATGGGTTCATCAAGAGGATTAAATTACATTGTATTGTGTTCAATAAGGCATTCGTGTTTAAATCTGCATATTCTGGTTTACAAAGCACTTTGCAATATGTTCATTTAGATAATCCATACAGTTTAATTCATTATAGTCCGGTTTATAAAACTCCTGCTTAGTAACTCAATATATGATGGCCAAAGACAAAAGAGAGGCTTTTTAGGGATATGCATTGAGTGAACTTCCAGCACCCTGACATCTTAAAATCACATCAGCTACCACTCTAGGAATCGTAGATATGTGGCACATATGGTTCCACAATCAAAGTTGGATTAGCAGATAGGGCACAAATAATGATAGAAGAGAAGGACTGTGATCTTTGGGTATAATGAGCTTTAGCAAATATAATAACGCGTATGTCCATTTAAGACATACAGGGTTATTCAGAGAGAGGTGAAAGCAGGAGAATGACTGGAGAATGGAAAATTCGAGGTCAAAAATATCCGCTTTGGAAAGTGAGATAAATGGGAGAATTTTTCTGGTTTGGCTAGTTTGACCTAGAATTTTCCATTCTCCAGCCATTCTCCTACTTTTCCCCTCTCTCTGAATAATCCTGTTGAACTATGAATAATACTATTTATGTATTATCCCACATTGAGATTAAAATGGGTACTAGAAACCAATTTTTGTACCGGCTGGATGGAGAAGAGGTAACATCACTGCTCTATAACTGTGGAGACACAGGTTCGCATTCCAGCAAGAGCACCTCCCCAGTAAGTGTCCTTGGGCAAGACACACTAACGGTACTTGACATACTTGAAAACGAGAAAAATCTCAATGTGTCCTTCTTGGTAAAATACTTTTAAAAAATAAATAAAAAAAATTCAGATGATCTGATAGACTGGTGATAAAATGGTTAAGTATAAACTGTCACGATGCCTCCCAATAATGTTTAGTTTCTACAAATACCTGTATATATTTCTGTACAGAAGTTTTAGATTCCACAACATGTAGATGCTTTCGGAGGAAAATCAATTACCTAATCAAGACAGATAATTTGGGATACTACCCTAATAAAGTAACTGAGTTCTTATTCCTATCATTCAGTGTATGGATTCTACAAAATGCGGGGCAGCAGTTCTCCCCCTTAAAAACGAAAAAAAATTGACGAAAAATGCATAATAAATCCTAAAAAATAAAGAGACTTTCTGCTGCAAGTGAAAAGAATAAACAATTGAAAATTCTATTTAATAAAAATGGGGGATTTTTTTTGCAATGAAACCTATGGGATTCTCTTGATTAAACCTGTTGGATGAAAACATTGAAAATCAGGGCATTTCGCTGCTGTTTGGTGTTCTCTGAATAGATTAACCATTGCTTCTCTATGGTGATTTCACTGCCTTTGAAGATCAATGTATTTCGCTGGCAATTCACCAATATTTGACGAACTGCCAATTTTTTGGATAGCTGACTGGCCACGAAATTGCACCGTGGGGGGAAATTCACAGTTCGGTGCAATTTCGGGACCAGTTTGTCTCTCTTTGAATAACCCTGTAATAATCCCACATGTAGTTGTAAAATACATATCTGATACAATCACACACATAACCAGATAATGAGAAATTGAAAAATACTCTTATAATACAGTGTCATTTCCTGAAACTGATTGACAGGTTTCTGGGTTCAGATAAAATACCGGCTTTCATGTCCTTTTTCATGAAAATCTATTTATTTTGAAAATTGGAACTGCAGAAATCGATTTTTGCACAATAATCACATTATTAAGCTGAAGTTGATATAGTGTCTAGAGCGTCCAATTCATTAACCTGCAGCTGACTTATGCCTTAATGTTGTATAAAGAGAAGGAAGTTAGCTCCAGCTTAATTATAACATTCACCCTAGTTTGAGTTCCTAGCTGCATGTTGTTAAATTAACGTTTAGTAAAGCACAATGCCTCCCTCCACTCTTTAGTGAGAATCTCGCGAGTCGCTAGTAAGGAGATAACTAGTGAATCTAGAGTAGTAATTGTAATCTCCTTCTATCAAGATTTCTACAGCTTCTCAACTATATTTTGCTGCAACTCTCTCCATCCTTGGCTTTTGTCCCATTGCTCATTATTATCTGATTATCACATAATGAAAAAGATTGTTAAAAAGTTATTCTTTCAATGAAGTTTAGCCAAAACGCATAAACTTGTTGCTGGATTAGCTTTATCATCTTAAACCCCAATTACTGACGTAAGCCTCATTATATCTTTTTATGAATGAGGAAAGTTAACCTTAAATGTACACATAAAGGGTTATTCTGAGAGCACGAAATGTCATGACATTTCGGTGCTCTCTCGCTTGCCGCACTTTGGCGAGTTAAATTCGCTGACCCTGCTGTAAAGTCAGCATTCACCGCAGGCTCCCTGAAGTGCGCCAAATTGACCTGCCGAATGCAAACTCAAACCACTGCAAAACGATTAAAAAAATGCCATAAAAACTCTGAATCGATTCGAAAAACTGTCCAAAGCAGCCACAAACTCGCCGAAAAAATGCTGTCAACTGCCGAATCGATCCTCAAACCACTGATGATCTGCCGAACAGACCACTGACCAGCCGCTGGAAAAAGCCAATCAGCCGCCGAACAGAGGTAAAAAAAACATAAAGCCTGCAACTTTTAAAAGGCCTTTTAAAAAAATGTAGTACATGAAAATGCCTCGAAATAACATGTAAGGTAATATGAATAACAATAAAAGGGTCTGTTACAGAATAAGAAAAAACGCCTTGAAAAAAATTGGAACTGAAAATTTTGCCAAAAATCCCAAAAAATGCCTAAATAATGTTAATAAATAAATAAGGAGACTTTTTGCTACAAATGAAAAGAATAAATGGTTGCATTTCACTGCCCCTAAAGGTTACCATATTCGCTGTGAATTTTTCCAATATTTGGTGAATTGCCAGCTCTTTGAATAGCCGAATGGCCACGAAATTGCACCATATGGGGAATGTCACCGTTCGATGCAATTCTGTGGCCAATTCCACGCTCTTTGAATAACCCCTTTTATGAAAAGGTATGACGTTTGATAGCATATTATTGTGTTTTGTTTTTGCTTCAAGTCTCTTGTTGTGATCTGTGGTGTGACAGTGTTATTAGGGGCAGTGTGGTAGGCCACAGGTTCATCAGCAGGCGGATGGAGAACTCACTTTTTCCCCCTATAGGGTTGAATAACAGCCGATACCAATTTAAGTCTGCCCTGCCCTTTTTGGAGAGTTAGTCCCCTCTGTGAGGACAGTCTGTGTGCTGGCTACAGCAGTGAAGGAAGCAAAAACCCTGAAGACAGATGTATATTTAATTTTGTTCCACTTGTTGGCAAGCGTCTTAGCTGCCCAATATTTCAGTCAGGACATTCTGCATGTTTAGTTAGACTCCTCATGAAGGAGTAGGCATTTGTTTTATATTTGTTTATTTGCTGTTTATGCTGTACCCTGAAAATTTAATGCACAATAAAGGAAAGAAGAAGCACTGACCCCTGCGTTCAGTGGCTTTATCACACAGGCTATTGGGAAAAAAATACTTTTTGACATTCTTTCTAATTTAAGATACACAATAAAGTGATGCAAAGAACCACAATGGCATCCTGCAGACAGCTGTAACATTGTATCTGAATTTTTAAAGGGATACTCTTAGTACTGTGGCCACGCAATGCAATTTGAGAGGTCATAGTAACCTAAGTGGGCTAACAAGGGGACTCGGATTGCTGATTCCTACACTTTAGGGGATTAGTCCCACCCAGAAACCAAGATCAGCAATCACTGATCTCAACTTCCCTAGGATCGGGACTCTCAAGACTCTTTCTTAGCCAATGGCTTTCATGTGCCTGGTATTAGGAGCCACTGGATTGGCTGGACACACACTTGAGGGTTCAGCCTCCCACGGGTCATATGACTGATGCGGCTTAAAGGTAGAGGGCAGTTTGTCACGTCTAGGCAGGGCAGCGGGCGCCTACTGCTGGTATAAGGCAGCACTGATTGCGCACAGTGTGCCTGTTGAAAGGAACGCACTTTATAACATATGAGACTGTGGTTAACATACTATCAGTTAGTTATAATGGACGTTGGAATAAAATAAAGCTGTTTGTGGGGATGTCTCTACGTCTATCATACTTTTTTCATGTTGCTGCCATTTTGGCATCAGTTGCAACATGCGTTGCCAGTGCATGAACAAGTGCACACATGCTTTGTGTGTTTTTCTTCATTGACTCATTTGAAAATCTATGATTGCCACAAATGTACAGACGTACGTGCTAAGTGCACTTGTCTGAACGCAGCCTAAGGATTTGATTTTAAATAGGCTAAAGGATTAAATAGGAGGGGGTGAGGGGGGAGTTAATGTTTAACCAGTCCATTTACCCTCTCCAGTATTTTATTGAAAATTAAAGACAAACAAGGCACAGGAGAAGAAGCGAGTCATCATCACAAAATAGGCATATATCGAGCAGGAATCGTGAAATAGTTGTGAACAAAGACCGTAATGTAGCCCCACCTCCCCACGCCCGGGCACCTCCCTCCACCCGGAGGTAAACCCCCTCCAGTTTTAACCCAAGAGTATCCCTTTAATTGTCTTATCTTAATCTTATGAAGTACAGTTCTGTTGAAGTATATTAAAATGTTCAACCTCATTAGCTAGGTAGGTAAACTACTGGATATCATTCTACCATATACTCAGTATTAGATACCCAATCCACCAGGACACTCATATATATATATCCAGAGTCAAATAAGGCGAAAAGTAATTTTTACACATGCATATAAGGATTGTAGTCCACATTGTATTGATACAAAGTTGCCTTCGCAGGAAAAACAAATGAATGAGCATTTCCTAGACACATTTCACTTCTTCATGCCAATGGGTAGCTTTACAGCAGAAAATATAATCAATAGAGTAAAGGCAGTTTATTCTACAGTCTTTCCTATACATTTTATTAGATTTCCTTCTTGTGTGGAAGCTCATTTTATGTACTGTCACGAAGAAGAGAAATGTGTCCAGTAAAGCATGGTGGATGTGGCAACCTTTGTTGAGACAGATGAGAAACGTGTACGGGAAAGTACTTAGTTAATATAAGCTCTATATAACAATTGTCCACTCTAATAAAATTAGTTTGTTTAGACTGTTAGAAAATTTTTGTAGGGTTACAAAAATAAATTTAATGTACAAAAGTACAACGTGATATAATAAGACCCATAAACCATATCCAGAGAACGGAAAAATAAACACCATAATCCTCGAAATATGAAATTTATAGAGCACTGAACTGTCATTGGCTGTTTGTTAGCAAACCTTACTTTATTAATGTGATTTGCATAGAGGAAACAGATTTAGATGTTCAATTGTTATTCTAATAAGAACTTTTTTCTCTATTTTACAAACTGAATAATACGGAATTAACCTATTTATTTCTTTTTTTCTTTTTCTTGCTTTTTTAAGTCATGCCAAGTCCAGTAACAGCTGCAATAATTATGAAAATGAATTACAGCCAAGTGTTGTGCTACTCACAACATTAGTGCCATATGCAGAAGAGCACGATTTATTATTACAACAAGCTGTTTAAAGTACTCTGGAGATGCCGCCCCCCCTTCAATGAAGTGCTTCAGCAGCCTTACCTCTGCATAGGGGCCAGGTGCCTTTATCTGCACCAAATCATTATTCAACGTTACAAATAATTAATTAACGTTAGCTCATCAAACATTACAAACCCAATATATTGTCAAACTTGTATTATAATTAGATTTGCAGTTGAGGTGGGCTGGTCATACAGTTAGGAAACTGTCGTTTCTTGACAAATCGCATGCAACTGAACAGACAATGCTTTATAGGTGAAGAATGTGTACATACAGGCAGGTACATTTTGATTACTGTTAATAAAGAATCCTATAGACTGGTTGCCTTATTCAAATTCACATTATTTTTAGACATAGTAATAAATCTATGTAAAATGTTGCCCTTTTTTTAGCCCAATGGTAAAAAAATAATAATTCGATTACGGTTTTTTAATTTACAGTCACACCTTTATTAACCCATTCACTACCAAGTTGTTTTCCAAAAAAACACTGCCAGGACTCAGTGGGTTTGTAGAAAACTATTTTGTATTAATAATACAGTGAAACTGTGCTTCAGATATCAAAAGCACATTTCCAAATGTGTGAATTATTTTAAAGGCAGATGGTGCATCTGCTGGCCACTTAGCGCTAGCAAATACATCTCTATAGTACAGCTTGGATTCATTTTTTTCCCTCAATAAAAATAGATCCCCAACAGATAAAACTTTGAGGGCACATTTTGGGGCCTATTTGCAAATGAATTTTGTTTTATTGCAAAAAGATTTTCCTTTGGAATTGTTACAGTATTAGCCCATATTGGGCCCTATCAGCTGCCCCTCGCTAAAACCGGGGCGCAAAGTGGAAAAATTAGCCTCCCCTTAGCATCCCAGTTTCCCTAGCAGATCATGGGGCAGGCGCCAAGTCCAGCAGCCTTCCCCTTAGCATTTACTAGCTTCCCCTTTGCGTCCCGGGTTCCCCAGCAGATCGCGGGGCAGGCGCCGAGTCCGCTAGCCTGCCCCTTAGTGATCGCTAGGCTCGTGGATGCTGGGGGCAGCACTACAGCGCCGTCCCCAGCGTCCCCTCCATGGCGTTCACGGGACGCCATGTAGGATCGTGCTGCTGGGTCACATGACCGGCAGGATTTTACCTCTCGCGAGATCCTGCAGGTTGGCAGAGTGATTGTGGAGGGAGACAGGGGACTTTCTTCCCCCAGTCTCCCTCTGCTCCTAGTGGCCAGAAGCAGTGGATCGGGTCGCCATTCTTGCCGTGGGAGGAGAGGGGAGTATTTGTTTTTTGGGGAGATTTTGAGCTGCAGGTAACGGATTCTGTAGCAGCGTTTTTTAACCCATTAGCGGTTCGAAGGCGATATGGGCGCCGCGCTGACGCTAGTGTTAGCTTGAAGGACGTGATAGGGCCCATTGAGTATATGTGAAATTGGGGCACCAGTAGGTGTTTTGCAGATCGATTTTACTTGACCTTGGTATTATAGGGGTTACAATGCAGATAATAACAATGTAAATGTCAACCATTATCCAATTTTTGTATTAGCAGCTCGGTTTTAGGGTCTGTGCCAGAGTAGGTCTCCTTGAGTCACATGACAGACTGACCCAAGGAAACTACCAACCAAAGTTTGTTAGCTCCGATGATAGCATAATTTCCATGAATGCATTAGGATTTCTACCTGGAACAATGCTTCTTAACCACCTGTGCAAGTGTATGCCGTAACTCCAAGCTGTGATTTTTTTTTCTTATAAAGTATTCTACCAGGAAGGATACATTGAGATTTCTCTCGCTTTCAAGTATGTCCTGGGTGGTGAGTATGTACCGTTAGGTGTCTTACCCAAAGACACTTACTGGAGAGGTGCTCTGGCCAGGATTCAAACCTGTGTCTCCATGGTTATGGAGCAGTGATGCTACCTCTACTCCACCCAGCCACAATTCTATACACGCTAATAAAGATCAATATTTTTCATGTTATTGATTTACTTACCTGACTTAAGGAGTAATATTTGATCATTCTGACACAGTTCCATGAAGCCAGTTATTCGCTTTGCAAACTCCACCACGTATTGAATAGCATGAGTGATCTGAATGGCACACTGCTGCCACAATGCTTCTCTTGCCTGTAAGATACAAGGTATTGAGAAACTAAGAAGGTGTTTATATGTAACAGATTCAATAAAAACTAAACTTAGCGGGCAAAGTAATTAACGTGCTTTTTTTCCAAAAGATATGAATAAATACAAACTAATTCTTATATCTTTATAATATATATCACTGGCATCTTGTGAGAAAAAACATTTAAGTACACAAAATCCTAAGACATGGACATTTTTAACCCTGGATGATTTGAAACACTAGGAAGACCAAATATGTCTTCTTTTTTAACATCAGGTAAGGTATCTATTTTCCTAAGTCAGGAGTGGGCATTTGTTTTGGCATGGGGGCCACTTTGTGGGAGCGGAGGTTAGCAGAGGGCCGCACCTTTTAAAATTATGAAATAGTGGTAGTTTTATTCAATTTATTTATTGTGCTAATTTCATATCATCTATAGCCGCAAGCACATTTAATTTTAAACCAGTTTAATGAGACAAATGTATCCTGTCACACTTTTCTACGATTTTGATTGAGTGAGATTGCTTGTTGAGATTCTCATCACAGTCTGCAAGTTATACATTGGTGTATATGGGTATATATTGCCCTCAGCTCACATGGGTATATATTGCCGCCAGCTCACATGGGTATACATTGCCCCCAGGTCATAGGGGTATACATTTCCCAGGGCCCCAGCTCATATGGGTATACATTGCCCAGGGCCCCAGCTCATATGGATATATATTGCCCCAGCTCACATGGTTATATATTGCCCCCAACTCACATGGATATATATTACCCCACACTCACATGGGTATATATTGCCCAGGGCCCCAGCTCACATGGATATATTTGCTCCCAGCTCACATGGATATATTTGGCCCCAGCTCACATGGATATTATTGCCCCATGGCAGCTCACATGGGTATATTTGACTCCAGCTCTTACCTCCTCTGCTGTGGCACCAGGCTCTACGTCCGCCGAGGTTCTTCTACTTCCGAGGCGAACGGCTGCTGGCATGCAGCTTTGCTGCTCGCCGGGGATGGAATAACCTGACCATTCGCGTTCTCGCGGGATCGCGTGCTGGTCAGGTGGTTCCCATCCCAAGCGAGCGGCCAAGCTGTGCGTCAGCGACCGCTCGCCTCTGGAGTAGGGATGGGCTGACGGTTCAATGTGAACGTGAGTTCGCATCGAACATAGGCCGTTCGAAAGTTCGCGAACTTCGAACTTTTTGGGACGTTCGCCAAAATTGAGATTTTTTAATTTTTTTTTTTAAAAAAATGCTTAAAAAATCCTAAAAATAAAGAGACTCTTTACTGCAGGATATTATAAGCAATGGTTTATTAGATATTGAATTAAAATGGGAATATTTTAACATTGAAGCCTATGGGATAAAACATTCTTGTTGCTAAAACATCAGGCAGACGAGGTCCTCTAATCAGGCACTGTAGAGGGCAGCCCGCCGTGGCCTCCCAAGGACCCCTTGAGGAGCATGCGGCCGTAGGATGACAGAGCTGTGACTGTGCAGGCTGGTTGGCCGGGTGCATGTGGCAGAGAGGTGGCGCAGGGAGGGAGCCACGGCAGACCCCCCACAACCAGGATCCAGGGAGCCCCCACTGACCACCAGGCTAAAGTAAGGCAACACATTTAAAAAAAAAAAAATCTGAGGACATCTTTAAATGTTCCCTGGAACATAAAATAAAACCTTTTTTTTCTTTCTAATACTCACCTGATTCCTAGATCCACAAACAAGCGCAGCCTCCTTTCAAGGCAACTACGAGCGCTACTGCGAAAGACGCCGGGTTAAGTCGCTCACTATCTGTCTATCCTAATGACTGCGTGGACAACAATCCCTGCGCGCTTGCTTACATATCCGTCCTCACACACTTTCTCTCGCAACAGGCATGTACAGTGCAATAAAGTGGTCCCAGGATTGCAACGCAGTACCAATCTTCTCTTGAATGACTATGTTTCCCACAATCCCTGTGCCCACTTTCTTATTCTATTAGTTACGTTGCCACCAGTTCCCTTGAACACTACGTGTGTCACAGCAAAAGACGCAGGGCTCAGCAACCCACTATCTGTCTATCGTAGACCCAGATAATGACTACGCGGACAACAATCTGCCACTCGCTTACCCAACCATCCCCAGCGACCGCAACTCACAATTTCGTAGCTACTCGAGCTTAACACAACAAGCAATACTCCAGTCTCTTTAGTTAGCGATGCAAAATGCGCAGCCGGCTTCCCCGCTACACTAATAGCATATCTTCTCGTTAAAGCTTGCATCAGATTGTAGAGGTGCTGCCGGCAGTGTGCGGATTCATATGCTGCATTATTATACTGTAGAGGTGCTGCCCGGCAGTGTGCGGAATCATATGCTGCATTAATTATTTTTCTTACAAATTTGGTTACATAAACTGTTTGCATTTGGATTGTAATATTGTGACATCCAGGGCCCCGGGTTGCGATCAGGGGGGCCCCGGATGCATGGTGCCACCAGCTAGCCGAATGCCAGGAGCTCCGGCAGCACCCGGCGCAGCTGTGAGTGATCAGGGGGCAGGGCGTGGAGTGATGACGCGGAGCCGCCGGGACCTTTAAATCAGGAGCGCGCGCTTACACCTCGCCTTGCCGTGGCATTTCGTTCCCGCATCGCTAGCTTACCGAATCAGTTTGTGTACTTGTTACTTACCCTGCTTGTTCTGAGGCCCCGATCTGTTGCCGGTTTTGCCTGCCATTTGACTATTCTCTCTGTGTACTCCCTGCCTGTTCTGTTTGCCTCTTGTTGCTACTGGTGTGCGCCGATTCTCACCATAAAAAAAAGCGCAGTACAAGTGCCTAAACGTTGCTGACCCAGTTTTGTTATGACTACTCTCGATCTGTGCCCCTGTCTGGTATATCTGCTGCTTTTTACTGCTGGTGCGCTTCCATCCTGCCATATACTATAGCGCAGTACAAACATATATTGATCTCAGTCTGTGGTGTATATTGTTGGTGCTGTCTCCCTGGCCTGTGTGGCTGCTAGAAGTTAGGTTTAGTGGTCCCGAGTCCTGACCATCCTAAGGATCGGAGGGTTAGAGGTCTGTTACCAGGGATCCTACCAGGTCTGTCTTGGGGAATCGTTACAAATATGCGGTGAACGCCGCAGCAAATGTTAATGCTCATTTTTAAATGTTTCTATACATCCTACAAATCCGCCACTTCACGGGCAGGTTATGGGGACCTCCTAGGCATGATATTTGAAGGAATTTTTCGTTTTTATTCTTAACCTTTATGTCATAGAAAAATCACTGTTCCTTTAAAAACTTTTTTTTTAACTTTTTTCATTGTTTCCTGTCCCCCAGGGCACTACCCGGACCCCCATAAACCTTTTATGGCAAATATCTTGCAAATATGCCCTCTTGTGGGGCACTCTAAAATTCGAAAATTCGAGTCCCATTGACTTGCATTGAGTTTGAATCGTGTTCGCGTTCGAATTCGAACTTTTTCAAATGTTCGTGTTCGAAGGCGATCCGAACACGGGGGTGTTCGGCCCATCACTACTCGGGAGTAGAAGAACGCCGCTGTCTCTTGACGGGCCGCAAAAAACTGTGTAACGGGCCGCAGTTTGCCCGCCCGTGCCCTAAGTTATCATCTTATGTGATACGGAAAAAAAACACCAATTCTATGAATTTTCTACACATCATACTATCATTATGTGAAAGATACTTGACAGTAGCTGGTTTAGCTGCATGTGAAAAGGTTGCACACATGTGAACGCAGTATTCTCTACCAGATTGCTGGCCAACGTCCAAGTGGTTAATGTGCTTCCAGGAACTAAGTAATATGTGTGTTAGGCATCATCTTTTTAAAATTCAAACCAATTCATTGTCAATACTATACCTTATTCTGATAAATTTTAATTTCTTCATAGGTATGTGTCTGCCAAGCTAGTTGATGCAACTCATCCACTGTATATTGACATGTCTCCATGTGAGACTTTATGATATTCTGTGCTACTCGATCTGTGTGAAAGACATAAAGGAAAGTCAAAAGTGAACATGAAGGCAAATGCTACTGAGCAGAAGAAGTAGTAGATTAGGTCACTGTTCTCGGAAATCTTGAAGAAAAATAAAGTCGGTATTATAAACTTTACAGTAGCTGCACAGCAGAGTTTTATTAAATGGTTATTGTGTGCATTCAAAATGTCTAATGATTTGGGTATAACCAACATTTTTGCACTTTGGACGTTTCCAATGGCTTGGAGTTGGTATTTTTAACACTGGTATATGCCCTATACTCTACAATTTTTCATCAATTTCTCAGTTACATTTTATTTTCATTTTGAAACTGCCCCCTTGACACTCTCTTATCTTCAATTCTATTCTAGTGCTGGATGTACTGTGATAACACTCGGTAATACACTTCTCCCCACTTTCTCTTCTTTTTTTTTGGATTATGTAATTGTCTCCCCTGAGACTCTGTCTCACTGGTTGCTGTCTTGTTGAAAATCAATTTCTTTAAACTTATCTTGCTTCTCTTGAGAATATAAATCCTTCTTTGACAGTCTCCCTTTTAGTCAATGGTAGAAACTATCAATACAAAGCCACAGCCTCAATGGACTGGCATCATTATTTATCACTCTGTCCTCATCCAGTCATTCTTCATATCTTTCTCCTTACATTCTGAAAATATATTTAATCGTTTTGTACTTTTCTATATCAAGAAATCTGAAAAAATGTTAGTTTCCCTGTGTATTCATATGCTATATTAAACTTTAGGTTTATTTTCTTTGTTGGTACCTTCAAAAATCTCACACACTACTTTGCTCCTTACAGTTTACATGGCATGCTGCTACATCATATTTTTATGCAAAGTTCTAAGGCAAGGGGTCAGCATCCTTGGTCTCCAGATGTTTTGGAACTACATTTCCAATGAGGTTCAGATGATCTAATAAGTACCTGAGCATCATGGGAGATGTCTTTTGAAAACAATTGGACTCCTGTTCTAAGGGAAAATTAATAAATAGACTTTTTACAGTTCTAGAGTTACAGTTGCAGGTATTCATAAACAGGCAGCAAGTTCCGTAGATCTTAACAATGGGTGAGGCAGAATAACAAATATACATACAAGTTAAACACATAAAACATTAGGAGAGAGGACCCTGCTCGAGAGCTTACAATCTAAGAGGCGAGCGATGACACACTAGGTGAGGGTAAGTGGCAGAGTATGTGAAGTAGTGGGGTGCAAGTAGGGGCAAGAAATGGACAATGGGATTACGGAGCAAGCCGATAGGCTTCTCTAAAGTAATTTGTTTTCAGAGACTTCTTAAAGACCAGGAGAGATGAGGAGAGTCTAATGTTGCAGGAGAGGGAGCTCCACAAGAAGGAGGCAGTTCGATTGAAGTCCAGAAGGCGAAGGTTGGGGTGCTGGTACGGGGAGAAGATAACATCAGATAATTGTCAGAGCGAAGTGGTCGGTGCAGGATGTACCTGATAATAAGGGAGGAGATGTAGGCAGTTGCGTGGTTATGGAGAGCTTTATATGTGAGCACCAGTAATTTGAAATGAATTCCATAGGAGACAGGAAGCCAGTGTAGAGATTGACAAAGGCGCGAGGTGTGAGAGGTGCGGGAGGTGAGGTGGATGAGCCTGGCTCAGGCATTCATTACAGACTGCAGGGAGAGAGATTTTTTAAGGCCAGAAAGAGGTTAGGTAATAAGGGCTTGGATGAGCATTTTAGCAGAGTCTTGATTAACCCCTTCACTGCTGAGGCATTTCACCGCTGTGTGCTGAGCTGATTTTTACCGCTTTCGCTCATCATGTTTAAACGCGATTTGAAGCCACATTTTAATAAATGACCCAGACATATTATATATCGTTCTTTCCGGCAGACTCCGCAGATTCATAATATATCATTTTTATATGTATACGTCATGTCCTGTCTGTATATTATAACAAAAAATACAATAAAAATTGAATTTTTAATCATCTGCAGTGTGTAAAATGTTTTTTTTCACATTTTATCACATGAGCGTTTGCGGTTATGTTTTCTATGGGGTGCGCTTGTACAAAAATTTGAAATGGGGACTTGTTACATTTTGTGGGGGGAATTACGTGATTTTTAGCAAACGCACCCCATAGAAATCATTAGTGCAGCATCATTGTTCACATTATAATTGAAATGTGAACAATATTGCTGCATTAATAAAAACAACACACAAAAAAACATGTTTTTTTAAATTTGTTTTTATATTTATTTATTATTTATATTATAATTTGTTTTATTATTTTCTTTACTTTGTACCTAGTCATGTTGGATATAATTCGAAAGGCTATACTCAGGCCTTTCAAATGACACCCTCCATGACCCCCTAGCTGCCACGGTTCTGGAGATATCGGGGTTCATAAGAACTCCCTATCTCCACCAGGGGATTTCCTTGGGAAATCCCCTGGCAGCTAGGGGTTCCCCGGCTATCCGACATCATCATGCAATGCATGATGACATCAGGCAGCGAGGGGAGACCCGGGGGTGGAGCCGCCATCCAAGATGGCGGCACCCACTGGAGCTAGGCTGCACTTCAGCGCCGCAAGGCGCTGAAGTGCAACCCGGCGCTTGAGGGGTTAAAGCCAGGCACCGCTTAAAAGGGGAGACTCTCCCCTTTTAAGCGGTGCCTGGCTTTTGGCGCTGCTCCTTTCTGATCGGGAGGGAGAGGGATCCGAACAGATCCACCCCTCCCTTCCAGGCTATCTCCCGCATTGCCGGGGGGTCGCCTGGAAATCAATGAGGACGTGCCCCACACTTCTTCAGCAGTGAAAGGGTTAAGATAGGAGCGGATGTGAGCAATGCTTTTTAGGTGGAAGTCACAGGATTTGGTTAGTGACTGAATGTGAGGAGTGAAGGCGAGATCAGTTTCTAAGAGGACATTGTGACAATGAGCCTGAGAGGTAGAAGTATTGGTGGCACCATTCACCTGAAGGGAAATGGGTGCAGGAATATTGGCTTTGGAGGGAGGAAAAAGATATTCCTATACATTTATCTTGGATTTCAATCTAGGAAATGAATTATACAATCATTGAGGCACCCAATGAAAGATTTGTTGTGCCTGATTTCTAATTATTTCTTTAACATCTTGTTATTAATTTTCTGGAGTTTTTTTCTGTTGTTCATGATGGAAAACAAGTTGACAGATGGATGTAATTTGCTAATCTTGTTTTATTCCAATGTTTACCCTGTATTTGGGTGCTGGCTAGCTCAGGGATTACAATAAATCTATTTTGGAATCCAACAAATATTTTTGCCAATTAGGATTACAAAACAAACATAAATTTATTGTGGTCTGGTGGAGCTCCTCACCATGACATTCCTTAAATTTGTTGATCCTGTAGCTTTACATTAAGGTTGCTACTACCAACAACTAGTACTATGGGAAATATCAATTACTAGTGTATACCTATCTGTGGTCTTAGACTAAAAAAATAAGTCTTGACTATGAACTGGAGTCATGATTTGTATATCCCTATGTATTCTTATTTGCCCCAGTTTTATAAAAAGTAAACATTCTTGTATTATTTTAGTGAATAGATCTGATAATCATCCCATAAATAAATACGACAGACATGAATTTGCATTATATGACAACCACGTTATGTATGCAGAGAGAGTTGACACTTCAGGTTAAAGAGGGGGCTGTAGAGTGTAAGAAAAAGGTCATTTACAGGACATGTCATCTGAAACTAACCATTCTTAACATTCGGAACCTCAAATAAGGATCTTTTATTACATGGTAGTTTTATTGATAGAAGCCCACTATCTATCTCTGAGTTTCACATTGTAATTAACCTCTTGTATAGTATATGCCTATTTTTTTTTCTCTGCCTTTTTTCAGGTAGCCCTTTGAACCATAATGACAAGTTTCTGTTTGTAGATATGCAAGATACATACAATGCCAGATGACAGTATTTAGTATATTTCATTTGTATTGTTTGAATTTAACTAATATATTTCTTTAATTCTAAACACCTTTCAGATTTTGAAGGAAATCAATTGCTTTTTAAAATGTATTTCTTCCGTTGTAATTCTTTCCAATGAAAAACCCTCATAAATGTGTTTGACGGATGTTATATAAATGTATGAGGGTCAAATGTCTGTTTAAAACATACAACATTCTGTTGCATTAAGGCTGGGTTCACACCCGGGCGTAGCGCTGCGTCGCGCAATGCGCCTGTTTTTTTTACGCGCGTTCGTTGCAGCGTGTTCGCGGCTATGATATGGCCGCGAACGCACTGCTGTATGCCCGAAAAGAAACTCCCGAACTTCTTTTTGCGTTGGCCGTTTTAACGCGCGTTCCTGCGCGCTGTAAAACGCTTAGGTCTGAATGGGTCCCATAGCAAAGCATGGGATTTCCCGTTCCTGTGTTTTAAAGCGCGCACGAACGCGCGTTAAAACGGCTAGGTGTGAACCCAGCCTAAAAGAATTGTACGAAATAGGTGTGAAAATATTTACCATAGCCCCTCTGAAGTGCGAATAATTTCTTAATATATTTTACAAAGAAAGACAGGGATTTGGTTATTTAATCATTAAGTAAATATATCTGGGATGTGGCACTTAGACACAATACTACCATATTACGTTTGCCAATATACAGCCCAATACCAACAAAATCATAACACTGGGAAGAAACAGTTCCCAGTGTCCTTCCGCAGCTCCAGCACGGTTTTTGGCATGACCCCTAATATGTAAGCTCCCTCTTGGTCATGTTGTCCCCATGGAGTCCTATGAACTCCAGGGTGCCGATACTAACAATATCAATTTACTTGGAGACGTTAAAGTAAACCAATAATGGATAATGTCTCATACTTAATTTATCCATTAGAGTGCCACTGTTAATGGCTTAGCTGGGATAGGGCCCACAAATTTGGAGAGGACTGTTACAGAGAAGGAAAACATGGAAGAGTAAAAAGAAATACACACATACAGGGTTATTCAAAGAGAATCGAAAAGTCACCGCACGTTCGGTGACTTTTCGTTCTCTTCAATTCGGGGCGATTCGGCAATCCCATTCTGACGACCCTGCGGTGTATTCAGCAAGCACCACAGGGCCGTCGAAAGTGCAGGGAAAAGCTGCCGCAAACCCGACGAAAACTCACCGCAAAAACCCGGTGAATGCACGCCGAAACCCGCAAAAACATCTGGATTAACCCGCCGAAAACGCCGGAAAAACTCGAGCAGGAGCCGATCACACACAGCGCAGCCACCGGAAAAAGCCGACGCTGCAGACGAATGCAGTGAATAAATTAAAAAGACAGTTTGCTTGAATGTTTGAAAAGTGAAAGGCTGTTTGCAAAGAAACTACTGAGTGAAAATGTCTGAAATTTACATATAAGATCCAATGAATGATATTAAAAAGGGCTGTTACAGAAAAAATAAGTAAAGTTAAAATAAAAAAAATCCCGAAAAATGCTTAAAATATCCTAAAAATCTATAAATAAAGAGACTCTTTACTGCAGAATATTATAATGAACGGTTTATTAGATATTGAATTAAAACGGGAATATTTTTAACATTGAAGCCTATGGGATTCGCCTGAATAAACCTGCCGAATTAAACCACCGAATGGCAGGGCATTTCGGGAACCTTTCACTGCTGGCTTTTGTTCTCTGAATAGATTGCTTCTCTATGGAGATTTCACTGCCCTCGAACAGGCACCGAACAGGCACCGTATGTGCAGGGAATTCGCCAGGATTTGGCGAATTGCCTGTTCTCTGAATAACCGAATGGCCAGGAAAGGTAAACGTACGCTGAATTTCAGCATTCTGTTACCTTTCTCCAGCAATTCGGATCTCTTTGAATAACCCTGTTAGAAGTTAATGTGTTACGTATTGAAAACCAAAATATATATACTGTATATATCATATTAAAGTGATAGCACCAAAACAAATTCATTCTCTAACATGAGAAATTATAAATTTTACTAAGGAATAAAAGTCTCAAAATATTTGACTGTATTACTTCCACAAAGGCTTGATTTATATGGAGGACATTCATCAAGATTTTTGATGGCAGCCTCGAGGACATTCAGCAAGGTAACAGCTGCTCAAGTTTATTGATTAAGGAAAAGAAAGAGAATAGACCATGCTTTGGATTGCACTAGGAGAGTTGTTGTTTAAAGGTTTTATAACTGGTGAATCCCCTAGAGCTACCTTGAAACATGTGAAGGATCAAGATCTGATTCTGCAAACTTGGCAGACGCTATGTCTGCAAGACACTAGATAAAACATTATAAATAGTGAATCCCAATGTCTCTGCCAAAAGTGTTACACGGAAACTGACAAATGGCATCATAAATAGATTTCCAATGGTCAGTCCAAACAAAACTGATCATTTAATATCCATATTATTAAATTACGTTTTCATGTCACTATTATTATTCTTTATTTATAAAGAGCCAGCATATTCCGCAGTGCTGTACAATAGGCACAGTATACACATGGTTACAATACAATACAATGAACAACATTTGACAAACAGTACAGGAGGAGATGAGGCCCTATTCCCGTAGGAACTCACAATCTAGGAGGGTTGGGGTTGAAAACAGGAGGAGAGGACTGCAAGGTGAGAGTGATTGATGGTTGCGTCAGTGAGTTGGGTGGTCACTAGAAATATATGTCTTACAATTATCATAATGATTCCCTAAGACCCAGCCTATCTTTATATTCATATCAATGGATGGTTAAGTGAGGCATGTCAATGGTTGATTGGGGACAAAAATTTCTGATAAGTTACCAAATATAATTTTCAGGACTTGACCCCAGCTCCGTCATTTGAAATTATATAGATCACATTATCTATATCTATATAACAGTATTACATAGTTGGTGCTAACTTAACCAGAGCTGTTGTAAACTTAAAACCTCCATAGGCTATAATGGCTCTGAGAAGTTTACAACAGCTCTGGTTAAGTTAGCACCAACATTGTAATATGGCCCATAATCTATATATTACTGAGAAAATATGGGAAAAAAATATCCAAATTTAGATACTTAAAAAATACATGGAGAAAGTAAGATGGAAAGTTAGCCAAACCAACTTTAGTTTATGACATTGTCATCAAATTTTCCATTGTTCCTACACATCAACGTAGTAAACTAGAAGTAGACGCAAGGAGATATAACATGTTTACCTAAAACTGACATTAGCAACAATAGACTTTACATTTATTGTAAGTTTATGATTTGTAGAATAAAAACATTTAGTGCCACGATAGTGTTAATACACTGGGAGTATGATTTAGGTGCTATAATAAGCATTACAATTTAAAAAAATATTACAACAAAGACCCTAGGGTACTCATTCAATATCAATAACTTCATAAAATATAACATTATACATGAAACATCATGTAATTCTATATATCTACCTCACCAACAACCTGAACATGCATTTTTAAGGTCTGCTGAAATAAGTTAACCCCACAGTGACACCATCCAATTTAGCTTTTCTGGTGTTTAGGGACACAAGCAATTGTGTCAACTGTGCGGTGTGTTGAACCGTAATTTGCAACTTTCTCATTTATTGCATCCACACATATTATACACGGGTTTAAAAGATAGTGAGGGCTTTACTTTGATGTGACATATACATACAGTATATCTATTTACATTATTATAAAAAAATAGACAAAAAAGGAAGACGAAATGCAATGGAAACCATACAGGTCTGATAATAGTACTATGTACTTAAATAGTGCTATTAAATAAATGGATTTTTTTAATGCTCTTAACTAGAACAATAACACAATGTATCAGTCTAACCTCTCTCTCTTTCGCAGCCTACTCGGAGGGAGAGAGAGGCATTTTCAGACTGTTATATGGTACAGAGATCACTGTGATTGGCTGTCAAAGAGATCAAATGTGCTGGGACATTAAGATTTGCTGTTGCTGATGTGCTGAGAACACTGAGGCACCCAGCAACAGCATTAACCGCTCCCTGCTGATCTGGCTGTGCCACATGAAAGAATTATTTCGTCATGGCTCCTCAACTGTCAGACATCCATGATGGAGTATTTTCATTATGTGGTGGGACGGGGTTAATACAACATACCAAGTGTAGCACATAAGTTGCCACATAAGCGTGCTTGGTTTTGACAGGTCCTGTGCAAACAACCTAATGTTGGACTGCTACTATGTATGTATGTATATATGTACAGGTAATAAACGCTTGTAAAACAACAACTTTGCCTTCCACATTGATTTACGTTTTACATTATATTCAGTATTATGGAGTTACATACCTATTTCAGTAATGCTTATTCCAGGTGCGAGTTGTCCATTGTTGAAAGAACTGTACATAAATATGTTTGGTATGGACGTTAGGTCATAAATAGGTTCTTGCTTTATCGGTTTCATTCCAGTTATGTCTATACCAGACTGATCCGGGGAGGGCTGTGCAGAATCCACACTATAATAACCCTCCGATTTAGGCAGGTCAATGACATGTCCATTTGAATAAGTGCCTCCTGTTTCATTGTTGAGATTGCTTAAACCGTTGCTGATGTTACTGCTATATACTCTTGCTAAAGCCTCGGCCTCCCCGCTTTGCTGTTGTCTTTGTTCTTGAAGTCTTTGCTGGTGTTTTTGAACCTCGGCATACAGACTGTCTCTCTGCTTTTTTGACATTCTCCCAAATTTCACAGCTGGTAGAAAAACCAAGAGCAGACATTTAACAAATAACAAGGTAGACAGCTTCATTAAAATATATCACTGTACTATTTGCGACATAAACAGTGATGATTTCTTTTTGTTGCAGGTAATCTGTATTCTAATTCTGATTTCCTACATAACATTATGTAAAACAAAAATGTCAAAAGACAAATTAGATATTTGTGTAATATATTTTTGTAATAAGGGAATATTACTTAATTTTTTTTTATAAAACCGGGAGGAAAAGCAAATATATAAAACTGATATTCTCACCTAAACCAGTGGCCATTACGGGGCAGGCTGCTGGACTTAGCACCTGCCCCGTAATCTACTGGGAAGACGGCGGCACTAGGGGGAGGTTAGTAAACGCTATTTTTTCCCCTTAGCATCCCTGTTTCAGCGAGGCCCAAGTGATGCGGCCCCTAGCGAGTACCTGAGCATCATGGGAGATGTCATCTCAAAACATCTGTTGGGCCAAAGTTGCTAACCGTTGGTAAACTAAATTCCTTAGCATTGCTCCAGAATATGCTCACAAGGAGTATACACTATCTTGGGGCACCAGTAATATCTTTTTGAAGAACGAGTATACTGTAGAAGATGATAATGGTAGAAAATTGGTTAAGTAAATTCATAGAAAATTTAATATAGTTATTAGTGTAAACAGAGATTTAGGGCAGTATTACATTACTAAAACAGGGACGCTAAGGACACTAGACTCTAGCGCATTAAAGGAAAAATAAATAAATCTCTGGTTACACTAATACCCATATCCAGTTTTCCATGACTTTACTTAAACGCTTCACTACCATTATCATCAAGTACAGTATACGTGTTCTTCAAAAATGATTTGCTGGTGCCCCAAGATAGTTTATACTCCTTAGAGGTGTGCATTTGTTTAGTAAAAATTCATTTGAAAATTTGTTAATTCGTATTTCAGAATTACTTCCGAAATAACGAATTAGTTTCATCCGAATTGAAACAAAAATTAAACAAAGCTGTATATAACAAAATCGTTTCGTTATACTGTTTGACATTAGAACCATTGATTGAATGATTGATTTTTTTAGTGATCCGAAGCGATTTTGAAACAAATTCAAATTGATTTCGAATCGAATTTGAATCGATCCCAAATTTCAAAAATGAATACGTTTCGTTTTACTGGTTCACAAAGCACCCCATCGTCATTTGGCTGTATCTGTTGTATTCAGCACCACAGGCCAATGGACAGCTCAATAGTTAACCCTATCTTGCCTTTTAACCCTCATGTTTAGCCCTAATCTAACAGTAATTGAGCAGGATTTGATTTATTGTTTTTTTTTTTAGTGATTCGAATAGATTTCGAATCAATACAAAATTACGAAACTAAACTAATCAGTATTCAAATTAATTCTGTTTCAAACAAAATTATTTTCAAACGAAGTGAAACAAAACCCATTTTTCAGCTGTGCACACCTCTAATACTCCTTGTGGCCATATTCTGGAGCAATGCAAAGGAATTTAGTCTACTGCAAAATAAATTAGTTTGCAAATGGGCTCCAGAGCATGCCTCTTACATTTCAATATTCCAGACATAACGGATACCAGACATAACGGCCATTGTGCTTTGAGATTTGATTTTCCTGCATGGATCCATGGAGCTCAAGATATGCTGTAACTGCAGCAGCACTTGGGAGCCAGCTGTCAAAAAGGGCTTACCTACAGTGAACATATACAGGAGGACGCCTCTGTGTATATTTACTGTGTGGGAAAAGTCATTTTTCATAAAATCACTGGGTTCTGCCAGTGGTTTTATGGGAAATCACTTTGTAGTAAAGAGGTTAAGAATTAAATGTAGTATTAACACCATGATTGAGAGCATTGGTAAGAGATAGGTACTGCTGGAAATACAGATACTCCTGTACCAATGCATCATAAATGTAATTGAGGTTTTTTTTTTATTACTTTTCCATATTAATTGCCCTAGTTGGAAATACAAAGAATAAACCTAATTTCAATCAACAGCATTTTAAAATTAAAATCTCTAGCAGGTCTATTCACTAAAGGTGAAACCCAGCAGATCTTACATGGAGACCAGAACTGCAGTAACGCCTTTATTTCCAACAGATGGCAACATCTAGCTGCCAAATAGGTTATTACAAAAAGGAATATATTGGTTTTATTTCCAAATATTTCTTACTATATAATTAAGTATAACTGATTTTCAGAAAAAAAATCGGGTTCGTGACATAAGTTTTTGGGAAAATCCCTTGGTAGTAAGGGGGTAAACAACATCTTGTTAATTATAATGGATTGCCGTGTGTAATTGACAAATCAGGCTTATTCAGAGAAAGGCAAAACTCTGGATAGCTTTTGGAGAAGTGAAAATTCTAGGTCAAAATAGCCAAACCAGAAAAATTCCCCAATTTATCTCACTTTCCCAATCGGCTATTTGGTCTAGATTGTTCTCTTCTCCTGCCAATTCTCCTGAGTTTCACCTTTAGTGAATAGACCTGTAAGTGGTTTCCATGGGGCCTGACATTATCTTAGACTGTAAGCTCCTATGAGCAGGGCCCTCTACACCTCTTGTTTCCATCCTATGTCCGTTTATATGTATCGTATTCCCCTTTGGTTAATGTAAAGCGCTGCGGAAACTGTTGGCGCTATATAAATTATTATAATAACAATAATAAAAATAATAATGTGTTTAAAAGAATTACATGATATTTGTGCAGCTTATTAAGGACCAATGCTTCCATTAAAGTTATAGACCGTGCCAGATACTTTTCACATATCAAATTATGTAACAGAGAGAGCTAAGTGTATGTGTATACTGATCATCCCCTCTCTGTGCTTTATTGTTATTTTCAATGACGTCTGTACAGCTATGGCTTAATTTTAACTAGGATTACTGTCACATTAAATAGATTAATGGGACCATGTAAAACTGTTCCTGAGACATTTTTGGCTCAGTTCTCTCAAACTTTCAGAGCAAGAATAGATATAGACTTGGCTTTATTGAAAATATTGCATCTTTTGCTCTTATATGTCACATCCCACAGACGGAACCGAACACATCCAATACACTGCAGGTTACATATAAAGAACTTGCTATACAGAATCTGTGGGATTCCTGCTAAATGGCCTGCGGATTTATGTTCCTTCTGGTTTCTTAGGAATTCATTAGGATTATAATTATCCATGAAAAATAAATCACGCTCTTCACAAAACAGGCATCTCTCTTATAATTCAGATGGATTAGAAGAGAGAATCAAAGGAAATGGGACTAAACTGGCAGAGCACAAAATAAGAATCGAGATTTTGTTGGGAAATTAACTCCTACATATGAAAGGAGATGATAAGAGAAGGCCTGTGTCATTAATATTGTTCAAGCCTGAGATTTTATACTGTCTCTAAAACACCCATTTAACTTATATTATGTACCCCACTGTTTTTCTGTTTGTACAAATTGCTACGAAGGCTTCAGCCATGAAACGCCCAGAGACAATTTTGTCTACAGTGAAGAGACTAATTGTTCTGCTAATTCTTTGGCCTGAACAAGGGATGTCTCAACGCAACAAAGAGGAAAAGACAGTTCAGCACTCCGAAGAGTCTGTTAAACTCATCCATTGTTAGGCTGCCAAATGTTAGCTGTTATCTGATGCAATCAATAGAACAGACATCACAATAGTCACAGAACTTTGTAGAGTGTCTCTTCTTCGGGGTCTTACTTAAAGGTCTATTGAAATTTTTTTAGAAAAAGAATACTCATTAGAATATATTCTTTTTAGATTACCAAATCACTTTGACTAATGTCATGTGTTAAAATTAATTCTGTTTGCAAGAAGAAATAGGAAGCATGGATATACAAAACTTTATTTGACTTAAACTACCATGTTAACCAAAATGTCTTTACATAGTTGAGCCAGTTCTGACGGGTAAGGTGCAGCAATCACAGCTGGGTTGTAAGCTTAGAGTAAAAACAAGAGTGTATCTATAAAATACAAAAATATTGCAAGCATAGCATAATACAGCTTCACATATTATTTGTATTTCTGAGGAAGTTGGCAAGTCCAACGAAATGCATTGTTATATAATAAATAGATGGCAAAAAAAATTGTTTAGTTTGGATCGTTTCATTTTTTTAGTTTCAGATCATTACGTTTCGTTTTTTTTTTCGTATTTGTATTTTGGACCGATTCGTTAATTCAGACGGCCGGTATTTTGTTTTTTGGGTCCATTCATTTTATTACTAATTCGTATTTCAGACCGATTCGTTAGTTCGGGCAGCTGGTATTTTGTTTTTCAGGTCCATTAGTTTTTTGTTTTTATTGTTAATTCGTATTTTGGGTTGATTGATATATCATTTTTATTACTAGTGATCAGAATGTGAAACAGATTGATTAATTACTTAGATTAGGGTAAAAAAAAGATACGTAATCCCCCTGTCCTTGCTGCTGAAATATATTTCAGTAACAAGGACAGCAGCCAGCCAATACTACAATAAAATGAAATTAACCGCCAGTACAAAAATAAAATACCAGTTGCAGCCGGTATTATATTAAAATGAAAATACCCTCCGTACTAAAATAAATTACAGACGGTACTACAATAAAAATACTAGACAAATAGACATGTGCGTTTAGTTTTGTTCCAAATTGTTCGGTGCAGTACGGCGACAGTGAAATTCCCCATAGAGAAGTAATGGTTAATCTATTCAGAGAACGCCGAGCGAACAGCACCGATGCAATGATGATCATATAGTTCTCTGCTCTCGCTCTCTCTCTAAATATATATATATATATATATATATTTTTTTTTGAGAAAGGATTTTTACCAGGAAGGATACATTGAGATTTCTCTCGTTTTCAAGTATGTCCTGGGTGGCGAGTATGTACCGTTAGGTGTCTTCCCAAGGACACTTACTGGAGAGGTGCTCTTGACGGGATTGAACCCATGTCTCCACAGGCTCTCTACACGCAGAGCAGTGATCTTACCTCTACTCCATCCATTTTAATTTTACATACAGATATATATTTTCAGCAAGAAACACAAAACATCAACTCAACCTCTAATATATCATACAACTTTTTATATTTCACACTGTTTACCTTTTGAATGGTGCCTATTGAAATCTAAATTAAACAGGTCATTTCTCCTTTGATGTTACCATTAAAAAAACAAGCTTTCGAGAGTTGATGTCTCTTTTTCAGGTCTCAAAGCTATACTGAAAAAAACTATAGAATTTAACCTAGAGAAGAGGGTTGAAAAGGGTCTAGAAATGATTAGAAGAGGTGAGCAGAGAGTTTGGGCAGGATGAAGAGTCCACCGAAAGATGGGTCTGAAAGAGCAGAGTGAATAGTGGTAGAGAATCACCATAACAAGAAAACAAAGAGGAGAGATCATAGACCCATAAAACAACACAGATAACCATGTAGATATACATCAGAGGAATATTCCTAAAGAAGAAAAAGTATCTGAAAAAACCTACATTAATAAGATATGCTAAATGCTATATAAAGTTATGGAAGCGAGACAGGAAACCAGAATCTACGTTGAGTCCCTCTTTTATGCTGTAAAAAACTATATATTAGGTGTATGCATATGTTTTTGGACCAACACAGATTTGTCATATTTGCACCGTTGCACGGTAAAACACTTGATACAGTGTTTCATTATATTCAGCTTGATACAGATCCCTTACACTGGTTGCACATTTAAAGTATTTAGGGAATTTTGGGAAGGATGACTAGGAGATCTCAAAATTGACTTACCATCTCTGGACATTCCTAGCGCAAGACACTTTTGCAATCTACAGTGTTGGCATCGATTTCTGTTAGTCCTGTCGATTAAACAGTTTCTCTGCCGTGGGCATGAGTAAGAGGCATTATTTTGCTGACTTCTTCTGAAGAATCCCTGAAGGTGAATGCAAAGTTAATAAGAGATCATAAGTATCATGTGTAGGAAAAAAAGCATACTCATTTTTTTTTAAAACAAAAGACTTACGATATAACAATACAGGAATGTTTTTATTTATATTTATTGCTTTTTTCATTATACTATTAATTATACAGACATGGTGTTTATGTGAGTGACTGATTTTCTGCAAATGATCTTTAATCTGTAATGAAATTGCTGTGATAATGACATGCACACACTTATGTCATGATTAATGGTGGTGAATGATGCTTATGAGCTAGCCAGGGATGATCCTTGGCCCCCTTCAGATGTTTTGTAACTGCATCTCTCATAAGGCTCAGCCAATCCAATACGTGGCTTAGCATCATGGGAGATGTAGTTACAAAACACCTGAAGGGCCAAGGTTGCTTACCTGTGAGTCAGATTGGAAAGCTAATCATATAGATGCGACCCACGTACATCCCCTAGAGGGCACCTGACTCCAAAATGGCTCTATGTGTACCAGATATACTGGACCGTAGTATATATGCTCTGACCAAGCTAACCTATGATTTAGTTGCTGCTAAAAGCAAAGGTCACGTCTCCCTCCTTATTCTTCTTGACCTTTCGGCTGCATTAGACACTATTGACCACCCTCTCCTGCTCCTCACACTGTGTCAACTTGGCCTCAGTGACACTGCTCTCTCCTGGTTCTCTTCCTATCTCTCTCTTCACTCCTTCAGTGTCTCTTTCGCTGGTGCCTCTTCAGTCCCGGTTCCTCTATCAGCTGGGGTACCTCAACGCTCTGTTCTAGGTCCCATACTCTTCTCAATCTATACGGCCTCTCTGGATAACCTCATCTCTTTCTTTGGATTCTAATATCATCTCTATGCTGATGACATCCAAATTTACCTTTCCTCTCCCAATCTCTCTCCTCCTGTGCTTGACCGTGTTACAGCCTACCTGTCGGCTGTCTCTGATTGGATGACTTCCCATTTCCTAAAGATGAACCTCTCTAAAATTGAACTTAAAATCTTCCCTCCCTGCAAAGCCAATATTTTTGCACCCATTTCCCTTCCGTTGAATGGTGCCACCATTACTTCTACCTCACAGACTCATTACCCCGGTGTCCTCTTAGACTCCGAGCTCTCCTTCACTCTTCACATTCAGTCACTATCCAAATGCTGCTACTTCCACTTAAAAAACATTGCACCAACTTTCTTAATGAAGACTCTGCTACAATGCTCATCCAAGCTCTTATCTCCAGCCTTAATTATGTAACCTCCTTCTCGCTGGCGTTAAGAAATCCCAGACTCTCCCTCTGCAGTCCGTAATGAACACCTGTGCCAGGTCCATCCACCTCACTTCACACACCTCTCACACCTCGCCTGTCTGTCAATCTCAAGGCTCCCTGTCTCCTGTAGAATCCACTTCAAAATATTGGTGCTCGGGGACATAGCTTTCCATAACCACGCCCCTGACTACATCTCCTCTCTTATCAGCAGGTATATCCTATCCCGTCCACTTCGCTCTACCAATGATCTGATGTTATCATCTCCCCTTACCGCACCCCCAACTCTCGCCTTCAGGACTTCCCCCGAACTGTCTCCTTCTTGTGGAACTCCCTCCTCCACGACATTAGACTCTCCTCCTCTCTCCAGTCCTTCAAGAAAGCTCTGAAAACACATTACTTCAGAGAATCCTATCAGCTCACTCCATAATCCCCCAGTACATTTCCTGCCTCTACATGCACCCCACTACTTCATATACTCAGCTATTACCCTCCCCTAGTGTGTCACCCCTCTCCTCTTAGATTGTAAGCTCTACAGCAGGGTCCTCCCTCCTACTGTTCTGTGTGTTTAACTTGTATCCACATTTGTTATACTGTCTCTCCCATTGTACAGTGCTACGAAACTTGTTAGCACTTTATAAAGACCTGTAACTTAACTATACTCTATCTGCAACAATATTGAATATAGTCATTAAGGTGGAGCAATGCAAAGAAATTTTGGTTATCGCAAATGTAATTGGTCTGCATTTGGGCTCCATATCACACCCCTAAAGTTTTAGCATTGTTGGCATGATAACCAAGGTACTAACTCTTTTCAAAATCAGCAGTAAAAGTGTCAAAATGACATCTCCCCAACTGATCTTACATGGAGACCAGAACTGCAGTAATGCCTTTATTTCCAACAGATGGCAACATCTATCTGCCAAATAGGTTATTACAATAAGGAATATATTTGGTATATTCCCAAATACTTCTTACTATATAATTAAATAAAACAGATTTAAAAAAAAAAAAATCAGGTTCGTGCCAAAGGTTTTTGGGAAAATCCCTTGGTCTTGAGGGGGTTAACAACATCTCGTTAATTATAATGGATCACTGTGTGTAATTGACAAATGTCTCTTCTGCATGATGAAAGTAATAGGTCCTGAAAGACCTCTATTGTCCAATAAACTCTTCCTATTTTAAATGCCTTTACATTATGTTTACCAAACTCTTGATGAAGAATACTGTATAACATTTGCATTTTAAAGAAGACAGTTAATTATATGTCAAACTTTAAAGAGCACTCATGATGATCACTAGGCAACACAGCTCTACCTTCACAGCTAACCCTTCCCCTTCTTCTAATGACCCTCAGCTCTCTTGGTCTCTGTGATACCACCTTCTATAGGTTCAGCTCTAACCTCTCCATAGATACTTCTCAGTATTTCTTAAGACAACTCCTCTCAATGCCTCTGTCAGTCAACATACCTCAATGCTCTGTCTTGGATCCTCTGCTCTTTTCCACCTATACCTCCTGAATGGGTAAACTCATCACAGCTATGGATTCAAAATATCACCTATACGCAGGTGACCCCCAAATTCACCTCTCCACTCCTGATCTCTGCCCCTCCTTTCTCGCTCAGGTCAGTGACTGTCTGCAATATCTTCCTGTATGACCTCTCACTACCCGAAGCTCAATATGTTTGAGAACAAACTTCTTTTAACCACTTCACTGTGGAGGACGCACTCAGCGCGTCCACCCGCAGTATCGTTCCTTGCGGAGGACACGCTGAGCGCGTCCTCCCTTTGGGGCCAGCGTTCGGCCGGGTTCCGGCTGATCGCTGGCCCCCCAGTGCGGGCTGACATCCTTGATGTCAGCCCAGCACCCGGAACCGCCGCCGGAGTAATTAGGTGTCATCGCGGGGGCGCGATGACACCTAATTCAGGTGCCCGCATGTGCGGAGGAGGCGCCTGAAAGGGAGGGGGGAGGTCCTTCGGACCTCTCTCCCTCCGATCGGCGGCGTGCAGGGGGTTAACCCAGGCACCGTTTGGAAGGGCACAGCCTGCCCTTCCAAATGGTACCTGGCATTAACCCCATGGGGGCCGGATCACGAATCGGCGCCGAAAAGCGCCGGTTCGTGATCCTTTCCCGGAGCTGGCCGACATCTTAGATGTCGGCCAAGCTTCCTGGAATGCCCCCTGAGGCCTGGCGTCATTGTGCATAGCATGATGACGCCAGTCCTGGAGTTAACCCCTAACTGCCACCAATGGTGGAGATAGGGGGTTCCAATGAACCCCCTATCTCCCGATGGCAGTTAGGGGTTAATGTTTGGTATTGTTGGATCGGCCAGAGCATGGCCATTCCAACAATACCAAACATGAGTATGAAAAAAGTTTTAAAAAATAAATAAAAATAAAATAAAAAAAAATTATAAAAAAAAATAAACAAGTTTTTTTTTATTTTTTTGGTTCGTTAATGCATCAATATTGTTCCCATTTCAATTATAATGTGAACAATAATGCTGCACTAACGATTTTTGTATGCGGTGCGTTTGTTAAAAATCGCGTAATTTTCCCCAAAAAAAAATGTAACGAGACCCCATCCTTAATTTTTTTTTTTTTTTTTAAATTCACATTTTTTTATTTTGAAATATGTCATCATACAAATAAACGTAAAGTTAGGGCCTCGCAGGGCCGCACATAGTCATCTGTAATAACTCAGCATAAAGAAAAACAATATATGGACATCTATAAAGTCATCGAAGAGTAACAATAGGACAACAAAAAACATCCCCAGATGGGGGGGGGGTCTCATCTATAGAGAAGCAACAAAACTTCTGATAAGTCACATAGAGAAATATTAGAGTCAGGTAGCAAAAACTAAGCATCAGAAAATAATATTCAAAGAGTCCTCAACCAACAACGCAAAGAGTGTGGGGGTAAAAGGGAAAAAATAAGGGGGGGGGGAACAATAGGGGAAAAACACATGCATGAATCAAAAAGAGTCCTCAAGGCGTATACTAGAGGTGAGAGGGTCATAAAAATATTTTAAAAAAAATAATAATATTGTCAGCTTGTAGCCAGCATAAATCAGCATAAAAATGGGGTAAATCTCTGCATGGGGGTGTCATCTCACATCCTTAATTTTTTTAACAAGCGCACCCCATACAAAATATAACCGCAATTGCTCGCATGTTAAAATGTGAAAAAAAAACACTTTACACGTTGTAAATTATTGAAAATTCATATTTTATTGCATGTTTTGTTATAATATACAGACAGTAGAAAGAAATCACTATACAGTGAAATAGGAGCGCTAAAGGTTAAACAAAGATCACATGTATCTCAATATATATAAAATGAGAAGACAAGACAAAAAGGAAGGTCTATTTTTCTTTCTTTCCCTTGTTCTTATTTCTTTCAGTGGAATAGTAAATCTGTTAAATGTCATCAACTTCTAAAAGAGACAAAAAGAGAATCTCATTGCATAGTATCAGTATACACCAAAAGATAAGAAAAAAATGAGATTTTCCACCCACAAACAGGGAGTCTGCGAGACTCCAAATGTATGCCTTTAAGCCTCTTCTGGGGGGCTCCACCCATCAACAGGAAAAGAAATTCACAATCCTTATTCTTACAGGCTTGATAGTAGCTTTAGACCGGAAGTATACTTATGATCTCGAGAAAGAAATCAATAATAGTGTAATACTGTAGATTAATTGAGAATAAAAAATCCAGAGAGGATTACACTCACGTGTTACAGAGCCTCTATTGAAAGTGCTCTGTATAAGCGCCTGGGACCGCTAATCAGAGGGGGTCCATCCTCGATACTGGATTTCCGCTGGAACACAGCTCCGCCATAGAACAGTGCAACCCAATGCACAGAGATGTAGCAAGTAGAGAGGTAATTGCAAAAGTAAAAAATGAAAAATAAATAATAATAAATAAAAATGGCCAAAATAAAGAGCAATAAAAATTTATTAAATAACAAAACACCAAATAGGTGTATAAAGTGCGAGACTTTATACACCTATTTGGTGTTTTGTTATTTAATAAATTTTTATTGCTCTTTATTTTGGCCATTTTTATTTATTATTATTATTTATTTTTCATTTTTTACTTTTGCAATTACCTCTCTACTTGCTACATCTCTGTGCATTGGGTTGCACTGTTCTATGGCGGAGCTGTGTTCCAGCGGAAATCCAGTATCGAGGATGGACCCCCTCTGATTAGCGGTCCCAGGCGCTTATACAGAGCCACTTTCAATAGAGGCTCTGTAACACGTGAGTGTAATCCTCTCTGGATTTTTTATTCTCAATTAATCTACAGTATTACACTATTATTGATTTCTTTCTCGAGATCATAAGTATACTTCCGGTCTAAAGCTACTATCAAGCCTGTAAGAATAAGGATTGTGAATTTCTTTTCCTGTTGATGGGTGGAGCCCCCCAGAAGAGGCTTAAAGGCATACATTTGGAGTCTCGCAGACTCCCTGTTTGTGAGTGGAAAATCTAATTTTTTTCTGATCTTTTGGTGTTTACTGATACTATGCAATGAGATTCTCTTTTTGTCTCTTTTAGAAGTCGATGACATTTAACAGATTTACTATTCCACTGAAAGAAATAAGAACAAGGGAAAGAAAGAAAATAGACCTTCCTTTTTGTCTTGTCTTCTCATTTATATATATTGAGATACATGTGATCTTTGTTTAACCTTTAGCGCTCCTATTTCACTGTATAGTGATTTCTTTCTACATTCTAGTTTTGGAGTGAAGGATACACTCAACTAGTGAGCTGCTTAAAAGTATATTGCTTTGCTACTTGATCTAACTCTATAGCGCCCTCACACTATAACCTTCGGGTTTTCTTCTTTTTATAATATACAGACAGGTCATGACGTATACTTATAATAATGACATATTATGAATCTGCCGAGTCTGACGGAAAGAACGATATATAATATGTCTGGGTCATATACTAAAATAAGCCTTCAAAACACATTTAAACATGATGAGCAAAATCGGTAAAAATGACCTCAGCACAGAGGCGAGAAATGCCTCAGCAGCGAAAGGGTTAATTCATCCCTCTAACGCTACTCCGATTTCTGACTACTCTATAATTGTCAACGGTATCACTATCCTTCCTTCACCTGCTCCCCATCCACAGCAGAATCAAATTCAAATTACTCATCCTGACCTACAAAACCCTCACTACCTGTCCTCACTAATCACCAAATACACCCAAGACCGCAGCCTAAGATCCAACAATAACCTGCTCCGCGCATCCTCTATCATTACCTGTTTGCATGCCAGACTGCAAGTCTTTTTGTGTGCAGCACCGACCCTATGGAACGCGCTTCCTCGCAATATCAGCCTCTCCCCAATCTATCTTTGTTTAAACGCTCTCTAAAGACCTTTCTATTTAGGGAAGCCTACATACATTGACCAACCAAATAACCATCCTCATCACTCTAAGCAGTAACGTCATTCTCACCACTGAAGTCTTCCCCTCCCGTTTCTCACCCCTTCACCTATCTAGATTTTAAGTTCCTCCAGGAATAGGGCCCTCAATACCACCTGTATGTGTTGGTGAAATATTGACTTGCGTATTTGGTGTATTGTAGAATTGTCTTGACGTTACCCATTGTAGCTTTGCTTTGTACAGCGCTGTGGAATGTGTTGGCACTTAACAAATAAATAGAAATATTTAATAATATTAATAATAATAATGCTTGTTACTGTTTGTATTGTCAATATCAAATGTAGACATCAAACACAATGCATTTACAGTTCTGGTCATGTAATGATACACAGGGATTTCTGTCTGCATCACCTAGTCTGCATTCATTTTTTCATTTACACCAATCTAGTAGTGTTATTTTTTTTTCTCAGAAATATGGAGACGTTATGGAAAGGACACATATTTACAGGTATATGGTTGTTGAAATAAATGTACACATGGCGTTCTGTAGATCTATCTTGGGTGGGCCGTAGGGCGTCCTTGAAAATGTCAATTCTTCTACAAATTTTATACTTTTTTCGCAATATTCCTGTGTTTCTCCCTGCCTACCTCTTGCTGCGCCTGCAGAAATTGTTTTTGCTCATATTTGGAAGTGCAAGCCCCCCAGGTTTTCGGCTAACACTGTTACATCTCCGACAAGTATGGGGGGGATTAGGGTTCCCTGATCTTAAGAGGTATTATAGAGCTTTCATATTGGCCCAATTGATGGCCAAGTTATAATCCTCAAACGCTGTTGTGGCTGTGACTTGAGAATGCGGTGACAGCACCTCATTCTTTACACGATTTCATGCCTTCTCCCTCGTTCTAAAATGCAAGGAATTTTGCCCTCTTCTTATTTATCTATTTCGATCTGGCGACAGTGGGGCTTACCCTTACTTAAACCTTTCCCATTGCTAAGTTTTGCTCCTCTACGATTTTTGCGCCACCTCTCGCCGGACCTGCACCTCGCCCCTTGGTTATTTCAGGGTGTGACTCATGTTCAACATTTAGTCACTCAGTCTGTGGGAAAACCTTTTCCTGACTTCGTTCAGGAATTCGGTATTCCCTTAAATGGTATTTTTACTTATTTGCGCATTAAACATATTATTGTGAGTCAGAAGGTAATAACTGTCTCTGCTATGGAGGCAACGACTTTTCATAAATCGTGTTTAGGGAGGAAATGCTCAACAAAATCGTTATCATTGTGCTACCGAGGCTTGGTGACTAAGGCTACGTCTAAAAAACTATTGTATATATTAAAATGGGAAAAGGAGCTAGGTTTCTCAATCCCGCATGAGGACTGGCTTTACGCTACATCCTCGGTGTATTGCCCTTCTGCTCCGCGGGACTTTTCTGTCCTCTCTGAGCTCGCCTTAGGACACCTGCATTATGGTTTGACAGGTGTACCGCCCCAGTCAAACTCCCCACCTGCCACTGTCCTTGGAGTGGGTCTCTAGAAGCACTGGTGTGAGAGAGTCTCACCTAAAACTGTTGTACAGGTGGTATCTTACGCCAGCACGTTTAACACATTCCTCTGGTATTTCTGATTTGTGCTGGCGAGGTCATTCGACTAGGGGGTCTCTTCTTCACATATTCTGGTCGTTTGCTAAAATGTCCCCTTACTGTAGAGCTATCAGTCGCTTGATTAATGTATGTACATCTTTGACTGTTCCCTTTAACCCTGAAATTTATATCCTGCACCTTATTCCCAGTAATACGCCCTTACCCCTTAGAGGTTTCATATCGGCAATTTAGGTGCTGCTAAGTCTGTTTTGGCCAGTCACTGGAATTCTACGTTGAACCCCCCCTCCCCCACGCTATCTGAGGTGCTGTGTAAATTGAATGGGATTTGTAAATATGAAGAAATGTTTGCTAAAGTACATGACTCCCTGCCGCTTTACCAAGATGGGCGGTCGGGATGGGTATCCTTTAAGATCCTCTGATATGGTTATTGATAATGTGAATTGAACCCCCTTTTTTTGTTTTTGTTGTTGTTTTTGTTTTTATTACACTTGCAAAAATGTACCATTGATTTTGGAATGTGATCTTATATGATATTGTAAAATCATTGTGATTACGGGTCCTGTGTGACCCTAGAGGTTTGTTTATTATTACTGTTCTGTACTGGTACTTTAATAAATACTTTATATGTAAAAAAAGAAATATATGCTCTCTTATTTAACAGTCACCATTTGTCACGGTTTTTGATTACTATAAGGGTTATTCAAAGAGCACCAGAAACTGGCGAATTCACAGTGAAATCTGTTGCAGTCGATGAATAACCCTCTATGTTTTTGATATTGTGTCTTCTTCAAACTACTATTTCCAGCTACCTTTTAATACTCCAGTATGACTACATAGTTAAAGTTATAAGCACCATGCATATAAATGTCTGGGTACTGAATTGCGAAACTGGTTAGAGCTATCTAAATACATTTATATGTAGCGGATATCAACAATTCTTGGAATCACAGTAATGCAAGGGCTGCACATTCCTGCAGGGAAACCCACCAGAGTAAAAACAAAAGAAAAAAAAACCATATACAGGGTTATTCAAAGAGATCCTAATTGTGGCTGAAAGGTTTTTCTTTTTTCTGTAACAGCCCTTTTTATTATCATTCATTGGATCTTATATGTAAATTTCAGACATTTTCGTTCTGAAGTTTCTTTGCAAACAGTATTTCACTTTTCAAACATTCAAGCAAACTGTTGTTTTTTTTTCACTCCATTCGTCTGCGGTGTCGGCTTTTTCCGGCGGCTGCTCTGCGCTGTGATCAGCGACTGCTCGGGTTTCTCCGGCGTGTTCGGCAGGGTTAATTCAGCTGTTTTGCGGTTTTAGTGAGTGTTCGTCGGGTTGTGTGGTGAGTGTTCGTCTGGTTTACGGCGGGGTTTCCTTGCACTTCGGGGACCCTGTGATGCTTGCTGAATACACCGCAGGGTCACCGAAATTGGATCGCCAAATCGCGCCGAATTGAAGCGAACGAAAAGTCACCGAACGTACAGTGACTTTTCGATTCTCTTTGAATAACCCTGATAGAGAAAGGGAAAATTAAATCCCAATCCTGCAGTTTGCATTTTCTTTATGCACCAGCAGGGGTCAGTGTCTCGAATGGTTCACTGAAGGGGATGTGGAAGAGAAATAAGAAGCGCAAATACATTTACTGGTCTACTAACTTGAAGATATACGATGAATACATGCAGCCAAACATATACCTAAACTAACAGGGTTATTTATAAAGAGCTGAACTGGCCGAAATTGCACTGAACAGTGAATTTTCCCGTATGGTGCAATTTCGTTGCAATTAAGCTATTCACAAAGCTGGTAATTCACCAAATATTGGTGAATTGCCAGCGTATTACGGTGCCTCTTCTACGGCAGTGAAATCCCCATAGAGAAGCGATGGTTAACCTATTCAGAGAACACCGAACAGCAGTGAAATGCCCTGATGTTTGGTGATTTCAATCGGCAGTATTAATCAGGCAAACCCCATAGGTTTCAATGCAAAAAATATTATTTTTTTTATACAATATCTAATAAACCATTTATGCTGTTAATTTGCAGCAAAAATGCTCTGTATTTATTTTTTTAGGATTTTTAGGCATTTGTCTGGATTTTTTGGGCAAAATGTGTTTTTCCGTATATTTTTAAATAGAGTTTGTTTTCCTGTAACAGACCTTTTTATTATTATTCATCGGACCTTATATATTAATTTCAGACATTTTTGTCCAGTATGTTTTTTTGCAAACAGTGGTTAAAATTTTGAAAGTTTCAATCGTTTTTTTTTTTACTAGTTTTTTCGTCAGTGTCATGGAACTGACAGTGCTCCATACTTCAAACCCCAAGAGTTTTGTTCCCATGGCGAAAACCCCAAAAGAAACAGAAGATTGCCTTGGGAAAGACTTTATGTTCATTTATATTGCATGGTGTGACCTTAATGGTAATTTTATTACTGTATGTGAATGTGAACTTGGAGATGTGTTTTGGAGGTGCAGACCTTTCTTTTCTGTAGAATGTACAAGGTTTGAGTAATCCATGACTATGCAAGAATGCTGTTTATCTGTTTGCATGTTTGAATAGACATGAGTCTGGGACAGTGTTTGACTGACAAGGCAATCTGACCTATTGGAACAATGGATTATGTAAATGAGGTGTATGATAACTGACCTAATGTAATTTGAGACCCAATAAGTCAATGTTTGTGTAATTATGTTCCAGGGGTTTCTTTTTTTTTTTCAATATAAAGATTTTTATTGAGTACCATTAGAGAATTTGAAGTACAAAATATGAAAGGACAATAAAGGCCACGCAGGCCTGTCAACGCTATAAATCACATATGTGCAGTTAGATTGTTGTCAACATTGTACGGTACTTTTACATTGTAAATAAACAATAAGAAACAAATACAGTGGTTAATACAGTAGTGAAATAAACATAGACACACACAAAAAAAAAAAAAAAGAGGGAAAAGGAAAAAAGAAAAGGGAACAAAGAGTAAAACATGCGGTTCGACAGGTTGAAGTAATTTTTAAGAGAAGGTGTAAAAGGACTTTTGTTGTGAGGAGTTTTAAGAGTTTTTAAGGGGATGAAGAGGATCCCTTGGAGGATCTATAAGATATCCAACCTTCCCAAGTAGCCTGATACTGTGGAAGGGTGTTATGGGCCGAAGCGAACATTTCCTCGTATTTACAGATACTATCTAAACGGGTCAGAACTTCTGAGAGTGAGGGGTGGAGGTCGAGTTCCAGTGACTAGCCAACACTAACTTGGCAACCCCGAATATTGCCGACATCAACCCTCTGGGGGTATTTGAATGGTGATGGGGATGAAGTGTAACAGGTACGTTTCAGGCTGGAGAGGGATATCCAACGAGGTGCATAGTTTGGTCAGGCCATGGATATCAGCCCAGTAAGAGCTAATTTTCGGGCAGGACCAAAAAACGTGTAGCAAAGAACCCTTCTCTGTTGAACAACGCCAGCATAAGTTGGCACCCTTGGAGATATGGTGCAGTCGAGCAGGGGTAAGGTACCAGCGGTATAATAATTTAAGATGTGCTTCTCTCATGCCTGTGCTTTTAGATAGGCGATACACTGATGATGTGGCATAAAACCAGTCCTCTCGTGAGAATGATAAATTTAGGTCCTTTTCCCATCTCAACATATATGGCAGTTTACGTTCCGTATTAGGAGACACTAAGCATCGGTAACATAGAGACAACGGTTTCCTTAAGTTTTTTTTACCCAAGCATAGCTTGTGGAAAGCTGTCATATCTTTGTCTGGTATCGCCCCGATCCTGTGCGTTAACAATATATGTTTAATACGAAGATAGGTAAAAATTTCGTTGAAGGAAATACCAAATTCTTGTACTAGGTCTGGGAACAGTTTAATAGAGGTTGGAGCGAGAAGGTGTTGGACAAGGGTCACTCCCTGAAGCGTCCAGGAGGCAAGGTTTAGGTCAGGGGACAATCTACTTAAAAAACTAAGAGGTGCAAAACTGAGCAGTCGAAACGGTTTTAATAATGGTCTACCCCAGTGGCGCCAGGTCAGGACCGAGAGATAAGAGGAGGGAAGTATCCCTTCCAGTTTACTTCTAGGGAGAGGGTCATACCACATAAAGTCATGAATAGAATTAGGAGCGATAACGGCATTTTCCAGGCGCAGCCATACAGGGGGTTCTGAGGAGTGCAGCGCGGCCAATAATTGGGCTAATAGGGAGGCTCTATAATATCTTAACAGGTCAGGGAAGCCAAGGCCGCCCAACTCTCTCGGAGTTGTAATTGTAGTAGCCGAAACTCTAGGGGGCTTGCGTTTCCAGATGTGGGCAAATAGCATTTTCTGCAGACGTAGGAGGATATGTGCTGGGAGAAAGATCGGAACATTGCGAAAATAGTAAAGGATTTGCGGGAGGATTGACATTTTTAAGGAGGCCATGCGGCCCAGCCAGGACAGTTCTACTGAGTGCCATGATTGCAGTTGTTTTTCAATGGATTGCAGGAGAGGGAGATAATTATGCTTAACGATGGAGCTCCTATTTTTCGTTAGGAAAATACCTAGATATTTAATAGAGTCCGAACGCCAGTCAAACGAGTATTGAGTTTTAAGATCGACCAGCGAGGGACCAGGAATATGCAAAGGGAGGGCCTGAGTCTTACCAACATTATTTTATAGTAGGATAGCCGACCATATTTCTCAAGTAAATTAAAAAGAGGAGGGAGTGAGGTTCTGGGGTGGATAAGTATAGGAGGATATCATCTGCAAATAGAGCGAGTTTCTGTTCGCCTGCCGGTGTAGGCAGACCTGATATAAATGTGTTCAATCTAATATGAGATGCTAACGGTTCCAATGCCAAGACAAAAATTAGCGGGGATAAGAGGCAACCTTGACGAGTGCCGTTCGTAATTGGAAAAGTAGGGGACGAAAATCCCATGCTTAACACCTTTGCCGAGGGGGTGGAATACAGAGCCATAACACTTTGGATAAACAAGGCGGGAAATCGAAAGGCCTCCAACGTTTGGCGCATAAAGCCCCAGTGCATGCGATCAAACGCTTTTTCTGCGTCTAAAGACAGTAGGAGCCCGGGGGTCCCAGAACGGTTAGCTAGGTCTATTACGTCAAACAAGCGACGTGTATTGTCACAAGTCTGCCTCCCCTGTACAAATCCTGTCTGATCCGGGTGAATCAATTTAGGAAGCAGGGGCGCGACGCGCGAGGCCAATAATTTTGCATAAAGTTTTATATCAACATTCAGTAGGGATATGGGGCGAAAATTCGCACAATGAGTGGGGGGTTTGCCAGGTTTAGGGAGTGTGACTACGGTGGCCAGGAGCATCTCTGGGGGAACTTGGCCAGTGGTTTTAATGTGATTAAATAAGGCTGTCAGAGTAGGGACCAGGAGGGAGGCGAAATTTTGATAGTAGAGATTAGATAAGCCATCAGGCCGGGTGCTTTACCCTTCGGGAGAGCCCGGATTGCTTTGTAGACGTCCTCCTCAGAGAAAGGGCTAGCAAGTCAGCTTGCTGATGGGGCAGTAATGTCGGCAATTGCGCTTCTGCTAAGAAGGTAGAAATCTCTGCCGAGCAGGGCGGTGAAATGGCCGAGTCAAGTTTGAGATTGTAAAGAGAGCTATAATAGTTGGCAAATTCTGAGACTATCAGCGCTGGATTACGCACTATTTGTCCCCCTAAGCTTTCAATATGGGTGATTTTAGTTTGAACGCGTCTTGCCCTGAGTTTAGAGGCCAGTAACTTTCCCGCCCTGTTACCCTGAGTATAGGAAGTGTAATTTAATTTGCGTAGGGATCGTTCCATAGCCTGTAGGTTTAAGTGTTCCAACTCTTCCGCAAGGAAAACAATTGAGATGCAATCGATGGGGTCGGCTTAGTCTTATTTTGGGATTCTAAGGAGGAGATTTGTTGTAAGAGAGTTGATGTTTTAAGAGTATACTGTTTCTTTCTATAAGCCCCCTGTTTAATGAAATGACCCCTGATAACCGCTTTGTGAGCTGACCACACAGAGGAGATCGCCACCTCCTCCGAAATGTTCAATCTGAAGTAGTCCTCAAGAACCGATGCTGCCCCATCTCTCCCAGCCGGGTCCACAATTAAGGAATCATTTAACCGCCACGAGCCCATACCTCGAGCCGGAAAATGAGCCCGGAAGGACAGAATCAAGGGAGCATGGTCAGACCATGTCATGGGTCCTATTTGAGCATCTAAGAGATGGTGGACCATAGTCCGGTGTATAAGGCATAAATCGATTCTGCTATAGGAGGAATGCACCTGGGAATAAAAAGTGTAATCCCTAGTCTGGGGGTGGGAGATGCGCCAGACATCATACAGGTCGACAGATTGCAGAAAATCAGTGAAGCGTCGGCCAAGAGACTTCGCTTTTTGAGAGGGGAGGCGGCTTCCAGAGGACTGGCAGTCAACCATGGGCAGGGAGTCATATTAAAGTCGCCACAGATATACACCGCGCCTTGGCTAAGAGACTGAATTTTTTTATGGGCTTTCCTGAGGAACTGCAACTGATTAACATTCGGGAAATACAAATTAACAATAGTCACCGGAACATCATTTAAAGAGCCAATCAATATCAACATTCTCCCCTCCTTGTCCTGGTGTTGAGATGCAACCTGAAACAACCAATCTCTATGGAAGAGGATGGAGACTCCTCTTGATTTGGTTGGAGACATAGAGTGATAAGCTTCAGGGTACATCTGAGACCGAAGACGGGGGCATCGTGAGACCGAAAATGTGTCTCCTGTAAGCACACTACCGCAGGTTTATATTTATGCAAATCTCGGAAAAGACAGTGTCTTTTGAAAGGAACATTCAAACCTCTAACGTTTAAGGAGAAAAATTTCAGTTCAGGGGAACCCATCAATCATATATTGGGAGACATCCGTTGGTAAGCGTTCCCATCCCCTCCCAACCCCCAATGCAGACAGTCCCCCATGAGGAAGAAGCGGTCGTCCAAGGGACCCATACAACAGGAGAACTGGAGGGAATACTGGACCAGACGAACCGAAAAAAAAGAAAAAAAGGGAGGACAAAATAGGGAAAAAAAGAAATTGAGAAATTCAGTAACAAAAAAAACACTGCGAGCCCGCAGTGTGAAGAGGTGTAACTCGCCGTGGTGAAAAAATGCGAGGTAGAATCTCATGGAAGTAAACACCCACCGGGGGGTATCCCTGGCGTACCAGAGAAAAAAGCAAACAAAAATATCCAGAGCAATAAGATCGTGTCAATTATGAGCCACCAACAGGGGGGTGAGGGAGCTCGGTTCTCTGTGAAGTAGTGGGTCTCTCCAACCTCTAAGAAGAAGCAGAAAGCATCCGGGATCAGCTGGGCAGAGGAGAACGATATCAGTACAGGCCCAGACAGGGCGCCGTTCATTTTGGCTTGACGCGGTGCCACTCTGGCGAAACTTTAAGTGGAGATGTAGTTACCACGCGAGGGGGGTGTACTCCTTTACAAACCCCCATTCCTGCAGGAGCTGCATGCCCGACGGGGTGTTGGTGATAGCATGTAGCCTCCCTTCTCTCCATATAAGCAATTTGGTCGGGAAACCCCACCTGTAAGCCACCTCGTGGTTCCTCAAGAGCTTCGTCAAGGGGAGGAATTCGCGCCTCTTCGCCAGGGTCATCGCTGATAGATCCGCAAACAGTAGCAAGTTAGCATACGGAGTAGGCAAGGTCGGGCCTTTTCTAGCCGCAGACATTAAGGACTCCTTAATATGATAAAAGTGAACTCGGACGATAACATCTCGGGGAACATCCGGTGAAAGATGTTTCGCTTTGGGCAGTCGATGAGCGCGGTCTAGGAGTAAGTCCTGGAGAGAGGCCGATGGGAGTAAAAGTTGAAAGACCTCCATGAGATATGCCGGGAGATCAGCCAGGACCACCGCCTCCGGGACACCACGGATCCGCATGTTGTTTCTGCGTGAGCGGTCCTCTAAGTCAGCAACTTTGGTGGCCAGCGCATCATGTGCTATTTGCAGATTCTGGTGTGTCTGTCCACAAGGTCATTATGAGCAAGACAAATATCATCAGATTTGGTCTCAAGGTTGTCAGTACGCTCACCTAGATCCTGAACATCACGGCGCAGCTCCTGCAGCGCCTCTTTGAAGTCAGCCTGGAGGGTAGTGCGGAGTCCCTGGAGCATATCATGCATTGCCCTCTCAGATGCTGGGGACGTGTTAGAGAGGAGATCCGCATCCTGTTCCTCCATGTCCAGGCCAGAGAGAGAGGAGCCCGAGATCGGGGAGCCGCCATCTTGAATTTTTCGGCCTTTCTCAGATCGGCTGGTCCGGGTCCCTTCAAGCTGCCGCTGGGCCTTTGGAGGTGCCATCCTGTCTCTGGATGGTGTTAGGACCCCGAGGGAGGTAAATTGAGGTTGGGGTGCCCCTTGTAAGAGCCGCTGGAGTGGAAAAACCGAGCGCCGCACACGGAGCTCTCAGAACATGCGGCTGCTCGTGTCGCCGGCTAGCCACGCCCCCCATGTTCCAGGGGTTTCTAAGGGGGTTTGGATATGTAAATGATCCCTTTGGACCACATAAATATGGTTTACTCAGTAAAGCAGATAGTTCTTGGTTGATACATGCATCTTGTCTGGTGTGTTATTCCTCTGCACTATTCCTCTACACTCACCATCAGAAGGCACCAAGCGGCCATCTGAAAGACTGACCTAACAGGGCTACAGGTCAGTAGCCTAACAGGGCTACAGGTCAGGAGTTCAAAAGACTGCAGATCCCTAGAAGCTGCTGTAACTTCAGCCTAGCACTGGCACAGATCCCTGCCAGCCAGCCAGCCCAGGTCTCCCAGGAGGGAGAAGCAAGCGGGTCAATCTGCTCGAGGTGTTGAGGACCTCGTTCCCAGTAGCCGGGCTGACCGCAATGAGGCGGTGTCTGGAGAGAAGGACAGGCAGACGAGCCGAGGTCTGTCACAGTCAGCTTGCAGACTTTTTCGGATCGATATTTTCGGATCATATTGGCGGGTTATCGGCAATTTTTCAGTGATTTTTTTAGGAGATTTTTCGGATCCATTCAGTGGCTTTTCCCTGCATTTCAAGGACCTTGCGGTGAATGCTGAATTCACCACAGGGTTGGGGAATTTGATTCCCCGAAGTGCGGTGAACGAGAGAGAACCAAAATGCTCTGAATAACCCCTTAAGTATCCTTAGTTTGGGATACTAATTAACTTTGATTACGGAACTGCAGGAATTTAAAAAAGTAAGTTGTGTAGGTATTGTTTGTTGTAACAACTTCATAAGGAAAAGGGTGCATACTAATGCAGGACTAAAGGTGTGTAAGCAGCTAAACTATATAATACATATCTCCAATAACTAAATAAATTATAGAGGGGAAGAAAAAATATCAAATCATTGTGGGATCCCTTAGGAACTACGCGGATAGTTTATTACACCTCTCCTTATTATCATATGTAACTTCACTTCTGTTAAGAAAATTACCTGGCTATACGACTCTGCACCACTATCAAGTCTATTCAAAGAAAGGTGAAACTCAGGAGAATGACTGAAGAAGTGAAAATTCTGGGTCAACATAGCTAAACCAAAAAAATTCTCTCATTTATCTCATTTTCCAAATCGGTTATTTGGTCTAGATTGTTCTCTTCTCCTGCCAATTATCCTGATTTTCACCTTTCTTTGAATAGACCTTTATATTTCAAGTATTATTTCACTTTCTATGCTGCTATGTAAAGTATATACAGGGCTCATAATTTTGTGTTATTCATTACTAGCCGGAACAAAGAGCTACTCGCACCATGAGTATTTCAAAATGACACTATACTCATACTGACCACTTTATTTGCAAGATGACATCAGTAGTGGGCAGATGGAGGTCCTGCAGGCAAGACTGACATCCAAGATGTCAGACAACTTTGAAAGAAGTCCGCGATCGGTGCCAGATCAGCACTGAGCAGTTGAACTTTGACGTGCTGGAGATGTCCACATTATCCTAGCAGTATAGCGGAGTAAGTCGGAACAGACAATCTAAATAAATCTTTATTTATAAAGCGTCTGTTCCGTCTGTCCCTTATGTTTATATTATGTCTCATGTCTGTACTCTCTCGTTGTAAATGTAACCCTGTGCCCATTGTACAGCGCTGCGGAATATGCTGGCGCTTTATAAATAAGGTTTAATAATCCTTAATAATAATAATAATGTCTCCAGCATGTTGTCCGCAGTGAAGGGGTTAACAGGTGAAACCCAAAAGGTCATGCCTATCATCTGTTGCTAATACTTGTCACTGTTTCCTCCAACTTGTTCTATCCCTGAACTCATAAACCTGTCCCTATTTCTCTATTTAACCTGGTTCTACCTCAGTCCTGCACTTGTAAGATTAATTGTGTACCTGCACCAATACAGTGTCACCTCAAATCTGTTCCTGAACCCTAACCTTTCCCCATCAACCTAACCTACCCATCTCTACACTCCTAAATCTGCTCCTGTCTGTGCACCCTTAAAAGTTATACATCAAACCTATTCGCTTCAGTGTACTCTTCACTTTGCACCCTTAAATTTCACCCCTTAACCCATGCATGTGTTACTAATGCTGGGACTGCACTGCCAGATCTGTCCCTGTACCCCTGAACCTTCTCCTGCATTCCTAATGCTAGTCCTGCACCCCCAGACCTGTCCCTGCACTCCTAAACCAGTCATTGTATTTCTAAACGTGCCTCTGTACCCCTAAACCTGTCCCCATTCCTCTAACTCTTTCACTGACCGCTAAACTTGTTCTACTCCTATTTCTGTATTTACAATCTTCAATTTGCTCCTCTACACTGTCATCCCATTCCCGTGTCTGAACTTTATACATTCCTTTCACTCCTCTTAGATTGTAAGCTCCTGAGCAGTATCCACTTTCCCTATTGTTCTGAGTGTGTTTAACCTGTTTGTTCATTTGTTGTTTTTTCTGTCCTACCCATTGTACAGCGCTTTGGAATTTATTGGTGCTTTATAAATACTTGTAATTGTTCCCGTACTCCACGTGTCCCTGCACCCTTAGGTTCCACTTCTAACACTGTAAGGGATCACACACAGACATACACATACATACACATACACATACACATACACACACACACACACACACACACACACACACACACCTTTAGAGAGGCCTATCAGCTCACTCCATCCCACCCAATGAACCTTTTTTTTAATCTATCTTCCACATGCCCCCATGCCTCCCTGTACTTCTCCCACTCAGCTATTTCCCACCTTTGCAAGTCACTCCTCTCGTAAGCTCTTGAGCAGGGTCCTCTTTTCCTATCGTTCTCCATTTCTCAAACGTATTTGTTAATTTTGTGCTTGTTTTGTCCTACCCAATCTTAGCGCTATATGTTGGCACCTTATATATAAAATTACTCATCTATACCATAAAACAATAAGCTCCGGCGTGTCCGTCGCCAAAAAAATGGATTGCGCATGCGTGCGCAACCTGCAGCGGTTGGCTGCGCGCGTATCCAACGGTCGCGGCACGCGCACAGCCGGCGTGCGCGAGGGACAAATAAAATCCGATCCTTTGGAGAGGCGCACAGCACAGCGCCTCTCCAATGGATCGGATTTGTTTTGTGCATCTCCTCCGTGCCCGACCTGCATCTCCTCCGTGCCTGCTCTCCATCTCCTCCGTGCCCGGCCTGCATCTCCTCCGTGCCCGGCCTGCATCTCCTCCGTGCCCGGCCTGCATCTCCTCCATGCCCGCTCTCCATCTCCTCCGTGCCCAGTCTGCCAGCCATATTACCAGTCTACCATGCACAATACCAGTCTGGCTGCCTTAATACCAGTCTGCCAAGCACAATATCAGTCTGCCAGCCATATTACCAGTCTCCCATGCACAAAACCAGTCTGCCAGCCATATTACCAGTCTGCCATGCACAATACCAGTCTGCCAGACATATTACCAGTTCGCCAGACATATTACCAGTTCGCCAGCCATATTACCAGTCTGACATGCACAATACCAGTCTGCCAGCCATAATGCCAGTCTGCCATGCATAATAACAGTCTTCCAGCCATATTACCAGTCTGCCATACATAATACCAGTGTCTCATAATACCAGTGTGCCTAAATACCAGCCTGACATGCCATGCATACCACGTGCCATTAAATATACGCATAATGTATACGCTACAAAAAAATGCCCGCCCAAGCCCAACACAATCTAAGGGGCCCCATGAGTTTACAACCTATGGCGTCCTGTTCCTGTGAGTTTACAAACTGAGGGTCCTGTTCCCGTGAGCTTACAATCTAAGAGGGAAGAGGAACCTGCTCTAATAAATAAATGCCTTTGTAATGCGCTGTCAGCTGGGCGCGCACCCATCACAGCTGCTCAGTTGGCCCTCCTGTTGCGGATGGGATGGCGATGGACGCTTTACAAACGTATTTATATAGAGAGATACTCTTGGATAGGACATTGAAAAAAAACTATGTGGACGTGAATTCTGAGCTGGCGACAACAACAATAGACTGCCCTCTGGGCAGGCTTTCCACCTAGTTGAAGATAAAATGCATGCAGAATCACTGTAGTCAGTTGAATCCATTTCAATAGATTTTCATGTTTGCTGTGCATTATCTGGCCATTATAAATACAGTAATATACTTGATGAAATCTAGAGAAATGTGATGAATTATTGATGATTATTTATTCTGATTACCCTATAATGGGTTGTCAGAATATTTTTTATCCTTTATATCCTAAAAGGAATATACAAGATATTATGTTCTGTAACCGATCTTGATCAAATGACAGATGGAAAGACAAATAAATTGAATGACATATAGATGGAAAAATAAATAGATATATAGACAGGCAGATACATAAAATGCAGATAGATAGAAATATAGTTTAGACAAACATAAAGCACTGTAGATGCTGGCACTGATACTGTCAATTATTATGTAACAATGGAAGTTAATGAATAGTGGCTTAGCTGGACTACACAGTCACGTAATCAAAGTAATATAATAAACTCTGAATTTTTATGCTCTCTGCAAAAGCAGCTCATTTAAAGCCTTGATCAAGTCAAACGTTTGATGTTGACGGTGATAAAAAGCATGTGACATTGTGCTATCGTGTTTTCTAATACTGCTAGTTTTGTCATACACATTTTAATAAAATAAAAATAATAACTCTAATATGGTCTTCACTTTTGGTAATTATCTTACAAGTAAGAAACATGCCATTTCTAGTGATTTAACTATCCTTTTTTGAGACTATTCATTGTAAACTGAACTCTCTCGAGGCTGCAATCACACGATAGTGCATCATGTACAATGTTCAAAGCAATGCTGTAATTGAAACATTTCAGAAGAGCAAAACATCATTAACTCTTGCACCGCTGACACTTACAGTACATAGTTACATACAGGGTTATTCAAGGAGATTCGAAAAGTCACCGCACGTTCGGTGACTTTTCGTTCTCTTCAATTTGGTTCCTTTTGCCGATCCCATTATGGTGACCATGCGGTTTATTCAGCAAACACCACAGGGTCCCCAAATTGCAGGGAAAAGCTACCGCAAACCCGACGAAAACGAACCGCAAAACCCAGCGAATTCATGCCGAATACCCGCAAAAACATCTGGATTAACCTGCCGAAAACCACGGAAAAACCCGAGCAGGAGCCGATCACAAGCAGCGAAGCCGCCAGAAAAGCCGAGACCACAGAGTGAAGTGAATAAATTAGCAAAACAGTTTGCATGAATGATTGAAAAGTGAAACACTGTTTGCAAAGAAACTACTGAGCGAAAATGTCTGAAATTTACATATGAGGTCCAGGGAATGATAATAAAGAGGGCTGTTGCAGAAAAAATAAGTAATCTTAAAAAAAAAAAAAAATCGGACTTTTAAAAAAAAATAATATCCAGAAAAATGATTAAAATATCCTAAAAAAATCTATAAATAAAGAGACTCTTTACTGCAGAATTTTATAATGAACGGTTTATTAGATATTGAATTAAAACGGGAATATTTTTAACATTGAAGCCTATGGGATTCGCCTGAATAAACTTGCCGAATTAAACCACCGAATGGCAGGGCATTTCAGGAACCTTTCACTGCTGGTTTGTGTTCTCTGAATAGCCGAAGCAGTGCTTTTTCATGGGGTTTTCACTGCCCTCGAACAGGCACCGTATGTTCAGGCAATTCGCCAGGATTTGGCAAATTGCCTGCTCTCTGGATAGCCGAATGGCGAAGAAAGGTAACCGAACGCTGATTTTCAGCGTTCGGTTACCTTTCTCAAGCAACTCGGATCTCTTTGGATAACCCTGATAGTTACATAGGATGAAAAAAAGGCATGCAGCCATCAGGTTCAGCTTTTCACATATCACCTACTTCTGTTGATCCAAAAGAAGGCAAAAAACCCAGTCTGAAGCGCTCGCCAATATGCAACACACTGGCAAAAAAATTCCTTCTTGACCCCAGAATGGTGTCAGATTTCTCCTTGGATCAAGAAGCTTTTACCCACATATTAAATATTATATCCCTTAATAATATGTTTTTGCAGAAAGTCATCCAGTCATTGCTTAAAAGTCTGTACAGTCTCTGACCCAACCTCCTCAACAGGCAGAGAATTCCACAGCTTTATTGTTCTCACCGTAAAATAACCCTTCCTATGCATTAGGCTGAATTTTCTTTCGTCCAGTCTAAGGCTCGGGTCAGACGAGCGCAGTGTTCACGTCCGTGGTGTTGCACATTTTACCGTTTGTGGTAGCATACAATTATGATCAATAGAGACCCACACACAAAGTACATCCGCACAGAAGTGCGGACGGACAACGGACGTGGCAAACGGATGCAAGTTAGGCAAAAACGTAAAACCGCTAGAACGGACTTGCGGAGTGTGCTGCATCCGCAACGTTCTCATAGCTTTGCGTGTGAGTGATGGAACGTAGTCAGACGGACTGCATTTTTGACGTCCAGCATTTTTGACGGCCAAAATTTTTTATTCATTTTAATTTTATTTCCCATCTACATCAGTCAAAAAAAACCATCAGTCCCAAAAACGGACTGTGTGGCCACTACCTTGTCGTCAGTTAGAAAGTATGTCCGTTGTGCACGGACGCACAGAATGCATTCTTCTGACCCTAGCCTTAATGGGTGACCTCGTGTCCTGTGTATAGTCCTATTAATGAATAAGTGTCCAGACAATGGTTGATAATGGCTCCGTGTATATTTATATGAAGTTATCAGATCCCCTCTAAGGCGCCGTTTCTCTAAACTAAACAGGTTTACACTTGTTAGTCTTTCCTCGTAATTTAAACCTTCCATTCCCCTTATTAATTTAATTGCCTGTCTCTGCACTTTTTCTAGCGCCATAATATCCTTTCCTAAGACAGGTGCCAAAAATTGCACATCATATTCAAGGTGCGGTCTGATCATTGATTTAAAGAGGCAAAATTATCAGGGTTATTCAGAGAAAAGTGAAAACCTGGAGAATTGGCAGGAGAAGAAAACAATCTAGACCAAATAGCCGATTTGGAAAGTGAGATAAATGGGAGAATTTTTCTGGTTTGGCTATTTTGACCTAGAATTTTCACTCCTCCAGTCATTCTGATGAGGTTCACCTTTCTTTGAATAGAACTGTATGTTTTCACCCCGAGATTGGCATGCATTAAAAGGGGATTCAATCAGTGGCGACTCTAGTTGCTAAAATAGAGAATTCACCGTATTTTCACTCTACTCGTTTAACTGAAGTTCGCTGATGTAACACTAACGATGTAAGCAAGGGGGTTGGGCATTAATCCCTTAAGTCTTTTTATACTTGTGTTTCTGTCCATTCATGCTTTTTTCATAAAATATATGTTGAAGGTTGATAAGTGTTTCTGCAGCTTGCTATTCATGAAGTCACCTAGATAATGTTAATTAAATTGGTGCCACTTTGTGTTGATGATAAGGGTTTAGTGATGCAAAAGGTGTCGTGAGTGACAATACTATTTTAAGTAATGAATGTTTAGTTTCTTTAATTCAGTGTTTCCCAAACCTGTCCTCAGGGCCCTCAACCAGGCCAGGTTTTGCAGATCACCTTGGGGAAATGCAGACCGCATCCTGCAATCACTGAGCAGCAAATCATATCAGCTGTGCTGTGCTTCAGATATCTGGAAAAAGTGGCGAGGCAGAGGGTCCTGAGGACAGGTTTGGGAAATGCTGCTTTAAATGGATGATGGTTATGTATGCACACAGCTTATGTACTTTGCATGCAGGGCCGGGCCGTCCATGGAGCAAGATGGAGCCATGGCTCCAGGCAGCACTTTACCTGGGGCAGCATTTTGGGCCTTTTGTGAGTTTTATTGTTGTGGAGATCTGCTAAACACAGCACATTACTATGAGTTTTATTATTGGTAGAGAAGCATTTCATCCTTGAACCCAGGCAGCACAGTGTCTTGGGCCAGCCCTGTTTGGATGGTTAATCACTGCAGCAAGTAGTTGTTTTCATGTGGGTTAACAATGAACCTTGTCACTTGTCAGTTGTGCTGAAGAAATTAGTGCATTTTATTTGCATGTTTACTCTGTATGAAATTCTAACATGGTAATATAATTGTATCTTTGAAGGCGCGCATCTTATTTATTTTTTTCTTTCCCTTTGTCAAATAATAGATACTTTGATAATGTGAATCCTGAAGTCTTGCTGGGCATAAAAAGTATGAGGTCTCAACTGTGTCAGTTGCCAAAATTTATATGTGTCTGGAAAATTCTTCTGTTAAACATTGGGGTTTCTGCACTGTAAACTGGGAAGGAACTGGGTATAATAGGATGTAAAGAATCAGTGGGCATTATTTAAATAGGTGTTTCAAGGAAACCAGAAACTTCTCCAAGGAGGAGAAACCTACTTTATGCTGTATTATTGTTTAAAAACTGGCAACAAATGGTTTGTAAATCCTCCAAGTGCTCTGAAATTTAATCTTAACTAACACAATGTTTTGGTTAAAGTCAAGCACCTTAGCAAACTTTCTCACTTTCCTGCTCTCAGATGAACCAGATGTTCAAGTGTCCTTACTTATACTGTCCTACTTTAAACACCTTTAACTGGTTTACTCTTGCTTTTGGCTTTTTCTGATTTGTTTATAAAGCCATTTTGCAGATTGTTCCTTAATAAGCCATCAGTTTAAGTGGCACTACTTGTTTTCCCACACTTCCAATTACATGGATTTGCTTGTTAGCTTTAATTCTTTATGGCACAGTCATTAGAAAGAGTTGTTCTGCAAAAAGTGTGTCATTGACTTTTAGTGTGATATTACGGTGGCTCTGCTAGAGCAGCCTGTAGCACGCTGTTTTGTGAAGGGTAAATAAGGCTGTGTTTTATGCAGAAGTTACTAGATGATTTAGGCAATTGAGTACTGATGCAAAAAGATCACGTAGAGATGAATACACGGAAGAAGGAATTGCTACAGGACAATCCAAACAAAACACTGTGTTCTAGTTAAATGAAAGGGTGTAAAGAAGTAACATCTGCTGTCAACAAATTCAAACTCTTATACAAATATATAAATTTATTAAAACATAACAATTTGCAAAGGATAATTTATCACAAATAATGTTAAATAACTATATGTTAGATAAATCTATAGACCTGTAGATAATGCTTTTTCGGTTGACCATTGGAGATAAAAAACACAAACAATGGAATCAGCTTGAAATATTATGTGCTAATCACTGGAAAACTAAGCATATGTATGGGCAGGCTAGCAGTTATGGATTGGCCCTCTACAAGGAGGATTATTATAAGTCCACATGCCAGCCTAGTTAGTGGCTGATGGAGACACAGTTCATGGAGCAAAGAATAATGTCAAGGCTGCAACAAGTTAGAGTATGTGCGAGGTGTGTGAAGTCCCCCAGGAGTCTCTATTTGAACCTCAAGGAAATTATTTCTTCTCTAAGTCACCAATTAGGCTAACCAAGAGAGAGAGACATATCTATTACGTGAAAGGTTTGGACCCCCACAATTATTTCTATAGAGAGATTGGGTCCTAAAATTATATGTTGCCCAGGGTCGTGTGGATTTTCAGAGTGGCCCTGTTTATGGTTGCAATTGGTCTCAGCCAACTACACAGAGATTAATAATCAGTGGACCAACCATTTGACTAGCAATAAATTAGATAATCATATAAACTTCCTGTAAAAGGAATGAATATAGGCTTTAACCCTATTTAATGTGTTCAAATAATTTATAGAACAATCATTATATGGATATAATGATTTAATCTGTACGGATTATCTAAATCTGAAAGTGCTTTGTATACCAGAATATACAAATTTAAAAAAGTATGTGCTATACATATTTGCGATACAATTTAATATATTTTTCTTGCTCACCCCATGAAATGATGAGGAATAATTTTGACAGTTCTCCCTAAATTAACAAGATCTAATGATTTGCTGTATTTGTGTTTCCCAGAGCTGTTAAGGCATTTTTGAAGTTCAATGGTTTATACATTTGAATCTAGTGGGAATTAGGCTTGTGCACCGATTTTTTTTTCGGTTCGATTCGGTTCGATTTTTCGGATTTTTAAACTTTTCGATTCGGCTCGTTTCGACCGATTTCTGTTTCGATTCGATTCGGTTCGGCCCGTTTTTCGAGTACATTTTTTTTTCGGAATTTCGACCATTTTTCGTATTTTCGTGTCACTGTGCTCGGTTTTTGTATCGACTTTTCGTAATTTTGGAAATTTTCGTTTTTTGGAATTGCACATTTTTCGGGATATGGACCATTTTTCGTATTTTTCGTGTCATTTTGCCCGTTTTTTGTATCGACTTTTCGTTTTTTCGAAAAATTTTCGTTTTTCATAAAATTTTCGTTTTTACTAAATTTTCGTTTTTCGGAAAATTTTCGTTTTTCGGAAAATTTTCGTTTTTCGGAACATCTGTTCTCCTCGTTTGACACATTTCAAGCCCATTCGAAAAATCCGAAAATATTTCGTTTCGGCTCGGAAAACATTTCGGATCTGAACTTTTCGGATCTAAAATTTTTCGGAAATTCGGCCGCATCTGAAAACACGAATCGGGAAATTTCGTGAAAATTCCGAAATTCCGAAACCCGAAACGCACATCCCTAGTGGGAATGCTCTAAGGCAGTGTTTCTCAACAAGTACTCCAAACAGATCAGGTTTGCCAGATATCTGAAGCACAGCACAGGTGATATGAGTTGCTGCTCAGTGATGTCAGGATTCAGTCTGCATTTCCCCAAGGTAATCTTTAAAATCTGTCGTCGGGTTTGGGCACCCCCCCTACTGTCTCCCTTTTATGGTATGCTACTATGTATCGTATACGTGCTACTTCTCATTGTCATGATATTCTTGATACCAATAAAAATATTATTTACAAAAAAAATCTTTAAAATCTGGCCTGTTAGTTAAGGGTACTTGAGGACTGGAGTTGAGAAACGCTGCTCTAAGGCCAACTCTTCTGACCTGGCTCTCATTTTCAAAATCCACAAGTGTGACTGTCAATAAGGTGGAATCTGTGTCTAAAAGGAAACAGTTTAAAAGGGATATATTTACTTATCTTTCTGTCTCTCTCTGCAATACAAGAGAAGGGAAAGTGCCTGTCTCTCTTTTGGGGCAACACCATTGGAAAGTGAGTGGATGACCATACATATACAGGTAGAAAACCGGGCATGCCTAAAATGAGCTCTGAGAGGGCAATATTTATAAAAGTCAAAAGAACCTTACACACTTAGTTGCTCTCAAAATCTTCGTTAGACAGCCTCCAATCAGAGAGGCATTCCAGAATTGGAAGTATTATAGAAACCTCAACCATGCAGCTTTTTGGCACAATTATCACTTGCCTTTGTAAATGTTTTTATTGAAAATTACTCCAATAATGCGTGGATATCCCTTACCAATGCCAAGTGTTTTTGAATTTTCTGACTGTTATTTATGACCTTATTGATGAGCTAAAGTTTCTTCTGCACCTGTGAATGAGCATCTACTGCTAATATTCATTACCAGCTGGATAATACATCATCTGTTCACTATCTTTTGTGGGAATGAGATAGTTAAAATGGGAGACTCTGGCTAAATAGGAAGGGTAGTTTTCTCTACTTTATGTTCCCTAACCATTGGTTTTACAAGTAATACTACATAACCGTATATGAAACATTATAAATGACTTACACTTTATCTGAACTAACTGCCACCAACAGCTAACCAAAAACATCTTTATTTTCTAAAGATTCCTCATCCCACACATTTTTCTTCTGTATCTTTAATGGATATCTTAAAAGTAATACCTGCTGTCAGTTGTTGAACTTGCCTATCAACACCCTTAGACTTTGGTAAGATAGCAAGATGACAAAATAAAGAGAACCCAACAAGTCAAAAGGACACAAACGAAAACCATAGATAAAAAATAAAAAATGATCATCTAGCCTGTTTGGACGGCACAAAAATAAAGAAGAGCCTCCTTCTCAAAACAAACCAACGAGGAGACTGTCTTCCCCATTCAAATTTACTATAGTAACCTACTAGTTTTACAGTAGTTTTTTATATATAGATATTTATAACTGTTTGGGTTTGAATGTTGGGATAGTTCCTGCATCTTCCATCCACCCCTGCCATGGACACAGTGTTCATCTCTCACTCCCCGTCCCTGTCCTTTAATCAAACATAGATGGTGCAAAGTATTCTATCAACTCCAATTCAGTATTTTCAAAGATTGATACTACTCACAAGCTTCTGAACCAAGTTGTCCACACATTGCAAAGAACAATGCATGCCTCCACCAGGAATGCTAGAAGCATACAGAGCTTCACTGCATGGACTAAGTATTATGAGGCTTTATAAGACATCTTGGGTGACAAATGGGCAGAGTGGACCAGACCAATACTAACATGTGAGGAAACAGGTTAACTGTTCACTCACATTATGGACATCACACACCTGCTTTGGTGCAGGCAACCATTCAGAAACTGGCTCTTTTTCTAAAGTCCTGTTACAGTGGGACTGTCGGCCCAAAGTAAGCTAGGAGTTATCACTGTCCAACATAAGAGGATGTAATTTTCAATGGCAATATATTTTTAACAGTTACATTGTCACATAGCGACTTCACTCCAGAAGGGCACGTGACTTAGAGAAGTGGGTAAAGGGTTAAAAATCACTATTCATCTCCGCTAGACCCAAAATAATGATTAACCAACCCCATTAACGTGATCCACTTCCCTTAATTAAATGCTGCCACCACAGGTCTTCACCTAATATGAAACGGAGGTGTTCTGAAACACCTCATTCAATTAAACCCACAAAACACAGATTAGTAGACTGACCCCACCAAACCCAATTTAGTAGATTGTCCCAAAACTCAAGCCCTCAAGGTTATTATGATAAATATCTCTTCAGGTAACAGGATTCTTATATCAGACAAAGGCAGAGCTTCATAATGGAATATTTATTATGATGAGGGAGAAAATGGTCACATTGCATATACAGATATAAAAGATATTATCATTAATATTTACACTCACAAGCAGGAAAATAAACAGAATAAAATAACAGAAATCCCTATACGTACAATTGGAATCTCTGCCCAAGGGGCTGGGTTGAAAAGAACAGCAATTACTCCCACTATGCATGGACCCCAAAAGTAAGCACATGGCTGCTCAGGCAGCTTGCATTTATACCAAGTCTCATGGCTCTTCAGGTTTCATGGACACAAAGGAGTGTCCAGACTGCCCCTTGACCTCCCAGAGCATATTTTACCCACTGTATAACTAAAAAAAATGTAAAGCCTTCTCCAGATACCTATAAGCAATAATCATGTTTTATGATTAACTCTGAGAGAAAACAGCTGCTTCTTTAATTTTGATTATTGTCTTCCTGGTGCCATTCAGATCACGGAAGATGTCAACTTTCCTTCCTCCCCAGTCCCCTCCTTCCTGCAAAGATGCAAACGTGGATCACAGAACCCTCAGTTCAAAGGGACTTTGATGCTCTCTGGATGACAAAAGGTTTTCAGGTCTTAATCACCTGTGGTTAATAAATTAACCAAGCAGGCACACACTCTTATATGTTATCAACAGACTCCATAGCGTGGTATAGTTTATTAATATTTTACCCAGTGATCCCAGGACATGGCCCCCTGCCCTTGATATACATAGTTATTATTTATAAAGTATTTTACCAGGAAGGATACATTGAGATTTCTCTTGTTTTCAAGTATGTCCTGGGTTCAAGAACATTTAATGTTACAGTCGTTACAGGAGTACAAAGTAATACAATGCAAGATTTTAAAAAAACAACACAAATATACAGATTAATACAGAAAATAAATATATAGGAAATAGTCATTATGTTACATGTTTACAGGTGCATTCCGTATTGAGGTATGTTAATAGGGAGCTCTAGAGTGACTTAAGACTGGGCTAAGATTTGATGGCGTCTGGGAGGTTATTCCATAACTGCGGTGCTCTGTAGGAAAAGGAGTTAAACAATGTCGTAAGTTTCTGAACGTGCGTTTGCGGGGCAGCTGCATACACTACATCTCCGTAATCATTGACAGGCATAAGCATTTGTTGTATAATTTGCTTTCTTACCGCGGGACTCAGGCAAAATTTGTTTCTGTACAGGGCACCTAGTTTGGGATAAAGTTTAGATAAGAGTTTTTCGATGTGGGGGCCAAAGGATAGATATGGGTCTACCCACATACCTAGATATTTGAGAGAAGTGACTGTGGTCAGTGTGCCATTCTATTTTGTCCCCACACATAGATGGGGATTTTGCAATTTATGTAGTTTAGGTTTTGTTCCAAAGAGCATCGTTACAGTTTTGTCATAATTTAAAAAAGTTTGTGTTTGATCCACTTTTCTACCTCTGTGAATTGTTCTTGCAGCACGGCCTCCAGCTGCGGGAGATTTGGTTTGCTGGTATAGATTACGGTGTCGCCTGCTTACATGTGTACAGTTGAGGCTTTGCAGACGTTAGGCAGATCATTTATGAATATTGTGAATAGCAGGGGGCCGAGCATCAAGCCTTGGGCTACACCACACGGGACTGGGAGGGAGGAGCTGCCAGAAATGGACACATATTGTGATCGGTCGGATACATACGATTGAAACCAGGTTAGCGTGCGATCACCAATACCAGAGTTTTTCAGTTTTTGTAACAAGATGCCATGGTCTACCGTGTCAAAGGCCTTGGCAAAATCAAGGAAGATGGCATAGGGGAGATATGTAGAGCTTTCATGTATGTGTTAGAGATCACAGGACTAAAATTTAAGAAGCTCGAATCCAAGGGGCGGAAGATCACCCCTGTGCAGGATTGTAGTTACATCTTGTATGTGTTACAAGGAGACCTATATTGATAAGCTTAATGTCTTTTTTATGGTGTAAATGTCCAAATTGCTTAAAGGAACACTCTACTGAAAAGTAGAGTGCTTTTTTTGCTTTTAAATAATTGGGCAGAAACTGCTGACAGCCTCTACCCAATTAGGTTTTATTTATTTTTCTTATTTTTGTGTGATTTTATTCACCTTTTCTCCCTTGCTATATGCAGTTCCTCCTCTTCAGTTCAGGGACTCCCGAACACAAAGTCCCTAATGCTTATCTGCATAATTTGCATTCCCTGCTTAGGAAACGTAAATTGCGCACAGCAACGGTACTTGCGAGCTTTACGTATGCAAATTCCATAGTGCCTGTGCAGAATGATGGATTGGAGCTATGCTCATGTGTAGCACGGATCCATCACGGCCTCTCTGAGACCAATCGCTAACACCATCCGTCTGAGATAGTGAGTGCCGACGGCACTAGTAACCGACAGCTGGGAAATTTTAATTCCCCTGCTGCTGGCGACACTTGATGGGGGTGGAGGAAACTTCGCCACATCACCCAGCATTTTCTACCAGTTTGGCTGGGCGGCGGGGGTGGCGGGAAGAAGGGGGACACTCCTCACAACCTGAACACTTCAAAAATATAAAATGTTCAGGATGTGTAGAGTGCTCCTTTGATTGACAGGTATTAAGATCCTAGTTAGCTTATTTGGGCTGCTATCAACATGTTGTGCATAATCACTTTAAAGCATGTGTTTTTACATGTGTATTTTGACCAGGCTTGGGCTCCCAAGTTTCTTTCATTTTGAAATCACAATTACAAATATCACACGTTTAGCAGTCTCCGTATAAAACAATTAATGTTTTAAAACCAGATTATAATTTTATACATATTTATATCTACTTCATTCCTTACCTTGCAGCCTTCACATGTGATGACACCGTAGTGGATTCCTGAAGATTTATCTCCACATATTTTGCATGGTATCACTTCAATTTGTGCTGAAAAACAGACAAACGACAGTTCAGCTGACTGTGCACTTTTCGTTTAACATTTTTTTTTGTTGACTAAAACAGCAGAATTGGATACAGGCGATTTTAGAGATGCAATATACCCTTTCTGTATGTTGGAATTATAGAAATGCAGAATACAGCTGCAGTACATAGGCAAAATAACGCTTTACAATGTTTGTTATATGTAAAATTCAGCACAAATGGTTCACTTCACATATTGCAATGTCAGATAAATGATATAATGATCTAATGAATTTCCCGCTTTGATTAAATCAGAAACCAAATGTTCCATATTACTATCACTCAAGTATTCATAATTTTCTTGATTGGTATAATTTACAGAATGGCAAACAAACAGAACAGACACTGCTGAAGTCTGCAGTAGCTTACACTCCATAGCAATGTAAGTTGTTAAAGAACTTTGATATATAAATATCTAAATGAATAAGCAATCAAGAACTACAGTTCTCAAACTGTTGAGTCAAACAAAGAAATTAATCTGAGATATATTTTCTAGGAGGGAACTGTATTGCTAAAAGCTATGCATTCTGTGGTTTTCTTTAAAATAGATACTATAGGGTTAAAACAGGAGGGGTTAGGAAATGGAGGGGTTAGGAAATAGAGGTGTTAAACCTTAACCCATCCTGACCCCCCCTTCATGTTCCCTGCTTCTGGTTTAAATCCAGTGCAGATTTCCATCTGATCTCTGCTGGATATGGCTTCCAACTCAGCATGTCACATAACTGCAGGGGGTCTGGACACTACAGCCAGTCCAGTAGCTCTCAACACGGGAAGGCTTTCCATTGGACAAGGCTACTTCCCCAATGTCTCCCTTAGTTGAGGTTTTGGGAAAGACTAAGCCCTTGGATTTGGAAGGCTGAATTAGTCACATTAGCCACATAGCTCGAGTGCCACATTTTCAAACAGGTGCCTGGGAGCACTAGGCTTCAGAACTGTGAGTTTAACATCCCTATTTTAGTTGGTTTCAGTGGAAAGATTTACCAGGCAAGCTTGAGAATATAGTTCCACCACCACCCAGTGCATAAGCGTGTGCACACATGGAACATTTATTAATAGAAATCGTACATATAAAAGATTTTGCAGAAAATGTACAGTTTTCATTAGAAATAACACGCCTGTAACCAGACATACCGTCAGTTTTTATGTTATTCATCATAGACCAGATAAACGACATCAAATTGTCAATGTCAGAGGTGAAAAAGGACCTCTTCACCAAACATTAGGGTGTGCCTGGGCACACTAGCCCCACTCTCAGTGCACACCTATATCAACCACAAATTTTGCTGTGGTAACATATCATACAGCCTACGTAATATAAATAATGTTTAATTTAAGTAATTTCCAATACACTAACTTTTCTATTATTAGACTTCTACACAGTGACAAAATTGGTTACTTCAATTTATTTTGTAGCTTATTTTTATGTGGTGACCCCCAAAACACTCTGTGACCCATTTGAGACCTAAGTTACTTAACCGGTACCAATGGGGACAACATATTGGACACTGAGCACCTATTGCTGTCTGTTCACTAAATGGTGGTGGCCAGTATAGTAGAGACAAAGGAATCTGGTTCTTTCTGCCCCATGTACAGTGGCTTAAAATATGGACTTGCCATTGACCACCTCCTATGTACACACCCCGGCATCAAGTGTGGGGGGTTACAAAAGACATAGGGGTTGATGTGCCATTGTCACTTGTGCTGGTTCATCACCAATAAATATCCCCCCATGTGATGCACGTTGTAAACTGTTAGCAACTGGAGCATTTTCACCAAACCTCATTCTCTTTTCACAGCATATGCAAACAGACCGACCTCCAGCTATCTCCCTCTGCTGCCCCAACCCTCCCTCCCCATCCACCTGCCCACCCAGGGCCGGTCCCTAATTTCAGCTCTCCTTTCCAGCTGTCTCCACTTCTCTTTCTCTAATTACTCTTACTAAGGCTAAACTTTTGATCCTTCCCATGCAATCCCTACGATATTCTTCTGGCCACCAGCTTCACCTTACCTCTGCTCCCATTTGTTTTCAGTTACCCCAGTCCCTTAGATTGTAAGCTCCCGGGATGTCTGCCAGAGTACTTGGTTAAAGTGCTGTAATACCTGGACAGTTATCCTACGAGCAGGGTTGTCTTTCCTCTTGTATCATGTACATCACCTGTTTGTGCTTCCCCATTGTATAGCGCTACAGAATCTGTTGGCGTTGTATAAGTACTTGTAACTGCTGAGCATTTGCCTGCTGGCAGCTAGTGCTATCTGCGAGCAAATACAGATCATTACAGCATAAATTAATCCAAACCTAATTTTAGGGATGACTGGAATAATGCCATGAACAAAGTATGTTATCTCTGGACATTCTGTTATTTAACTAACAAAACCATTGCAGAGGTTTGTTATTAGTTCATTTTTTTCCAAGAGGTGGTTTATAGCTAAGAGATTAATGCTCAGTCTAATGATTATAATTATTTCCTAATACCACATAATATGAAACTCAGGTGTGCATGTGGGGTGGCGAAATGTGAAATGAATACTCTTTCTATTCGATTGTTTTGAATATATCAGTCAGGACAGGGTGATTACCTATCTTTTAACCCTCATTTTTTAACCCTAATCTAACAGTAATTAATTCATCCATTTCACCACTCAAAATAAATAAATTAACACATCAAAACAAAATAACGAATCGATACAAAATACAAATTACTGATCTACCAAAATAACGAATCGATCCGAAATACGAATCATGGCAGCATAACGAACGCATCAAAACAAATTTAAAAAAATGTAACGAATCGATCCGAAACCAAACAAATTTTTTCATTGTGCACATGTCTATCATAGGATACACTGGTGGTCCCTTGTTTTTCCCCATACAGGCGGGATCTTACCTTTCCATCCTTCAAAACCCAGTCCAGAACTTCCTGGCAGTTCACTTTGTCTCCTACCACCTGACCTACTGAGCATTTACCCACTCGCGATTTAAGGGCGGTACTCCATCTAGACAGGGCTCTGTCCTGAGTTTCAGTTTGGAGTCAGTACTGCTCCACCAGATTATTCCTGTGATCACACCTACAGTGTTCCTGTGATCTAGTCTTCAGTGTGCCGGTCCTGCTACCCACAGTGTTTCAGTTCTAGAACCTTCAGCCATGTGGTTTCTGCCCCCCCCCCAGAACCTTTAGCCGTGTAGCCTCTGCTTACCAGAGCTTCAGCCTTGTACTCTACAAACCTTGTGTCTGATTCAAGCCCTGCAACCTGCCTTCAATAATCCAGTCTTGTCCAACCTTCGTGAGTTCTACCTTGTACAGCATTGTTGATCATTGTATGTCCAGCCTCCTTCAGGTGCTACCCAGCAGTAGTATAATAACTGTTCAACCTTGCCAAAGCCTATTTTGAGTAGCTACGCTTGAAGGATTTGCCATGTCACATCTTGAGGGTCCCACCATGGCTCATGAGGGGTGTCACCCTGATTTTGAGATTAGAACTGCATTAACTTCTTTTGGCCAGCAGATCTACCTGCCAAATAGGTTATTACAGTAAGAAATATATTGGGAATAATCCCAAATATTTCTTACTTAGGGTTATTCAGAGAGATCTGAAAAATCACCGCACGTTCGGTGACTTTTTTGTTCCCCGCACATAGGGGCGAGTTAGCGATTCCTACTAGTTCCCGGACCCTGCGGTGTATTCAGCAAGCACCGCAGGGCCCCCGTAGTGCAGGGAAAACTCGCTGCAAACCAGCAGAACACTCGCTAAACACTCGAACATTCACCGAGCAGTCACCGAAAACCCACAAAAACTGCCGTAAAAACTCCGCCGAACACGCCGGAAAAACGCAACTAGCTGCCGATCACAGCGCAGAGCAGCCGCTGGAAAAACAAGACAAGCAGATGAACGTGGTGGAAAAAAAAAAACTCTACGCTTGAAAGTTTCAAAATTTATACTCTGCAAAAAAATACTAAATGAAAATGTCTGGAATTTTAAATATAAGATCCAATGAGTGATAATAGAAATGTCTGTTACAGAAAAATGAAAAAACTATTTAAAAAAAAAGGAACATATATTTTGCTGGAAATATCCCAAAAAATTCCTAAAAGATCCTAAAAAATCTAACAATAAAGAGACTTTTTACAGCAGAATAAAATAATAAACGGTTTATTAGATGTTGGATTAAAACGGGAATGTTTTTAACATTGAAGCCTATGGGATTCGCCTGAATAAACCTGTCGAATGAAACCACCGAAGGGCAGGGCATTTCGGCAACTTTTCCCTGCTGTTTAGTGTCTCTGAATAGACAAAGCATTGCTTCTCTATGGGGGATTTCACTGTCCTCGAACAGGCACCATACGCAGAGGCAATTCGCCAGAATTTGGCAAACTGCCTGCTCTCTGAATAGCCGAATGGCCCTGAAATGTCCACGTTTGCTGAAATTCACTGTTCGGTTACATTTTGGCCACATTTCGGATCTCTCTGAATAACCCCCACTGTGCAATTAAAAAATATTTTCCCAAAAAAAAGCGATTCCTAACATCGGTTTTCTGGAAAATCCTTTGGTAGTGAAGGGGTTAAAGACAACATAGTTAAAGGATCTAAAACGTGTCACGCATTGACTCTTTGACTAGAGCAATGAACAGTTCAAATCTTACTTAATTTTTTTTTTTTCAATTTTTTTTTTTATTTTGCCAGGAAAAAGTAAGCTGCTAACCAGATCTAAATTTTATGATTAGGAATATTAATACAATGAATCGAAGGAGATTTCACAGAAATAAAGCAAAACAATTCTTTTGATATATTTAGGCTTCCATTTTAATGAAATTGCAAGAAAAGTTTCGAATACCGGGATAAATAGACTTTAAAAAGTAAAAATCGAATTCGTTTTAAATACATGGTTAAATTGGTTAGACTTGTAAATCCCTGAGATTGCCAAGAGATTGTCTATTTGTGTGTAACTGGCAGTTATATAACACTTCAAACATCCCATGTTTGACTGCTAATTTGTAACTCTATAAAGATACTTGTACACTGCTCATAAAAGGTATTTATCCTTTGTGTCAAAGCAGGACAATTGGAGGATGTGTAACTAAAAACTTTGGTTATTGATGGCTAAGCTATTGCTTTCCTCGAAATGTGTTAAATTTCAGTAACTAACACTAGGTACCAAGTTTCCTTTGCAGTGTTAATGAGTGTCACAGTCTCTTACATTTCCTTCACAATGTTTGTCTAATCGTGTAAGGTTGCATGGTGTTCTTTCTTTATTTTCATTTTTTTTTGTTGGAAATCCCACTGTTGACAATTTCTGAGACTTTCCAGTCTTTTTCCCTGAAACATACAAAAGGCTCTGCGGCTTTTCACAAAAGAGAGATACAGACAAAAATGGTCCCAAGGGTTTTCTCCCCTCATATTAGCCAAACGGCTCAACTTCCAAGAGGTAGCCTCATTCACTGCTATTTTTCTCCCTCTGAGTAATTTCTTTGCTCCTGTCCAGTGTTGTAAGCATTTATTTTCTTAAAAGGACAAACCATCCCATGCTGTTTGCATTAACATGTGAAGATCATACTATAAATGACATCTCTTTGTGTAGAGATGTAACAATGTGATGCGCACAGATTTCTGAAGAGCCATCTCTAAATTAACAAATATCTCATTTATATTGCTTGAATAGTTCATAAGGTTGAAATCTGATAAATCATCAAGTAAAGGTGCCTACGCTCATGTACATTTTGGAAAAAAAAAATCAGTTTTTATTTCAGGTATTTTATGATATCTACACCAGTATTAAATAAAAAAATAAATTGAACCTATATTAACCCCTTCACTGCTGAGCCATTTCAAGTCTTACAAAAAAACACGTTTTTCTTTTTTTTATTATTATTTTTATTCTTTACTTTAAACATGGTCATGTTTGATATCATTGGAAAGGCAATGCTCTGGCCTTTCTAATGATACCAAACATGCTAGCTGCAAACAGTCGGAAGATATCGGGGTTCTAAGGAACCCCTATCTTTCCTTAGGAGTCAATAAGGACGTTCCCCACACGTCCTCAGCAGTGAAAGGCCTAATTGCAAAAAAATAAAAACAAAATAAGCCTATTATATTTTAATTCAATAGATACTGTCATTTTTTATACATACCATAAGGCAGCAAAATTAGACATTTTACTCTTTTCATTAACTGCTACAAGATTATAATGATAATTTTACCAATATGACATATTAGTTTGGGTATAGAACAGAAAGATGATAAAGGAACAGCTCTATCTTCATACCTTATTTTATAAAGTAAAGCAAGATTCAGCAACCTTGGCCCTCCAAATGTTTTGGAACTACACTTCCTATGAGGCTCAGATAATCTAATAAATCATTAAGCATCATGGAATCTGAAGTTCCAAAACATCTGGAGGGCCAAGGTTGCTTACCCCTGAAAAACAAGGTCTACACTCCTTGATAACCATGATCTCCACCTGTGATCTGTCTACACCTACACGGCTAAGTCTCGCCTCCAAGACTTCTCAAGGGCAGCTCCGGTCCTGTGGAATGACTTGTCTCACCCTATCAAACTCTCCCCTGATCTTCAGGCCTTCAAGAAATCCCTCAAAAGCAAATCCCTTCAGATTAGCGTACCACATCACTGATGCAACTCCTCACCTACTCACACATGATTGAAGCTGCTTCTATGGCCCCACCATTCCCAAACCACTGGCACTAATGATCCTGACATCCAGTAAAATTCCCCTTGTCTTCCTCAACCCCAATCCCTCTAGACCAGTGTTTCCCAAATCTGTCCTCGGGACCCTCAACCAGGCCAGGTTTTACAGATCACCTTGGCGAAATGCAGACTGAATCCTGCAATCACTGAGCAGCAAATCATATCACCTGTGCTGTGCTTCACATATCTAGCAAACCTGGCGAGGCGGAGGGTCCTGAGGACATATTTGGGAAACACTGCACTAGACTGTAAGCTCCTATGAGCAGGGCCCTCTACATCTAGCATTTCCATCATATGTCTGTTTATCTTGCCCCCTTTGGCTATTGTAAAGCGCTGCGGAAACCGTTGGCGCTATATAAATGATGGCAATAATAATAATCTAGTTAAGTTCCTCTGGAAAGGCACTTTCAGGTGCCTGTAATTGAGTTAACTCGATCTGGACGTATTCTGATATTTGTTTTTGTGAAATTAGTTTGTTTATGGACCCCAGGTTATGGCCCTAAATTCCAGTACATTGGAAATGACAGCTGATGTATTCACGATTTGAAGTGCTCAGACTTCGGACTTTCTTTACGAGACCTATGGTAGTCTCAAATGCATTGACAGCAATCGACTAGCAGCACAAACCCTCTGCATGTCAAATAAGGCATTTATTATCTAAATGCACTGTAATGTTATTACAGTGCATTAAGACTGTGTGAAGGAATGTGTGTCCTGCCAGTGGTATTCCATAAAACCATTGCTTCCTGCAAGTGGTTTTGTTGAAAAACACTTGGCAGTGTGAAGCTAAAAACAGAGCAGATCTTCAGTATTAAATACAAAAGAAGAAAGAAAGAAACACCTAACCAAAAGTGAAGAAAAACCAGCAATAAAGTATAAAACCAACATCCTGCAGGTGACACGAATTGCCCATGTCCTGACAGCATATATATACGTATTGGATCTGAGGGTCTGAATGGTGTTCTAGTTGAAAAATTTATTTCTGCAGTTGCTTCACAATGCTGAAATGGCAATAAAACAGAGAGACTGAATGCTGTCTCAGGGGAAAAGTTAAGTATTTCCAGAACTTTAATTGGAAATTTTGAACTCCATTTCAAGCAATTATATTTTTTGTAAAATAATAATAAAAAGAATCTGGACAATGCATACAAGGAGTTAAGTTTAACAATAGATGGATATTTCTTGAAGTGGATATATATTCTTAAACTTACATGATTTTTAAAAAATATATATAATTGGTAGAGTAATACTCTCGAAAGCTTGTCTTTAAATGCTACGTTAGTCCAATAAAAAAGGTATCACTATGTACTGCTATACTCATGATTTTGGCAAACTGGACTAACACGGCCTATCGAATATATATATATATATACTGTATATATATATAAAAATCAATCTGTAGCTGTGCCATGTTGAATGTAACAGGAAACATAATAAAATAACTTATATAGGCGATTAGAATAATATAGTAAAGGAAAACCCACTCAGAGCTCAATCATTCAAAATGCTCTCAGTTCAGCATGCACAGGTCTAGTGATTGGATGAGATAAAGTAAACTGCTGTGTTAGCTGATAGGAACCTCATCACCATGACTGCTCTCAGCTGACGAACAACTCAATTCATAATTTTATGAATGAATATGTGGATGTTGGTAAAGTTCTTTCACAGACAGCTGCAAATAAGCCTCTCAGAGGATGCCAAGACTTCTACTAAATGCACAAACCCACTGAGGGTGCACAGCTTTCAAGGGCACCGGCACACCACTGTGGAATGGGGTTATAGACAAAGCAGCTTTTAGAAATGATTGACAATTTAAACAGGTATTTGCATTCTGGAGCCATTCTGTTTTCAGTATCTAAAACATGTATCTCAAGCTCTCACCCCCCCCCCCCATATGTTGATTGCATGCAGATGTTGATTGCCCCCAGAATTCTTTTTATGCAAAAAGGCCATAGAATTAAAGAAGGGGTAGTTCAGAAACATCTTGGGGGCCAGAACTTGAGGTCCATGTACTATAGTGTTTTGAATAGATGGTCCCTGAATAAATGGAAACAAAGTAGCAAAACAAGAGGACATAGTCTTAGATTAGAGGGGCAAAGGTTTAAAAGTAACATCAGGGAGTATTATTTTACTGAGAGGGTGGTGGATACATGGAACAGCCTTCCAGTTGAAGTGGTAGAGGCTAAAAGAGTGAGTTTAAGCAGGCATGGGATAGGCATAAGGCTATCCTAAATAAATGATAAATGCAAGGAACGTATCCATACAATTGGCCAGACTAGATGGGACGAAAGGTTCTTAACTGCCGACATATTCTATGTCCTTCACGTATGATTTTGCATTTTGTAGCATTAAAATCCAGAAGTACGATTGATTTTATTGGATATTTGTCTATCATATTTACACAACATGTCACATATTGATCACAGACCACAACCTAGGAGCAGATACTGAAACTGTAGACTGAAATTTTAGCAGATAAATGCAAAACTAAGTGACAGGTTCACAGGGCCAATTATGCCACTGGGTGTTTTTGAGTACCGTAGATACTCGAGTATAACACGACCCGAATATAACGCGATGGATAGAGATTTATCATGGAAATGAGAAAATACTCAAGACTCAAATATAACGCAAGGAACAAAATTATACTGTACCGGCAAACAATAAAAATCCTTCCATGTTCTCTTAACACAGTTAGGCTACCCCCCCCCCCTCAGGTCAGGGTGCTCTGCTCTACAATGATTGCAGTTGTTACTAAGTATGAAGCCACCGGCCATCCGTCTCCTTTACTAGCGATTTAGATGGCCGGCGGAGGCAAGCGAGGTGAATGATTGGCTTAAACTGAGTGTGCCCTCTGGCCATGATGGATCCGACCTCTCCCGAATCCTGGAGTGAAGTGTTTGCAAACATCAGGAAGCCCGCATTCACTTCAGCAAGAGTACTGTAACTTCCGGGAGACTTGGGATCAAGAGCAAGGCAAGTTTTTTAAAAGAACATTTTTTTACATGCAATGCAGATGTCTCAAATATAACGCAACCCCTCCAATTTTATGGTAAATTTTTGTCACCAAAATCTAGCGGCATACTCGAGTATCTACAGTTCTTTGTCTAATATTTCTAAAAAGACACACACACAGACACGTTCTGTACATGTATAATTTATGTATATAGTTATATTTACGGAGCGCGAATGAGCCCAGGTAGAGACTAGAGAGGATTTTTTTTTTTGCATTTTTCAATATTAACTCAAAATCTTGGTTTAGGATAAAATTGATAATACAGAGCACATTTAAAATGTTGATTTAAAAGAAAATGAGTGAGTCAGAATTTCTGTATGAAGCTGGAAGGCTGTTCTGCTGATACTGCACACTTTCCCTAAAGAGATTACGAGCCTAATCCCAAATATTATACTGCACAGGCTATCGTATATTTGAGCTCATCAGATCCAGCATTCTGCATGTAATCTCTAGCAGCATTACCTAGTGTTTATATAAGCTGCTGTATGAGCAATGATGAGGGAGCTTTTTTCAATACACCTGGACGACAAGGGAAAAGCACATGCACACACTGATATTATTCATGTAAGGTACAAGCCACATCATATGCTCATTAAGAGATGCTAATGCATTGCAAGCATCTGTTACTATCTAAAAGCATAAAATAATGCCTATAAATAGGGAACGCAATTCTCATGAATGTATATGTTTTTTTATTTTGTTAGCATTTTTAAAATAAGCACTTAAATAATCTAGTGCTTAAGAGCAGTTTAAAATGCATGCCCACGTTGACCTCAAGTACATAATTGTTTTTTTGTATTTTTTTAACCTCTTCCTGCTACATGTTATTATTCCATCATGGAAGTCCAATAGTGAAGGACCCATGATGGAGTAAGACTGTCAAATGGCTTAAACACACACAGTCAAGGAAGCGGTGATGAGCAGGAATGAATGCTGTTGCTGTGTTACTCAGCATCAGAAGCAAAACACAGTGTCCTAAGACAGCCGTCATTGTCACAGCCAATCACTGCGATCAGAACACTTTATAACTTCTCTTTGGCTCTCAAAACGAACTACCAAAAATAATTGATATTGTAAGCATATTAAGGGCTCTATTACATTGTTCGCGCAAACGTTAACGCGTGCGCAAAAAACGCATTAACGCGAGGGGAAAAACCTTTCACGCAGAACGTCATATTACAATGTCCGCGCAAAAAATGTGTGTTAATGTCTACCGCGGGTGAACCTGCGCGAACCCTTTGCGAGTGTATTGTACTTTGCGCTCACCTATACTTAACATTGTGAGCGCAAATGCGTTTGTGCGCAAGGTATTACAATCTTAGCGCAAAATTTAACGGACAACGTTTGTGCGCATAATTTTAACGTCTTTTAAAGCTGGTGTTAATGGCAAATCTGAACATCCTGGCCGAACCCAAATACACCAGCTGAAAAAAAAAAATACAGCACAGTATAGTTACACATTCTACGCATACCCAAACAATAAAACGGAGAAGTTGTGCGTTTTATTATTTTTGCTGCAGCATATATACTCAGATTGATTTTGACAGGTGCAAAAACTGAACGGGAGACAATTGTGGTACTTAATTATGATTGGCTGAATCACGTGAAAAAACAGTCCACCCACCGATTTCTGCGCGCAGCGTTAATGCGCGCGCGTTTTTGAACGTCTTTTTACGCGCAGAATTTTTTGACGGATGAAAAAATGCTCTCGGATTGTAATACCAGCGTTAATTTACACGTGTTAACATTTAACGCTGTGCGCAAAGAAAATAGCGCTGCGCAAGCGTTTTTGCGCAAAGAATGTAATAGAGACCTATATATTTTGTAAACGAGGACAAATAAAATTAGATTTATTTTCAAAAACTTATTTGTGAGTTTTTGCATTCTTTTTTATAATAAATTGAAATACATATCTATATGTCACATCAAATTGAAGCCCTTTAAAAATGGTACATAATATGAGTGGGTTCTATAAAGATAGAAGGAAGAAGATGAGAAAGATAGAACACATGCTATAGAAGGAACTGTTGTAATTCACACTGAAGCTGAAGTATACAATAGGGTGCTAAACAAGTGATAGGACCACTCCTAAACCAGTCCCAGAAATATGGGATGTAAAGATAGAACACATGTCATACATGCCAAAATCGTTTGGGTGCTTGAGTACCAAACAAGATAAATTAAAATTGGGTCATTAAGGGGTTCATGTAGTTATTGGGTTTATACAGGGTTTGTTTATAAAGGTCTGTCATTGTATTTCAAGTATCACTGAAAACTATAATGTAGATTACCGATTTAGCTCTTCATGCTACTTTGTTTAACAGAAAGAACATGCTAGCAAAAGAAATAAACGTATGGGTATTAATGCGTATTACCCACTATCAAGGCAAGATCACTGGATAGTGAGAAACCAAGAGGTGTGTGAGGGTCCTGAGAACAAGCAAAGGCACTAGTGGTCTTCTCTACGTTGGGGCTCGCTCAGGTCTCACAAGGCTTTAGCTTAATTGTGCCATTACAGGGACAACTGATCCGAATGCAAATCAGCCTGCAATCACCCAGAAAGGGTGGCCAGTACTGAATGCCAAGGAAGATCACTGGATATCTTTATAAAAATAGCTCTTGGAAGGCCCTTTCTATATCTTTCAAGTTTATCTGAGGTTTTCAATAAAACGATTATTCACAAAATAACAAACACTAGGGAAAAACATAGAAAACCACGTTCTTGAATCAGCTTTGCAATTTCTTTTATTAGATTCAGGTCAGGCTATTACCAGGACCATTCTTGAATTATAATATGGTTTTCCAGAAACCACTTCATGCACACAGCAACAACATAACAAGGAGCTGTATCCTGTTGGAATATATGGGTTCATAATCCTGGAAAAGATCAGATGCTGAAGGCTTCAGTCTTGGCTCAAGTATCAAGGATGTATTTGTTGCCATTTACAGTATCACACAAACTCTGTCATACAACTCAAGATCATAACAATAACTGGTTCATGGGAGCTGCAATGCATTTACGCAGCAATTCTCATAATATTCGTTTTACATACATTATCCAATCTCTGGTCTTGTCACTCCAGATGACTCTGCCACATTGCTCCTCAAACAAATTATCATCGTTTTAGCATTCTAATCTCTTTATTTGTTTTGAGAATAGAAATCACTATTTCCTTGAAATTCTAGAAAAATAAACAAAGGTCATTGAGTTTTTGTCTAACAATCCTATCACTCTTCTTCAAAACACCTTCATTTTAATTGACTAGACGATTTTCTTCAATACTTTTCAATCTGTTCATCATTTTATTATGTTACACAGCTTAGTAGGATATCCAGGACTAGAAAACTCATTGAATAACAAACCAATAAACAACAAAAACACAGCAGCCAACCTGATAACTCTCACACAACTGATTAGGGGTTCTATTACTAGCTTGGATACATGGACACAAGAGCTGACTGCTGCTAGCACTTATTGGTTCCACACTATGTCACAACATCTGATTGGCTCTCTGATAATCAGACTCATTGGTCAGTCTTGAGTGAAGGGGAAGGACTTCCAATTTGCATAAGCTTGTTGTGTTTGCTTTTTTTTGTTATTTGCCTATACTGTGTTTTAGAGCAAAAATCCGCCGAAAACTCACCGCAAAAGAGGGCGAACGTACACCAAAACCCGCAAAAACATCTGGATTAACCCACCGAAGACGCCGGAGAAACCCGAGCAGGAGCCGATCACAGCGCAGAGCAGCCGCCTGAAAAACACCGCAGACGGCACCACAGACGAAGGAGGTGAAGAAAGAAAAAACAGTACGCTTAAATGTTTGAAAAGTAAAACGCTGCTTGCAACCAAACTACTGAGCGAAAATGTCTGAAATTCGCATATGAGGTTCAATGAATGATACTAAAAAGGGCTGTTACAGAAAAAAGAAAAAACAATTTTAAAAAAAATTGAGGAAAAAAATGTTTGCAAAAAAATCCCCAAAAATGCCTAAAACTTCCTAAAAATTCTAAAAATAAAGAGACTTTTTACTGCAGAATATTATAATGAACGGTTTATTAGATATTGAATTAAAACGGGAATATTTTTAACATTGAAGCCTATGGGATTCTCCTGAATAAACCTGCCAAATTAAACCACCGAATGGCAGGGCAATTTGGCAAATTTTCACTGCTGGGTTTTGCTCTCTGAATAAATGAAGCATTGCTTCTCTATGGGGTTTTCACTGCCCTCGAACAGGCACCGAACAGGCACCGTATGTGCAGGCAATTCGCCAACATTTGGCGAATTGCCTGCTCTCTGAATAGTCGAATGGCCAAGAAAGGTAACCGAACGCTGATTTTCAGCGTTCGGTTACCTTTCGGCAGCCATTCGGATCTCTTTGAATAACCCTGTATGTAACATGTTATTGAGAGTAACTCTTGGAATTCTGTGCAGAAAACAGAAGTGTATTATGTGATCACGCTTTGCAAAACATGCTCAATGTTGGCTTAGAATGTATCATTTTGGTCTTTATAAAAACTGCAGGATTGACATAAATGATAAATAGAAAGTTTTAGATAATATAGATAATACTTTTTAGGTTGTACCATGGTGCATTCATTATTTTCAGAGGCCGAGCCCTTTCAAAATATCTAAATCAGATTATTTATACTGACTCTGTAAAAGTAATGTCATAAAAGTATATGTATTGGTACCCATCAAAGAATAAAGAGGAATTGGTGCTAAACTTTCCAAATTCATTCTACAAAAATTGTGTTATTTCTTTTTTTCTTTCAATCCCAATCACAGACAATGAGATTTATTTATTGTAGTAGCTCAACTATCAGTAGCTTGGGTCATCATTTTTGAGAGCCTCTAATGGATCCCAGCAGCAATGCTACACATTGATGCTGGTATCCTCTTCTGGATTCCATAGATCTATGTGTCCTGCAATTTTTTTTAATCAAATTATGAAATGAGAGTCTTGGCTGGATCAGAATGGAAGCCATAGGCATTAACTACTGTGGCTCGTATACTTACTGGCCCATTCTTTATTAGTAACCACTTGAGTGGCATAAGGCCCCTAGTTATCACTGATTATTGAACTGCATAGGTAACACATTTTATATTGAGAATATTATCATCAATCAGGTGCAGGCAGTGGTGAATCTAAACCTCATATTTGGATGGGATAATAAAAATGATCACAGTGCTCAATGGTGAGTTTTGATGTTCTTTTATAGGCCTCGCGGTTTTAACTGTATTTTTACATACAAGCTTGCTTATTTCCATATCCTTTGTCTCTTTGCCCCATGTATTACTTTGCGACTCATAAATCCACCAAGATAAAATCCTCTGTCATATAATTACTCCCTCACTAATTCTTCCATCCCAATGCTCATATCAAATAATACTATTCCAATGTTTCCCAAACCTGTCCTCAGTACCCTCTGACAGGACATGTTTTCCAGATATCTGAAGCACAATGCAGGTGATATGATTTGCTGCTCAGTGATTGTAGAATTCAGTCTGCATTTCCCCCAAGGTGAACTGTAAAACCTGGCCTGGTTGAGGATCCTGAGGACATGTTTGAGAAACATCCTTAATGCCTCTGCCCTTTACCAATCACAATAACTCATGTCAAGTACCTGCAAACCTTTTAATATAATTCCTTTGCAATTATCACACTCTCCAAATTTGTACCTGGACAGCATAGCGTCTAAAGGGGTTAAGAAAGCACCGAACTTGCCACCGAATTGCACCGACCGGTGACATTTTTCGCGGCAGTTTGTCTATTCACTAAGCTGTCAATTTGCCAAATACTGGTTTCTTCGCTGATTCAAATACACGGAATGCATTTATTTTATATTTTTCCATATTTTCTAATCTTTACTTAGGTTACATACACTATATTGCCAAAAGTATTCCCTCACCTGCCCAGCTCCTGATTTGGATGGGGGAGCGAATACTTTTGGCAATATAGTGTATATCTGTATAATAGAAACATATAATATGCAATGTTGGCAACACAAGTCTAGAGTAACTTGGGTGAATTCTGGGAAAGCTTTCAAAGCTTTACTTTCTTAATGAACCACCGTTACAGCTTTGAAAAATATAGCGGTTTGTATAATTATTTTCCTCTCCTATTTCTTCATAAGTAGAATAGGCAAAACATTTCCTTTAAAGTACCATGGCTGGTGAAGGCAATTCAAAGACATATCAAGAATCTATTCAAACTATATTTAAAGATTATCTTATATGCACAATTTAATAAATGTAAGTTATTATTTTAACCCACATCTACCCTTTCAATGATGCCAATAAGTACATATCTAGATATGCAGTCTCATCCATTTCTATCTAGTGCTACTTCATGCTCTTACACATACAGGGTTATTCAAAGAGATTCGAAAAGTCACCGCACGTTCGGTGACTTTTCATTCCCCACACTTCGGGGCGATTCGGTGATCCTAGTTCGCCAACCCTGCAGTGTATTCAGCAAGCACCGCAGGGCCCCCCTTAGTGTAGGGAAAGCTCGCCGCAAAGACATGGAACACTCACCGCAAACCCGCCGAACACTCACCGAACACTCAGAAACAGCTGGATTAACCACGCCAAACACGCCGGAGAAACATAACTAACCAGCGATCACAGCGCAGATCAGCTGCCGGAAAAAGCCAACACGCAGACGAACGAGGTGAAAAAAAAAAAAAAAAGCACGCTTGAATGTTTGAAAAATGAAACGCTGTTTGCAAAAAAACTACTGAACAAAAATGTCTGGAATTTACATATAAGATCCAATGAATGATAATAAAAAGGGCGGTTACAGAAAAAAGAAAAACTGATGTATAAAAAATCCAGAAAGAAAGTTTGCCAAAAATGCCTAAAAGATCCTAAAAAATCTATGTATAAAGAGACTTTTTACTGCAGAATAAAATAATAAACGGTTTATTAGAAATTGAAATAAAACTGGAATATTTTTAACATTGAAGTCTATGGGATTCTCCTGAATAAACCTGCCGAATTAGACCACTGAACAGGAGGGCATTTCGGCAACTTTTCCCTGCTGTTTTGTGTTCTCTGAATAGACGAAGCATTGCTTCTCTTTGGGGAATCCACTGCCCTCAAACAGGCATCGTACCTGCAGGCAATTCGCCAACATTTGGCGAACTGCCTGCTCTCTGATTAGTTGAATGGCCAGGAAATGTCCCCGTTCTCTGAATTTCAGTGTCCGGTTACATTTCAGGGCTTATCTCACCTTTTTGTCCTCCACCACAACCGTTGTAAGTACTGATTTTCCCTATGGGTCCAAGCATCCACTGCAACTTGTCATGCCTAGCTCCTAGCTGATGAGGGTCCAATAAACCCGAAACAGCGCTGTCCTAGGAGCGGCTTTGACCAGTTGCATAAACCTGATCGCTGCCAAAAAAAGCCATAGTTTGGCATAGCATTGATTTAAGGGTTCTTGTGTAGAAACAGACACAGGATGCAATAAAAGTGAGACAGAGGTAATTTGCATATCCTACCCGGAGTTCCTTGCTGCATATGGGGAATGTGGCACAGGGGCTCTGGGATGCAGTTCTTTGAATTGCTGTGATGTGCAGATGGCTTCAGCAATAATAAATATACAGCATTTGATAAATAGCATTTTTAAATAAAGAATTAAATCAGATATTTTCTATAAATATAAAAAAGATCCTTGCTACAATCTATTTCAGTTTGCGTACACAATATTTTACATTAAATTATTTTAATCCAAACTTGATTTGCACACTCCACTTCATACTATTTAACTGGATCTTCTGGAATTGGAAAATAGATTGTGCACTTTTATTGTTTAATGTTTAACTGTTGTCTATATTTTAATCCAATTAACAAAAAATACAATTATAATTAGGCTCCGCAGGATTATTCAACGCTAAATGAGCAGCACCTACACACCTATTGTATATATCACACAGTCATACAATGTACTTAACACAACGTACAATAAATGTCCAGTTTTTAAAAACTTTTAGAAAACACTCACCAATTATATCCGATTTCATTCTCAGATGATTTTCACACATTATAGTTGTGAAAAGTCTGTATTCCCTTAACCATTCAATCTACTGGCCGCAACGATTTCACAAGGAGTCTATTAGACTGCATTAATGAGATTAAACGAGGGAGATGGCAGAGGCATAGACTTTTCCATTGCATTGCATAAGTATGACTGACAGTTGAGGTAAAGGAAAACCAGAGGATTATTTTGAACCAAAATTATGCCGTTCTTTCATTTTTTTTCTGCAAAGAAGTATGTTTGGTTCACAAATATTCAATATCTATTAATGCATACTTATTATTTAAGTATATATGTAATTTAAGTTAACCCCTTCCTTTTAATTTTCCGTACTGTATTATATGGCAAGGAGATAATTTTAAATGCCAAATCATGTGTCCATTGTAGCTTCCTTATATGCCCAGCTTTGGTAAGGAAAGGGTCAAAGCGAAAATACATCCTTGTATTATTGTAATTAAAGGGCAAAAACAAAACATTTTATAAAAATATTATTTTTTGTATACACAAATGTTCTATTGGTCCAAAACATGTTTTACAAAATACATATATCAAAATGTAAGTTATCGATTTTTATAATGTCTGGAGCACTACAGCACAGTTTATATACAGTAGATATCTATATTGACTGTATTGAAAGGTTTTTTCTAGGGGGTTATGTACTTCTAATTCGGCCAAGAATGGTGAGCACTCAAAATATTGTATATGAATGAACATCAAGTCATGTGCTTATACAGTCACAGATTTCCCTTGGCTAGGTTTATCAGGAGATGATCCAAAGATCAAAAGTAATTTGCAATTAACTATCAGGGTAATTCATAGAGATCCGAATGGCTGCCGAAAGGTTGCCTTTCTTGGCGATTCGGCTATCCAGAGAGCAGGCAATTCGCCAAATCTTGGTGAATTGCCTGCACATACGGTGCCTGTTCGAGGGCAGTGAAATCCCCATAGAGAAGCAATGCTTTGTCTATTCAGAGAACAAAAACCAGCAGTGAAAAGTTCCCTAAATGCCCTGTCATTCAGTGATTTAATTCGGCAGGTTTATACTTTATACTTTACTTTACTTATACTATATACTTATACTTTACTTATACTTACTTATTGCCCATTATGCTTATTGGAATGTAGGGTAGCAACAAAGGTTCGCCAGTCCTGTTTGTTCTGGACCAGCTTTTGTATGGTACCCCACATGTGATTCATAGTCTTGAGTTCTCTGTCCACCATTCAGCGCCAGGTGCTCTTTGGTCTTCCTCTCTTGCATTTTCCTTCTGGTGTCCAATGAAGGGTAGTTCTGGTGATGTCCCCATGCCCTTTTCTGATGACATGCCCAATCCATCTCCATTGATCGAACTGGAGAATAACAAACTAAGGTCGACTCACAAAGAATGTTTGTATTAGCTACTGCCTATTACTAACTCATCCAAAATATAGCCATTTATATTTTTTTGCTAAAAGAAATAGTCCAAATAAATTGAAGGCCATAACTTTCACTGCTTACTATCTTATCGATATGACAGAATTGTTTAGTGGTTTGAAAACATTTCAAGGTGCTGTCTGTCAATATGTCTTTATATAAAATTGCCTTTTTCAGGAGGATGTTGTCCAATGTAAATTTATTTTGCTGAAATCTTCTCTCACCTCTCTAGGGCTCATATCTAAATCACATTTCTGTTTGGAGTTTTATCCAGTGATTTTAAGAACCTTCACTGCTGATTCCAGACATATTAATCTACAAAGCTCTACTTTTTACCAACTCTAAATAATACCCTAATCATCAACTGCGTTAAACCTAAGACATGCAGCTTTCCTAGTCTTTTCTAATCCCCTGCTATGCCTTCAATGCTGGTCCTGAAAGGCACCTAATCTTTGGCATTGCTACCTTCCCCCATCTTCGGAACTTCTAAAAGCCACGACAGCTTCTCCTTTCAACGACACTTCCTTATGAGATGTATGGGCAATATTAAGAAAAAAATGGTTCTCTCTGCTTTGAAAAAAAGACAAAGATGACATAATATACTGTAGGCCATCGTTGACTTCCACAAAATTTATTTATGTAACCACCAGCAGCTTTACATGTTTGTTGATCTATACCCATTTAACTATTGGAAATTGTATTGTTTTTCATTCAGGTATTGTTTGATGCAAGATATTAATTTGACCTTTGTATGGATTATTTTATGTTTCCTTCTATGAAAGGATTTTGTTATATCCTCTATGCGAGTTCATATTGTACTTTTCCTGTGATAATATATTCAACAAAGGAATTTAGAATACCAAAAAATGTGCTAAAAAGTAGTGCATACCTAGTGATTCCCAAATATTTATATAGGAATTGTGAAAGGTCTTGAAATAAAATACATAAATTATTGAACGGTCATAAAAATGGACATTTCATCATACAGGCTTATTCAAAGAGAATCGAAAAGCCACCGCACGTTCGTTGACTTTTCGTTCTCTTCAATTCGGTTCAATTTGGCGATCCAATTTCGGCTACCCTGCGGTGTATTCAGCAAGCACCACAGGGCCGCCGAAATGCAGGGAAAAGTCGCCGAAAACTAACCGCAAAACGAGGGCGAACGCACACCGAAACCCGCAAAAACATCTGGATTAACTCGCCGAAAACGCGGGAAAAATCCGAGCACAAGCCTATCACACCCAGCGCAGCCACCGGAAAAAGCTGACACCGCAGACGAATGCAGTGAATAAATTAGAAAAACAGTTTGCTTGAATGTTTGAAAAGTGAAACGCTGTTTGCAAAGAAACTACTGAGCGAAAATTTCTGAAATTTACATATGAGGTCCAGGGAATGATAATAAAAAGGGCTGTTACAAAAAATTAAGTAAAGTAAAACAAAAAAATTTAAAAAAACGGAAATTGTTTTTTTAAAAAAAAGATCCCGAAAAAATGCTTAAGATCCTAAAAAATCTATAAATAAAGAGACTCTTTACTGCAGAATAATATAATCAACGGTTTATTAGATATTGGATTAAAACAGGAATATTTTTAACATTGAAGCCTATGGGAGTAAGGTATAAATTGATCAATATCTGTGCTTCTTGTACACAGTATAGGAAGCACTGATTTACAGTAGATAACCATTACAGCCAAGCTGCAAAGGGTTTCGAGGTGGAATAGTGTGGCTCAAATATTAATGTTAACATCTAGAGTGGAATAGGACCCAAAATCTTTGAAAGAGGTTAGTGGGTTTGATTAATCAAATGCCATTATTTGAAAAGTTTGTCAATTTCTAAAAGACTATCCTCTTACTACAGAAACCAATGGATCTTTAAGATGATTTATTTTGTTGTTGTTAATAAAATTCCTGTTTGTTTCTTCCACATTGTGTCACACTATCTATGCTAGGACTGTTTTATGGTTATGTTAGTTTTCATCTTTAAACTTTATTATTGACAGGAAAACAGCATGTCGATGTTGGGGGAAATGTTTATCCATGTTTCTGCAGAACCAAAGAACTTTATGTGGCTGCTTTTCCAGCACATAGTTGATGAATGAAAATGTCATACTGAATGCAACTTCTTTATTGGTTTTTCCATCTTTTATTCTGGTGTTATCACTATTTGCTTAGGCAGAGCCTTACCTGCCATTAAGAGATAAACTCACCTGCTCCGCGTTCCCCCGCCAACTGCATGCATTCTTTTCATAGCCTATGTCATTTGCGTAGCGGTACGCTTCCCTGCTACGCTAATCACGTAAGCTGCTCAAGAAGTCTGCAGCGTGCGTCATAGACAAGCGCTGCCTATGTCCTCAGAGAGGCACTGAGAGAGCAATGGAATAGCTTGGACCAATGAGGAAGCACCATTTGTCCAAGCCATACCAAAAAAAATGCCTGCATGGGAGGCTGGCCTCTCATTGACAGGAAGGGGGATATCTAGCAGGTAGATATGCCTCTTCCTGTCAATGAGAGGACAGGCAGCCTCCCATGCAGGCTGGGAAAAGAATGCGTGCAGAGAATGGAACCGACGGCGGGGAGTGCGGAGCTAGTGAGTTTATTTTATTTTATTGATTTATTGCTTAATGGCCATGGGACAATCAGGAAAAAAAAAGGAAAAAAATACACCAAAAAACCTAAAGTATTAAAGCAATGCAGCACTTGAGCACATTTCTGGCAATGTAACCCCAAAATATTCCAATGTGATCATATTTCAGCCCCCAGAATCCATGCACTAATAGACATCCTTCAATCTTTAGCTCTGTTAACTCTTTGTGTACTATACGCTAGAAGCATTACACTTCCCATTGTATAGCGCTGCTGCGTATCTTGGAGCCCTTTTATGAAGTGTGCATCGGGGCTCATTCACAAGACTGGCAATTGTCGGTAAATGACCACAAACCTGTAACCTTTAGGTCCAAACAGTAATAATAAGCAATTTCAAGGATTTTTACCTCAAAAGTTGCAATTTTTTGCTCAAATCCTTAATCTAAAAGGGGCAGCCTGGCTTCCACAGCTTGACTTTCAATTGCTTTACTTTCTCACGCTGACGGATGATATGAGTTATGGGCGTTTGCGTCATCAAAAACGCATGTATGAACGCGTGTTCCGCACATGGCAACAGGCACAAAAGGCACTAAAGTCTTTTTCATTGGACGCCTCCATTGTCAATCAAAAAAACCTGTGTACGACACGTGTTTCTAACTGTCAAAAACGCCAGGTAATACGCTCATAAAACTCCCGACAAAAACACACGTAAAACGCGCATATGAGATACACTCAGGTGGGAACTCAGCCTTACAGTTCAGATATCCATAAAAGAAATGTTTCCCACAGTTCTGCCTCGTTTACTCCTAGGAACCTCCAATCCATAAATTCTCCCTTAGTCCCATAACCTCTCCACCGAGGTTTCTTTAACGCCACTTTTCCCCTCGCTCCCCTAAACACCCGACACACAGCACAACATGTGACAGGTTATACAGAGGTTTTAGGAAGCATTGAAATGATTCGCTCCTTTTCATGCCTGTGCCTCACCAGCCACTGACCTCACTGCACGTCCCTGAATCGATGATATTCGGTCCAATTGGTAATTGATCTGAACCAAATCGCACAAGTCTATGAATTACATACTATCTGTTGTAATTAATTAATTGTGCTTACATGTGTACAATGTATTGCTTTGCACAAGTCTTCTCCTGGTTACTATTTGTTTTTTTCACATTACAAAAAGTATTATTGTTTGTGTGGAGAATTTTCAATTGGGATGGCTAAAGATCCCTTATGAAAAAGATTGGTATTACATTTTTTTATTGCATTTAAAACAACAGTTTTTTACAGATTACCGAAAAGTCAAATTAGCAAATCTTTTTGACAGTTGTATTATAACACTTCGGAGTTGACAGAAAGGAGTCCGTTATGTGAAATTGAACCCTTTGTAGAGCAAATTCTACTGCAAACTAATGGCAAATAATTTTTTGATCCTGAATTTTTTTAAAAAAAAAAAAAAGCAAATGTCACCTTGCTTTAATCCATGCTGCCTTTACCCAAGTTGAATTAAAAAAAGAAGTCATCATCCACTTTGGAAGCAGCACCTTTAAAATAATGACGGAGTCAGCGACATTTTAACTATGTAGTTTTCATAAGCATTTCTTCTAACACATTAATTATGAAGCGAGAACTTGAACTTGAGAGATCAATGCCTGTGTTCAGTGTTAATTGGTATGCAACGTACCAGGAGATTTAGCAGTTACTCTTTTACATTGGGTCAAGGAGGTAATACAAGTAAAACACGAGACCTTCCCATTATCAAGGGCATTTAAGGTAAAACAGTGATTTATTGAAGTGTCACTATAATGGCCTGCAAAGCCACTTTTGTTTTTACGTTGTGCGGTACAGTGTTTTACAGGATGTAATATTTGTATTTTGCACAAAATATAAAGCGTAGGTTTTGTATCCTATGTCAGGAGGAATGTATGTCATTCTGTTATATAATGTTGTTTGTATAATTTTAAATTAAAAACAAATCAGAAAAGATTTTAAATCACAAAATGTGTTAGATCATACCATACCATGCATTCAAAGACTTTTAAATGATCATTAACTGATTCATAATGACCGTAATTTTTAATGGACATAGTCGGCTTACTTAGTGGTGTCATGTTCTTTAGGTCCCTATGGCGATGGTTTAAAAAAGTAATCTCCAACTAAACTACTAGACATGTGCATTTCATTTTGTAACAAATTAGTTTTTGTCCGAGACTTGCATTTTCGTTGTTTTGGACCGTTCCGAAATTCCGAACAAAAAAAAGATACGAGAATAACTAAAGTACGAAAACCCGAATGCACAACAGAACGAAATCCTGAAAATAATTAAATTGAATAGTCATTCATTAGACCACGAATACACGAAAATACGAAACTAACATCGACGAAAGCCGAAAATACGTAAATATCCGATTGTAAAATATGAAACCAGTGACAATAACTGAAAATCCGAATTGACAAAAGAGCAAAAATATTAAAAATAAACCATGCATTTTGATTCACATCCACAGCAGAAGACATGAGGGTTCATCCTCTCTTCTCATGACATGAGGGTTCACCAAACAGTTTTGTAAACTTTAAGGTGCATTCAGGAGTGGGATTAGTTCCTTTTGCAACAGTGGGACATTGTGGGACATTGGACAAGCTCTTTGATTGGCTGGCAGGAAGGTCTGCGTGAACTTCAGTATACTATTAGCAGGGCTCAAAATTTCACGTCCCAAGCTACTAGCCAGGCCTTAAGAGTTACTCGCCACTAGTTGCCCCACCTAACCCCTTATCCTGCCCTGCCTCTGCATTCCTACTCGCCCTCATGTAATTTCCACTCGCCAATGGCGAGCAGGCGAGTGGAAATTTTGAGGCCTGCTATTAGTACCTACATACCCAGTGCATAGTGAATGTGCATGCAGTAATATGAATAAGATTAGTCGTCCTAAATACGGGTCATCCTAAATAATGGGCCTTCCGAAATTACACCAATCCACACAAATTAAACGAAATAAGAATCGGTATGAAATACGGATCAAGTCAAAAACGAAATAAGCAACAAAAACGGAAACGTGTTCCGAAATTACCAACCGACCGAAAATACGAATCACAGCAAAAATACGAAACTCCCAAAAACAAATACGTATAGAAACGAAAAGATACTTAACTAACAAAACGAAAAAACTAAAAGCAGTCCCCCACATTTTCAGATCAATCCGAAAATTCAAAATGCGATAGGATGACGAACAGTCCGAAACGAAAACCCCACGGTCCGAAATGATCCGAAAGGAAAAAATAAATCCCGAAATGGAGCGAAAAAAAAACACTGTGCACAAGTCTATAAACTACCTGTGTTTTTTTTCTCACCAATCAGCGATGAGTTGCTCAGTGACATCATAATGTTTGTAGCAAACTTCACTTGCAAGATTTGGCGTAAAGTAAATATATTTTAGAATTTTCAATGGGAGATTCTTATTTTAAAAGTTTTTTCCCCATTTAAACAGCAGTTCAAAATAACCTTTCATTTGAACAATTTTTTTTTTCCTAAATTGAAAGTGCAATCTTTATATTCATAATAATAGATTTCAGTCTACCCGCTGTGAAACTCATTATGTTGTGGACACTTTAATATACGCATCTCCAACTTCTCTTTCATGTTTTGCACACACCAGCTATAAAACGGAGATTTAACAAAAAGGTGTTGGGAATTGGTAGGGCTATTAAGGCATGTTTTAAAAGACTTTTACGGCCAACAATTAGACATTTATGCAAATCAAAAATCTATTTATACCAGGACCAAAACACCTTATTTTTTTTGAATGATTTCTAAATACTCTAAATTGTAGTTTAATCCCTTCACTCTCCAAGGACCATAGCATGTTTAGATAAATTTAGGATAAAATAAATTGTGTGTATAGACTGTGAATCCGAGACGCAGCAAACATTATGACAGTATAATCAAAGTAGCTCCCATTAAATACCTACAGAATGTAAAAAGAATATCTATATGTGGAATAATGACTACCGTATATACTCGAGTATAACGCGACCCGAATATAGCGCGATGGACAGAGATTTATTATGGAAATGAGAGAATATTCAAGACTCAAATATAACGCGAGGAACAAAATTATACTGTACCAGTAAACAATTAAAATCCTTTCAGGTGTCCTCAACAGTCAGGCTCCCCCTCAGGCCAGGGTGCTCTGCTCTAGAATGATTGTAGTTGTTATGAAGTATGAAGCCGCCGGCCACCTGTCTTCTTTACTAGCGATTAGACGGCTGTCGGAGGTGAGTGAGGTGACTGATTTGGCTTTTAAAGCGAGCCTGCCCTCTGGTCGTGATGGATCTGACCTCTCCCGAATCCGGAAGTTCCTGAAGTGTTTGCAAACATCAGGGAGCCCGCATTCACTTCAGCGAGACTACCGGAAGTTCCGGGAGACTTGGGATCCAGAGCAAGGCAATTTATTTATATTTTTTACACCCGATGCAGATGTCTCGAACATAACGCGACCCCTCCAATTTTATGGTAATTTTTTGTCACCAAAATCTAGCGGTATACTCGAGTATCTACAGTATGTATGGAAATTACAGTAACATCTGTTTTTGTTTTTGTATCTGAACTGTACAGAGTTTTTCAGCAATTATAACTATAATTATGTTGTGATTTGCTTGAACGGAGAGATTTCTAGACATGTGCACGGTTGAAAAATTCATTTTGTTTTGTTTCAAAAATTTTTAGTCTGAAAAAGAATTAGTTTGACTGCCGATTTGTTTCCTTTTCATAACTTCGGATCGATTCGTTATTTCGTTTTGTAATTTCAGATCGCTAAAAAACAATAAATCCTGATCAGTTACTGTTAGATTAGGGTTAAAAATAAGTGTTACAAGACCATGAGAACCTGCCAATTCACAGTGAGGGTGAGACCCTGACAACCTGACCATTCACCAAGCCTCTGGTTGAATGTTCAGAATCTCAAGCTCTCAAGCTGCATTAATAATTAAAGTAATTAATATTGCCACTCCAGATATAAAAAAAATAATAAGATATTGTAATAGGTACCAAGTGGACCGGAATTCAGCAGAAAGTCCTGATATTCTAATATTAATGATACCCTGTATAAGGACCGTGAGCTGTGTTCCAGTCCACTTGGTACCTACTACACGATTTTCTTTGTTTTGTATATCTGGGCGGTAATCATGCAGACTTGCAAAGTCTGTCTGAAACAAAGGGAATCCACATATAAAAAAATTGCTTCAGATCAGTTCATTATATAATGAATTCACCTTGTCCCCAAAGCCTGCAATCAAGCCAAAATAAATAAATAATAACTGCACTGTATTATTCCCTGTCAATTGGCCTCCTGTGGTGCTGCTGAGTCGATTTCAACACAACAGGAGACCATTTGACAGGGAATACATTGCAGTTATTATTTATTTTATTATTATAATTTAGATAGCATCAACATATATTGCAGCGCTGACACATTATATTTGGTGCAGTTCGGTGGTGTTCAGTGCTGTGTCCGATTGAATCATTCAATGGATCTTTATGGGACAATTTCGCTGGTGCCAAGACCGCCGAACGGCACTGAATTTCGCTGTCTGTTGGCCTGTGGTACGGATTCAGCACCGTGGCCAATTGACAAGGACGCGATGTGAAGCTGGCCGTCCACTGGGTCCGTATTTGTGCAATGGTGCGATCATCCGATATCATCAGATTTTTTGTGACTACGTCAGATTAGCAATCATTCCAATTTGAAAGGGATTTGTCAGACGAAATTAGATGATCTGGTACAAGTTACATGAAAAAAGATGAATTGTATAGATAAACCACTGTTCCACAGCAAGGATGTTGCCCCATAGAGAAGTGATTCAGTCCAACAGGTGAATCGCATAGGATTCAATGTAAAAAAATATTTTCGTTTCTATTTTTTTTCTAGTCAACTGTTTATTCTTTTTATCCGCAGCATAAATCCTTTCTATTTATAGACTTTTTGGAATTTTGTATTATTTTTTTTTGTATTTTTTTAGGCCACGTTTTTGATTCCCATTTGTTTTTTTTAAAAAATTAGGCTTTTCTTCTCTGAATGAATGCGTCTTTTTTTCTTCACTCGACTGCTTCTGCGGTGCTGTCCTTGATGCTGAAACCCTGTTTCAGCACCAGGAAGAGTGTTTTTTTCCACGCATCGGAGTTTTATGTTTTTTTTCGTTCTTGAGACAGTGCATTGAAACGATATTACGAAGTGATTCGTTTCAATAAATTGATCCGAATCGATTTGTTATGTATCGTTTTGTTTAATTTCTACCACGATTTGTTTGAAATAATTTCGTATTTCAGAAGTAATTCTGAAATACGAATTAACAAAATTTCTGACGAATTGCGATTCGTTACTAATCGAATTGCACATGTCTAGAGATTTCTTATAAGTTATGGTTATATAGAGCATTATACAAAAAACAAACTTTCCTTTTAACAAACACCAACTATAACTTGCTTTGTTTGTCAAAAGCCATATTCTCAAATCAATAAATCCACAGGGTTTCCCATTTTTTTCCTACATCATAATTTTAAATGGATATATTACCTTTAATTTCATCTTATAGAAGACTGATATTCTAGTACACCTATATTTTTGTAAAAATGAACAAAAAATATCTGTATATCATAATAACAGATTTGTACTCTCAACCACTAAGGCTAAGGTCAGACGAAAGCATTTTTAACGTGCGTTTAACCGCACGAAATCACGGCCGTGCTAGCAGCAAATGACGTCCAATGCCGGGTAACATACGAAGAACGGCCGCACGAAAGTTCGTCCGCACAACGCAAGTGGCAAACGAACGCATTTTTTCTAGAACGTCAAACCGCTACTACTGACGTACAGAGTGCGCTGCGTCCGCATAGCGGCGTGTTTGCGTGATTGGGAGACATCAGACGCTGCACACGTCCGGCCAACATAACGTCCAGACGCAAAAAGGGTTTTATTGATGATCCATACAAAATCACGGACGAAAATGCGCATTGTATGACCGCTATCGCGTATTCCGTGAAAAAATACGTCCATTCGTTCGAACGCACTTTTCACGGACAACGCGAAAAATGCGTTAGTCTGACCCTAGCCTTAAGTTGGGCAATTTCCACTTTTTCAATTAGAATTGTAAAATGTGCTGATTTGTTAAAGTACCTTAAATCAGAAGCAAGCTCGGGGTTACCCAATAAAACAAGAATATTGGAGAATGCACAAAGACACTGCATACTTTAGAAGACAAAGCTGGAATAATAAAAGAAAGTTTCAGTCCTGACATAACCTAAATGGTATATTCTAAATATACTCAAGGGGCCATAAGGGAATAACAAAGTAAAATTTTGATACAGTCAATCATATTCTTAAATGAACATACAAAGCACACAACTAACGTTCTTTGCATAGGTGATGCACAAAGGTCCACGGTCTCTGTTTCTCTGCACTCAATGTATAATAAATTCAAGGAATAACAAATATCAAAGGTATTATAAACTGCTCATTCTGTTTTGACTGTCCTTAACTACTTTTTGCATATGTCATGTGTGTTTTTACCTGGTCAATTCTTTTAACAGTGTGTGAACACTATTTGGGTCCTCACCTCCTCCCAACAGACTATATACAGATGCTCAAGGCTCAGCGCTGTGAGACTTTAGGGGTTATTCACAAAACCCCGAACTTACCAATGGAGGGCACCAAACGGTGAATTTTACCATACGGTACAATTTCGGGGCCATTCATCTATTCAGAAAGCTGTCAATTCTCCAAATACTGGTGAATTGATGGTGACATATGGTGCAGTTCGGCGATCTTCAGTGGTAGCAAAATTGTCCCATAGAGAAGTAATGGTCCATCTATTCACAGAACACCGAACTGCACCGAAGTGCCAGTGAATTGCCCTGATTTTTGGTGATTCAGTTCAACAGGCGAATCCCATAGGTTTCAATGTAAAAAAGTAATATCATTTTTTATTTTTAAAAAATGATTATTCTTTTTATTTTCAGGAAAAGCCTTTTTATTTTTGTATTTTTCGATGAAATTTTTGTTTCCCAATTTCTCGAAAAGGTATTTTTTTAAATTCTGTAACAGACATTTTTATTATTTTTTAAAGGGCCTTTTTTTATTATTTAGACACATTTTAATGCATTTTTATTGGTTTAAACATCTATTAGGAGAATAGGACAGTTCCGATTTTTTTTTTCTTGTAATTCAGTTAGGTAGATTTCACCAAGGCCAGTTCGCCGCTCTTCAGCTCTACTGGCGACGTTTGCCAAATTTTTCATGAGGCTTTGGCGATTTCATCCTCAGCGCACTACGGTGACCCTACAGTGAATAGTGAATTCACTGTAGTTTTGGCGAAATAGAATCGCCGAGGTGCGTCAAAGTGAAAAGCACGGTGCTTTGTGAATAACCCCATTTTGTCTACAGTTAACATTTACACAACAGAATGGAGCTAAAACTTACAGGTCTATTCAAAGAAAGGTGAAACTCAGGAGAATGACTGGAGAAGTGAAAATTCTAGGTCACAATAGCCAAACCAGAAAAATTCTCTCATTTATCTCACTTTCCAAATTGACTATTTGGTCTAGATTGGGCTCTTTTCCTGCCAATTCTCCATATTTTCACCTTTCTTTGAATATACTTGATAGTGATGGCAGCCATAGGCAAGCATAGCCCAAATAATAGAGTACATACAGGACATAGAGTGATGCTATCTTAAAATAATGCTGATCACACCCCGGCGTCTCCTCCTGGTGACGTCACAAATGGTAGATATATATACAAGAAGGGTGGATCTGCAATGATAAATAAACTGTAATGGTGCAGTATATTAACACCGTGTAAAGAATTGGCCCCCTAGGACCTCACTCACTGAATAGTCGGGTATATATGGCACATCGATTAGGTATCCGGCAAACCGTTCAGTTCCAAATGGATCGCCAAAACTCAGCGTGTTGCAATAAATAAAATGTGGTAAAATAAAAATAAATTTATTCGCATGTTCCCAGGAACATGCAAATAAATTGAAATTTATTTTTATTTTACCACATTTTATTTATTGCAACACGCTGAGTTTTGGCGATCCATTTGGAACTTCACAGTCTTGGGATACTTGGTTACCTGAACGGTTTGCCGGATACCTAATCAATGTGCCATATATACGCGACTATTCAGTGAGTGAGGTCCTAGGGGGCCAATTCTTTACACGGTGTTAATATACTGCACCATTACGGTTTATTTATCATTGCAGATCCACCCTTCTTGTATATATATATTACTTACAAACTAGAAATAATTGCAAGCTGTCAATTTGCTGCATTTTATTATCATGAACCAAATAGGATCCCCTTAAAAGGTGTTGAAGGGGACCTAACAGGTAGTCAAGCAAGACCATCCAATTAATAAATTAAAATGTATTATAATTAATTAAAATTAAATATATATATCTTGGACTGAACCCAATACACCAAAATTAAAAAAAGGAGAAATAAGGATGCATTGGCTAATTTATGATGGACATTCCAAATCTACTAAATACGCACTCACAAAATGTGTAATTCTGAGTCAACACATATTGCCTTTCAGTAAATGGTGTATGCTATAAAAACTAATTCCTAGTTTACAGTGCAATGTGTGAAATATATTAATAGATCCCTACATACAAATGGCTTGTGTGGGTCAGTGCATTTGACGGCTGATGTCATTTGAAATAAAGCTTGGATAACTCTATACTGAAGCGTCTCTGTAAAATTGCACATATTCTGGAACATCGTTAGTCCGTCCCATTATGTTTCAATACATTTTAGTTTTGCCGAGGTGTAAAATTCACAATTGGTAGGTTTCCTCTCATTTTATATAGGATATCAACACTAATGATCAGCAACATTACTCAACACAGTAGCTCTCTAGGAATATCAACGAGCGAGTCAGTCTGAGCATATATTTTAAACATTAGAACAAAATAATAAGAATTTGACAAATTCATGAGATACGAGTGTGCTGTGGCTAACAGAATTCAGTTTTTCCTTATGATACCCCATTAATAACCACTATTATTTCTATTAGAAAAAAGTAGCCCACACATAGAGATGTATTAAATTGTAGGGGGCAAATCATACAATACATGTGAAAGATGTTCAGCAAGTACTTGGGAATGTTGTATTTGTAACTCTACTAGGGACTTGCTGAAGTTTGGGAAGGTCAGTGTTCTAGGTTACATTTAAAAGGCAGAGTAGAGAGAACCTATTTGAATAGGGTCGGGACAGGTTAAAGCAATGTATACCGTATGTAGGAGGATAGAATGAAGTAAACACTAGCAGGGTTATTCAGATATTCAGAGAGAGACGATCTGGCCCCGAAATATAACCGGACACAGAATTTCAGCGAACGGGGACATTTAGGGGCCATTCGGCTATTCAGAGAGCAGGTAATTCGCCAAATCTTGGCGAATTGCCTGCATGTACGGTGCCTGTTCGAGGGCAGTGAAATCCCCCATAGAGAAGCAATGGTTCGTCTATTCAGAGAACACCGAACAGCTGAGGATTGTCAGTGAATTGCCCTGCCGTTCGGTGGTTTCATTCGTCAGGTTTATTCAGGCGAATCCCATAGGCTTCAATGTTAAAAAATATTCCACTTTTAATTCAATATCTAATAAACTGTTTATCATTCTATTCTGCAGTAAAAAGTCTCTTTATTTTTCGATTTTGTAGGATCTTTTAGGTATTTTTGGGGATTTTTTTGTAAATTTTGTTTTTATTTTTCTGTAACAGATATTTTTATTATCATTCATAGGATCTTATATGTAAATTCCAGACATTTTCGTTAAGTAGTTTTTTTGCAAACAGAGTTTCAAATTTCAAACTTTCAAGCAAACTGGGTTTTTTTCAAACAAATTCGCCTGCGTGTCGGCTTTTTCCGGTGGCTGCTTTGCGCTGTGATCGCCGGTTGCTTGGATTTTTCCAGCGTACTCGGCGTGGTTTTTGCGGCGGTTTATGCTGGTTTTCGGTGAGCGTTTGGTGAGTATTCGGTGAGTGTTCGGTGAGTGTTCTGCTGGTTTGTGACGAGTACTCCCTGCAGTACGGGGGCCCTGCGGTGCTTGCTGAATACACCACAGGGTCGGTGAACTAGGAATCGCAGAGTCCCCCGAAGTGTGGGGAACAAAAAGTCACCGAACGTGCGGTGACTATTCGGATCTCTTTGAATAACCCTGTAGGTCCCCTGATCCGATAAGTAGAACAGCCCCACTCGTCAATCATAATACCTCCTGTTATAATCCAGTCGGGCTGTAAACCTCGCTTAAGGCTTAGTTCTTGTGACTGTCCACTGTAAATGAATGCTTCTTATACTTTGTCTGGGCAACACTAATGTGGAGGCAGCCATTGACTAATAAGCAAATTCTAAGGTCGCTATTATTATCACTTACAGACAAGTAACAAATGACAGCAATGACAACAAATTACCAGTTGCAAGTAACTGTTAATACATTACATTGTTTTGTATTTATATATCGCCAACATTCTCCAGAGTGCTTGACACTTGGACTATACTGGCAAGATATACCAGTATAGAAGAGACAGAAAGGCCTACCTGTGGGATAAAATATAGCATATACAGCCCTTTATTCAAAGGTAAAGTGGAAGGTTAAGGCATCTAGGGAATCTGGATGGATAATGAGTCTGGGGTAGTGGAGGGTTAATGATTAATGGATATGGGGTATAAAGAGGGGTAATGGTCTGGGGATGTAGAGGGTTAATAATCTTGGCAATGTGGAAAGATGAGTCTGGGAAATATATATGTTTATTGGGTCTAGGGGACGTGCAGGTTTAATGGATCTGAGATTGTGGAGGGTTAATGGGCCTTGAGATGTTTTGGGTTCCTATACCCATGCGTACATCCCAAAAATAAAATCACAATCAAATCCTGAAATGAAGTTAGCTTTTTGTGGATGGAACAAACTATTAACGCATGGGGGAAAAAAAAAGACACAATACATCTAATGTGCAGAATAGAATGCAAGCCCACTAAGAACTGACCACATTCACAACTCCAAAGTTGATGATGAGCCTGGCCTGGTAAAACTGTTCAAAAAGTGAAGAACATCCATGTGAAGCCTACATTCTGGACAAAAATAGATCAATAAGAGACACAGAATAAAGCCTGATACATGAAAACTGACAGACACTTCCTTTAGTTACTAAAGTCACAAACTGAAATGTAAGAATTTAGCAAAAACTAGCAAACGTAATGATGTTTTATCAGCCATGAGATTGTGTATGGAGTCATCCTGACTCTTGCTGCGAGTGGGCTACCACCATGTCTAATTTGTTTTTCCTGGCAGTTACTCCCATTTGCGGTTTGCTTATACTGTAAGTTGGGGTGATGCGATGCGATGTATTGTGACTCTGGAGATTCTCTAAGCATCATGGATGACTCCCATCATGCTCATAACGACCTATAAAGAATCTCACCCATTGTTTTGTCTATAAATATTTTCCCCACCCTAATCATATGTTTAGACATGCCTTTGGAGCAGAATGGGCGTTTGTATTTACAAATGGAAGAGCACATATAAGGTGCTAGAATGCTGGACAATACTTACACTTGTTAGTTGTTTAAGCTTGTTGAAATATTTTGTTGTAGTCAATTTTTGATTTTGATTGCCCAGTGTCTTCTACAACTACAGTATATGTCATGATGGCAACTTAATTGTAGCTTTTTATTCATCGTTATGATTTGGTTATTACATTTAGCATTTTTAGATTATTTACAGAGTTGTAGAAAAGACTTTCTGTAATAACAGTAGACTTCTGGGTAATTTAGATGGTAACGTGATTACTTAAGAGGTATTTTAACCCCTTAGTGATTGGGCGGTTTTACGAAAATCCGCCCTTTAGCGCCCGCTGCTGTTTTTACGTTTCTGCGCTGTTATTATTTTTTTATTATTATTATTCTTTATTTATATAGCGCCAGCATATTCCGCAGCGCTGTACAATAGGCACAATATAGACCAGGTTACAATACCTTGAACAACATTTGACAAACAGTACAGGAGGAGATGAGGGCCCTATTCCCATAGGAACTCACAATCTAGGAGGGTTGGGGTTGGAAACAGGAGGAGAGGACTGTAAGGTGAGAGTGATTGATGGTTGCGTCAGTGAGTTGGGTGGTAGGCTTCCCTAAATAGGAACGTTTTAAGGGAGCGTTTGAAGGAAGAGAAGTTAGGGGAAAGTCTGACAGTACGAGGGAGAGCGTTCCAGAGAGTGGGGGCTGCGCGTGAGAAATCCTGCAGTCTATCATGGGAAGAGGTGATGCGGGGAGAAGCTAGTCGCAGGTCACTGTTTGACCTTAGGGAGCGGGCTGGGGTGTATTTGGTGATTAGTGAGGACAGGCAGTGGGGAGCTGAGTTAGTGAGGGTTTTGTTAGTGTTTAGGTCAAATTTTCCTATTACTCGTTTATGCAACCCACACATATTATATACTGTTTTTCCCGCCATTAAATGGAATTTCTAAAAATACCATTATTTCCATCATATCCTATAATTTACTATAAAAAAAAATATGATGAAAAAAATGGTAAAAACACGCTTTTTCTTAATTTAATCCCCAAAATCTACAACCGCCAAAAAATACCCCGGCTAAATAGTTTCAATTTTTTTTCCAAGAGAATAGAAATACCCAATTTTTACATGTTTTTGCCTATAAACCCCTTCACTGCTGAGCCAATTCACCTATGTGCGCTGAGCTCATTATGACCGTTTTATGCTCAACATTTTTAGATGCCAGCCTAGGTCCTTTATCAATACTGAATGAATGAATGAATGGAATAAATTAATAATTAACATTTTCTCATGGCTTTTTATGTGTTGTATGTTGTCAAAAGCATTAATCATATTTTATTTTAATATGCCAGAGAAAAAGGTGCCATGCTGTCTGTACTGTCTCCAATATGGATGCATTGGAACACTCAACCCACATAAATATTTAGTTTCATTTCTACAATTGTTTTTACTCCATTCTGATTATTCTGTTAACAATTCCTTGATTTTGAGAATTGTGCTCATTTTTCATGATGCAATAGTCACACATAGATGAAATACAGGACGATCAAGTACCTTTTATGTTATAGAATGTATCTAAAGAACGTTATGTTGTCACAGATATGTGCAGAAAGTATAAGCTCTGAAAGATGGCACATTTTGAAACGGTAGGCTTTGGGAGCAGTTTAATGCCTAATGGAACCTACTAGAGCAGAGAACATATGGTTTCTACGCATCTCTTGCAATGCTCTAGACTATCAAGCACATCAAATATTTATTAAAATAATTGAACATTTGAAATTGCAGACTGATATAAAAAAAGGACCCTTCCTTCCTTTTTCATATTTTGATAAGTACGATGTTTTTTTCCCCATTTCTTGTTCATAGAACAAATTAGGAAAAAAAATTCAAATAAAGCCTCTGAGTGGTTTGTTAATAATTTATTGTGCCTCCTGTTAACAGGAACCACATAGTGAAGTTGAAGTGTAGAGAACTGCACAGCCTTCATATATATTTTAAGCACAGAGCACTTTCACCAAAGAAAACCGAAGAAGATGGATTTGGTGGGATATATACTTCAATATGCAAACTTGTTAAGAAAAATGGAAAGTCACTATAAATAAGCCCTTGAAGCATGATGTGTAACCATTTCACTACCAGGAGCTCAAGTTCTGAATCATTCTTCTTCTACTTACACAGAATGGAAAAGATCAACCACACATGTCTTCGACACTATAGTGCAGGGGTCTCAAAGTACCGGCCCGAGGACCATTTGTGGCCCACGGACCGGTTACAAATGGCCCAAAGAATACAGGGATTGGCAAGGAGACACAGAGAGTGACAAGGACTGATGGAGACACAGAGAGTGACAGGGACTGATGGAGACACACATAGAGCTTGTGACAGGTACTGATGGAGACACAAAGAGAGAGAGTGTGACAGGGACTGATGGAGACACAAAGAGAGAGAGAGTGTGACAGGGACTGATGGAGACACAAAGAGAGAGAGAGTGTGACAAGGACTGATGGAGACACAAAGAGAGAGAGAGTGTGACAGGGACTGATGGAGACACAAAGAGAGAGAGAGTGTGACAGGGACTGATGGAGATACAAAGAGAGAGAGTGTGACAGGGACTGATGGAGACACAAAGAGAGAGAGAGTGTGACAGGGACTGATGGAGACACAGAGAGAGAGAGTGTGACAGGGACTGATGGATGGACACAGTGACAGATGGACAGAGGGATGAAGAGACAGAAGGACCGAGGGACAGAAGAATGGAGACACAGAGAAAAGGTCTGTTACAGAATAAATAAAACCTTAAAAAAAAGGAACAAACTAATTTTCACCTAAACAAATACCAAAAATAAAAGATGTTTGAAATAAAAACACTTTGCTGTAAAAGAAAACAGTTTAATAAAAAATATATCAATAAAAAAGAGTTTCAAATCTTGCGTGCGGCCCCCATGGGATATGAAAACCTGTCCAGTGGCCCTCAGGTAATTTGAGTTTGAGACCCCTGCTATAGTGGTAATAGTCTGATTCTCTTACATACTACATAATATCTATATCAAACTGTATAGTAGCTATTTCCTTTCATTCGGCTAGATTAATAAGTGCCACATTTCAGACACTTTCATGAATACATGTGTCAGATATATCTTTCCCACCCAACCCTTTGTATACACAAGTTAACCTCTTTGATAAGGCAATGGGAAGCAAAGTATACCACATTAAGCGAATCAGTTGCTCTAGTATTATTTTACACCTGGCAGAGGAACAGAAAATGGTTTGTGGGACTCCATTCAGACTCTCATCACAAAGCAAATGTAAATTTACAGTAACTAAATAACATTGCAAAAGCTGACTATAGCTGAGTGTAAGAGTGTACGTTTAAAGCACACAGCAATTGAACATAATCGTTCTTTCAAGTCTTTATTGGTCTGGCATGGGGTGGACTTGGGGCATTCTAGGTGCATGTGTTAGTTTTCCTGTTGTATATATATTCAACACATCACAGCAAGTTGCTTTGTGATAAAAGGTAGCTTTGATTTTGTGATGTATCTGAGTTTAGGTATTACTCATGGTTTAATGTCTTTATTGTTATTATTAGAAGTACTTCACTGTTGCAAACCTAAATTTGTACTTACTCGCATGTACAGGTACCTGTATGTCTAAAAGCATAAGGATCTCGGATTTTATTTTAGGCCATGAGTTTTTGTGATTATCAAACTTTCTGAGCTTTAATTTCAATGTGAAATGATTCAAGACCAATATATAACTATTTTATCCTTTTTTCTCATATATACTACATTAAAAGGATAATTTAATAAAAAAAATTGAAAATATATTCTAGCTCAGTGATGGCGAACCCTAGTACCCCACATGTTTTGGGTCTACATATCCCATATTGCTCCACCATCTTTAAGGCCGATGGATCATTAAGGGACATGTAATTCGGAAACAACCATGGTGCCAAGGTTTGCCATCACTGTTCTAACTATACATCCCATATTTCAAATTCAGGTCATGCTAATTCATTTTAAACAAAGTAACTTTTCAGTTGAATGTATAATTACATATTTTTGACCATGCAATCTGACTTTTGTTTACGAAGGTTAACCGCTTATTCCTTAGAACAGGGCTCAAAATTTCCACTCGCCTACTAGCAATTGATGAGTGGAAATTAAGTGAGGGCGAGTGGAAATGCAAACGCAGGAAGCACAAAAAATTATTTTGTGCTGCATATTCCAGTGGTGCCACCGTGCAGCCTCCCCTTCCCAAGGCTGCACGGTGGCAGGGATCAGCTTACTAACCTGACCAAGCTCGTCTCTATCACTGACAGGGGGTGGAGAGGAGCTTCCCTGCCTCCTCACTCTGCTCACACTGGGGTCTGATGACTGGGTATACATGTATCTGGGGTCTGATGTCTGGGTATTAATGTTATTTTTGTATCTTTATTCTAAATAAAACCTTTAACAGTGTAATTTCATAAGATAATTTAAGGGTGTGTGTTTGGGGCAGAGTTAAGGGCTGGGTAGGGGTTAGGTGGAGCAACTGGTGACGAGTAATTCTTGTGGCCTGGTTAGTAGCTTGGGACTTGAAATTTTGAGCCCTGCCTTAGAATATCCATACCAACCACTCAAAAGCTATAATAATATTACATATGTTTGGACTATCTCATTTGGATAGGCCTTAGTTATTTCAATCACATTAGAAAATGTAAATAAATTGTAAAGCAAAGTTAAAAAAGAAATGTCATCATTATGATTATATATTCGTACAGAATATCTTTATTTTAATATGAAGATATATATTTGTTGGCAAGGTCGATCTATGGGATGTATATTTCTAAACTGATGCATTGCAACACATCATGGGTATATAGACATATACTCTTAAAATGGTGCATATAAGAGTCTTATTGAATGATCAGATACAAATAGCTAATGATGGTTCCTACAAAACTATCTTCTACCCCAGAATAATGAGCTATTGATTTTATTATTATTATTGTACGTTATAAAGCGTACACGCAAAATGCGAACACGCAATGATCGTGCAGTTTGACCTATGTACTGGGACCCACATTGACATTGAAGTAAATAGATAAATAGATAGTAAATAGATAGTTCGCATTTTAGAACATCTAGGCAATATTAGAAGGGGATCCACTAATCATGGTGTACCCATTCATTGTAATAACTGCCCTGTTTTTAGTTTTGACCGTTTTAAATGTTTTGGTATAGACTTGGTTGTTCATAATTGGAGAGGAGGTGACCCTTCTAAGGATCTGATTATAAGAGAGAATGAGTGGATTTTTAAAATGGGTACTTGGAAGAAGGGTGGGTTGAATACAGATTTGGACATTCATCAATGTCTCTGATTTATTTATTACCGATATTATCACCCTTCTACTAGATCTTTATAAGGAGGATTGCTGCTTTTTCTGTACTGCGTTTCTGTATATGTTTTGGTGTTGGACTTTATGTTTCTTGATATCCTTGTGGAGTTTTTGTTGATATTTATGCCTTTTAGTTTGTTGCAGAGGGGGTTTTGTGGGATCCGTGGAGTAGTCTGGTGCCAATATGTCTCATACTTATGGACGAACGACGTGTATGGACCCTTCCCGTGCGCAGTTGAAGAAAAGCGCATTTTTGACCTTCTCAAGATGGCAACTGACAAGTTCTGATTGGATCCATACCGCGATACGTCACTTCCGGCGGGACCGGAAACGAATTGCGGGCAGGAAGTCCTTGGAGATATGCGCTTCAGGATGAGGCGCACGCCGTACCGCCCTACTTCAATCGATTTTAGCTCTTAATTAATTACCTGTTAATTATAGGCGGGTTTTATTGCTCTGTAATTGTATAAAGTGTGACTTGTTTTATCTTATACATATTTCCCTGATGAAGTCTCTGCCTTTATAGAGACGAAATGCGTTGGATTATGTTTTATTTGTGGTTACAATAAATCCATTTTACCAAGAACCTGCATGAACTTCTTTACAAAAAGCCTCTTTAAACCTTGGATGGTCCCGGCGGTGTGTATCTTGGAAGGAGTCCACGGTGTCAATTTTTTGCGGATTGAGCCCAGGAGACTTTATATCTTCCATTCCGACCAGGAGGGGTAACATTTTAAAGATCTGCTATGTGCCTATTAATCATTTACATCCTGTGAGTTCTATCAAAGCAGGGGCTTGAGTGTTTATATTCTATCTGCTATCTGCACTATTGGTTTTGTAATTTATTTTACAGATACCGCTTCATTTTTACCCTGTATCGCTTCAGCACTTGAGGACAGTGCTTTGCAGGATGCAGATATGTATTAATTTAATTTATTATTGTTGTCACAGGGGGTGGTCACGTTTCTCCTTTTATCACTGAGCAGCAAATCATATCACCTGTGCTGTGCTTCACATATCTGGCAAACCTGGCCTGTTAGTGGTACCTGAGGACCAGGGTCGGGAACCAGTGGATTAGGGAAATGTAAGTGTTACTGAGTTAGTGACATGGGTAGTAGGCTTTCCTGAACAGAAATGTCTTTGGAGCATTTAAAAGAAGGCAGGTTAGGGGAAGTCAAACAGCGTGAGGAAGTCCATTCCAGAGGATGGGTGCAGCACATGAGAAGTTCTACAGTTTGGCATGGAAGAGGTGATACAGAAAGAAGCAAGGCATAAATCATTGTTATATTTGAGAAAGAGAACTGGAATATATTTACTGATTGGTGGGGACAGGTAGTGAGGAGTGGCATTAGTAAGACAGAAGCAGCAGAGACAGAGTGATGTGTACGGTGGATTAACTTGGCAGATGCATTAAGGATGCACTAGAGGAGGGAGAGGTTAGTTATTAGGTTATTGCACTAGTCAAGTCAGGAAATTACAGGTGAGTGGATATGATACATTGTGGAATCAGCGGTCAGAAACGGATGAATTTTGAAATATTGCAGAGGTGGTTGCAGCATGATGAAGTGAGTGGCTGGATATGGGGGATGAAAGACAGGTTGGAGTCAAGAGTAACCCAAGACTTATAGTGACGAGGAGATAGCAATGCTGTAAATGTTAATAGAAATGTTAGAGTTTGGAGTAGAGCCAATGGGTGGGTTAGCAGGGGCACAATCTTGGACAAATTAATCTTTAAGTGGTGTGAGACCATTCAGGAAAAAATGCCAGATGCGCAGTCGCTTACCTAATAAAAGGGCAGAAGGACAGAGATCAGGAATGGAAAGGAAGATCTGTGTATTATTAACATTCATCAGCATAGGGGTAACAGTGGAAGCAATAGCTGTTGATAAGTTTACGCAGTGACGAAGTAGAAAAGGAGAAGAGTAGAGGACCCAAGACAAAGCCTTGATGTACTCCAATGGAAAAAGGCATTGACAAAGTGGAATCACCAACAAAGGACAAACTAAAGAAACTGTTGGGAAGATAACAGTTGATCCAAGAGAGAATAGTATCACAGAGAACAAGAGAGCTGAGAGTCAGTAGGATAACAATGGGCAAAAACCAGTAGAATTACTTGCAAATATAAATTAGAATAAACTAATAAATATTTAAAAAATATCAAAAACTACTATCCCCATATTTGTTTGAAGGACTAGCTGAAATATAGGTACTACAAATGTGAACCTTGCATCCTCATTTAGTCAGTAAACATCTTTGTCCTCCTCACTACAGATCACAAGTGTGTACTAGGTGACCCACAACATCCAGATGATGAAAGTTCAGTGACAGTTAGAACCATATGTTAGAAAAGTATTGAATGCTACATTCTGCCTCAATCTGTTACCTACATCTAGCGATGCTCTCACTGGCGAGCTTATTATGTTCTATATCTGCATGTGCTGCTAGATAATTTTATACAATATTATACTTTTGTGTTCCTCTTGCATTTACTATGTACTATTATGTACTATGCTACCTATAAATGCAATATATAATCTGGGTGATGTAATTTAAATGTATAATATAAAAGATCTGGAAACTGTATTCATGAAGAACTTTAGAACTATTTAAGGTAATAAATCTTTTTATATATATATATATATATATATATATATATATATATGTATTTAACAACAAATCAATTTAAGATTATGTTATAGCTATATTATAACAATTTTTAGCATTGCTCATTGTCAGCAGGAATATAGCGTTAGGAATCAGACAACCAAAAACAGAACACGAAAGATAAATTCTCACAAAGTAGCATGCTGTTCTGAGAACAGCACGAGGGACCCGTATCTCCTAGATATTGTAGAATCCTCTGAATAACAAAGGAGCAATATACACTACCTCCTAGAGATTTTATTACCATTTTGTGTATCAATCTTGCTCATTTACAATGTAGGATTTTAGAGCTACAATGCAATTATACCATTAAAAATAATAATAATAATAAAAAGGTCTTAGTGACTATGCTTTCACATTGCAATTCTAAAAAGCTTTCCAAGCGGGACAGTACAGTTAAACATATTCGTCTTATTTTTGGTGTGCCTTTGATGGCTTGCCTTTTTAAAAAAGAAAGCTGTGCTCTCTTTAACCCGTTTTTACTCCACATTCCTTCTATCCTTTGTAGATTATACCATTGCCTAGACTTCCAACCTTTCAAAATGACAGCCAGTTTTTCATAAGCGTACACCGACGAGGAAGAAAAGAACTCGGTGTCATAGAATAAAAGAAACGGGGTCCTTTGGCCTGATGTTCATGTTACCTAAAATAACAGTGGATAACAGGGGAGGAAGTTCAAAAATGATTTGAGGTGGGCAAAGTGAATTTGAAGCTTTCATGTTTTCTTGGTTTCAGATATTTTATATGTGTGGTTTTAAAACTGAATATATATATATATATATATATATATATATATGTGTGTGTGTGTACTTTTTACACAATTGTAAAATAGTTTATTTAATCTCTATTATACTGTCCATGTTAATGATCATTATGATATTTCATTTTGCTGTTTACAAAACTTTGCAAACAAACTTATTGCATTTTCAAGGTGCAACAAAAATGGCTGCATCAAATCAAAACCCTTATTTTGCATCCATCTTTTGTTTAATAACATACACGTTTAATTCATCCAGGACTGATTGACCCACATCTGTCTGCCTGTTCATCTGTTTTTGTACCATTTGTGTGTATATATAAGTGGCAATAAGCACTGTTGCACTTTATCGGTCTTTGACACAAGTATTCGTACGTTTACTCTGTATTAATTTCCATTGATGCGCTATATGGTTTTCCTATATAGATATATATATCTCTTCCCGATATCCCGCCAAACGGAGACTGATAAAGGTAGAAAACTATTCTTTATTAGATCCAGGTTTCAGTCCTCACAGGGACTTTTATCAAGATATCTTGATATATATCATCTTGATAAAAGTCCCTGTAAGGACTGAAACGTTGATCTAATAAAGAATAGTTTTCTTCCTTTATCAGTTTGCGTGTGGCGGAATATCGGAAAGAGATTTATAGTGAGCAGCCAGTCCCCAGCACCGGAGCAATTGATTCAGCAAAGAAGGAGTACGGAGATCTGGATTATATATATATACTTATCCCCGTTCTCCGCACTCAGTTTTCAAGAGAATTCATGCTCCGGTGCTGGGAAGCGGTCTCCACTATACAATCAAAATGGTCATAATTCCTAGCACAAAACCTCTGATACATCTCATCTAGTTGTTGCTGACATCGAACCCTACAGGAATTGTTCCTCATCACACGTAAAAACTGTGAGACAGGGAGTGCTGCAATCTGATGCTTCGGGTGAAAGCTGACAGCACTCCCTGTCTCACAGTTTTTACGTGTGATGCGGAACAATTCCTGTAGGGCTTGATGTCAGCAACAGCTAGATAAGATGTATCAGAGGTTTTGTGCTAGGAATTATGATGTTAATACTCTTGATCAGGTGTTAGTGAACGCTAGTACTAAATTTGAGACTGAAAGCAATCTGGACTCTGTGGATCCACGGAATACAATGGTGGCACCTCAGAGACTAAAGTTTGTGCAATCCTATAACACCCATACAAATGTGGTGCGGAAAAGCATTAGGCGCCATCGGAATATGTTAACTACTGATCCTAAATTGGTAAGGAGCCCCCGGTGATATGTTTTTAGAGGGGCAGGAATTTAAGGGACTATTTGGTCCATATGGCCCAATATAGTCTTATGACCGACACGGCACACACGCACCCAGGTTGTTACAGATGTTTAGGATGCACCACCTGTAGTTATTTGATGCCGGGTAAGAGCTTTAACCACCCGTATGGTGGCACCACTTTCCATATTAAACATTGGATTACCTGTATAACCACTTATGTTGTTTACCGAATTATGTGCCCATGCGGGCTTGTGTATGTCAGGAAGACAATCAACCACCTACGTGAGAGGATGGCTAATCATAGAACAGCGATTAGGGCTGCATTGGGGGGAAAAGAGAGCCCCCAACATGTAGCTAGACATTTTTTAGAGAAACATCACTCTCTCTCTCTACAATGCGTGTGATGGGTATCGACCATGTCCCCCCCCTTATCTAGAGGGGTGATCGAGCAAAGTTACTCTTAAAAAGTGAATCATACTGGATCCATCGCCTTGATGCCCTGGCTCCTAGGGGGCTTAATGAAAAGAATTTGTTTACCTCTTTCTTACCTACTCGATGACTGTGGATTGGGTGGCTCTGTTGATTTTCTTTTCCTTACTGGCTCCTGCCCGGCATGGTGAGGAATCTTTTGTGTCCTTTTAATGCTTTTTTATCTTTTTGAATAAAGTAATATTTTTTGTTTTCTTCCTTAGAATCAGTATATAGTTATATGATATACAGTATATCGATGTATGATGAAAATCTATGCATTGTTACAGCAATCCATTATGGAGTAGACCGTTTATTCAATATGGGAAAAGTTAGATTCTGTTGAGATGACGTTATGGTTACTATTTGAGCTTGTTAAATTGACCATGTGATTGATTGCTGATTGAACTAAAGTTGTGGGGAGTGTATATAAGCTTGTCATTCTGATGTGTATACTATCCTGATGAAAGTCCCTGTGCGGACTGAAACGTCGAATCAATAAAAAAGGAATTTTTTTCTTATTACTCAGTCTCTGTGTGGCGGGTTACTGTTTTGAGTATATATATATGTATATATATTTGGCCTTCAATCACCAAAAAATCACACATATAGGACGTCACATACATAAAATTAAAAATTTTGACATTTGAGGGAAAAGACAATTTAAGATGCCACATGACATCAGTTTTCCTATGACTTTTTCACTCCTCAGACAGATCTGATCACATTCAGTTATGGTATTGAAAAAAGCTGAACAAATACTCCCACTTAAGCAGCAACTTTCTTATTTGTGACTATTACACACAAGAAAGCAAAGATCACGTCGTCCTCATCTAACAAGTCAATGAAATGAGAGATCTCCCCAGGGTAGAAACGTTTTCTTGATTCTAATTTGAAATTTTAGCAGTTGATGTACATATTTAGTTCTTTTATCTCAATTGGCTTGATTTGTAAGATAGGATTAATTAAATTAATAAAAGGAAGGGAGGATTTCACTTATTAACAAAGATAAGACAAAGCAGGTTTGTTTACTGTGCAAAAGAGCTGGCTACAACTTGAAACGATTAATCCTGTAAAATATATTCAAGGTCAGTGCACTAAGCTCTCATGAGAACAAGCTTGATTAGAATAAAAGAGTTCACCTTCACAAATGAAATGTTCTTTATTGTAAGGATGAAGAATTTACTGCTAAGAGAGATTTTTGGGAATGGAAAACGGAATGTCATCATTTTAAAAATACCAAATAATGAGCTAAAACGTAACAGAATTAGAAATCACCAAGTGTCCGAAAGATGTTGTTCATATAGCCAAGTTACAATGTGTTAACGCTAAGTCAATAATGGCCACTCACTGACACCTTAAGAAACATGAGCATGTCTTGCATCATGGTGAATATAGGACTACATTTGCAGTACATGGAATTTATTCTGGGAGTCATTACATGGCAGCGTAGATGCAATGCAATTGCAATGGAGCCCTCTAGTTTGGCTCTTCTGTTATTTATCAAATAAGGTTTCTTTCAGGTAGGGTGTTACAATTGATCCTACGTAATATACCATCTATAAAGAATTGTCAGATAAAAATGTATATTGAATATGAAGCTGAAGCTGAGGCATAGACATTTAAAACCCATACATTTAAAACTAAAATTAATGATTTTAAATACTCTCACAAAGTCGATTTTGTTTTTTGCCATGAACCAAAAAAGTAGCAGTCAAAAATTGTAGATGGCGACCTAAAAGGGGAACAACCAGCATTAATTCATCCTCTTTGGATACCTATGAGTTCAGGAGATTCATAAGTCGTGCAGCTTTCGTTGCACCATATGTCATGTAGAAGGTCCTTTGTAGAGTCTGAACCTTTTATTCAGCACTATTAACCATCTCAATTGTGTCTAAAGATGGTACTTCCAAAGGGAGGTGACTGTCAAATACATCAAATACATCTGATTTCCCAATGTATCCAAACCATTTTAGATAAAAAACAGACTTTGAACCAACTAACAGAAAAAGTCAATTCCTGTATGTCACATTAATCTGTTCTTTTATGCTTTTATTTTAAAGAGGGAAAAAAATAACGTAAATTGATTTATTTATTGCCTTTTTTCCATAAAACATTTCTATAAGTGAAGCTAAAAAATATGCTACATTTTAGAAGAATGTTAAGTATAATTTTCATTAATCCCCTAAGGACCACTGATGTACTATGTATATCATGATCATGGTCCTTTAACCCCTCTCCCTCCTATACTCACCTACTCACCTCTCTGGCCAGGGTCCCACATCAGACTGGCTTCAATGAAGCCAGCCCAATGGTTTTATGGGCCCCAGCCATTGCGATGATGTCATTTTCAGGCACCCCCGTGCCTGCAGGGGGAACCTGAAAGGGGAGGGGGTGAGGTCCTTTGGAGTAGAGTCTGCCCTTTCCAGTGGTGCCTCTCTTAGGTGCTGGGTCACGATACGGTGCCAATCGTGTTGCATCGCGATTTGGTCCTGGAAGTGGCTGACATCATAGATGGCAGTCAAGCCTCCGGGTCACCCCCTATCAGTGGGTTAGTTAACCCCCTAGCTGACAAGCCTCTGGGACACCCCTATCAGTGGGTTAGTTAACCCCCTAGCTGCCAAGTGGAGCTAGAGCAATCCTTTGGATCCCCATAGCTCCCGATCCGTGGCAGCCAGAGGGTCATGTTTGGTATTATTGGAAAGGCCTGATCATGGCCTTCCAAAGATACTACACATGACCAGGTTTGGTGTACAAATAAAAAAAAAAAAAATTAAAATAATAATAAATAAAAATAAAGATTTTTTTAAAAATAAATACACAAATTTGTCTGAGGTATAATAAAATAGGACTTCAAATCACGTTTAAACATGATGAGCATAAAACAGTCAAAATGAGCTCAGCACACATAGGTGAAATGACTCAGGAGTGAAGGGGTTAAAAAGCAAAAACATGTAAAAATTGGGTATTTCTAATTTCAGGACAAAATTTTGAAACTATTTAGCTGGGGTCTTTTTTGGTGGTTGCAGATTTTGGGGATTAAGGTTTGAAAAGGTGTCTTTTTTTCCATTTTTTCATCATATTTCATAATGGTTTTATACTAAGTTATAGGATGTGATGGAAATAATGCTATCTTTAGAAAGTCCATTTATTGGCGAGAAAAACGGTATATAATATGTGTGGGTTCCATAAACAAGTAAGGGGAAAATTAGACCTAAACACAAACAGCGCAGAAATGTAAAAACAGCAGTGTATACTTTTGGACAGATGATGGTAAAACTGCCTGGTCACTATGGGGTTAATAACAGAATTGGATATTCAACTTTCAAATCAGTATTCCGTGTTAGCTGTTACATTTAAATACAAAGCTCTATAGTGAATGTAAAATTAATTTTCCATTGGTATTACTCAATATAGTAATGATCCTTTATTTTACAATTAATAGTGATAGAGTTTGTCGGTGTCACTTGCAAATCCTCCTTGAAATTTACAGTTCTTTCTACACCTCATCAAGCTAAACTTTTAATTGTGAAATTGTAAAGACTAACGGGGAAATAATGGCTCTTTAAATACCATCAAGTGAAGAACAAATTAACTTAACATAGAACAATGAATAGGTAATTACTAAAATGCCAGTCTTTGTTTATAAAGGAGATTTCAGGCAGAAAAATAGATAGATAATAAAGATGCGTCTTGGGTGAAAGAACATGCTTTCCTATACTGTAGGAAATGTGAAAAATTCTCATGCTACATATGTGTAGCTGTAGCACAGAGATGAATAATATTTACCAGTAATAAAGTTGCCTGGTGTTACACTAAGGCTAAGGTCAGACGAACGCAGTTTTAACGTGCGTTTAGCCACACGAAATCACGGCCGTGCTAGCAGCAAATGACGTCCAATGCCGGGGAACATTCGACGAAAGTTCGTCTGTGCAACGCAAGTGGCAAACGAACGTATTTTTTTGAGAACGTCAAACCGCTACTACTGACGTACAGAGTGCGCTGTGGCCGCATAGCGGCGTGTTTGCGTGATTAGGAGACGTCAGACGCTGCTAATGTCCGGCCAACATAACGTCCAGACGCAAAAGGGTTTTATTGATGATCCGTACAAAATCACGGACGAAAATGTGCATCGTATGACCGCTATCGCGTATTCCGTGAAAAAATACGTCCATTCGTTCGACCGCACTTTTTCACGGACGACGCGAAAAATGCGTTCGTCTGACCCTAGCCTTAATCAAGCCTTATGAGCTACACATCATAATATGTGCACTACATTGTGGGAGGTCGGCCAGGTCATAGAAATATTCACACGTGAATGTGTTGGAAAGAGTGCATGTTCATGTTAAATGCAGCCATTTCATTTTGCATAATAAATTTGGAGGACTGAACATGATTCTAAGGAGTTTTGCAGACCACCTTGTTACAGGTGCTTAAAGGGACACTCAAGGCATTGTAACCACTCAATGTAAATTGAGTTGTCAAAGTGCCCTGGGGCCTCCCCCTTCTCACCACTCCAAGGGGTCTCAGAGGGCTGACTCAGTGTAGCCCCGCCCATAAACTCAGATCACGCTGAGAGCAGAGATCAACTTCAGGTGTTTGGCCCAGTAAGCAGGAATCAATTTCGGTTCCAAATCCCTCCTAGCTATTGGTTTGACTGAAGTATTCAGCCCCTTATGGCCACTTGTCAAGCTCTGGCTTGCAGAAAGCAGCAGCATGTCACGTAGATGATTTGAAAGCCACAGCTCAATTAATAAAGGAGCAGTTGTATGGAGGGCTAAATATTTAACACCTCTGTTTCCCACTCCTCTTTTAACCATAGAGTGTCCATTTAATTTCAGGGTTTTATTTATTATATTTTTAGCAGACCTGGTTCACTTTCCTTGTGATATTGCATAAGGTGAGGAAAACTGCAATGGTCTTGAAGATCAATGCAATAGCTTATCTCTTGATGAACTATTGGATGGCTGTATATATCAGGTTGCAGCTCTAGGTGGTGCCATTTTTGTCCTCCATGACCATAGCTGTGAGAAGGTTGTCTTGCAGAACTGCATACTTTGCCCTTAGTGGCAAAGTCAGAGAGCACACACTTATCAATGTGACAGCCTGCAATCAAGTGGGCACAGTGAGCAGAGGACCATCATGTGGGACAGCTCTACCACCCACAATAAAGGAAAAAAAATCCCGGCACAGTTTACCTTGTCTAAAAATGTAATTTATATGGCTATTCAACAATGTTTTAGTCCATAAAAGGAAAAGGCCCTTTTGAAAATATTCTGAAACACTGTCCATTTATAATAAAGACATTGAGATAGGGATAGTGTGCCGACAAACTTTTCCTTTATCCTGAGTATGTTTGAACGGTAGCCACCATCATTTGTTGAAGCACCATTTGGACCCCTTTTTTGTGAGTATTGCTTCTGTTTCATCCTTACTATGAAGCTTTTCTGCTCACAGCTGTCACTTACCCCAGAGACATGCTCCCCAGAAGTGACTTTGATAGGGAAATCACTAAAAAAAAATCCAACAGATGTTTTACCAAAAAATGCTTACACAGTTATAGGGCATGATTTCCTCCTGAACAAATCCAACCTAAATTGGGTATGACAAGTGCGCTTTAAACCAAAAATCCCACCATTGTATTATTTGGCCTAGATTTCTTATGGTTTTCTCAGAATAACAGATTCTCTTAAAATCAGATATGTTTATTCTAATATTTTCAGGTAAATTTAATCAATTACACCAGTTTAACCCTTTCGCTGCTGAGGCTTTTCCCGCCCCTGTGATGAGGTCATTTTTACCTGTTTTGCGCATCATGTTTAAACGTGTTTTGAAGGCTTATTTTAGTATATGACCCAGACATATTATATATCGTTCTTTCCGTCAGACTCGGTAGATTCATAATATGTCATTATTATATGTATACGTTATGTCATGTCTGTATATTATAACAAAAAATGCAATAAAATATGTATTTTCAATAATTTACAATGTGTAAAGTGTTTTTTTTCACATTTTAACATGCGAGCAATTGCGGTTATATTTTGTATGGGGTGCGCTTGTTAAAAAAATTAGAGATGGGGTCTCGTTACATTTTTTTTTGGGGAAAATTACACTATTTTTAACAAACGCACCGCATACAAAAATCGTTAGTGCAGCATCATTGTTCACATTATAATTGAAATGGGAACAATATTGCTACACTAACAAACCAAAAAAAATTAAAAAAAAAGTGTTTATTTTTTTTTTATAATTTTTTTTAAATTTTTTTTATTTTTATTTTTCTTTTTTTTTTTTTTTTACAACTTTTTTCACTGTAGTGTTTGGTATCGTTGGAACGGCCATGCTCTGGCCGATCCAACCATACCAAAATTTAACCCCTAACTGCCACGGATCGGGAGATAGGGAGTTCATTGGAACTCCCTATCTCCACCGTTGGTGGCAGTTAAGGGTTAACTCTAGGACTGGCGTCATCGTGCTACGCACGATGACGCCAGTCCTCAGGGGGAGTTCCCGGAGGCTTGGCCGACATCCAAGATGTCGGCCAGCTCCGGGAAAGGATCGCGAACCGGTGCTTTTCAGCGCCGATTCGCGATCCAGCTCCCCAGGGGTTAATGCCAGGCATCATTTGGAAGGGCAGGCTGTGCCCTTCCAAATGATGCCTGGGTTAACCCCCGCAGAGCCGCCGATCGGGAGGGAGAGAGGTCCGAAGGACCTCGCCCCCTCCCTTTCAGGCGCCTCCTCCGCACATGCGGGGGGCGCCTGAATTTGTGTCATCGCGCTGCCGCGATGACACCAAATTCCGGCGGCTGCTGTTCCGGATGCCGGGCTGACATCCAGGATGTCAGCCCGCACCGGAGGGGCCAGCGATCGGCCGGAACCCGGCCGAACGCTGACCCCAATGGGAGGACGCGCTCAGCGCGTCCTCAGCACACCAGCGGGAATGCTGAGGACGCGCTGAGCGCGTCCTCAGCAGCGAAGTGGTTAATAGAAAACTGCCAAAAAAGCACAAATTAGTTTTTTTAAATTATTGTTTTATTCATACTTAACTTTTTATCTGCACTTTAAAGGAACACTCTACTCACTTTATAACAGTAAAGTGGTCAAGATGTGAGGAGTGCCCTCCCCAGCTCCACTGATCTGGAGGTATTGCTGGGTGAAGTAGACAAGTTTCCTCCACCCCACCAGCGTCATCAGCAGCTGACATTTTTTAATGCCCCTGTTGCCGGTCACCAGATCGGTCAGTAGTGATGTCAGCACGCAGAGCATGCCAATCTCACACTCTGAGAGCCTGCCGTAGGAAGTGGTCTCACAGAGGCAGTCGATTGATCGGATCTGTGCATGTGTACAGCTTCCATCCATCATTCTGCGCAGACGCTACGGAACGTGTGTAAGCAAAGTATGCAAGTTTCATAGCACTATGCAATTTGTGGCTCCTACGCTACATAAGATGCATTAGAGCAAAAATTGCACTAGAAAGCTTCAGCTTCCGGGTTCATGGGTCCCCGAGCAGAAGAGGAAGAGCTGCACTCGGTGAGGGAGGAAAAGTGAGTTTGTATCACCCAAAAAGAAAAAAAAAGAAAAATTAATTGGGTTGTCAGCAACCTCTACCCAATTATTTAAGGGCACATTTTTAATAGGTTGTTCCTTTAAGGATGTCACAGAAAGCAGTTTTTTTCTCAAAAAACTGTATAGGATATGTAGGTGTACAATTAATAATAGTTTTACATAAATTATCTGCTCTAATAAGGAGAACAATTTACAAAATTGCCTCAATCATTAATGGATGGAAACTGGAATAAAAAAACCTTAGTCATTAAGCGGTCAAAAAAATAGAACACAAGCAGCAACCGTAGAAAGATTTTAATATTCAATTTGTTTGTCTTTCCCACTCTAAGTCTGTGTGTGAATATATCCATCAATTTAATATGTTGAAAACGGATACCCGAGGCCATGTCTCTGATGGGACAAAGCAATACTGTATCCACCTTTACGCTGCAGTGGTTATGTAACTTGACAGGTCGACTGAAATGTCTTACTTCTCTGTTTATCAACACACAAGCTCATCAATACCTAATGGAAATAAAAATTGATTGGAGAACACTGGTGAGAGTTTTAAGTGAAAGCGAAATCACTGAGAATAATGCGAACATTATGCTACATATAATGGAGCAGTGTATAATGATGAAATTAGTTTCTTTTATGTTATTTATGTAATTTTCTTACCTAACTAAATTAGCTTGCTGTAAGGGATGTTTTTTATATGTACAAAGGTTTATATAATCAACGGCTATGTTTTGGACATCTGTACTAAAAACTTTCATTAATGTTGGGTGCTGCATCTGATTGGACAAATGTCACCTGCTTAAAGACTGTTCAATCTCATCTCATTTGAAAAATCATCGTCAGTCTCTAGGACTTTCTACTAATCTGATACATAGCCCAATTACTATCTATTATTGGGTATGCCAGCAATGTGATTTAATTCTATTTACAGGAAGAGTGGCAACAGTTGCACCTTTTCAACACTCATACTCATGATGTCTGGAATTGCTTTAACTATATGAGGTTTTCCTGGGTCACATCTCCAAATAACCTGCTAATAAATAATAAAATAATCAGAGTGACAGTGTGGTCAATAAGCGCCTCCTATACTTAGAAACCCTTGATTTCCAATTTCTGCATAATATGCTACTTACATCGGACAAATCGATTGCAATCCACCCTCTACAGGGATTGCCCAATATATCAACAAATAATTCGGGAGCGCAACATATTCCAATGGTTACAATAATATCAGCTGTGACAACCACCATACATAAGCAGTATATTACTACAGTGGGTTACTACAAGTAAACATGCTCGCTAGTAGGAGATACTTAATCCCTTAAGGATCAATGACGTAACTGTTACGTCAGAAATGCATTGAATTTAAAGACCCTTGGCCCTTAAGGGGTTACGTTTTTGTGGAGTTCCTCATTTTGGCATGTAGATAGACTGGTCCAGCAAGTAATTCTTCATTGCTGTCCCATAAATTACCCCTTTTCATGGGTTTTTCAACTTCTAGGTACCACCCACCACTTCACCTACCCTATTCACCCTCACCTAATGGCCTTCTATATAAAAATATGCAAATTTATTTTTAAAAAAAAGAACCAAACAAAAATTATTTCGGACATCAAATGATATAAATATATTAAAATATGGGGACACGCGTTTCGCTGACTGCTATGTCAGCTTCATCAGTCCCAAAGTTAAAAAAAGTCTGCATCTCTTCTTTGCTCCCTTGCAGACTTTTTTAATTTTGGGACTGATGAAGCTGACATAGCAGTCAGCGAAATGCGTATCCCTATATTTTAATACAGTTATATCATTTGATGTTTGAAATCATCTTTATTTGCTTTTAAATAAATTTGCATATTTTTATATAGACGGCCCAGCATTTATATTTTCAGCTTGGGTGATACTTAGAAGCTGAGACACCAACAAAAAGGATAATTTCAAGGACAACAATGAAGAAGTACTTGCAGGACCAGTCTATCTACAAGCCAAAATGAGGAACTCCCCAAAAACGCAAGTATCTCCTACTACCAAGCATGTTGACTCGTTGTATCCCACTGTAGTAACATAAGTTACAACTTGGTTATGTGTGATAATTCCAACTAATTAGCTTTTGATAAAAAAGAAAAACCCTACAGTTTATAATTAATGTTTTCAGTGCAAAAAAACAACAAACAGAAAATTATTTTAGTTTTTGTTTGCTTTCAAAAGTGTAATTGTGTTCTAAGAGCGGCTTGAAGCCTATAGTTCCGTTTTTCTTGCCAAACCCAAATTCATTTATTGCTCCGCAAACGTGTTAATGTTTACAAAGACACTGGGGTGTATTTATAGAGCTCAGGATTTGTTATCACTGTTCAGGTTTCCAGTTAATTAAATATAATTGATGAACACCAAACGTGGGAAAGGAAACAAAATCCTTGGTAAATTGAATTTCTAATTACTACTTGATACTGGGCTTATTTCTACCTATAAAATGTTTCCAACAATTTGAAATTGTAACCAAAAACATCAACTAAAGAAAATTTGTATGTTTATATCTGGCAAGGGAGAATAAAAGCAATACCAATTTCAAGTACTAAATTAGGATAAAAAGTCATTAAAACCAAATAAACACTGCTGTTGAGTTATACAGTTACAATTATTTATAAAGCGCCAACAAATTCCTTAGCTCTGGACAATGGGAGAGACAGAATAACAAATATATATACACATTACACATACGGAACAGAAGGAGCGAGGACCCTACTCGAGAGTTTACAAACTAAGAGGAGAGGGGTGACCCATTAGGTGAGTTTGAATAGGGTAGGTGAAGTGGCGGGTTGCAGGAGGGCTGAATGGGAAGAGGAGCAGGAGATGACAGTGGGGAGATCATGAGCGAGCCGATAGGCTTCTCTAAAGTAATATAATATTTTATGTTGCTGATATCTTACATGTGCTTTGGTTTTCTCTTGTATGTTTAGTTAAGAAAATATTTTTCTCTATGTGTGTCACTGGGTGCATCTATTCTGTGATCTTTTGTGTTGTAAACTTCCCTCCACAGTAGCTCTTTACATCACATGCTCCTCACTGTGTGGCTTTAGGCATAGAATGGAGTGAATTTGTCTGTAGTCATGGAAACTGACTCACAGCATTGTATTGTGTGGGATGTATGCAAAGGACATCACCAGGGGTAGATAAGAAGTCTTTCAAGCTCGTTGACATAAAAAAATGGCTGCCATCTTATCTCATGTATCAGACACCACACAATAGCCCCCTGCAACCTTCTTTAAACATTCACTCCTCCACCCTATTGACTGTTAAATGCTGTGAAAGCTCAACCATAGTTGTAACAGGAAACTCAAGATAAGATTTTGGTAAATGTTGCATCATGGTACAAATCCACAAAATGGAAACAGGAGATAAAACCTAAATTTATTTTTCATTTTTACATGCAATCACTTCAAACAATGAAAAAAATCAACGCTATGTATTTTATAATGTGTGTTTTTGTTTGTAATGCACAAGTAAACTAGTTACAGCTTATGTAAGTGGTAGTGTTCCTTTAATGATTAGCAGGGGGACTAGATGAGGTTGAATATCATACTGTGGAAATAAGAAAATAAACTCGAATATTTCCTGAAAACAACATTAATTTGTCATCTGTTATGGATTGCAAGGTTGCAGGGACTACTGCAACTATCAGGGTTATCCAAAGAGATTCGAAAAGTCACCGCACGTTCGGTGACTTTTCGTTCTCTTCAATTCGGTTCCTTTTGCCGATTGCATTTCGGTGACCCTGCGGTGTATTCAGCAAGCACCACAGGGTCCCCGAATTGCAGGGAAAAGCTGCCGCAAACCTGACGAAAACTAACCGAATGCACGCTGAAAACAAGCAAAAACATCTGGATTAACCTTCGAAGAGGAGCCGAACAGGAGCCGAACAGGAGCCGAAAAGGAGCCGAATCACACAGAGCCGAAGCAGCTGTGACGTAGAGGAGGCAGTGAATAAATTAGAAAAACCATTTGTATGAATCTGGGAAAATGAAACGCTGTTTGCAAAGAAACTACTGAGCGAAAATGTCTGAAATTTTCACAGGAGGTCCAGGGAATGATAATAAAGAGGGCTGTTACAAAAAAAATACGCAATCTGAAAAAAAAAAAAAAAAAAAATCGGACTTTTAATTTGTTTTTACAAAATTCAGAAAAATGCTTAAAGTATCCTAAAAAATCTATAAATAAAGAGACTTTTTGCTGCAGAATTTTATAATGAACGGTTTATTAGATATTGAATTAATACGGGAATATTTTTAACATTGAAGTCTATGGGATTCTCCTGAATAAATTTGCCGAATTAAACCACCGAATGGCAGGGCATTAGGGGAACCTTTCACTGCTGGTTTGTGTTCTCTGAATAGCCGAAGCAGTGCTTTTTGATGGGGTTTTCACTGCCCTCGAACAGGGACCGAACAGGCACCGTATGTTCAGGCAATTCGACAGGATTTGGCGAATTGCCTGCTCTCTGGATAGCCGAATGGTCAGGAAAGGCAACCGAACGCTGATTTTCAGCGTTCGGTTACCTTTCTCAAGCAATTCGAATCTCTTTGGATAACCCTGTAAATCTCGGAGAAAAATTCCTGAAATGTAGCAGGTGTAGTTGTGCCATTTGAAATAGCTCTTCTCTTGAGTTTGTATTGCCTTGTGTGCTAGAAACATTCTGACACATTGGCCCAATTATATGTGTTCGGCCTACTTTGCGATTTCTAATGTTTATGTAAAAGAAGACTCAGTCAAGTATAAATTTAGAAACGGTGTTTCTTACTTTGTTATTCAACATATGCAGCAAACCTTATTGTGCAGTCTGGTGTAAAGATAGGGATTTAGAGATACACCATCCTACCATAGGGAAGTAAAGTTATAGGGACTTCATCCTTCTGGCCCAGCGGAAAAAAGTTGACAAATACTATTAATCTTCAAAACAACACCCCCAAAGCGTTTGTAAAATATGAAAGTCAATCAGGGTTATTCAGAGAGAGGTGAAAACCAGGAGAATGACTGGAGAACTGAAAATTCTAGATCAAAATAGCCAATTCGGAAAGTGAGATAAATGGGAGAATTTTTCTGGTTTGGCTATTTTAGGCTAGGGTCAGACGAACGCATTTTTCACGTTGTCCGTGAAAAAGTGCGTTCGAACGAATGGACGTATTTTTTCCCGGAATACGCGATAGCGGTCATACGATGCGCATTTTCGTCCGTGATTTTGTACGGATCATCAATAAAACCCTTTTGCGTCTGGACGTTATGTTGGCCGGACGTGTGCAGCGTCTGACGTCTCCCAATCACGCAAACACGCCGCTATGCGGCCGCAGCGCACTCTGTACGTCAGTAGTAGCGGTTTGACGTTCTCGAAAAAATGCGTTCGTTGGCCACTTGCGTTGCACGGACGAACTTTCATGCGGCCGTTCGTCGTATGTTCCCCGGCATTGGACGTCATTTGCTGCTAGCACGGCCGTGATTTTGTGCGGCTAAACGCACGTGAAAAATGCGTTCGTCTGACCCTAGCCTTAACCTAGAATTTTCACTTCTCCAGTCATTCTCCTGTTTTTCACCTCTCTCTGAATAACCCTGAAATTAACAGTGACAGGAAATTCAATGGAAAGCTGATTTCTATTGGTCCTGGCAATAGTTTTATGGAAAACCATTTGGCAGGGAAGGATTTATTTTCAGCTCATGTTTTTAGGGACCAGTAACAGGGGACTTTTTTTTAACAATTTTACTGAATTATTCTTGAAAAACAGTCACAATGAGCCTGAAGCTGCCCCAAAAAAAAATTGAAAAATGAATTAAATAAATAATTTCTTAACTTCCTTGTTCTATGATATCTATATAAACATATCTGCATATAGAAAGATTTAGTTCTCTCATAAATATAAACATATAAATGCAGCTAATAAGTCAATATTCATTCACGTGGTAAAGATGGCACAACCACTAACATTTTTTGTAATAAATTCTTATAATTACATATTTAAAGGAGACAATTTGTCGGCTAGGCATTGGATGAAGAAGCAGATCTAATAAGAGAATAGGTAGAACAGTGTGTTCACGTTTAGGTGTAACCCCCCCCCCCCACCAGCATATAGATTCAACAGAAATCAGGTCTGGACTGGGACAAAAAATCAGCCCTGGACTTCATTCAGACCAGCCCACTTTAATTATGCAATCACGCACAAAAATAGTATATAAACCAACTGGATCGCTCAACCAATCTCTCTACAGATACCGGAGTTGAGGCACAGCGATTGAGTAAGGCGACGCTGCGGCACTGACCTTGAGTGCATACCATGTCTTAAGGTGAGGCAAATGTGCAGGTGGTCTCACTGACACAGTGGCCCCAATATGAGACTTTGGCAGACTTTGTCTGTTTTACAGATGGTGAGAAGGTTCTCATCACAGCCATTAATGGCAGTGCAAGCCGCGCGGTGAACCAGCATTCACACTGACCCACTGAGCCATCGGCCCACTGGGAATCTCCCTGTAGTCCCTATGGCCAGTACATGCCTGACAGAAATTACTAATATGATGTTTCAGACTGTATTGGCTTTTTTATAAAACAGTTATTTATGGGGTTTCTGAAATTCTTCAGGTCTTTTAAGATTCTTATTATTGATAGTTATTGCACTCATCAATTTTTTTTCCTTGAAGGTATCTAGTGTGATAATGGGAGAGACAGGTAGAGAAACCGTCTAAAAAAAAATCAGTGGGCCATATTCCAACCAAGCCATTAATAACGGCTTGTGATTGGATATACCGTGCAAGAGCTGCTATCAATACCGGCTGGGTGGAGTAGAGGTAACATCACTGCTCTGCATGGAGAGAGCCTGTGGAGTCAGGGGTTCAATCCCAGCAAGCAACCTCTCAACGGTACATACTCACTACCCAGGACATACCTGAAAACGAGAGAAATCTCAATGTATCCTTCCTGGTGAAATCCTTTCTCTAAAACAAATACACGTCTCTCTATAGGCGGTTTGAGGTTGACTAAGCCACTTAATGACCAGCTGGAAGCAGAATATTTTGGAGCCACATGCAGATAGGACTCCATAGAGCCAAGTGCGCCCCTGCACGAGCCCACAGGAGCAGGGTCTCGGGTCTCCCTTGGGCAGTGGAAGGGCACCGAACTATTTGTTCCCGGTGTTCCGTTCTTTGCTGTCAGAGGAAGCAGTCCTCTGTCCTGGAGGATCGGGGTAAGTATAGATATTTTAAAAATGCAGTTTAATGCTAATCGTATGTATTGCGTTTGCAAAATCATTTAACAGCAGAGTTTGAGAGCTGGTGTCACTCCTGCATACCGGCTCGAGCTGTGAAGAACAAGGTATGTTGTAATAGCATGTTCTTCATCGACTATCCACAAATTAAAGGTTACTATAAACTAACCTGCAACAGGTTTCCTGCCATAACATCCAAAATGTGCCATAACATCCATAGCTGTTCAAAATGTTAAGCAAATTAAACCATTATTTATAACGAGTCGGCTGGAATCGGGTCCAATGTTAATGTGCCACTCAGTAAATTGGGACGTCAAAGATAGAATCTACAGCAGCACCTCTATTAGTTCAATCAGGATTATAGATGCTTTGATTCTGCAAGAACTTCAATAAATTATAGCGTAAGTTTAACCTTTTTGCTGCTGAGGCATTTCACCGCTGTGTGCTGAGCTCATTTTTACTGGTTTCGCTCATCATGTTTAAATGCGATTTGAAGTCACATTTTCTTATACAACACAGACATATTATATATCGTTCTTTCCAACAGACTCGGCAGATTCATAATATATCATTATTATATGTATACGTCCTGTCCTGCCTTAATATTATAACAAAAAATGCAATAAAATTGGAATTTTCAATCATCTACAGTGTGCCAAGTGTTTTTTTTTCACATTTTATCATGCGAGCCTTTGCGTTTATATTTTCTATGGGGTACGCTTGTTAAAAAAATTATAAATGGGGACTCGGTACGTGATTTTTAGCAAACCCCATAGAAAAAATCATTAGTGCAGCATCATTGTTCACATTATAATTGAAATGGGAACAATATTGCTGCATCAATAAAACAAAAAAAACAGTTTTTTTATTTTTTTTATTTTCTTTTTTACATTTTACATGGTCATGTTTGATATCATTGGAAAGGCCATGCTCTGGTCGATCCAGCGATACCAAACATTAACCCCTAGCTGCCATGGATAGGGAGATAGGGGGATCATCGGAACCACTGGCAGGGGGGTGCCTGGAATAGACGTCATTGCTCTCGGCGCAATGACGCTACTTGTGCCCTCCGGGGTCCCGGAGGCTGGGCTGGCATCCATGATGTCAGGCCGCACGGGGGGCTTCAGCGATTGGCCGAAATACCGGCCGATCGCTGCCTCCTGTGCTAGGCACGTCCTTAGCAGCCAAGTGGTTAAATAAGTTTCATGTAGTTCCATTGTTATCATTTGTGACAGCTTCATTGTGCCATTACATGCAGATTGTTTCTCCTTTAACTGTTTGATTTATATTAGCAAATTAAGGGCCCTATCACCTTCTTCAAGCTAACGTTGGGTTAAAAAACCTGTTAACGAATCGGTAGTAGTGCTTTTTTGTACGAGTTTACTGTGCTTTGCGCTCCCTATACTTAACATGGGGAGCGCAAAAGTGCAAGCACAGAGTAACTAGCGGTAGGATCACAAGTCCTAACACTAGTTACTAAGAGCTGGCGCTAACTAAAAAGTTAACACCAGCTCAGAGCTGCTGCTAACTGATTCCGCTGCTGCTGTATCAGTTATCAGCAGCTGAAACCCCACCCCAAAAACAAATACCTCTCCGCTGTTTCTGGCTGCCGGGAGCAAAGGGAGACTTGGGAAAAAAAAATTGCCGACCAGCAGGATCTTGCGAGGTCATGTGACGCGGCAGGAGAAGCCTCCATGGAGTCCTATGGACTCCATGGAGCGGATGCTTGGGAAGGCATGATAGTGCTGCCCCCAGCATCCGTGAGCCTAGCATCCACTACAGGGCAGACTGCTGGACCCAGTGCCTGCCCTATGATCTGATGGTTAAACCGGGACACAAATGGGAAATTAGCGATCGTAAGCATCCCGTTTTTAGCGAGGGGCAAATGATAGTGCCCTAAGTATCACTATTATATCAAGTTATTCTTAAGAAAATAATGAAAAACATATTGTAATGCATACAAAGGCTTTTTTAAAAGTACTAATATAGATTAAAGATCACCATAGATGACCTTGGCTCTACTGATTAATTTTGTTTATTGGAGCCCAATTATATTATTAGACTGCTGTAGTTGCATTAGCATACTGTCGCAAAACAGTTAATAAATCTTTGTATTAAAAAAGCCCAGAAATTCGTCATTTAGCATGCATTGTAAAAAGAGCATCAAGTTTCAGTTCTATTTTATTGTCTTTAATTGGTACTCATTATTTCTGTGCAGCGAGGAAGGACTAGACAGTGTTTTCCAATTTGTAATAAAAGGCAAGCAGAAAAAAGATGATTTCCCCTTCAAGTGTAAATACTTTTTTCAATATGCGGCACAGTGATCTGCATACTTTAGGTAAGAGGTGTCAAGGAAGGGAGATCAGTGAAGATACATGTCTTATTTGGAATCGCTGTGTATAAAAACTGACTTTTCCCATCGCTTGAGTGTTTTGTGTGCATCTCCTGGGGCTTGATCCCTTCAAAAGTAAGCTATTTAAAATGAGTGATGGATAATGTAACACAATTCTGACTTCGGAATACTTCCTATCTCTAGCACATATCAGGTGTAAGAAGAACTGTATGACTACATAAAAAACGCACGATAATGGATCCGAATGCATAGGTGTGAATCCCGATCCTATGCGTTCTCATATTAATCCTTTGTTACGGTCATAATAAACTTCTTGTTCCTTTTAGCTGCCATTTAGCCACTGCTGGGATGTGGTCCAAGAATTCGCCGAATGTGCAATGTACAGTAGAAAGCAGCCTAATGGCTTTCACCTGTGAAGCCTATTGAAAAACATGTGCAAGGAGTAACAGTTTTGTTTTTCTTTCTCTTTTTTAAAGTAATGTTAGCTCCTGTAACGTCAAAGCATCCCCTCTAGCAGTGCATGAGTTAAACGCTTTGCAGCAGTTTTCGACTTCAAGAGCATTCAAGGACAAACAAGATGCTATAGTTTCTTTGTTACTCTTTATTATCTCACGCCCTCCCAGTGGTTACATCGGGATTAACTTGTAAGGCATCAATTCTCTACTTATGAAAATAACAACAAAGAAAAAGAAAACGTAGCCTTTTCATCACAGACCGTCTGGAAGTCACAGTAAAGGGTTAATAAATCCATCATCTGTAGAATAAAAATACTGTAAGGTACTGTAAGGTCTGTCAGATAACCCCATCACCAAATATTGTCCTCTTCTGCAAAGCAGTGCATAAGTCATTAGCACAATCTTGCTAATTGAATTTGATTTAGTGTCAACACTGTCACGGTCACATAGCCGCACACCAATAAAATTTTTAGCCTGGCTTTCTGTGATCATTAAACCCAGTTATCTAACAACAGGAGCTCGGCCTCTGTGCTGTAGGTTGTCAGATCAAGCTTGCCTGAGCATTGGATTTTTACCCGGAGGCATAATGGGGAGCGGGAAGCTTTTTATCGCGAAAGTTCCCTGGAAATTATTAGGCTCTTTCAGAAATTGTAGAAACAGGGTTAATCCCGTATCTATTTCTTACTGTTATGTCTGCGCCCTGTTTTTATTAAGAAAAGATCTAATAATACCATTTTGCAATTCGTTTTTATATGTCAATTTTGTAAGTAATCGGTAAACGTGAGTATAACGGCACAAGCATATTTAACAAAGAAAGACAAATATTGATGTGTGCGCGTTTTACCAAAACCTGTTCAGACCGATGGTTCGCCAAACTGAACTCTGACTTTGTTATAGGTTATGATCAGTGTCAGGAAAACGTCTGCTCAATATTTTCTGTTGTATTTTAAAACTGCTTCACAATGTTTAATGGACAGCATTTCAAAATGTATATAATAAACACATGTTAACCCTATAACTACCAAGTGATTTTCCATAACATAGGGCAGGAGCTAGTTGGTTTTTGCAAATTGACTTTCCATTACCCACACAGTAAATATATGTACAGGCATCCCACTGTATATGTTCACTATAGGCAAGCCTTTTCCTACAGGCATAGTGTTCTCATTGCTGGCCATAAAATGCTGCTACATTTACGTTATAGCTTGGGCTCTGTGGTTTAGTGTAGGAAAAATGGGTCTCAAAGAGTTTCAGAGCCTTTGTCAAATAATTTCAACAAATCACCTGTCATGTCAGATATATTGAAATTTCAGGAGCAAATTGCGCCAAATAAAGTAGTTTTGGAGTCCAGTCAACTTGCTTCTAAATATCACTAATCATCTCAATTACTTCATTAGTATTTGGACCATCTGGTATCCCAGTCTTAGGGCCTCCAGTGGAAAAATCCTAGCCATTAACCAACAGGGTTATTCAAAGAGCACCGAAATTCAACCGGACCCGACCCGGCAGTGAATTCAGCATTCACCGCGGGGTCTTCGAAGTGCAGGGGAAATCCGCTAAAATGCATCCGAAAAAATGCTGTATCGAATAGAAAATCCTCTGCAAAACCGCCGAAAAACATTAGACCCGATCTGATAAGCGGCCGAAAAAGGCATCGGATCGATCCGTTGAGCTGCTGCAAAACCTAACGCATCTGAAAAAAGCTGACAATCCGCCAAACAGAGCCCCGACCAGCTGCCAGAACAGACGACAAGCCCAGAATTCCTTGCTGCACATGGGGAGTGTGGCACAGGAGCTCTGGGACGCAATTCATCGAATTGCTGTGAGGTGCAAATTTACTTGTGCAATAATAAACACACTTATTATAGTGTGGAGGCTTTTTATCTCACTTTTAGTCCTCCACCTCAAATTGATATAGCTAGATCAGTGTTTTATGTTTTAACAATTATTGATGTTTTTTGTCCACAATAATCTTATTCATGGATCTGGCAAAAGCCAGACCTTATCCTTTCAATAATTAGATAATTAGATTCCATATTCTTCATTCTTTAAAGAAAATGCAGCTAACTTGTTAATTGCTCTTAAGCCCAATCTTGTAAAAGGACAGACCTCTCCTGTGTTGGACAGAAAATAACAAACATGCTCCTACTGCTTCTTCCACTATTCCATTATCCTTTAGCAACATTCTAAGTGTGAAAACTAACCTTAAAATTGAACACACTAGAAAAGTCAATTCTCAATCAATATTGTTATATCGAGTCTGGACTGCGACCAATTGTTTTCCGTCTCCCAGGTACAAGATCGCCTTTAGGAACAAGTATCAGAGCGGGTCAGTAGATACGACAAACACAATTAGTATTTTTTTTTTATAAATTGCTGTAGGATGCAAACTCTGAAGAAAAAGTATCTAACATTAGCTTTGAATCTATTTATTTTGTGCTTTGATGGTTCACTGTACGGCTGTATTAAAGAGGTATTTGTAATAACTAATTAGTATAATGAATGTAATTAATTTTAAGTAATTCAGTGTAATCAATGAAACAAAAAGGACAAAACTACCCAACAAATAACAAACATCCCTCTTCATAAAAAGTAAGAGATAGCAATAAACTAGGTAACATGATTAATTATCTACATACAATACAAACATAAAAAAATCCAAATGATAAATGGATGGATGTATACATTTTTTAGAATTTAGAATAATATATGTTTTCAATTTTACAGAAACTGTGACATGCCGGGCAATCTGCAAACTAATGGATAAGTGAAGAATAAATAGGATGCAAGAACAAACACTTACAGTATTAGGTGCAAAAATGTAATTCCGCCAAACCTCACTATTTATTACACAAGTCTAGCTAATACCGCTTGGTGCATCAAGTAAACGTTAAATATTTTATTCATTGAAATCACAGCTCATGTGATTACAGTTCTACAGAGCATTCCACTAGCAACAAGGAGAGGAGGAAAGTAGAATAAAAAGCAATTGAATAGACAAATGCTTACACAAAAAATTCAACTTGTAATTTTAGATTCATCAACATTATACTGGACCATTGATTGAGTTTTACTGAAATGTACAAACCAACTTGCTACTGGACGTCTTGCCCTTCTAACATAATGGAACTCCACATATGTTGACCCCTATTCTATGGTCTATGGGATGCTGACAAAATGAATAGAGACACTCCTTACCCCTTCATACAATCTATGCATTACAGCAGGCTAAATCAGAGTAGGTCAAACTGCTCTACCTTATCCTAGCTAGCCATGGGTGAGGAGGCAGGGGTGTCGGGAGCAAGTTGCTTGCCAAACAGCCCACCCACTCTAATTTTCATTCAATGCAACATCCCCAAAATGTGCAATCACTTTTTTTGGTTCATTGGTCGAGGTGTGCTTATTGTTGAGTGTTTCAGATGAATCAACAAGTTACCTAAAATTCATTCGAATTGTAATTGTCTACAAATTACTCCCTGTGACATCACTGTGATCAATTCTTCTACAGCCCTACTTTAAAGTCAGAATCACTTGCAGTAATGATGAAGATAGCATTTTATATGGCATAACAAAAACACATTTCCCATGCAACCATAAAGAAGTCTTTAAGCAGCTTATACAGACCAATGTTACAATAAAGGTTGGGTACCCCTTATCTTATCTAATTTGGAATACTGAAATTTCAGTCTTACTTAACTCCCTGGTGCTCGGGATGGCTCCTGCTGCTCAACGATGCTCCTTCAATGGCTGCTGCACCGCAAGGAACATGCTGGATGACTCTTTGGAGCCCCACTTTGTGACATGCTGCACAGCGACAAGCAGCAAGTCCTTCAGAAAAGGCTAATCAGCATCTCCCAGCGTGCAGACACACTGGTACTATAGCAGGAAGTGGATCGTTGCTCTCCAGTCCTGTTCCCCTTCCGACAGCAGATTCTCCTGGATTCTGAAATCCAGAATGCTCGTGGTCTGAATAAGGGGTGCTCGCCCGTGTATTTTTACAGGTATTAAAAGGATAAACTTAGAGTCCTATCACTTAGGCCTCGCTAAAAGCTAAAACGGGGATGCTAAGGAGAAAAATTAGCATTCACTAATTTCCCCTTTGCGTCTCTGTCTTCCCAGTGTATTTTGGGGCAGGCGTTGAGTCTAACTAATCCTAGCTAGCCATGAGCATCCCTTCCATGGAGTCTGACTCCTCTTTTCAGCTGCTGCCAACTGATTTTGCTTTACTGACACGAGTTCTAGAGGTAAGAAGAAGGTCTATCATATACTAGTATTATTATTTGCTATTTTAGTATATACGGTGGTCTTACAAATGGAAAAACTAGATGTTATGGAAGAGCGTGTGGTGTGTAATTTAAAGTTTGTCCATATCCTCATCAATTCTGTCTTCAAATGAAATTTAAAACTCAATTTGGGGCATATTATAAAGAAAGCTATAGTAACTGGAGAAATGATGTGTTGTAGTTAACATTTTAAGAAAAAGACGCTAAAGATTAAAAGGAGAAAAATTTGCCTGAATTAGTTTTTTTCTCTTCATTTAAATATCCCCACATGGATCTCGAATATCTTGATAAAGCAGGCGGCAGGTCCTGCTCTCCCCACATAACCAGCTAGAGATATACATGAATATGCTATTCTCATTCTCTTGAGAGAAAATGTCAAACGTGAAAAATGAAAAGAATAAAAGGTGCAGGGAAATAATAAGGATTTGGACAAAATCAAAGGAAACAGTGTTACATTCCAAAGGAAGTAAAGAATAAGAGACAAGAAGGAGATAAGAGAACTAAAACTAACCAACTAGCCAGGTAACATTATATACTGTATAGGGGCTTTTTGGTGTTGCTCAGTGATGTAAGTGGTATTTTGTAAATAAATATAAAGGCTTTGCAAAGGAAGCAGTCAAGACAGAAAATTGATATTAGTATACTAAGTATCAGAGCAAAATGTGTAGTAATTAAAAACCAACAGTTTATTAGGTAATTAAATAAAGCAACAACAAAACCGATAAACAATTAACACAGCGGAGTTAAAAACACACATCTAAATGGCTTGTTCAGTCTAGTCAAGTCATGGCAGTCTCATTGATTAATTAGATGGTATATAGCTGCAATTAAGTTATCTGAATCTATCAAAAGTAAATTACAAATGTCAGTAAAGAGGCTCACTATATATAAGACTTGTAGCAATACAAATGTAGACTGAGAAATGGATCAGTGTAATAATTATGTGAGTGTTAGGTCCAGACAGGGTCACATAATTTTGCAGCCATGTGATTCTCTGCCATGTTAGCCTCGTTGCTGGGCTGATCCCAGCTTCCATGCCACAGTGTGAACACTTAGATTGTGCTGTGTCACATCGCAATCCAAGTCTTTGTGTATTAGGCGGGATGCGTCGCTGCTATATTGGGGCACATAGTAACCATAACACCGCTTTGTGAATCCTACTTTGTGAGACGTGATGTGGCTGACAATAAAACAAGTTTGACCTACTCACTACACGTTGGCATTGTCGCATGCCATATAATTAACACATAGCAATGATTGACTGTTTCAAAGGATGATGTCAAGAAATCAATCTAAGGGTGACCTTACAAATTGTGGCCTCTTTTCAAAAACAGTCAACAGTTTTGTTTCAAGAACTAGTTTGAAAAATGTATCCTTAATTGTGTGAGAAGATTTTTTAGCATCCAAATGGTTCTCAATTCTCAAATCGACTGATGAAATACTGATAACAAAGACATATCTTGCACTTTTTCCACTGTGGCTTAAATACTCTGACACTATTACTCTCCAGAAGGACCAGTATGCTATTTCAGTCCAAGATGATTTATGTAAGTTACATAATTGGGAGAATCTGAGTGTGAATTAAAAAAAAGAATAAACATTCACATGACTTGTATGTTAATATCTATCAATCTCTCTATCCATATCTATCTACCCTTCTATCCATATCTATCTTTTTTTTTGAGAAAGGATTTTTACCAGGAAGGATACATTGAGATTTCTTTCGTTTTAAAGTATGTCCTGGGTGGCGAGTATGTACCGTTAGGTGTCTTGTCCAAGGAAACTTATTGGAGAGGTGCTCTTGCTGGGATTCAAACCTGTGTCTCCATGGTCACCACTGTTATAGAGCAGTGATGTTACCTCCACTCCATCCAGCTAGCTACATCCATGCATCCATTTATACCTATCCATATATATCTGGCTAGCTAGCTAGGAAAAATAAACATCAATTGAGTAATTTTCACTAAATAGGATTTTATCTATCTATTTATCTATCTATCTCTGTATCTATCTACCTACCTATCTATCTATCCACTTACGCCTATTGATGTTTGTCTATCTTGTTCACCAAGGTTATTGTAGAAAAAATAGCTGTTTTCTCACACGGAAATCCCATAGTAAACCTTTACTGCTGTGATTATTAGACCCCCCTTTCAGCTGGGATTCTGATTATATGGGCATGCGTGAAGCAAAGCATCCATAATGTTGATTCTTATCCATCTGAAATCAATTACTGAACAGTTGTCATCTGTCGGTTCTTCTATTAAGGGTTCTCTGACTGGCAGCTATTGGATCAGATACGACCTACACTCTAAAAGTCTCAAAAATATATTTTAAACGAAGTGAGTTTATTAAATATAGCAAGACATTCCATGATAAAGAGAACAGCAGGGTATGGCATTTCATGAAGTTCAGGTTGTATGTTTGATGTCATAACTAGGTTCTGCCTTTCTGAACTACTGTGTGCTGCTGTTCATCAATGAAGAACACGCTAAGTACAGTTTAAACAAAATACAACTAATCCATAATCTACTGCTAAAATGTGCCCCATATAAAATAAAAAGGAACATCCTATTACATCCTATAAATTAATTTGCTAATATCGACTGAACCTTATATTTAAGTATTGAGTACTAAAAATAGCAAATTTACACATTTGTAAATATTCTGAAAAACCATAAAACAGTTAAAGGGTTCCATAAAAACAAGCATTTTTAAATATAGAGTGATGGATCTGCTGATCAGAATCACATACTGTGATACTGAGGTAGAACACGGCTGCATATCTGCCTGTTAACCACATGATGTCACTGAAATCTACACTGCGAGCTAACACGTCCTTTAATGTGAAAGTTGTTGGATGACAAATTTGCACAGAGAAAAAAATAGCTCAAGGGATGAAACTGAAGGCTTTGTCATTACTTTTATATTGAAATACTGGCTTACTGTAAAAGCAGTACATTTGTTATTGGGTTAAATATCGTACTTGACATTGGATCAGATTATTGTATTTTCTGGAGGTTTTGTTACATTTTAAATGTATTGCTATAATTAATGTAATGGATAAACCCTTATTTTAAAGAAAATATAAACCCAGGCATATTTCTATTTTAACTTTATCATATGCAAAGATTGCAGCTGAATGCTAGCCCGGAGGAAAAAAATATTGAAAAAATATCAAATTTATGAAATTGAATAGCCATATTTTGTGACTGAAAAGCCTGAAGAATACTGAGGCAGATGCCAACGTGCAATCCTATTTATAACAGGTCGTGTTGGAAGAATGGTGTAATTGAGTTACACCATGAAATTAGCGAATATCAGGAAACTGTTGTCTGATATGAATTTAGTTGTATATCACCTATTTTATCCTTTCTACAATGCTTGGGATACTTACAGGGCTATTCAGAGAGAGGTGAAAACCTTGAGAATGACTGAAGAAGTGAAAATTCTAGGTCAAAATAGTCAAACCAGAAAAATTCTCCCATTTATCTCACTTTCCAAATTGGTTATTTAGTCTAGATTGTTCTCTTCTACTGTCAATTCTCAAGGTTTTCACCTCTCTCTGAATAGCCCTGTTAATATCAGGTTATTCTTCACTGCTCTTTCCTAGCCTATACTTTTCCCATTGCAACACTAGTGGATGTGAAAAAACTGCATTTTCAATCTACTTTGTCAGTATTATTGAACTTTTAACTCCTTTTTGATAAAAAGGAAATTACTGGTTAGAACGTATATATATATATATAATTATTTTGTGTTATCAGATTCTCTATATTTTTCTGGATATTCCATAATATATATACCGTTGGGTAATGTGTGAATAGTGCTGCCTTCAGTTTGTAGATTACAAAATGAAGGCAGCAAGTCAATTCACTCATCAGGTTAGGATCCTAGTTCAAGTGATTTCCCACCTGCAACATCTACATGTTACGGGGCTACTTTTTTTCTGTGCTGCACTGCAAATTGAGGAGTAATAGGTTAAATAAAACAAAGCCGGTCTAGCAGCCTGATAAATGGTGCAATTTATTAGCATGATGAATTTGTCATTTAGTAATTTGTCTCTTTGATAACTACAGTATGTGCAGAGCTGGACTTATAATTAGGCAGAGTAGGCATGTGCCTACAGGCAAAAAGGTGTTACCTGTGCTTATTCCTATAACAACGTGTGAAACATAACACAATAAGAGGCTTTGGTTTACTGCAATGGCCATTGCAGGAAACCAAAGCCTCTTATTGTGTTTTGTTTCATACGATGTTATAGGAATAAGCGCAGATGACACCTTTTTTTTCTTGTTATGTATTATACATGTTGCTGGGCTGGATACATCTGGTGGTTGCAGCCACCCCAGTGGGGATTAGGTGCAACCCCGCTCTTCCTGTACTATGTGCCTACAGGAGGCTACCACAAGGGGGCACCTTAATTTGTAAAAAAAATATATTAAAATGTACAATCATTTAGACCCCTGTATCTCTGGAGCCCTACAGGATAGAAGAACATATATGGTATCCTTGGAAAGGCCAGAGTATGGCCTTTCCAATGATGTCAAACATGACAGGTTTGTTTAAAAGTAAAATAGCAATGGAATAAATGTTTTTTTTTTCTTTTTTTCTACCACAGCACTATTATTCAATTTACAATTATAAAGTGAACAGTGATGTTGCACTAACTCAACTTCTCTTTTCCCTCACCTCCATCAAGTGAGGAGGCGATGGCGCAATGCATTGCTCCATCAACAATCTAATCTGCGGCATTGCAGGGAGTAGATACAGGGGTAATTTGGAACCCTGCATCTATGATTCATACACGGTAGTAGATTGGGTGAGGTGTCATTGCAAAGGTCAGGGTCTGGCCTTTCCAACAATACCAAATATGACCACATAAAGATTAAATGCAAAATTTACTTTTTTCTTTGTTCTAAGGCAGAGGCATTATGTGTTTTTACTTATAAAGCAAAAAAAGCCACTGCGCTAACTCACCTTCTCATTTCCCACACCGGGAGCAAATGTGGAGGTGAAGGTATGGTGCAGTGAGTTATTATGCATTGGTTCATCTAAAACACAAGCTCTACTGCGAGGAGAGCAGGGATCCTTTGGACCCTTGTATCTAAATTATTTACTCCCCACATCAAGTTAGGTGTCATTGAACAGACCAGAGTCTGGCTTCTCAAAAGATACCAAACATCTAAAGCAGTGTTTCCCAAACCTGTCCCCAGGACCGTCAACCAGGCCAGATTTTGCAGATCACCTTGGGGAAATGCAGACACTGAATCCTGCAATCACTGAGCAGGAAATCACATCATCTGTGCTGTGCTTCAGATATCCTGCAAACCTGGCGAGGTGGAGGGTCCTGAGGACATGTTTGGGAAACACTAATCTAAAGATACCAAACATGACAATGTAAAATGTAAAAAAACAACACAAAAGAAACCCCCCTTTTGTGTTCCAAAAAAGCAAGTTTTGATAGCTCACTTAAAAATTGCCAAAAATAAAGCAGCACCAAAAGGAAGTAGTAAAAAAGTCAAGTCTTGAAAAAAACATCCAGCCACAGTCGTAATTCGATGCCCAGAATGTTAGTTGCTCTGGGCTGAAATGGAGCATCATTTTCCATAGCTAGGCATAGAAATTAGGGTTAGATTGTATCTGTGCCTGTGTTAAGATTTAACCTAGCCCTAAGGCTAAGGTCAGACGAAAGCAGTTTTAACGTGCGTTTAGCCGCACTAAATCACGGCCGTGCTAGCAGCAAATGACGTCCAATGCCGGACTGCATATGAAGAACGGCCGCACAAAAGTGCGGCCGCGCAACGCAAGTGGCAAATGAACGCATTTTTTCGAGAACGTCAAACCGCTACTACTGACGTACAGAGTGCGCTGCGTCCGCATAGCGGCGTGTTTGCGTCATTGGGAGACGTCAGACGCTGCACACGTCCGGCCAACATAACGTCCAGACGCAAAAAGGGTTTTATTGATGATCCGTACAAAATCACGGACGAAAATGCGCATCGTATGACCGCTATCGCGTATTCCGTGAAAAAATACGTCCATTCTTCCACGGACAACGCGAAAAATGCGTTAGTCTGACCCTAGCCTTATATTCTGCTCCATTTTTGCTTCATTTTAAGCCACAGATTCAGCCCCTTCTTTTGATGTTAATGCAGAGAGAAACTGTTTCTCAGGTTAAAATGTAAAAAAAAAATTGTTCCCAAAACAAAAATTTAAACAATAATTTTGGCAACTTTTTTGGGGAGAGTGGGACAAGGGATCTCAAGATTTCTGTGCCTACAGACTCCTGAGATGTAAATCTGGCCCTGACAATCAGGGTTAGTTAGAGAGCGTGAAAAGTAGGAGAATGAAAAATTCTAGGTCAAAATAGCCGATTTGGAAAGTGAGATGAAAGGGAGAATTTTTCTGGTTTGGCTATTTTGACCTAGAATTTTTCATTCTCCAGTCATTCTCCTGCTTTTCACGCTCTCTGAATAACCCTGAATGTGTGCATAATATTTTTCTCTGTATGTTGTCAGTGTTCCTCTACCAGAAAGAGTTGATTTGATATGATTAGGAAATCTAGGACGTATCAAGTGAGTTGATCGGTGTGGTGTTTCAGCATTGGAATAAATGTTAAAATGCATAAATGCAAGGCTTTCCTTTTATAATATTATAATACTGTCTATTTTGCTTAAACTTTCCCTTTATTACAACAATTCGGATACATGCTATTATTTTTTCAATTATATACATAGTGGAAACATTGCAACTAATTTTCTTTTATACCTACAGTAAACAAGAAAAAAAATATGATATAGAACATGTAAAATTATAGTATATGAAAGTAGTGATGCAGGGAATTGGTCAGAACAAAAGCAAAGAAAAGCAATTGCTGCTAATAAATCAAACTATTTTGCCTAGAATAAATATTATGATTAGAAACAGCACGGCATTGAATACACTCCTATATACTGTTACTATATCTGTACACAAAAATCTAATTTAAGCTTGACTAAAATAATCTTGAATATTCATTCATATTTAGTGAATTCCTTCGAAAATGCAAGTCTCTGAACTATCCAAATCATTTTGAAGTATATGCTGCTGCAATTCTCTGCTATGAAATAACTCTACATTAGACATGTGCATTCGTTTTAGTACTAAAACGATTTAGTCCGAATTTTGGGATAATTTAGTTTTCGTATGACTTAAGAGATACGAAACTGCTCAGTACAAAAAACGAAAGAAACTAAAATAAAATGCACTACATTTTAGTTTCAGTCCTTTTTGTGATATTACATTGATGAGTGAAGGAGACCAGTAATGAAGCGCAACATCGCAAAGCTACAGAAAAGGTTTGTATGCGTAATCCTTCCCGACCCCTACCCAAAAATCTGACATGATAGAGCTCCAGAATACTCACTCGCAGCACAGACAGCCAGCACAGGAGAAGAAACCTTTACTTAACCCTTGCATGTCTATGAGGCAGACAAGATGATAAAAGCAGCTGAAGAAGGAAAACATTCAAATAAATCACACTGAAAGCTAATGACAGAGGAGGGCTGGATAGTAAAAACCCCTTTATAACAAGCAGCACTGGGAGAAGAGAGGGACTTTATAAAACGTGTGTTATCTCCCCTCCCGCTCTGCATAATAGGGGCTTAGGTCTGATACATTTTATATTATCCAGGAGCACTATCCCCCTTTCCTCATCTATAATACACGTTTTATATAAAGTCCCTCTCCTCTCCCAGTGCTGCTTGTTATAAAGTTTTTTTTTACATCTGATACATTTAGTATCCAGCTCTCACAGTTACTCTGTCATGAGCCTTTAGTGTGATTTATTTGAATGTTTTCCCTGGATTTAAATGGCTTTATTTTATTATAAAAATAAATTTGCACCAGTCATCTCTTCTCTGAGCTTTCAGACCGATTTACGTTAATATTTTCCCTCTCCCCTGCTTTTATATTCCTTGTGTCTCCCACACAGAGATACAAAGTTTAAGTAAAAGTTCCCTCTCCTGTGCTGGATAAGCATTGCATTCCGAAGTTCTGCACCCTCCACATGCCAATGCAGTAGGATTTTCTATACAGAGAGGGGCATTCATTAATGCAGGAGGATGTTCTATACATTATACAGAGAGGATCCTTTTTTTTTTAGCCCTTTAAATCCTGTGGCTGTGAGCGCTGAGATCGACTGCTTGTTATATTATCTCTCAGTACAATGTATCAGGCTCAGCTGTTACAGTAACTGACTGTAACAGCGCTGAGAGTTTCAGTAAAACAAGGAAATAATATTGTTCTAACCTCAGTTAATGTAGCAGCTTTGCCTGACACATTGTGCTGAGAGTGAGAGATACTGTAACAAGCAGTGATCTCAGCCCTCTGAGGAGCCACTACAATAGTAATTGTATCCGTGGGTTTTCGGATGAATGAAATTAGTTTTCATACTAAAGAACTGAAAACTAATTTCTTTAGCAACTAAATAAATTGCATTTTAGGACTAATCCATTAGTTCAAAACAAAATTTTGTGCTGTGCACATGTCTACTCTATATTTAACTCTTTATATAGTGAAGTAAATATATTACCCAATCCAATGCCATAGTTATTAACCCCGTCACACCCTGTGTGGAGTTATCTCGATATTGCATTGCAATACATTGAAACACCTCCATTAGCATATCAAAACCCAATTTCTTCACATTTTAACACCAGATTAATGTCCCCCATGTGGAGAAACAAAATGCTATCTCTTAACTTTCTCAGACACCCTTCAAGAGGTAAAACAAGCTGCATATAGCAGCTCCAAACATCAATGCAACAAAAAGTTCAAACACATTACGGTTGCAATACAACAGACAGGGCGAACTCTGGGGTCACTCGCTGCTGTACAGTTTTGACTGTGGTATCTTATGTGCCCTCCCTACATATTGTTCATAGAGTCGGCACTGCATGGCTACTATATATATATATACTCTATATATATAGTTAAACAAGCAATAGTCAGCACTCAAGGGATTTTCAATCTTCAAAATGTTGATTTAATCCATGAAATCGACGTTTCAGATCCTCACAAGGGAGCTCTCATCAGGATAAAGATATACATCGATTAGCTGAAAAGTCGATTTCTTGGATTAAATAAATATTTTTAATATTGAAAATCCCATGAGTGCAGACTATTGCTTGTTTAGCTACATCAATGGAGACCTCAGGGTGCTGATTGTAAGTACTGGTGAACCATGAATGGATAATCTGTTTGTTTTCTTTATATATATACAAAACACATGGGGGGCAGCATTCAAACTAAACTAAATATATATAATAAACTAAATATAAAAAAACTAAATATATATCAAATAGAAAAGCACTTTGTCTTCACAGGTTAGAAGGAAAAAAAGTCCCATGCCTCGGTGCGCTAAAGCCCTGACAGGAACTCGTTTCTAATGGCCGATAGTCACCACCCTCTACATTTAAAGAGATCTTTACCTATCTCACAGTATCTACAGGTTCTGTGATGCAACAGTGTCCTGTATTTAAGAATACAACTGAGTCAAAAAATGACTGATAGATTCCTCAACAGAGGGTACACTCGCAGGACCTTAGAACAAGCTTTACAGCAAGCACAACTATGTTATGGAATCTTTTAAACAAAGGAACTAGAAACTAGGGACTAGAATCATTTTATTATTCTCTTCTCATTTAGGCAGTGATACAATCGTTATGAAGATATGAAAGTATTTGAGTATCTTCAAACACAACAATTCCCTATCCCAAAAATTCCATAATCCACCTCTCATCAGCTACAAATGCACATGGAACCTTAAATATCTTTTGGTATAAATGGACCCCAAATTCTTTAATAATGGGGCATACCCTTGAAAAAAATGGGCAGTTTTAAATGTATAGGGTGTTTTACATGCCATCACAAGATTTCAGGCAATTCTTTCGCCCACCGCTCCACTGGACAAAGGTATAAAATATGACACCAGATCACTTGTACAATGGAATACGTTGTTTACCTCATTACCTGCCCTTGTGGATTGGCCTATGTGGCAAGACAGACCTCACCCTCCATGACTGCACAAGAGGACATCGCTCTGTCATTACCATGGCCTATAGGGATAGATTCACAGACAAGCCAGTGACTAAACATATTTTGAAACTTGGCCATAGACTACCCTCACTTAAATTTATGGTTATAGACCACGTCCCCCATTTGCCTAGAAGAAGGTAATCGCTCCAAGGCTTTACTCTCGATGAAAATTTACTAGATTCGGACACTCAACACATGACCCCCCCATGGACTCAATGAATATATTTCCTTTACTTCTTTTCTGAATGATTGTTAATATTTCCTTCCCCCTTCACCTTTCAATTTCACTCATCACTCTTTTGTCCTCTTTATTTATCATCTCATTTATTTATTTTTTATTTTCTATTTCATTTTTCGCCTCTCATTTTCCATCTTTTCATATCTGTCTTTCCTATTATTTTTTTGTCCCGTTCTTATTCCCAAGTGAATGCTACATGTAACGATAACATCAAGATAAGTGACTTTAATGCTTGCCACCCATATTACATCCCCAAAGCTAGTCAGTGAAAAAAAGTTAGCTTACTGTACTTTGCACACTCTATCAGGGTTATCCAAAGAGATCCGAATTGCTTGAGAAAGGTAACCGAACGCTGAAAATCAGCGTTCGGTTACCTTTCCTGGCCATTCGGCTATCCAGAGAGCAGGCAATTCGCCAAATCCTAGCGAATTGCCTGCACATACGGTGCCTGTTCGGTGCCTGTTCGAGGGCAGTGAAATCCCCATGAAAAAGCACTGCTTCGGCTATTCAGAGAACACAAACCAGCAGTGAAAGGTTCCCCTAATGCCCTGCCATTCGGTGGTTTCATGCGGCAAATTTATTCAGGAGAATCCCATAGGCTTCAATGTTAAAAATATTCCCGTTTTAATTCAATATCTAATAAACCGTTCACTATAAAATTCTGCAGTAAAGAGTCTCTTTATTTATAGATTTTTTAGGATACTTTAAGCATTTTTCTGAATTTTTTTTAAAAGTCCGATTTTTTTTTTTTTTTCAGTTTACTAATTTTTTTTGTAACAGCCCTTTTTATTATCATTCCCTGGACCTCCTGTGTAAATTTCAGACATTTTTGCTCAGTAGTTTCTTTGCAAACAGCGTTTCAATTTCACACAATCATACAAACGGTTTTGCTAATTTATTCACCTCCCTCTGCGGTTTTAGCAGCTTCGGCTGGGTGTGATCGGCTCCTGTTCGGGCTTTTCGACGGGTTTATCCAGATGTTTTTAGGGGTTTTCGGCGTGCATTCGCTGGGTTTTGCAGTTCGTTTTCGTCGGGTTTACGGCAGCTTTTCCCTGCAATTCGGGGACCCTGTGGTGCTTGAAATGTGATCGGCAAAAGGAACCGAATTGAAGAGAACGAAAAGTCACCGAACGTGCGGTGACTTTTCGAATCTCTTTGGATAACCCTGTATACTTAACATGGGGAGAGCAAACCGTAATTAGTGTATGGGTAAGTAAGGTACTACAAAGTCCTACCACTAATTACTGCACCGATGTGGGGCGACGGGAGGCCACAGAGGCTGGGCTGACATCCAAGATGTCAGCCCTCTCTGGGAGAAGTCCGTGATCGCAGTATTTTTACCTAAGGGAGGGTTAAGAAAAGCATCGCTGGAAAGGTAAGACTGTGCCCTTTCTATCAATGCCTCTCTTTTTCTGTGCCCCTTACCAATTGGGAGATAGAGTGGTCCAAAGGACTCCACCCTCACCTTCAGACACTCTCTTGACTCTACCTGGGGGCACCTGAAAATGACATCATCGTGCCGGGTGGGTTCCCACGCGACGATCTGACTTCAAGGAAGTCAAACTGCCGGTGGACTCCATCCAGAGCAGCTGGGGTCTCCCATTTTGCTGTGGAGACCTTGTGACATGTGAAGACGTCCTCCGGATGTTGCGAACGAATCTCTAGGACGTCCCCCACACGTTATCTGCAGTAAAAGGGTTAAAATTAAGGACGAGTACAAACAGTGAGATTAAGAGCCTCCATACCACAAATTACAAGAAATTATATAAATAAAGGCACAAATCATCTAACTGTCAAAGCCAGTTCTCTGATTTGGTTGGACATGTATAATTTTTCACAATTACTTATATTTTTTCTTATACATATATATATATATATATATATATATATATATGCATGTCTTATTTGTGTAACTTCAAAGCTTGCTTGTGTGAAGACTTTGAGAGTCTAACGCTTAGAGTCTTTAATGGGTGAGCAACAGTATGCAGTTCAGGTAGGTCTAGCAGCAGAGAACTTCAAGAGCACTTGTATGTTTGTTAAAAGACATGTTTATTGATGTCACACTGCTATTTCTTGAACAATCAGCAGCCTGTCTAAGCAACTAATTAGTAAAGTGAATTTTGAGCTCAGAGGCCCATGCCCTATTAAAATCTGTGTGCTTATATTTTTTTTTCTTCAGTAGACAGTGGCAGCTTATCTCTCAATGCCAGCTAAAATGTGCTGGCAAAAGATTGCCAAAGTCAGCAAAATCGTTTTTTTCTCTCGCTAGAATACCACAAAGCCATACCAGAAATAAGGAGATGATTTATGGTAATTACAATGTGTATATGTTAACACTTTTTGTATTAGCATAAAGTATACAATAACCCCTCTCACCCCGGTAAAATAGTATGTTAGCTTGAATAATTAGAAAATAAAATTCTTAAAAATAATGATATATGTCGCTAAGTTTCACAAATGACAGAAATCTCCAACTTCCTATCTCAGTGACGTTATTGACCAGAATCTGCTAACCTGCTAAAATGTACCTATGCTTCTAAAACATAATGTTGAGCCCGAAAATATGCATCAAATTTCTATCAGGCAAAAAAATAAAATAATGATTAATATATTTGACTTAATTAACCACTAAAAATAAGTAACTCATATTTCGTGACTGAATCCTTCCAGGTTTCACGCTCAGCGTGTCCAGCCAAGTGGTTCCTCCTGTGCTCCTGTGCTATGGACGCGCTGAGCGCGTCCATGCACAGGAGGCAGCAATCCACCGGATTCTTGGATGTCAGCCCAGCACTCGGGACCCCGGCGGAGCAATTAGATGTCATCGCGGCAGCGCGATGACATCTAATTCAGGCGCCCCCCCCCGCATGTGCGGAGGAGGCGCCTGAAAGGGAGGGGGGGAGGTCCTTTGGGCACAGCCTGCCCTTCCAAACGGTGGCTGTGATTAACCCCTGGGGAGCCGGATCACGAATCGTCGCTGAAAAGCGCCGGTTCGTGATCCTTTCCCGGAGCTGGCCGACATCTTGGATGTCGGCCAAGCCTCCAGGAACTCCCCCTGAGGACTGGCGTCATCGTGCATAGCACGATGACGCCAGTCCTGGAGTTAACCCCTAGCTGCCACCAATGGTGGAGATAGGGGGTTCCAATGAACCCCCTATCTCCCGATCCGTGGCAGCTAGGGGTTAATATTTGATATTGTTGGATCGGCCAGAGCATGGCCTTTCCAAAGATATCAAACATGATAATGAAAAAAATTGTAAAAAATTAATTAAAATTAAAAATAAAAAAATATATATATTTAAAAAAAATTCTAAAAAAAAAAAAAAAAAAAAAAATAAGTTTTTTTTTGTTTTTGTTTTGTTAATGCACCAATATTGTTCCCATTTCAATTATAATGTGAACAATAATGCTGCACTAACGATTTTTGTATGCGGTGCGTTTGTTAAAAATAGCGGCATTTTCCCCAAAAAAAAATGTACCGAGTCCCCATTTCTACTTTTTTTAACAAGCGCACCCCATACAAAATATAACCGCAAACGATCGCATGTTAAAATGTGAAAAAAAACACTTTACACATAATAAATTATTGAAAATTATAATTTTATTGCATTTTTTGTTATAATATACAGACATGACATAACGTATACATATAATAATGACATATTATGAATCTGTGGAGTCTGCCGGAAAGAACGATATATAATATGTCTGGGTCATATCTCAAAATATGGCTACAAAACACCGTTAAACATGATGAGCGAAACCAGTAAAAATGACCTCAGCACAGAGGTGTGAAAAGCCTCAGCAGCGAAAGAGTTAATTGCTCAAGCAATTCTGACATTTATGCTATGAATATATTCCACTAGAATATATTTTCATTTTTTATTTCTTAATATGTCCTAAACATCATATACAGGTTTTAAAGTCACCCTCCACGTTCATTGGTCGGTGCCGCCATTGTTTTTCTCCTATAGGCTGTCACTGCTGATCTCCCCTGACAAGCAAACATCGGCAGTTCTGAATGGACCTCAGATTGGTGTGCCCATACTATCACCAAGATGGAAGTGCACGTAGGTAACTATGAGAGGTGCATTTTAAAAAGACAAATTTTGCTACTAATGATATATATTGCACCAAAATAATAAATAAATAAATACATAAATCCTTAACAAAATAACTAGAAATGGAAAAAAAAATAGTTTTATGATTTTGTTTTAATAACGTCTAAGGCTAGGGTCAGACGAACGCATTTTTATGTTGTCTGTGAAAAAGTGCGTTCGAACGAATGGACGCATTTTTTCACAGAATACGTGATAGTGGTCATACTATGCGCATTTTCGTCCGTGATTTTGTACGGATCATCAATAAAACACTTTTTGGGTCTGGACGTTATGTTGGCCGGACATTAGCAGCGTCTGACGTCTCCTAATCACACACACACACTGCTAGCAGACGCAGCGCACTCTGTACGTCAGTACCTGCGGTTTCACGTTCTCGAAAAAATGCGTTCATTTTTCACTTGCGTTGCGCAGCCGGACTTTTGTGCGACCGTACTTCGTATATTGGCCGTCATTGCCCGGCATCTGCTGCTAGTGCGGCCGTGATTAAGTGCGGCTGCACGCGCGTTCGCACTGCCTCAGTCTGACCCTAGCCTAACTTATAACTAGTGCAGCTGATCAGCTCAATCTAATTTATATTGATTTTATGAATATTTCATGTATGTATATGTCAGAGATCCAATAGTACAATAGTCAGAGATCCAATATTCAAAGGGCACCAAACAGAACACCAAACAGACCGCTGAACACCGCCGAACGAAGACAGCCGATGATCCGCCAAACTCACTGCTGCACACAAGAACAGCTAGCTATTCTAATATTCTTGAAAAAGAGCGGTGGTTTTGCATTTGCAAAATTAATTAACACTTGTACTTAAAACCACCCAGAAATCCCTAAGTATCCTTTAATTCCATGGTACAGGGTGTAGCTCACTATTCCTGAGCTGAGCTGTTATTCACAGCTCTTATGAAAAGTATTGGAGCTGCTAATGAACAGTAACCTGGGGGAAAGTTTGCTATGGTCAGAATGGTGGTGTGACCTCTAACTTAAAGCTTCTTGGTTCCCCCTCCCTGCAGCCAAGTTTGCCTGAAAGGGCACAGTCTGCTCTTTCCAGTGATGCCTGTACTTAAAACCTTAGGTGCCAGATCGCGATTTGGAGACAATCGGGGGTGGATCGCGGTCCACATCTTGGGTGTCAGAAAAGCCTCCGGGGCATCCCTCGCCTACTGATGCCATCTCCATATACACAATGATATCTATCAGGCAGTTAACCCCCTAGCTGCCAGGTGGAGATAGAGGGGTCCATTGAATCCTGTATCTCCCGATCGGTGGTAACTAGAGAGTCATGTTTGGTATTATTGGAAAGGCCTCAGGATAAAGAAACTAAAAACGTGGGGCTTTTATAAAAAATTAAAAAAATTGTCTAGGTCTTATAATAAAATAGGATTTCAAATCCCTTGGTGAAATGGCTCAGCAGTGAAGTGGTTAAAAAGCAAAAACATCTAAACATTTGGGGCAGTATTACAAAGCTGGTGCTAACTTAACCAGAGCTGTTGTTAACTTAACAGCTCCATAGGCTATAATGGCTCTGGTAAGTTTACAACAGCTCTGGTTAAGTTAGCACCAACTTTGTAATATAGCCCTTGGTATTTCTAAACTCAGGACAAAATTTTGAAACTATTTAGTTGGGTGTCATTTTTGGTGGTTGTAGATTTTGGAGATCAAAGCTTCAAAAAGTGTGTTTTTTTCCATTTTTTTCTTATATTTCATACTGTTTTTTTATAGTAAAGTATATGACATGAAGAAAATAATGGTATCCTTAGAAATCCCATTTAATGGCAAGAAAAATGGTATATAATGTGTGTGGGTTCCTTAAACAAGTAAGATAAAATTAGAGCTAAACATGAACAGCGCAGAAATGTAAAAACAACAGTGGGTACTTTCGGACAGACAATGGTAAAACCACCTGGTCCCTAAGGGCTTAAAAGTATTCAAAATATTTGCAACAGTAACAAAACAACATTGGTCAATTTAATATGAAGACTGCGGTCTAGTTAAAACTGAAGGAGGGGAACGTTAATAAACATGTAACAGACAGCACACAGACACAGATGGAATACGCTGGTTAATATGACCAGTTAATTAAACTTAGCAAAATACTAAATAGATTTATTAGATTATATGACACAGTGCAACATAACTTCATGTAGCTGAATACATTTGTTAATTTATCCACCATAAAGCTAAATATTGCTATTAAATAATACTTCTCTCTCCCTTTGCTCAAAAAGGCTGTTTGATACGGATGTCGTTGAAAGTAGCCACATTTCCTCTCTGTTGGTTTGTATATTTAAAATATTGCCTGAAGTAACTAAATAGAGATCTGAATAACATTGATTACTTCTTGCTTTACACATTTCATTAATAATTGATTAAGAATGACAGATGACTTAACTACTTAAATGAATTGAGTGGGAGGACTAGATTTTTAGGTTTGTTATTCAAAAGCAATACACTCATCCAGTGCATATATTGCGTGTAGTATATGTACATTCATTAAACTGTGTCTTGTTTCTAATGGCCATTTTTTTATATAATGTACATGGCATTGAAAATCGTGACATTCTGCTAAAGCACATGTTAAAATGGAGAGATTTCTGAAGTAGTATAACACTCAGCAATATTCGGAGACCAGAATCTAGACCAAACATTAGACAAATTGGAGAAATGCCTTGTTGCCTCAAAATGGCTATATGCTGACGGCAGAGATTATTCAAGTGGGGCAAATAGAATTCTTGAACCCAAGTCCAAATACAGAGGGCCAACATTAGCAGGATCATTCTGCTTTAAGAGACTATGCACTCTTAAGTTCACAAGCTTAGTATTCAAACACTTCAGAGAACCACGAGGAACGAACAATGGCAGAATTCCACAAATCTCACTGTTAAAAGTTGTCATGCAACTCCACACAGTTCCACACACCAGTAGGACAGTCGAAAGCTCTTGAAGATGACAAAGGGGCAATAACAAGTAGCTCTAATAATCCAAGGTGTAAAAAAAGAAAGCAGACAGTAGTCAGATAATAAATTAATATTCAGAGCAAGATCTGGTGCTCATTGATACCATAACTGCTCAGTTTGACTTTGTTCACCCATCCCACAGGTTAAATATTTACTATTGTCCTTTAGTCCATTGGTTCCCGACCCTGGATCTCAAGTACCCCTAACAGGCCAGGTATTAAGTAATACCTTGTGAAAATGCAGGCTGAATCCTGCAGTCACTGAGCAGCAAATCATATCACCTGTGCCGGGCTTCACGTATCTGGAAAACCTGACCTATTACAGGTACTTGAGGACCAGGGTTGAGAGCCACTGCTCTAGACATATGTCAAAGGCATTCAGAATACCAAGTTGTACACCAGTACCCATGTCAGAATTCAATGAATATACAGAAGACTAAGATACGTTTTAAGATCTTGAAAGGGACATATGGATAGTGACCTTATGAATTTTCGCCAAAGGAACAGAAGGACCAACCCTTCAATGCTTGTTATGGAGCCACAATGTTTCTCTAGTAAGTAAGCAATAAAGGTCCTCTGTGCAGCACCAAAACATTGTAATCCATAATAAAGCTTGTTTTCATACCATGTCTTAAGTGATGGTCCTACTGTTTGTTTTGGAGAAATTTCTTGTGGTTGGTGAACTTGGAACTGCCTGAACCTTGGATAGAGGACGATAACTTCTCATGTGTCCCCCGTGCTCTTTTTTGGAGTGAATTTAGCAATGACAGGACTATATACACAGGGCAGTATTACAATGTTGGTGCTAACTTAACCAGAGCTGTTATAAACTTAACAGCTCCATAGCCTATAATGGCTCTGGTAAGTTTACAACAGCTTTGGTTAAGTTAGCCCCAGCATTGTAATATAGCCCACTGTCTGGCCAAAAAAGTCACTACCTGGATTTATCTAAGCAAATTAATAAGAACGTTCCATTGGATAGTTACTGCAGTGATTAATATGTTTCAGCTGGCAAAAAATGAGCTCAGCTGACTTCCTGAATATACTGAATGGGCATGTTTTACAATTAATGGAATTTTATTACCTGATGGTACAGGTATATTCCAAGATGACAGTGCCAGGATTCATCAGGCTCAAATTGTGCAAGAGTGGATCAGGGAGCAGGAGACATAATTTTGACCACCACAGAGTCCAGACCTTAACCACGTTGAGAATCTTTGGGCTTTGCTGGAGAAGATTTTACGCAGTTGTCTGCCATTGAAATAATGCCATGATGAATGTGTGCCGTAATCAAAGCAAAAGGCCATTTGACAAAATATTAGAGTGTGTGACGTTTTTCTTTTTGTCCAGAAATTGTATATGCAGCATAAGACCTTACATAAAAAGATTTTTTTGAAACCTTTCAGATTTAAAATGTCTTTTTCCTGTTAAGAATTCTAAAAATAAGACTTCTTGTTCATTGCAGTTACACTTTGTTAAAACAAATTGCTTATCCCACAATTTACATTACACATGCAGGAAGGTATTCAGCCATTATCATGAGTACCATAATGCAATGATTTTCACTCTACTACTAACACACAGCAAATTAATGGAAAACAGAATTCTTATATTCAATGTATTCATTACTCTCACTAAGCCTTCTGGATTCAGCACCAACAATGGTAAAATGAATGCACGCGTTCATTATATCTTTTGTAACATTATATTACATAAGCATGAAACACACAAACACACAAACACACACACACACACATATATATATATATATATTTATATTTTTTTTATTGGCAATCTTTAGTAAAATGTTATTCAAAAATGTCAGGTTTCACTCCCTCTGCTGTATTTTAAATTTCTGCTAAAGAAGTGTGGTTCCATGGCTATTTTCCTATGGGAAATAATAATAGTCCTATTTATAGCTGAAGTCCTATGCCACTTACTCGTATCACTGGGTAAAAGTGAAAAAAAATAATAATGGATTCCTCTTGGCTTCCTTTTCTGCAGAATTAATGGAAATGAATGCTCTAGGCTACATTGAAATGGTATAGTTTGCACCTGAATATCAAGCTTTCTTAAAAGTTCTGTCCAGTGTTTGACTTTGAAGACAATGGTATTAATGGAACTATTTTGTGGACTGTATAGCTATAAACTTAAATATGCATTGTATGAAAACACGAAAACACAAAAAAACCACCTTAAAATGTATCTTTATATCAGTTGAGTAAGTTGTGCATTTTACATCCACCTTTCATAATATAAACCAAATCAGAATTTGGACATTATTTCCACAATGCTTATTCAAGTCATTGTTTAGCAAATAGACAACATCCTGGAGTTATAGGTTTATAATTGTCTACAGCATCGGCAGCCACATGCATAATAAATAGGAAATAATGACTGATAATAGCTTGCAGGCTATAATTTACTCTTAACATGATAATGGATAAAAATGCATGTTCTGCAATAAATGCAGCGCCATATTCTGACTGAGCTGTTAATAGGGAGATGCTAATGGGAAAGTATGCTGTGAGCTGTCAGTAACTCTCTAGTTCCCAGCTCTTTTATGAGAGAGCTGTTTATATTAGGTAGTAGGTACTTGTAACAGTTCTGCCAATGATAGTGTCTCCTGGAGTCCATAGGACTCCATAGAGCTGAGTGAGGGAGAGCCCCAATAAGAGCGTGCATAAGTTATATCACAGGATCCATGGAACTGTTTGATCCCAGCTTCCATCGCCTAGCAGCAAGAGGAGGCAAGAGATTGCACTGCTCTCTTCATCCTTTTTCAGGACCCTGAATCTTGCCTGCACATAAAGGTTCCTTGGCAGCACTCTCCCTGCACTGCCCATCACCAGCACTGGGATCCCAGAAACACAATCAGTTAAAACACACACCACAGACCACATGATTAACCTGAATAAAGGGCTATGCCCCCTGATTACCTCTGCTATAACATTGTTGTGACAACCTTTACAGAGTGAAGTCCTATGCTCTGCTGTCTGCTCTGATTCCCTAGCCTACTGTTATCCCTTTATCCATACCCCATCCTGTGCGTTCCCACCGTGTCTCACCAAGGTTCCACCATGTCTCTACCAAGGTCCCACCATGTTTCTACCAAGATCCCACTTTGTATCTACCAAGATCCCACCGTGTATCTACCAAGATCCCACTGAGTCTCTACCAAGATCCCACCATGTCTCTACCAAGGTCCCACCGTGTCTCTACTAAGGTCCCACCGTGTTTCTACCAAGATCCCACTGTGTATATACCAAGATTCAACCGTTTCTCTACCAAGGTCCCAACGTGTCCTCTGCCAAGATCCCACCATGTTTCTACCAAGTTCCCAGTGTGTCTCCAGGTTCCTGCTTCAACAACTACATCTCCCACCATCCTCAGTTAACTCTGGTCAGTTCAATGTTTACTCAACCTCCTCCACCCTGACCTCTGTGTATGCAGAAGCAATGGCATCTTGGGCCATTGCCACAATCTGGTGCCACCCCGCAACCTGCACCTAACACCCTTAGACCAGAGAAAAGTATAGATTGTTTTGATGTTTTACTGTAAGTGTTTTTTGTGTTATGTGATTTTCTAAATACAAAAGCGTGCAACACCAGTTTAAGACCAGTATTGTTTATATCCTATTAAATCCTGGTTCAAGATGTCAAAAATGATCGATCTTGGATTACCTCATTATTCCCAGGCTGCCCCCTTACCTGTGCTTTATGTACAAAGTATAGGAAGGTTTGTAGTTACATCTTACTGGCACAACAGTTGAGTCAAAAAGGTAAATTGCAGCCTGTGTGGAGAAAGCATGTGAGCCATTACGAGATAAGTTACAATGGCTCATTTGTTAATAACTGCTTGCTTGGAATAAGGTTCACTTGGTTTGCTATATTCTGTCTAGGTGCAAATCTTTTTTTATATCGTAATTCAGATTTCCAAATGACAGAGAACTCTGACATGTAGAATTAAACAACTAATACTGTTTACAGAATATTTATAGAAAATATGTGGAGGTTTTCTTTGGGATTTGGCTGTTGATAGATTGAGACGCTCATTTGCGTCCCCTGAATTTTTAAGATTTACCCTGGAAAGGAGCTGTAAACAGCATATAAAAGGGAGAACCAAAGTCATTTAACGAGTGTAAATCCTTTTCACTGTGGAAATAATCTCATATATCATTTAAAATCGTGTGATGAGGGATTTCAGCAATTGCTGTTCTAACAACAACCTAAGGGCATTTGTCTTTTCCCATCTCACTCGACTTCAGTATTTTTCTCTTTCATTTTAATAATACCCGTGAGGCTACGTTATTGTAAAATAAGATTTTTTTTTGTACCTGGTATAGTCTGCTTTAAACATACATGCATGAATCAAACCCATAATACAACAAGAAAGCGTGTACGCGTGTGTTGTTTGCATGTATATACATGTATCGACTTCTCGAACCGTATTCTGCTAAAAGAAAAAAAATCTTGCTAGGATAGAAATATCAGTATACAAATTCAAGGCTGTATTTGTGTGTAAAATAAGTGAATACAAGGTTATATTTGCATATAGTGTCATTGTATGAGGATACAGTTGTGTGTTTGTGTTACTTGTTTAATCTATTATGCGACTCTACGTAATCAACCCTTTTCCGTGTAATTGATTCCTTTAAATCTAATGTTTCTTAGCCTTATCATCCTCATAAAGGTTTTCTTTCTTCAACTAAAATTATTAGAGACCCTTTCTCAAAACACCATCCCTTGAATCAATTGTTCTCTGCCAAATTCAAATAATCTTCTCTCTTGCCTCTTGTTTCATGTGTCCCCTTTACTCTCTTCCGTCCCAATGACAGAGGCCCACATCCTCCTTATGCCACCCCAACCCACCCTTTCTTCATAACTCTAGTCTACAGCCTACTTGGGCATGTTCCATCTCCTCCTTTCACATGTTCATAAGATGGTCTCATAACTTGCTAGCCTTTCCTCTCAACTGTTTAACAGACATATTAACTAGATATGTGAATGTGCAAATCGTTTTGTAATGAATTGCAATCCATCTGGTTTTTAACAACTCGTTATTTTCCTAGCATTCTGAAATGCAAATCCATATGAAATGAAAAACATAACAAACCAAAAAACATAATGAAACTAAAAATATAATGAAAAAAACACGAAAGGATACAAAATGATATATACTGAACTGATTCATTGTTTTATAATTTGTTTTGTTACTCCTACATTTACTTTCCTATATCACTATTTATCTATATATGCCTATCTATAACTATTTATCTGTCTATATAGGAAATATACAGTGAACCCCCACATTTTAATACTCAAATATTTATATTTTTGACCCATTCCTAAATTTGGAGCCATCTTGGGTGCTGTTTGCTTTGTATTTGTTTTATTATCACCAAACTAGCATGTGTTACTGTTGTCATGTCCCATGACTCAGAGTTTGGTTTTTAGTATTCATTTTGTGCTCTGTATTGAATCTGCTGTTTTCTGCTGGCTCCTATCTTTCTTATTATTTTTGTCCCGGCTGGGCTTCCTTAGTTTGGCTGCAGTCAGACAGCTCCTCCCTTTCTGTCTCATTTCCTGTGCTGCTCCTCGTCCAGTTTTGCAGCAGCTATCTTCACCTCATGCTAGTTTAACTGTTGTCATTTGATCTGCATCTCTGTACACATTTCAAGGCTTGCCAGGCTGAAGATTAAACATCTACTGAAATACTCCATCTACGTATCAGTTTTACTGAGTTGGCGTTGGCTGCTGAGCTTCATCATGTGAGTACAGGTCCATTCAGACTTATCGGACAGTCCCAGTTACCTCATCTTACAGCTTTGAAAGGAAGACAGAACAAATGTGTACATTTTTAATTTACAGCAAAAAAATCAATAGCATAATCGATTTGGTAACTCTGAAACGATCCAAAACAATGTAGCGTAAAAATCCAAAGCAAAATGATCCAAAATGATATAAAGCCATCTGCAATGAAATTATCCGAAACAAAAAATAACAAAATGATATAACGAAACGCCAGAGAATCGTATTTTATTTTCTCTGAAATTCTGTCCCTTAAAAATTAAACAAAACTTATTTTTAGACGTGCCTATCTCTAATAATAAGAGCCAGAGGAGAGATCTGATAAATGGAGCAAAGCCATAACTTCATTGTCTTATTACCATATGCAGTGGCTCTGATCATAGAGTTTCAAATTGGTACTGCACAATAGTATCTGAAATAAGTTTAAAATATTCAAATGGCTTTTTTTGTCAGATATTATAGTCTATATCTATCTATCTATGAAGAGGTCTTCTCCAAAGAGTCTTTTTCTCTATGGTATTTTTGGTAAAATACTTTATAAATAAATAAAATAAATAAGGAGTCCTTTTCTCTATGGTGTGAAAGTTGTTACATAAGTATAGAGTGCCATCTACCCATCTGTCATTTTATATATATATAGTGTGTTTAATATTGCAGAAGCCACCTGCACATCATAGCAATTCAAAGAATTGTATCCCAGAGCACATTCTGCTGCACATTCCCCATATGTAGCAAGGAATTCTGGGTAGGATATGCAAATGACCTCTGTCTCACTTTTATGCATTCTGGATCGATCTGTTATTACACATAATTTTGCCTCTGTATAAATCAATGGTCAGGCCGCACCTTGAATATGCCGTGCAATTTTGGGCACCTGTCTTAAAAAAAGATATTATATCGTTAGAAAAAGTGCAGAGACGGGCAACTAAATTAATAAGGGGGATGGAAGGGTTAAGTTATGAGGAAAGACTAACAAGCTTAAACCTGTTTAGTTTAGAGAAAAGGCGCCTTAGAGGGGATCTGATAACCTTATATAAATATATACGGGGCCATTATCAACCATTGTCTGATAACCTATTCATTAACAGGTCTATACATAGGACAAGGGGTCATCCATTTAGACTGGAAGAAAGAAAATTTAGCTTAAAGCATAGGAAGGGTTATTTTACGGTGAGAACAATCAAGCTGTGGAATTCTCTGCCTGTTGAGGTGGTTGGGTCAGAGTCTGTACAGACTTTTAAAAAACGACTGGATGACTTCCTGCAGACACAGAATATTAAGGGTTATAATATTTAATATGTGGGTAAAAGCTTCTTGATCCAAGGAGAAATCTGACTGCCATTCTGGGGTCAAGAAGGAATTTTTTCCCAGTATGTTGCATATTGGCAAGCATTCAGACTGGGTTTTTTGCCTTCTTTTGGATCAACAGCAGTAGGTTATGTGGGAGAGGCTGAACCCGATGGACGCATGTCTTTTTTCAGCCTATATAACTATGTAACTATGTAACTATGTAACCCTAAAAACAATGCTATGCCACACAGTGGCTTTGTAGCAAATATAAGATTATGCAACTGGTCAAAGCCACTCCCAGGACAGCGCTGTTTCAGGTTTGTTGAACCCTCATCAGCTAGGAGGCAGGCATGCCTAGTTGCAGTGGATGCTTGGACCATAGGTAAGTAAGTGTCTATAAGGGTTGTTGTGAAGGACTAAAAGTGAGATAAAAACCTCCACACTATAATAAGTGTGTTTAATATTGCAGAAGCCACCTGCACATCATAGCAATTCAAAGAATTGCATCCCAGAGCTCCTGTGCCACATTCCCCATATGCAGCAAGGAATTCTGGGTAGGATATGCAAATATATATATATATATAGAGAGAGAGCTTTCCCCTGGATAACAAGTAAAGTATTGCATCAACAGATCAACCAAGCGTATAAAATAAATTTATTGATTGTGTTTATTTCTCAATGTTTCTTTGTTAAAAAAATATTACAATAACAGTGAACGTCCTGCGATACTCCATATACCCTATGGACTTTCTGAGCATTCATCTAAACCTCCTACTACTTCATGTTTTCAACACCAATTATAGAATATGTTTCAAAGATTTCAAAAGCTAGAGTATGAGCAACCAATCAGGGAGACGAGGTCAGGTACATGCTGGGAAAAAACCCTTCATCACAAGACGTGGGAATTGTATTATGTAAATGACTGAGGCACTGAGGAACCATTTAAATATGTTTTACCTTAACATGAAGACAGTTTCCTGTATACTGCAGTGTAATATATACAGTATCGTTTGCAGATCACAGACCCAGTTTATCGATTTTAATGAAGGTTGTTTTATTGTTTTAATTACTTCTACTTTAGTGTCATAACACAGAGAAGAAAATGATTATTATTTTACAACCCGGACATTCAGCATAAACCATGCATATTTAAAGGAGCCTTGCATTTTCATATTTTTGACTCAATGGCATAACATGTAGAGGATTCACAATATAAAAATGTGATGTGACCCCCAAGTGCATGATCTGCAGCGGGGTATAATGCAAAGTACATCTTACCACTAGAACATGCTGGGAAGGACTATATAATAATCTTTCGATGGGGTGAAAGATAAATGTGAGTACCAGTTTATCCTAATTATACCTGACATTTGATGCCATTGTTTGAAATCCTTAATTCACGGTGAGCAGACCAAGCAATAGCAGGGCTGCGATCTAACTACATTTGTTACAAGCCCTCCAAAGAATTCTAATGTGGTTGTCACAGCTTGCATTCATATACTACTGCGTTGCAATTTAACAGGCATTTTTTTTTCAGCAACCCAATGATGATACTGCTGTGCAAACAAAACGCGCCTGTTATTTTTCCATTCGACACATTGAATCACCTCAGGTCTCTTTCAACATTGCTATTCTATTCCTGCATGCTAAGGGGTATGCAACATATTAACAAAAGAGTATCAAAGCCTTTCAAACTGTCCAATGAAAATAGGTTGGTAATAAAAAAAATTAAACATGTAATCAGCGAAATAGTAATAAAGTAACAAAAGGTTAAGAAAACAAAAACAAACTAATGTCCACCATGTCCAACGGTCCACATGTCACCATGGCTGCTGTTGCTCAATCAAAAAGATGATGTCCTTACTAAAAAACATTAAAGTTGAATTGGATTTCAGGTAAAATTCCACAGGTAGCAATTCCAAATGATGGAACAGTCTTCCAGTAGAAGTGGTAGAGGCCAAAACAGTAATTGAATTTAAGCAAGCATGGGATAGGCATAAGGCTATCCTAAACAAAAGATAAATCCAGGTCAAGTATCCATGTAATTGGGCAGACTAGATGGGCCGAAAGGTTCTTATCTGCCGACATTTTTCTATGTTTCTATGATAGTGGTGATTAGACAAGGAACATGTTTGATGGGGCTTGCTGTTCCTGAATAAAACACTTTATTTTCACTTGAGATCCTGCTTTTTCATCTTTATTGCTAGAGAAGGAACAAGGCTGGAATGTATATGCCTCTAGTCAGGGCTTTTTTTCAGGGGTACTCGGGGGTACTCAGTACCGGCACCTCACCACCAGCCAGAACTAACAGGAGAGAGCATGACGCTCCTCCCTCCTCCTGCAGTGGCAGGCAGAGAATCGGAAGCGCTCGGCAGCTCATGTTGCTCCTGAACGCTTCTGATTGTCAGGAGTGTATGCAGGGACTGATAACCCCCCTCCCACAGTAAGTGACAAGGGAGGGCTGCTCCCCCTCTCTCTGCAGCCACTGAAACTTTGAACAGCATGGGGAGGGGGTGCAGCATGTTTACACATATCTGCCAGAGCTGCGGATTGTCAGGCAAGCGGTGTGATCAGAGGAGCTGGCACCGTAAGGCGGTAGTGAGTTTTACTGCTGTGGAGCTCATACACACTGCGCATTACTGTGAGTGTCATTGCTGTGGAGCTCATACACACTGTACATTACTGTGAGTGTCATTGCTATTGAGCTGATACACACTGCGCATTACTGAGAGTGTCATTGCTGTGGAGCTCATACACACTGCGCATTACTGCGAGTTTTATTGCTGTGAAGTTCATACATACTCAGCAAAATTGTGAGTTTTATTGCTGTGGTGCTCACAAATGCTAAGCGCTTATCCACTCAGTGCCATCGTTGCAAAAGAAAACAGAAAAAAAATACAATGCAATACAGATTTTTCTTGCAACAGAGGCACTTAGTGGATAACCCCCATAGGGTTACAACAATAGTTGTAGTTTATTTAAAGGAACACGGTATTAAAAAGTATGGTTCCCTTTTATAGTGTCTTCCTTTAAGTGAACTACAACTATTGTTTATTAGTACATACAAATAGTCCTAATAATAATCAGTTTTTCTCCGGGCGTGAGAGTACCCCAACCTATTTTTCCAGAAAAAAGCACTGCCTCTAGCTCTTCGTAACAACTGCCATCATATGATGCTCACTTCCGTATCCATGCACATGCTATTAGAATATCTACAGACTTTCTCATGAACACACATGGGATACAATTTAATTATTTACAAATACACATACCAGAGTAAAATTATAATTGTCTAAATTGCCAGAAATTAACTGAGTTTTAATACAAATATAAATTACCAACCCCCCTCCCCCCTCAGACTATCAGATTTAGGAGACTAGATCCTGTGTTGTTATGAAATACGAATCCTTAATCTGGCAATAAACTATCTCTACTTTAAAAGAAGATGTTACATTGAAGCAGGGAGAATACTGACAGTTTGACAATTCAGAAAAAGAGAATAAGATCAATAACATGTAAATTTGCCTGTGCTACTTTGCAATTAAATATACTGAGACTGAGAAGAAATGGAAACTCAGGAAACTATCAGAGGGTTATTGTGCGTAATCTTTTTCAGTCATAATAGCAGTATCAGTAGTAGTAACTATAGATACAGTATATTTTTTTCCAGTTGAGAAACATATTGCAAAAGCAACTCGATACATTGTATTTGACAAACAGGGACCACTGGAAAGATAGAAATATAACCAAACGACAGAACTAGATAATAAGTTGTGATATATCTAAGGAGACATGTTTACCTAACCAGATACAGTATTTTCTAATACGAGGTAAGCCACAATGTAATACTCCAGCTGCTGCTGAACTATAATTCTCGTGATCCTTGGAAAGCCTGAAGCGATTTAAAGCAGAGGTTCAGCAATAAGGTCTATTTACTGCACAGTGATTTGTGAGATGAGAAGCAAAACTGAAATCAGACTCTCCTTTCAATATGTTGTAGTATTTGAGTTTTGTTAGTGACATCAAACTGGTTTACCAATATGCTTGAATAGTGTAAGCAGGTATTTAGTATGAGCATGCCTACTGTGACCATTTGATGGACCTCTCCAATGTCGTTCTCAAACGTTTTCCACATTTGCCTATTCATTGTGCTACTCCCAATCTATGTTGCTTTGATGTGTTTGATGGTTTCCATTAATGATATTATGCATGATGATATATTTGGTGTCCTTTATTCTAGAAGATGCACCAGAATTTAAGGGGGCATGGAACAGGCCAATTCTGTTTTAAGGGGTGCTGTGAAAGATTCTGGGGTCTCTTTCCACCTCTTGTGCAATAAATGCTACAACATATAGAAATTAGAAGTGGTATTATATAGGTGATATTAAAGGGACATCTTAGCTACCATCTCTACCCACTCCTGCCCGCCAGGTGTCTCTGGGGACTGCAGCATCCTTTCAAAGCAAAGTTCTTCCTTTCACCCTGAAGGCAGTCAGTTAGTTGCCACTGGGCTGCCATCAAAGTTTTGAATCAAATATACAACGCGAAGAATCCTCCAATAACAATCAAAGGCATCTGATTGGCTGCGTGTCTACTTGATTATCAGATGGGTGACACCTGAGCTACATTTTTCAGGTGCCTTCCGGCAAGAACAGTACCAAGGGCCATCTTAGTGCAGATAAGATGATTTGTATTGCACTCTAAGCCAGGGGTGATCAACCTTGGCTCTCCAGATGTTTTGGAACTACATTTCCCATAATACCCAGCCACCCATTACGTTGATAGTGCCTTACAATAAACGTTGTGCCACACAACTGAAATACAAAGGTTTAGCACCCCTGTTCTAAGCTATAAACAAAACGGGAAGGGAAGAAGTCAGGAGGAATAATAATAATTAACCCCTTGCCCCTTTCATTTTAGCCAAGAGCTTCCCTTTATGTTGACACTGTGTATGCTAACTGTGCCAATAAGAAAACACTACACTGATATATTTTTAAGATAATATGTTAAAAATCCTTTAGTCAGTACATAATATAAAGAAAAAAAAACATGTTATTTCCACAGCTCATTTAAAGACACCAAACAAGCATGGGCTTACGTTATCTTGAACAAAAGCCTTGAGTTAGCTGAGGTATAAAAGTACATATTCTATGCATAATATGCAGCCTATTTGATATTTATTAAGTAAAAATAAAATATTTTAAAAAAATTAAGCAAATTGCTAGACAATTATAAAGGAAGAATATATTGAGCATTATGGAATCTATTCATTAGCGGGCAGCATATGTTGGCAACAATTATTCCCAATAGTTGTTTATACTAAACTGCTGTGTGATTGTCATTCCCAAAATAATTCTGCATTTTTTTTCTACACCAGGTATGTACTTGAATAATAAGTCTCTAGTTAGATGTGCTGTAGTCATAGCTATAATGACCTCCTGATCTTGGCAGAAGCTGATTCACAGATTTGCAAGTCAGGTACAAATTTGGAGGTCACATTCAGCAACATTTTATGACAAACGAACAAAGGTTAACAAATTGATAACAATCCTATGGTGAGCAATGTTCAACAGCAAATCATAGTTACAAACATCAACGCGCTTTCTCATATAGCAATCAAGTAACTGACATGTTTCTGGAACTACACTAGTAACCACATCAAGAGATAATTCAGCAATGTATGTGGCTCAATTCCATTCTTGCTGTCAACATAACAATCACTTAACACTAACAGGGTTATTCAGAGAAAGGTTAAACTCTGGAGAACTTTTGGAGAAATGAAAATTCTAGGTCAAAAAAGTCAACCAGAAAAATTCCCCCATTTATCTCCGTTTCCATATCAGCTATTTTGACCTAGAATTTTCACTTCTCCAAACGCTCTCCAGAGTTTCACCTTTCTCTGAATAACCCTGTAAGATTTAAATCAATCCAAAACTTAACTCCGATCTCACTGTGCATAAGGTAGCACAATTTAGAGGGCGCTGCTGTTTAGGCATTCAGTTACAAATTTTAAGTAAAATTTTCACCAAGGAGAAACATTTTTTGAAAAGTCCCAGACTTAGAGCCAGCAGCGTAAATTATATGCACATGGAGCTTCAGAAAAGCAATAAGCAAGACTGTTGTACATTCCACCTTGTAAAAGCTAGTTTTATATTTTGTTGTTTTTCCATTTAAAAAAATGATAAAAAAATGTCTAGAACACTGATAACAGCACTACATAGTAGTCTGTCCGTTGTTGAGTCCCTACTGATGTCTGATAGGACTGATTTTAGCTTGATGTGCCATTACAGAGGAATCGGTTCATATGCAAATCAGTCTGCATAAACCCAAAACAAGCAGCTAGAACTAAGAGCCAAGAAGGCCTCTTCTGCAGGAGACATGCAACAAACCCTAAAGATGCTGTCATTCTTCTTCGGCTTTATCAAGAGGGTGTAGTTACTAGCGAGCAAAGACTCCATGTCTGGATTGCAGTACATATTTTAGAAAATAACTGGGATGTTTTTGCAAACACTTCAATACTTCCCTTTTTTCTTTGTCTATTTTCTGTTTATTTCAAAAGGTACCAGATTAGGAACACAGGTCAAATAGCATATTTCACCGCATGCAAGTAGTTGTGAGATAGTTGTGATTCTCAAGAGTTTTTATATTACTTTGTACATTATTACCTGAGGTCCTATGATTTTGTTACTGCTTCCTAGGTCAACCATTACTCATTTATATTATTTTATGCTGTAAGCTCTGCTATTTGTCTTTATATTCTTGAAAATACAATCTGGTATAGTTATGGCAGTCTGTACAAGCCTGTGCTGGTGAAAAGCATACCTTCTATAAAGCTGGGACTGTAACTGTTTTTATAAGAGATTCTACCTTTTGCATAATCACCACAAGTCCTAGAACACATGTTACCATTCAGATTGTTATTCCAAGTGTAGTAAATCTGATATTGTGGTGGAATGTCTTTGGGCTAATACACTTTCACTCATATACTGTGGTTTTTTTTCTGTGTATAAGACGACCCTTACTTCTCTAACCCAACATTAAGGCTAGGGTCAGACGAGCGCATTTTGTACGGACTGTGCGCCCGTGCAGTACGGACGTACTTTCTGACTGACGACAATGTAGTGGCCACACAGTCTGTTTTTTTCACTGACGTATTTTTGATCGATGTAGCAGGGAAAATAAATTACAATGAAAAAACATTCTGTCCGTCAAAAATGCTGGATGTATAAATACAGTCCGTCTGACCACGTTGCATCACTCACACACAAAGCTATGCAGATGTGGCGCACTCCGCACGTCCGTTCTAGCAGTATTTTGTTCTTGCCTAACCTGCCTCCGTTTGCCGCGTCCGTTGTGCTTCTGCACTTCTGTGCGGACGTACTTTGTGTGTGGGGCTCCATTTAACACAATTGTATGCTATCACGGACGTACTTATGTGCGGGCAACACGGACGTTAACGCTGCATTCGTCTGACCCCAGCCTAAGAACTCGATATTTTAAACATAAAACAGAACACATTTAACATTTTTTTCAAAATAGTAATGGAATATTTAATAATTAGGCAATATTTTTAAGATATCCCTCAAAACCCATCTCTTCAGATTAGCGTACCACATCACTGATGCAACTCAACCCTTTGCGATGAGCTTCATGACTGAAGCTGCCATCCCTGAACCACTGGCACTAATGATCGTGCGATCTAGTAAAATTCCTCTTGTCTTCCTCAACCTTAATCCCACTAGATTGTAAAATCCTATGACCAGGGCCCTCTACACCTCCTGTTTCCATCATATGTCCGTTTATCACATTCCCTTTGATTATTGTAAAGCGCTGCGGAAACTGTTGGTGCTATATAAATGATAACAATAATAATAATAAATAATAATATCGCTACATACAGTACTATGATATTATGCATCAGACTCAGCTTTGGGTATATCACTTTCTTCAGGCTCTATTGCATTTTGCAGAATAAGGCATTTGTTTGTTTATTTTTTTATTTTCTGCCATTTTCTTTGGAGATGGCTCAAAATACCAGTGTTGTTCAGACATCGACCGTCACATCTGCATAATGCCTACACGCTACTGTCTCCAACAGGATGCTTTCCGAGTTGCAATAGGTTTGTTCAGCATCAAATGTCTATGACGTCTGTTAAATAAGGCTCCTGATTGGAGGAAGCATGTTTGCAAAGGAAAGGTATCGGCAGTTTTGCAGCGCAACCTCGCGGTTCACTACTGTAACGCCGGTTACTCCTGCGGCATCACATTCTGATCTGCGGCCATTGAAGCAAGTGTGGTAGCGTGAGCTGAGCATGATACCTCTCAGAACAGACCCACATCTGGTATCTTGTACCAGTTTCTCCTGTGTGTAAGATTAGGGATGAGCTGTTCGGTTCGATCAGTTCTGAGTTCGAGTCGAACATCGGCAGTTTGAAAGTTCGCAAACTTCAAACTTTTTGGCGTGTTCGGTTCAAAAATATTTTTTTTGAAAAAAGTATAAAAAATGCTTAAAAAATACTAAAAAATCTAGAAATAAAGAGACTCTTTACTACAGAATATTATAAGCAATGGTTTATTAGATATTGAATTAAAAACTAATGTCTAGGTTCAAAGATACTCACCTCTAAATGACCTGTGCTCTCAAACGGTGTAAACAACAGGTGTTTAATTAGTGTTTGGAAATAACATGTGCTTCTAATTAGTCCGGTCTTATGAATTTAATACATTGTATGCAGACTGGGAGTGCTAGGTGTCGTGTGTGGGTCTGTGATGGCGATGTTTCCATACATCCTACAAATCCGCCACTTCACGGGCAGGTTATGGGGACCTCCTAGGCACGATATTTGAAGGAATTTTTCATTTTTATTTTAAACCCTTATTTTATGGAAAACTCACTGTTCCTTTAACCCTTTCACTGCTGAGGTATTTCACCGCTGTGTGCTGAGCTAATTTTTACCGCTTTTGCTCATCATGTTTAAATGCAATTTGAAGCCACATTTTATTATACGACCCAGACATATTATATATCGTTCTTTCCGGCAGACTCGGCAGATTCATAATATATCATTTTTATATGTATAAGTCATGTTCTGCCTGTATATTATAACAAAAAATGCGATAAAACTTGAATTTTCAATCATTTGCAGCGTGTAAAGTGGTTTTTTTCACCTTTTATCACATGAACATTTGCGGTTATATTTTCTATGGGGTGTGCTTGTACAAAAATTAGAAATGGGGACTTATTAAATTTTTTGGGGGGAATTATGTGATTTTTAGCAAACGCACACCATAGCAAAAAATCATTAGTGCAGCATCATTGTTCACATTATAATTGAAATGTGAACAATATTGCTGCATTAATGAAAATAACACACAAAAAAATACATGTTTTTTTTTATTTTTATTGTTTTACTTTATATTTACTTTATGGTCATGTTGGGTATCATTCGAAAGGCCATGCTCAGGCCTTTTCAATTGACACCCTCCATGATCCCCTAGCTGCCACGGTTCTGGAGATATCAGGGTTCAAATAAACCCCCTATCTCCACCAGGGGATTCTGGCCAGCTAGGGGTTCCCCGGCTATCTGATGTCCTCACGCTATGCGATGCGACATCAGGCAGAGAGGGGGACCCGGGGGTGGAGTCACCATCCAAGATGGTGGCCCCCACGGGAGCTAGGCCACACTTCGGCGCTGAAATGCAACCCAGTGCCTAAGGGGTTAAAGCCAGGCACCGCTTAAAAGGGGAGACTCTCCCCTTTTAAGCGGTGCCTGGCTTTTTTTTGTGGGACCTCCCGATCGGGAGGGAGAGGGATCCGGACGGACCCCCCCTCCCTTCCAGGCAAGGAGCTTGACTTCAGCGTCTGAGGACGCTGAAGTCAGAACGCCGTGGGACCCCGGACAGAGAGGAGAGTATCTCCGCCGGGGGTCCCGCAAAGCTGATGACGTGTGGGACACGTCCTCCTCAGCATACAGCGGGAGTAACTGAGGACGTATCCCACACGTCGTCAGCAGTGAAGGGGTTAAAAATATCTTTTTTTTAAACTTTTTGTCCTTGTTTCCTGTCCCCAGGGCACTAAAGATATTATAGGGCTAGAAAAAATGCAGAGACGGGCAACTAAATTAATAAGGGGAATGGAAGGGTTAAGTTATGAGGAAAGACTAACAAGCTTATACCTGTTTAGTTTAGAGAAACGGCGCCTTCGAGGGGATCTGATAACCTTATATAAATAATACGGGGCCATTATCAACCATTGTCTGATAACCTATTGTCTGATAATAATTCATTAACAGGACTATACACAGGACACGGGGTCATCCATTTAGACTGGAAGAAAGAAAATTCAGCCTAAAGCATAGGAAGGGTTATTTTACGGTGAGAACAATAAAGCTGTGGCATTCTCTGCCTGTTGAGGTGGTTGGGTCAGAGACCGTACAGACTTTTAAAAAGCGACTGGATGACTTCCTGCAGACACAGAATATTAAGGGTTATAATATTTAATATGTGGGTAAAAGCTTCTTGATCCAAGGAGAAATCTGACTGCCATTCTGGGGTCAAGAAGGAATTTTTTCCCAGTATGTTGCATATTGGCAAGCATTTCAGACTGGGTTTTTTGCCTTCTTTTGGATCAACAGCAGTAGGTGATGTGGGAGAGGCTGAACCCAATGGACGCATGTCTTTTTTCAGCCTATGTAACTATGTAATTGCCCGGACTCGGACATTGTTTTTAAATGTTTCTATACATCCTACAAATCCGCCACTTCACGGGCAGGTTATAGGGACCTCCTAGGCACGATATTTGAAGGAATTTTTCATTTTTATTTTTAACTCTTATTTCATGGAAAACTCACTGTCCCTTTAATTTTTTTTTTACTTTTTGACCTTGTTTCCTGCCCCCCAGGGCACTACCCGGACTCCCATACACCGTTTATAGCAAATATCTATCATATATACCCTCTTGGAGGGCACTCTAAAAATCGAAATTTGAGTCCCTTTGACTTGTATTGAGTTCGTGTTCGAGTTCGAATGCGAACCGAACTCGGGGGTGTTCGGCTCATCCCTATGTAAGATGACCCACAATTTGTGGCTTAACAATTTTAGACAAAAGTATAGTCTTATACACGGAAAAATACGGTACTTTATACATTAGCTCTCAGAAAAGACAGTCATCGGCAGTTGATGGTTTTTCATTCTGTAAGCCATATGGTAAAACTCACAGTTGATACTGGCCATATGGAAAAGGCATGAGAAAATAAGGACAAATGTTTCCATATACAGTATACACATTTTAAAATTATACCGCAGTCTGCAACCTATTTTTATGTGAATAAACCACATCTTAACAGTTATTATGTCCTAGGTATTTTCAACTTGGAGTGGAATTCCCTGTTTTGGACTTTAAATACCTGCAACAGAAATGATTTACATCTGTTTTGCACCATACTCTGGTAGTGTTTGTTAGTTTTATAAAATAGATTAAGCATTCAGCGGATATCAGTAAACAGATAAATTAAAGACCCCTTTGTGCATTTAGACCACTAAATTAAAGAAAAGAAAAACAGGTTTGAATTATTATAGTTAAATATCCAAAAAAGTCTAGAAAAAGTTCAAAGTAAGTGCATTTCTTAAGATCATAGCACACATCATGTTCTACATTAACATACTGCACATTTTCTGAATTGTTTCTTATTTTGCTGTATACTCACAAAGGAAAGAAAAAACAAAACTTAGTTTCTGGCCCCCTGTTGCCTCTTAAGCTTCTAAATGATTGCTCAGACAAAGGTCTCCACTGTAATGTATGAAAGAGAAGATTTGCAGTCATATGCTATGTGAAGCAGCCTTGGTGAATGAAATTCACTGCAACAGAGGCAGGCTGGAACCAACCACATACCGGATCTGATTACAAACTTACATAATAAACAAGCAACATAATATCCACATTACTCAGGGAAATGAAAGGGATTCTCATATGCCTTGGTCTCTCGTCATACAAGGACATGCAAATCTTATGACTTTTTAATTATTAGTTATTTTTATTTATACTACTAGAATTGCAAAGGGGGGGGGGTCATTTCCTGCATGAAAATAAGTCAAAGCTAATTCTATCTATTTAGTAACCCAATATAATGAGTCCTTCCTAAGCAATCCGTTTCAGTGTGAAACCCACAGCTTTCATGGCATTATATAGCTTCTAGAAATCTTTAGTGATCTGGAAACCTATGCATACATGTAAACAATCTAATATTATTTTAATTTTGTTGCAAAGCCTTTATTAAAATGTTGGTGCCGATTAATGGGGGTGGGGTATAATTTGAGCTTGTACTATTTATCAATAAAAATAGTAGCAGCACCTTTTATTATTATTATTATTGTCATCATTTATATAACGCCAACAGTTTTCGCAGCGCTTTACAATAACCATAGGCAACGAGATAAACGGACATATGATGGAAATAAGAGTTGTAGACAGCCCTGCTCATAGGAGCTTACATATCTTTTAACCCCTTCACTACCATACCGGCTAGGTGGAGTAGAGGTAACATCACTGCTCTGTAACAGTGGAGACTGTGGAGACACAGGTTCAATCCTAGCAAGAGCACCTCTCCAGTAAGTGTCCTTGGGCAAGACACCCAATGGTACATACTCGCCATCCAGGACATACTTGAAAACAAGAGAAATCTCAATGTATCTTTCCTGGTAAAATACTTTCTCCAAAAAAAAAAAAAATGATCAAGCATACTCAAAAAAAGTCCTGTATCAAGTAAACTCAATCTAGTTTTTTTCTCGAGCCGATGCAAAGGAATTTCGCTTATTGCAATGACATTCATTTGCAAATGGTTTCCAGAACATGAAGCGAAAGTTTCAAGATACTGGGCATTGCCGCTGATGTGCTGCAGGAACTGCTCTCCGTGTCCCTATACAGACTGTGTGTCTCATGGACACATGCTGCAGCACTGAAATTTGCCTGTCAAATGAGCCTACTGTATTGTATTGTGAAAATGTGTCCATACGTTTTTACAAGTTGAGCAATAGAAAGTAGTTTTCTATAAATCCACTGAGACTTGGCAGTGGTTTTATGGAAAATCCCTTGGTAGTGAAGGGGTAAAGAGAACTCCTTGTTCTTGAAGTGCTGCGACTGTTTTCAATGCTAAAATTCTATTCTTGAATACTTTTGCTCCTTGTTAAATTTGACTATTGTTCTGTATTGTTACAGTATGTCCTCTTCCAGACCTTGGCGTGTATACTTTATCACCCTGACTTAAGGTAGTTCATCGAGTCCAGACAATTTGTTTTTTTCATCCTCTGAGGTTTCATTAAGCCTGGACAATTCTTAAGGAACAGTAATACATCTCAATATCTCTTTCCAGCTTCTTTATCCTTCCTGATATTTCAAACACACAGGCTGTTCTGACTCAGCACATTTCCACACATTTTCCCTTGAACTCCTAAAATGTATTGGAAAATAGATTATTATAACCCCAGTGTCAACCTCTGTCCGATTTAAAAAAAATCGTGAATACAAATCACTGTCAAAACAAACTACAATATAAGTCAATTCTAATTGCATTCTTTATGAGAAACAATGGCACACTAAATCATATGTGTCACAATGTAATTTATTACTAACATCTAATTTATGAATATAAAGGCAAAAAATAAAACAAGGTGAATTTGTTACTGTCTGTCCCATCCCTGGTACCTCCCCCTTTAATGCCTCTACAGCAGAGATCTCAAACTCTGGCCCCCTAGATGTTGATCGTCTACAATTCCCAGAACCCTTTGAATGCAATAGATGGCCAGAGGATCATGGGACGTGCAGTTCAGAAACATCTGGGGGCAGGGCCGGATTAACATAGCAGCAGCTCCAGGCCCATGCCACATACACTATATTGTCAAAAGTATTCACTCACCCGTCCAAATGCGAGTCAAGGCAGGTGAGCGAATACTTTTGGCAATATAGTGTAGGTCCAGAGAAAAGAGAACTATGTCATTTGGACCACTGTATCTCCGGAACTGTAGCAGCTACAAGGTCATATGAGATATCATTGGAAAGAGAAGAGTGTGACCTTTCCTATGATGCCAAACTTCATTATCAGGTTTTATGTAAGAATTAAAAACAGTTATAAAGTGAACAATGATGATGCAACATCTCATTTCCCATGCTGGCCATGAGGCTGTGAGTAAGAGCATAGATATGCAGCCAATGCACTTTAAGTAGGGTGCTGAGTTGCTGCACTATGGGCCTCATGGGTGGTACTTTCCCCCTAGGCCAAAAGTTGCCAGTCTGCCCTTGGTAATGGCACATTGGGAGGTGAGAAGAAGGGGGCAGAGGCAGACCGAACTATTCTGCTCAGGCCCATGAATGCCTTAATCCAGCACTGTCTGGGAGCCAGAGTTTGAAAACCCTGCTCTACCGCATACTTCTCACCCTAGTGTGCCTCTGTCTTGCACCTCTCACAGCAACTGTGCTACTGCCCCATCTTTCTCCTCTTTGTGCCTCTGCCTCATCCCTCTCAATCTCTGCCCTATTACAATAAGTATCAATGTGCATCTGCCCCATTCTACTCTGCACCATTTTGCTGTTGGCACTCGGATATGAAATAGTTAACATTCACTTTCCTATATGTGGAACTGGCCCAGGTAAAGTATATGATACTACAAGATGGAAATGATAAAAAAATTCAAACTAGCTCAATGAAGACCTTTGATATTAACCGGTTGTCAGACTAATATCTGATGTCTCCCCAACAGATAGGATGAACAGTCTATAAAAGAAGGGGTCTGGGCAGCCCTGGCATTTCGGAGCTTGAAAATGTATTTTGCAGAAGTACGTAAAATAAGAGAAACGCATGTCTTATTTCTATGTTGTTTATGTGGTAGGACCACCACCACCCTGGTAGTCTCAGAAGCACACAAGTTTGAGTATAAAGAATAGGTGAGATTTTAGCATCTCACAAATATTTTGAAACTGATGCTTTGCCGGTTTATACACCAAACCATTCACTTGTTCATAGACATTGCAGATTCTTTTTCCTATTTATTTATTCTTCAGCTCCCATTCTCTGTGGATATTATTAGATTATCCTTTTGCCACGCTTCAATGTGCTGTGGGCATGCTTAAAGGGACCCTCATGCAAAACAAGACATTGCTCTAATAATGTAGAATGAGATGACACATTAAAGGCACACACACACACACTGCAGACACACATGTGCACACATATATGTGCATAGAAATTTAATTTAAGTCCGCATATGCTCGCACAAACATGAACTACTATTTATAAAATGCTGCATATCATTAGTATGATTTTGGCTTGGATTATAGCTGATCAAAGCTCACTGGATTATAATTAACAACATTAACTGTTTCACTGCTAACCTGTGCATATATGGTAGGTATGGCAGGCTGTCATATGCAAAATGCTGATGACAGAGATGCATATGTATAATCAAATAAAGAAATGTGTTTATTTTATGAAATATCTCACTTGGCAAAGCAATGCAAACCAACAAGAATTTTCCGATTGCTCTTTGTTGTTTTTTTTGTTTTTCACCATGATGCGCTGGATCCTTTGATTTTTTTATATTATTTATTTATTTACATTACCTGCTTGAGTTGAGTGGCTCAGTGGAGCATCTGGATCTTTTTCTTAACAATATTCTTGTTTCAAATTAAATTTCCATTGACAATGAGTGAGAAAATACATTAAACTTCTTAAGTTTCCTAAATTTGTCAGAATGCAATTTTGGTTTCATGTCCAGACTCTGGCCTTTCCAATGATACCTAATATGAACCTCTAGTTTATACAGTGTCAGAGATACACGGGCCCAAAGGTCTGTTTCTGACATCACTGTGCCTATGCCGACAAAGTCACAGGGTGGGGGGCAGTCCAACAGCAATGGCTGACATCAAAACAAAAGGGTTAATATTGTAGACCCACCAGCTATTATATAGTACTTTACAGTAGTTCAATATATTAATGTTGGAAACCCATCAGTGTGATTTTAGTTTTCAATAATTGTACAGTATTTGTTAAAAGATGAGAAAGACAGTCATGGTAGAACATGAACAGTCTACAGTGTTGAGGACGGAGAAGGTGGTTGAGATTATCAGGGTTATTCAGAGAAAGGTGAAACTCAGGAAAGTTGACAGGATAAAAGAACAATCTAGATGAAATAGCCGATTTGGAAAGTGAGATAAATGGGAGAAGTTTTCTGGTTTGGCTATTTTGACCTAGAATTTTCACTTCTCCTGCCAATTCTCCTGAATTCCACCTTTCTTTGAATAGACCTGTATATCTATCTATCGATCTATCTAGAGCAGTGGTCCTCAAACCTGGCCATCATTGCCCACTAACAGGCTAGGTTTGCCAAGTATCTGAAGCACAGCACAAGTGATATAATTTCCTGCTTGGTGATTGCAGGATTCAGTCTGCATTTCCCCAAGGTAATCCTTAAAACCTATTAGTGGGTCCTGAAGACCAGGGTTTGGGACCACTGATCTAGAGAGACACACACAGAGAAAGAGATAGAAAAAGTACAGTATGTGTAGCATGACAAACTACAGGGATTAAATAAAATAGTAAAACATATTATTTGGCAAGCTTTTTCAATGATTTAAAGAGAGTTATCATACAGTTTGTAGTAGATACAACATATGTAGGGTAAAATTGAACATTAAAATAATACCCCTTTAAGCAAGGATGCAAATAGAATGATTATTACTAATATACAGAAAAGTCATCGTAAAAGAACTGTAAAAAAAACAATTAAATTACTGGATCACAGTAATGGATAGATAATACACCAGACATTGACATTTCTGGGCACTCTTCAGTTTTTATTTACAGTCTAAAGCAAAAAAGGTATAATTGAACAAAAATGTAAAACGCATGTCCATGAACTTGTGAATATTACATTCAAAAGAAATAAAGTATGACAATAAGATGTATCCACTTATTGCTTTTAGAATGAGATCAGCAACATTTTAAAAAATGCGTATAGAACACATGTGTAATTATGATATTTGTTAACAACTCGGGATTAGGGAAATAGTAAGTATTATGTTATACTAAAATATAGATAAATTTAAAGGTGCATTGATTATTTCTAAAGGTAGTAAAGTAGCATTGATTTGTAATTTTGTTCATTTTAAATTTATTTTAGATGCTTTTGGTAACATTATACAAGAATGCTTTGACAACAAGTAAGGTTACAATGTACACTATTGCACATTATTTTTGCTTGTCCCGAACTATATTTTGTCACCGCCCTTTTTAATATGTTTTTGTATAGACATTGTGGTGGTGCTATTTTATATGTGCCATGCTGTTTCCACCGATTTCACATGGCTACAATATTTTCATGACACTAATGATGACAGCATGTGCTCTGGATGTCACAGCTGTTTGTATTTGCTGTCAATCCATGGCTGATTTCCTTTTTTACAATATTTTATGCTGTGTAGAAAGTGCAATCAGTGCAAGATATGCATGCACATTGCGACTATCCTGAACATATACTCACTTAAAATATACTGTGGTGAAATGAGACCTTTCCTATATAATCTGCAAATGAGGAAATCTAATACTCTCCTAAATTGAGTAAATTTGTTCTTTTATTCTTTTATAAATTTATTTATTTATTTGCAAACTATTTTACCACGAAGGATACAGTGAGTTCTCTCTCATTTTCAAGAATGTCCTGGGTGGTCTCTGGTCTCTTATCGAAGGGATTAATTTAACATTTCATGATTAGTACATGCTGTAAAGGATACTATATCTAAAATAAACAACTCCCCCCATTCTGACACCCCCGTCTCTGGCTCAGAACGTACAGTAAACTAAAATCTCCTATTCTCTGTATAGAAGCTGTTAATTTGCAGCTACAGTTGTGTTCAAAATTATTCAACCCCCACTGAAATTGAGTGTTTTAGCCAGTTTGACATTGATTTTGATCATTCAGTCATCTTGCTTACAATTAAATCAAAGAGGCACGTGTAGGTCAGACAAATATAACATAACATTTATAATGAAATAACCACAAATGTCTTTTCTGTGCTCACATCATTATCAGTTTTCTTCAACCCCCAAGTGACATTCAATCTTAGTACTTAGTACAACATCCTTTTACAGTTATAACAGCTTTTAAACATGAAGCATAGTTTGACACAAGTGTCTTGCAGCGATCTACGGGTATCTTCGCCCATTCGTCATGGGCAAAAGCCTCCAGTTCAGTCACATTCTTAGGCTTGCGCATTGCAACTGCTTTCTTTAAGTCCCACCAGAGGTTCTCAATCGGATTTAAGTCAGGTGACTGCGATGGCCACTCCAAAATGTTCCAGCCTTAATCTGCAGCCATGCTCTAGTGGACTTGGAGGTATGCTTGGGATCATTGTCCTGTTGAAAGGTCCAACGTCTCCCAAGCCCCAGGTTTGTGACAGACTGCATCACATTGTCATCCAATATCTCCTGGTACTGAAGAGAATTCATGGTACCTTGCACACGCTGAAGCTTCCCTGTACCTGCAGAAGCAAAACAGCCCCAAAGCATGATTGACCCCCCGCCATGCTTCACAGTAGGCAAGGTGTTCTTTTCTTCATAGGCCTTTGTTCTTCCTCCTCCAAACATAGCGTTGATCCATGGGCCCACACAGTTCTAATTTTGTTTCATCAGTCCACAGAACACTATCCCAAAACTTCTGTGGTTTGTCCACATGACTTTTGGCATACTGCAGTCGACTCTTCTTATTCTTTGGAGACAGCAAGGGGGTGCGCCTGGGAGTTCTGGCATGGAGGCCTTCATTACGCAGTGTGCGCCGTATTGTCTGAGCTGAAACTTCAGTACCCACATCTGACAAATCTTTTCTCAGTTCCTCAGCAGTCACACGGGGACTTTTCTCCACTCTACGCTTCAGGTAGCGCACAGCAGTCGAAGTCAGCATATTCTTTCTGCCATGACCAGGTAGCATTTCAACAGTGCCCTTTGCCTTGAATTTGCGAATGATGCTTCCTATGGTCTCTCTTGGTATGTTTAACATCTTTGCAATCTTCTTATAGCCATTGCCCTTCCTGTGAAGAGTAATAACCTCTTCTCTTGTCTTCCTGGACCATTCTCTTGACTTCACCATGTTTGTAACCACACCAGTAAATGTCTAGAAGGAGCTGAGTATCACAGTAATTTTAAAGCTGCCTAATTGGTGCTTATTATGCTTTATTGCTGCTCTGTGACATCCACAGGTGTTTTCAATACCTGATTGAAAACACTTGAATGAACCTCTGTTCTTCAGAGTGGTAGTCTTTAAGGGGTTGAATAATTGTGTCAATGAAGAATTCACAAAAGAAACATTTACTACTGTATTACAAAACCAATTAATGTCATTTTATTTACATATGGTTCTTTAAAAAGTCCTTGTAGGATTTCATTCTGAATACAATTACAAATGTACACTAAATTCCCTAAAACCCTTTACAGCATTGGGGGTTGAATAATTTTGAACACAACTGTATATTGAGGAGAACATTCTTCTCAGCTTGAGCTTGTATTCTGCACACAATACCAGCTCTCAGATTCTTGTGTTGAGTTATTTTTCTAAAAAATTATTTACTTACCTCTGGTCCGATGAGAACCAGAGGGCAGCACGATCAACCACCTCCTTCATGGAAATGCAAAAACTGGGAACACTGCCGTATTGATCAGTGGCTCCAAACTATTATGACTTGAGCCTTCTAATACAATAGCTCAGTCACAATAACTGTTAATACTGAGCCGCTAATGGATAACAACTTGCACACAGTTTATCCATTAACAAGTTACTTTAAACACCTTCGTTAGGATATGGTCAATAGTCTTTTTGCAACGTCAACTTGGTATTCTGTGTAACCACCATTTGCGCTAAAGAAGATAAAATGACTAGGCTAGAGCATATATTTAACATCTTGATATGTCTGCACGTAAATAATACATTAGAATACAACTGATCATTAAAATGACTAGCAAGATAACAAGTTTGTGCAATGTTTTTTCTGGGGTAAACTCAGTTAAACTATTTGTATAAATGAAGGTGGGGTTTAATTTGTTTTAGTTAATTCATTTTAAAATGGTCGAATTTAGTCGATGAATGTCATTATAGTTATACCAGGGCTCAACATTTCAAGTCCCAAGCTACTAACCAGGCTATAAGAGTTACTCTCCATCAGTTGCTCCATCTAACCCCTTAACTCTGCCCCTAAACACACCCTTAAATTATCTTATGAAATTACACTGTTAAAGGTTTAATTTAGAATAAAATTACAAAAATAACATTGATACCCAGACATACCTCTCCACCCCCTGCCAGTGACAGAGATGAGCTGGGTCAGGTTAGGCAGCTGTTCCCTGCCACCATGCAGCCTGGGGAAAGGGGGCTGCACAGTGGCACTGCTGGAATACGCAGCACAAAATAATTTATTGAGCTGCCTGTGTGTGCATTTCCACTCGCCCTAACTTAATTTCCACTCGCTAAATGCGAGTAGGCAAGTGGAAATTTTGAGCCCTGGTTATACTATATTGCTAATAAATAATAGTATAGCTTGAGTACTTGGAAGAGGAATACAAACTTACTGCTTTCCATGAGAAAAGGATCCCACAATCTAATCGTGATCTTGTACAATCAAATGATATAAAAATGTATATCATTAAATAGTACGTATTGTGCAATTATCAGTGCTATTTTATAAGTTTGAAATATTCTGAAACATCCATTATAATGTGCCCAGTAAAGAACATCGGTAAATGTAATATCTGTACCAGCAGCACAAAGGCATTAAAATAATAATTGATGTTGATACTATTATTCTGCAGCTAGAGAGAGATCAACATCCTTGTACAGACTCTTCTAAACATAGTATTAATTCAGCTCAATTGCCATGCACCATTTAAAATACTCTGTTTTGATTGGTGCATTTTACATGCATAGTATTCCCAACGTCAGTTGGATATTGTTCTTAAATGATTGCTGCAAATAGGCAAAATGATAAAAATGAGATAAACACACACAGACAAAAGACCTTCAAACAAATAATTCTACAAGTAGAAATGAAGCCAGAGAGGTTTCTTCATTCAGATACGGTCTCATCATACAAAATTTAAGGAATTTAAGCAATAAAAACACAAGGGAAATATGGTAGCTAAATTGTATTAATTCAAATGTCCTTTGTTCCAGCCTACTGAAGCACAACATGTTTAGAAAGACCCCTGAGACTTGGTCCATTAGTCTGCAGTCATGGATTTATATAGTTGTCCTTTTTTGAATTTCAGTTACACAGCTCCTGCTACAGCTGGCATCTGCAACAGCAACCAACCCTGCTTTCTTAATCGGATTCTTTAAATAAATTACAGCATTAGCATTACTATTATATTACTTTTTTTTTACAAACATATATAATCCTTCACAATATAAATAAACCACATGGAGTCCTGTAAACAGCTTTTGCTTTAGACATGGACTTGATGGGTCTCTAGCTTTACATGGGAATAGTGATTGAATCTGGGGTTTGGGGAACATTGTGACAATGGTAACCAAAAGGTTAACACAACCCTTTCCTTTTTGTAAATATTTAGGAGACAGAAGGATGGAGATATTTATTTCTCCACATATAAATACAATGGAAATATACGGGTGCACCCATGGATGGAATATTGTGTAAAGAATAGGCATTCCCTTATATTGTTTCTGTTATTTATTTTTAAAGAAATTATTATGTAAACTATAGACACAGGACATTTCTAACACTTTTGAACTGTAAATTTGCAAATGAAAATCACTTTGTACTGCAGAGACACTGAAATACCTATGAAACAATATTTTTTTCTTGTGAATGAGAGTAATGAGGACCTCCTGGCCATGTCTTTAAATTTAATTTTCAGTTACATCCCATGTGGGACAAATGGGAGGTGTGGCATGGCTCCATCAAAACAGTTTGGTCACTCTTACCACCTAAATGGTTTAAAGATAGGGATAGCTGCTGCTTTATTCTAGTTAAAAGGGGTTCTTGGGATGCAAAAGTCACTATATCTAGCCCAGAAAAGGAAAACTGGTATGATACTGTTCATTGTGATAGACAATAGAATATCACTGTTCACCGCATTTAGAAAGAATGGCTAATATGTTGCTCATTGATTTCTGGCAGACATATGTTGTATGTAGGAGATGAAGAGATAGGTATATAATGGTGCATTTACTGGATTTTACTTGACAATGAATCAATCAAATAGGTGGATAACAGCATTGCTGCAACCACTGCTTGACCGGACCTGGAGCTGAAGATTTGGGTTTGTCTCTATCGCATCCTTCTCAGCTCCACTGAGTCTTTACCTCTTTCTTCTCACCTTTGTTCATTCTTGTGCCACATTTTTCTCAGTAACCATTGTTCCCCTACCCCATTCTTCTTACCTCCCATCATTCTTCTGCCCGTTTCTCCTTTGTTCCTTTGTCCCATTCTTCATCCCTCACATACTGTCCCCCCAAATCTTATTGTGTTTGTGGCAATTGTCGCTGACATAGTTAACACTCAGCTGAGGTATGAGCATGGATCTGAAATTCCCCAATTGCCCCTATGTTTTGGCCTTTTCTTGTGATCCAACTCAATTTTTTTTTCAACCAACCTTGCTTTATAATCTGTACAAAAACTGCATCTTCGTGTTGGGTACACCTTCAGGGCTAGTTAGACATGAACAGCCAGTTCCAAAGCAGCTGGCTATGAGTATTGTTGAGCCTCCCTCAGAATGAAGCACACACAAATGATAATAATCAAACTGCTCATTGTAGCATGAATCCAACAAGGCAGGGGATGTGACGGCAAAATGTCACATCCCATATCTGTCAAAACGTTCTATTTGTATATTAATCATACCCTGTTTAAAGAGTACCACAGTGACCCTCAAGTCTCAGTCATACCGGTTTGTTAAAATTTAATTCTGATGCTCTATTAAAAGCTTTGTAAACCCTATAATAAGTGGCTTTTGTAATTATTCATTTTGGACATGTTTGTACTCAATTAACATTTAAAATATTTTGAATTTGGCCACCATAGAATCATATAGCAAAAGGAATAATTAGTTAAAGCAGTTAACCTCTGTGTATCAGTGTTTTGTAGCAATTCAATTTAAAAATATTGATATTGAAATATGACTATAAACCCCTTCACTACCAAGTGAATTTTGTTGAAATAATGTTTTCATAACATTTATTTGAAACATGGGATGGGAAGTTTACAATTAAATATGGGATAAAATAGAAGTTTCATATAGAAATTGACATTTTTTAAAAAGCTTTTGATGTATTAATTTATCCTTTACAGAATTATTGCTGAAATGTAAGATTCTGAGCACTAGATTGTGTACTTTATCTTACACAATTTCAGACAGGGTCTGCATTATTATCATACAGGCAGAAAAGAACTTTGTGTTAGATACAGTAACTGTGATAAATAATAAAAATGTTCAGATCTCCTGCTTTTGGGAATTTGTAGTGATTATAATGAGATTATTAACAATGCAGCTCCCATAAAATACCAATATAATATAAAAATAATATCTGTATGTGGCATAAAGCCTGTGTATGGAAATTACAGTAACACCTTGTATCTGTACTGTACTGGGATTTCCAGTCATTATTACCACTGAATCTTATAACTGTACAGCAGTGAGTGACCCCTTAGCTCTTCCTGTATTCTGCCCTCGTCCTGGCAGCAATAATCTATTTGAACTTTTTGTTACGGTGAGGTTTAGGGTTGCTATTTGCAGCTGGTTTTATGTCTCTCCAGGGTACTTAGAGAGATATGCAAAGGGTTTTGTTTATCCACAGGGGACACACAAATTTTTCTTTGAAAAGGTGTGAAAATAATCTTTTGACATGCTAATGAGTGCTTTTCAATGCATTACATTGCAAAATCGAGCTAACTCGATTTTGGGTGTGATGGGGTAAAAGAGGAAGCATCCCAAAACCTACTGCAGCACTGTGGTGAGGTTATAAGTGATGCATATCTTTACAGCATGGGATACAATGCTGTACATAGATCTGAGGATTTGTGTGGTTAAAGCAATAGAACTGCCTATTAATATTTACAGTATAACTACTTCAATAGCAACAACACTATTAATTCAAGTTCCTTTGTACTGTTGATAAATGCAAAAATATCCCCTGGAGACTGATGGGATTCTCAAGGGCTTTCATCGAATGTACCGTTGCACTCAACAATTTGGGATCTTTACACTGTTTATAAAGGTCATATAGATAATGCTTGCCACAATAACAACTTTTTTCAAATCATGCTAAACATATGGAAACGTAGGTAGTGTGATATTTATTTATAAAATAGATAAAATGCTGTGGTGTGAACAATTGTTTTAAGCTGATGTATGAACAAATATTAAAGTAATTTTCGATTTAAACAATGGTGGCTCTGTGCAGGCTTTTCTATTATTTTTGAGATATATATATATATAATAAAGTTTATAATTGTGGAAGACATTTACACATATCAGAAATTAAGCTTTACAGAGCTCATGTGCTACATTTCCCATATGCAGCAAGGAACTCTGGGTATGACATGCAAATTAAGTCTCCAATTTCTCACTTTTTTGCATCCTGGGTCTGTTTTAACACATAACCCTCCTTGACAGTGCAATGCAAACCCCTCTGGCTGCCAATGTTCAGGAGATATGGGGGTTCAAAGGAACCCCCTATCTGCACCAGGGGATTTTCTTAGGAAATCCCTGTGCAGCTAGTGGTTCCCCGGCTAACTGACATCATTGCGCCATGCGCAATGACGTCGGTAGCAATGGGGGAGTCGGAAATGAAGCCGCCATCCAAGATGGCTGCCCCTACCGGAGCTAGATTGCGATGCGGCTCATGATCTGGCACTTAAGGGGTTAAAAACAGGCATTGCTTTAAAGGGCAGACACTTCCCCTCAAAGCGATGCCTGCTTTTTTTTTGTAGAGCGATCCAAAAGGACCCCCTCCCTTTCAGGCGATCTCCCGGCATTACCAGGGGGTCGCCTTAAAATGACATCATTGCACATGCCGCGATGACATCATTTACGTTGGATGGGGTATAAATTCGGCGTCTGACTTCAAGGAAGTCAGAACGCCGTGGGACCCTGGACAGAGAGGTAAGTATCTCTCTGGGGGCTCCCTCATGCAGAGGACGTGTGGGAAACGTCCCCTGCATATACAGGGAGTCAATGAGGACATCCCCACACGTCCTCCGCAGTGAAAGGGTTAAATCCACAACATCAACGGCTGAGAATAATAATAAAAAAAAACGCAGCCCGACAAACCATTGAAGAAGTTCAACAAAAAGCAAAAAAATCAACAGACAGTATATCAACATCACCACACACCACACATCAACATCACATCCGAAGTGAAAATAAGAGGGAAAGACTCAGAACAGTATGAGCAAAAGAGACCACAAAGCAGCATGAGAGCTGACTTCAAGACGTGAGAGAAAGAGCAAAAAAAAATCACAGGCAGTAGAGAATGAAGAGCAGATAGAAAATCGGGGAAAGAGCCAAACAATTAAGGGCAGCAGAGACCACAGAGCAACATTAGACATGATTGCAAAAACAAAAATTACAAATTAAAAAAAATATCTAAAAATTATAATTCAATTTTTAAGTTTATGTTATGTAGCCTTTCCAAAACAAATTAAAGCTACTTTAAAGTATTTCTTAAAAAAATGTAATAAAAAAACCTAATGAAAAAATAAAAACCTGGGTAACGCTGGGTATACGGGTATATTAGCTAGTTATGTTTATATTTAGTAATGATGTCTATATTTATATATTGATTTATTTATTTTATATTCTGCTCTCAGTATAATATCTATGAGCTAGGAGATAAAGCAGTAACAATTACCAACCTCTCATCGCTTGCAAATAACAGTGTTCTTTAGGAAACATGTAATCGAATGTGGAAATTATCCCTTTACATGGCTCATCAGGATACCCAAATTCAGACTGTATGGCTCAGGACACGATACTGTGGTGTACATTAATAATGCATCAAGGTAGAGATTCCTAACAGATAGGAAATTAAAACCTATGGTTAACTTTCTCTTTCCTTAAGGTGAGGAGAGCACGCATTACCTAGCATCAGTGTTGCCTACGAGAAACACGCTCTTTTTTTCATGCAGATGTACTGGAATAAAGATATTACAAGGTTGAAGGACAAACGTAAAAAAAAAAAGAAAAAAGATCAGATCTGTCCTTTTGATCTTAGAATTCGAGTCACAGATACCTACCCTGAACACTGCTTGTAAATGCAACATGTGGTTCTGAAACTTAGCAACTGTACTGAATGCTAAGCAGTTCTTGAAGACCGGTTTTCTTTTCAATCCAATAACTCTTTGTAGTTGAGTTTGTTCTGCTAATCTTGGTATATTCAGAAAAAAAATAGAGGAGAAAAAGTGTTTTTACTTTAGAAAGAAATCTGCTAACTTCCCCAAGTATAAACCTGAATGCTTAAAGAATGAAGAAAGGAAAAAATGTAGTTGAAAGAGGAACTTGAAGTTGCGATACATATAATAAATTCCCTAAAATGTCTTTATAATATATTTTCATAGCAAAGATATACTGAAGGGAAAGGAAGGGTGATGGCAAAACAGCCATTCACTGAATATCAGAAAACATTGCATATACTCTCTTTACAATCACTTATCTCAATTGCACATACATTGAGTTGGAAATTTAACAAAACGACAAAGTTTAGAAAACATTCTAAGAACATTCAAAGAAATCATTGTTTAAGGGATACTCTAGGGTTAAATCGGGAGGGAGAAAACAAACGTGTTAATCGTTAATTCATGACCCCTCTTCTGTTTTAACCATTTGTTTAGTTTTAAACTTACCTTTAACCTCCCTGGCAGTCTGATTATGACATTATTTTTAATGTTAGAGGTACATTTTTTTGGATAGAATTTTTTTATTATTTTTTTTGTATCTCCCACTGGGTCCCGCCCCCCTGCATCACGGTGCACCCAGGGAGTGAACCCAAAAGAAGGACACTATGATCAGCCGGAGGAGTCTGCGGGAAGACATCGTAGGAACGCGGGGACAAAGTGCGTACCAGCCCGAGTGTGGCTAGGGGTTACCGTTTTCGGGACTGAAATTTAACCCTGAGCCACACTCGGGATTAACGCCGGGGAGGTTAATCCACCTCTGGGATCTCTCAGATGTGACATGCTGTCAGCATCCTGTAGACTGCAGCATGTCACTTGACTGTGGGGAGACAGCCAATCCAAAGGCTCTCAATGGCTAGTGAATTGAGAGCCATTGGCGGGAGCGGTTCCTGAAGGTCCCAATAGCCAGGAACCTGAGATAAGTGCCCGATTCTGGTCAAAACTAAGCCCTTGCTCTCAGAGAGCTGTAGATGGGCCACTGTGACACCTCAAATAATAATAATAATTGCTGATATGAGTGAATTTTATAACAGAGATGCATATTTTTTATTCCTCAGATTCTAAAAACAAAAGAAAATCAAACAATACATAAAAAAGAACCTAATGTGTCTCCAACAATGTTTCAAACAAAAACAGTCAAAATTGCAGAAAACCATGCAATTTCCAAGAAAAAGATGTAAATTTGTCAAATCAACTCCAAATGGCTGAGCTACAACAGCAAGGCCAGCCTCTTAGCACTGTGAAGGCACACTATAGTGAATGTCAATTCCTTCTACAGTTGCAAGAAAAATGAGTAACACCCAGTAATGCCAACAATCCACCCATTGACAGAGCTACAAGGACAGCGACTCTTCATCCAAGAACAATTGGTTGCAAGAAAACTGCTAGACATGACTCATTAAATCTAAACCACTGTAAATGTCACTTTTCATAATTCACCAAGAGCACAAAATGTACAGTCTGAAGGAACATACATATTATTTCACACAGCTATTACTTGAGTACTAATAGTTCCCTATGTATGAGATTGCACACGCAGTCATCGGAACTCTCATGATGAGTGTTGGACTTTAACTTGCAGCCAATGTGACCAGTATTTTTCCAGGCAGTTACACCCATTAATGACTACACGATTGGGATAGGAGATGTCATCATGTTGCAGGACAAGTCACTTCCCTTTTGAGCAGCAATCATTACATCGTACTGCAGCAGTAGTGCTTGTAATAAGCTTGCCCTCACTGGGTGATTGTAATGGACATGATGGTGTCACCAACCTACTATATCCAAAAGATCAGTGTAGATTATTCCAGCGGAGAAGAGGTCTTTTAGATCACTTTTGTCTCATATCCACAAGACACATCACCGGAACAAATATTTTCAGATGTTCCAAAAATTTTAGTGTTTTGGATATTTCATGTTTAGGATTAAGTTTATAAGTGTTTTTTATACCCTTACCACTAAAAATCTGAAATTTGTATTTTTCAGGAAGCTAAACCTTTAACCTTTTGACTACAATGAGGTTATCAATAAAAACAATTTCAACACCAAGAGGTTTATGGAAAACCACTTCCCATTAACCCTTTCGCTGCTGAGGCTTTTCCCGCCCCTGTGCTGAGGTCATTTTTACCTGTTTTGCGCATCATGTTTAAACGTGTTTTTAAGGCTTATTTTAGGATATGACCCAGACATATTATATATCGTTCTTTCCGTCAGACTCGGTAGATTCATAATATGTCATTATTATATGTATACGTTATGTCATGTCTGTATATTATAACAAAAAATGCAATAAAATATGTATTTTCAATAATTTACAACGTGTAAAGTGTTTTTTTCCACATTTTAACATGCGAGCAATTGCGGTTATATTTTGTATGGGGTGCGCTTGTTAAAAAAATTAGAGATGGGGTCTCGTTACATTTTTTTTTGGGGAAAATGACACTATTTTTAACAAACGCACCGCATACAAAAATCGTTAGTGCAGCATCATTGTTCACATTATAATTGAAATGGGAACAATATTGCTGCATTAACAAACCAAACAAAATAAAAAAAAGTGTTTATTTTTTTTTTTTAATTTTTTTTTTATTTTTTTAATTTTTTTTTTTTTAACCACTTCAATGCTAAGGACGCGCTCAGCGCGTCCTCAGCATTACCGCTGGTATGCGGAGGACGCGCTGAGCGCGTCCTCGCATTGGGGTCAGCGTTCGGCCGGGTTCGGCCGATCGCTGGCCCCTCCGGTGCGGGCTGACATCCTGGATGTCAGCCCGGCATCCGGAGCAGTGGCCGCCATTATTAGGTGTCATCGCGCCCCCGCGATGACACCTAATTCAGGCGCCCCCCCCGCATGTGCGGAGGAGGCGCCTGAAAGGGAGGGGGGGAGGTCCTTCGGACCTCTCTCCCTCCCGATCGGCGGCTCACAGGGGCTTAACCCAGGCATCATTTGGAAGGGCACAGCCTGCCCTTCCAAATGATGCCTGGCATTAACCCCTGGGGAGCTGGATCGCAAATCGGCGCTGAAAAGCGCCGATTCGCGATCCTTCCCGGGAGCTGGCCGACATCTTGGATGTCGGCCAAGCTTCCGGGAACTCCCCCAGAGGACTGGCATCATCGTGCGTAGCACGATGACGCCAGTCCTAGCATTAACCCCTAACTGCCACGAACTGTGGAGATAGGGAGTTCCAATGAACTCCCTATCTCCCGATCCGTGGCAGTTAGGGGTTAAATTTTGATATCGTTGGATCGGCCAGAGCATGGCCGTTCCAACGATACCAAACATGAAAGTAAAAAAAATTGTAAAAAAAAAAAAAAAAAAGAAAAATAAAAATAAAAAAAAATTAAAAAAAAAAAAAAAAAATAAACACTTTTTTTATTTTTTTTGGTTTGTTAATGCAGCAATATTGTTCCCATTTCAATTATAATGTGAACAATGATGCTGCATTAACGATTTTTGTATGCGGTGCGTTTGTTAAAAATGGTGTCATTTTCCCCAAAAAAAAAATGTAACGAGACCCCATCTCTAATTTTTTTAACAAGCGCACCCCATACAAAATATAACCGCAATTGCTCGCATGTTAAAATGTGGAAAAAAAACACTTTACACGCTGTAAATTATTGAAAATACATATTTTATTGCATTTTTTGTTATAATATACAAACATGACATAACGTATACATATAATAATGACATATTATGAATCTACCGAGTCTGACGGAAAGAACGATATATAATATGTCGATGTCATATACTAAAATAAGCCTTCAAAACAGGTTTAAACATGATGCGCAAAACAGGTAAAAAATGACCTTAGCACAGGGCGGGAAAAGCCTCAGCAGCGAAAGGGTTAATTTTTTTTTTTTTTTACAAAATTTTTAACTTTCATGTTTGGTATCGTTGGAACGGCCATGCTCTGGCTGATCCAACCATACCAAAATTAACCCCTAGCTGCCACGGATCGGGAGATAGGGAGTTCATTGGAACTCCTTATCTCCACCGTTGGTGGCAGTCAAGGGTTAAGTCCAGGACTGGCGTCATCGTGCTACGCACGATGACGCCAGTCCTCAGGGGGAGTTCTCGGAGGCTTGGCCGACATCCAAGATGTCGGCCAGCTCCGGGAAAGGATCGCGAACCGGCGCTTTTCAGCGCCGATTCGCGATCCAGCTCCCCAGGGGTTAATGCCAGGCATCATTTGGAAGGGCAGGCTGTGCCCTTCCAAATGATGCCTGGGTTAACCCCCGCAGAGCCGCCGATCGGGAGGGAGAGAGGTCCGAAGGACCTCCCCCCTCCCTTTCAGGCGCCTCCTCCGCACATGCGGGGGGGCGCCTGAATTAGGTGTCATCGCGCCCCCGCGATGACACCTAATTCAGGCGGCTGCTGTTCCGGATGCCGGGCTGACATCCAGGATGTCAGCCCGCACCGGAGGGGCCAGCGATCGGCCGGAACCCGGCCGAACGCTGACCCCAATGGGAGGACGCGCTGAGCGCGTCCTCAGCACACCAGCGGGAATGCTGAGGACGCGCTGAGCGCGTCCTCAGCAGCGAAGTGGTTAACCATACTGTAAAATAGCACTGTAGCACCCATACAACATTTGTACACTCAGTAAGTTTAAGGGATACGCATGCTTTGCTAGTGTGCGTTAAAAAATGTGCAATGCCTTTTCAATGAGTCAGTAGAGTCATTCAGCACGCATAAAAAGCAAGTAAATATGATATTTTTTCATATTTACCTGCTTTTCTATCTTGCCGTTTTCCACGCCCACCTAAGTAGGCACTTTGAGCTAACCAATCAGCGTGTTTACCTAGCTATAGATAAAAAAAACCGCACTGAGCATTTGCAACTGAGTTGCTCCTCCTCCCTCCTGCATTGTGAGCCGAGGGGAGGGCGGGCTGAGTGCCATTCAAATCTGTAACTCTTTCTCCCCCAGCTACTGCAGAGACGGGGAAGGAAAAAAATCAATACACACAGGGAGAAAAAGAGACAGCAGGGAGAGGTAAAGCAAAAAAAAGCACATAGAGTGACAGCAAGATAAATCAGAGAAAGAGCAAGCAATGGCATAGTGAGAGTATGCAAAGGAGACAGACAGCCCAAGAAAGAGTGAAAGTAAGTGCCTGTGTTTAGGGAGTGAGACAGTGAGTATGTAAACCACGAAAGACTGCGAGTGAGCGTATCAGTGGGTGAGTGTGTGAGCGAGTCAGCAGGTGATTGAGTCTCACTTTCAGAGTATTAGAGATAATAGGTAATATTCAGCTCTTCAGTTTCCCCAGTCTGAGGTCCTGAGTGTGCACAGGGTTTCACGTGTGCAGTTTGTGCTAATTCATGTGAAGCTTTGATGGGTAGAGTAGTGGGCAGGGAGGAGGCGGGGAATATTCAGGAAGTGAGAGCTGAATAAACACCCCTAGATGAGGGGCGTAGCCAGAGAAGAGGAAATGACAGAGCTTAAAGCAAGAAAATAAACATTATTTACAACTTTATTGATTTATGCTAGTTTGGTTATAGGTATAAAAGTGTTTAAATGTCAATTTAAGTTATTTTTATAGACACGCATATACCTTTACTTGACAAGCAGAGGACTCCTTCTGCTGCCCAAAAAGCACTATTACATGTATAATTAAGAAAGGGTTCCAGATTTCAACAGACAAAAAATGCCTATGCTGCTCAAAACAATGGCAGCACAGTGGCTGACATGTCCGTTGTTCTACTATATACGGGGAATATTCTGGAACCCATTTACACTAAATCTAAATTATTTGTATTACTCCAGGATATGACCAGTTTACTCAATTTCAGGCACCTGCAGGTTTTGAAGAGCGAGTTAACTCAATTGTGATAGTAAAGAGATTAAATGCAGTCATATATTTTTCAAAAAACATAGATAAACTATTTTTAAATCAACAATGTGCTGTATTAATTACATCTCTTTTCTCTGTCTAGGGAGACCCAGTACAATGAAAGGAGATATTATTTTTCTCAAGGCACCTAGACCTGTGCAACATGCTTTTCTTTTCAACACTAACAACTAAATACATTTGTGTAATATAAAATATCTCCTAGCCAATAATTACCACTTTTGATTTGATATATAGAGTGAAAATGAATATAGGCAAACCTTACTAACCCCTCTTTTGGTTTTGGAACATTTAAAATGTATCTGTCCGCAAATCACTCCATGGCCCTGCATGATCTTGTGAGAGCGCAACCCTCCATGGAGTGCAGGAGGTGAAACTCGCGCGGAGCAGAAGCGCTGCTGCTAGTATCATGGAGGGTTAGCACTGCTCTATGGGACAGGCTGCTGAATTAGCGCCTGCCTTGTAATATGATGCTAAAATGGAAATGATAATACAGGGAAACCTGCAGGTGCGGGTGTTCCCCGTTAGCATCCCTGTTTTAGCGCCAGCTTTTTAATAGTGCTCTTAGTTTCTTAGAACAATGCTGTCACACATTATCAAGTTTTTATTATTTTAAAGAGAGTACATAATATAATAGTAACTGCAAAGGGATTGATGATAAAGTTTTGAAAAATAAAATTGATGTCATAAGCAGCACATATCTAAACGATATTGGGATTTTCAGGTTTTAATAACCTGAAAATTTTGTATGTAAATTAGGCAGTGACATCTGAGCTCTCAGTGATTCAGTTCTTTGATTGTTGTACTACAGGAATAAAGTCTGTTGATTTTTTTGGCTGGTGGACCTAGGTGAGCCCCAGGCTGCAGACAGGCCTAGTTGGGCACCAAACCTAGGCAAGCCCCAGGCTGATGGCAGGCCTAGCCGGCCAGCCTAAGTGGGCACCAGGCCGCCGTCTGACCTAGACGAACCCAGGGCTGTGGGCAGGCCTAGCCGGCCAGCTGATCTGGACGATCTCCAAGCGGCCGGATGTCCCAAGGAAGCCCCAGGCTGTGGGCAGGCCTGGCCGGCCAGGCGACTTGGCGGAGCCCAAGGCGGCATGTCAAACCGGCCCACTGAGTCATCGGCCCACCAGTATTTTCCTTGTAGTTCAATGGCCAGTACATGCCTGATTGCTGATGACATTGTACAAGATCACTGAGAGCAGCATTCTCTGTTACTCAAATTGTGGCAAATGGATGCTCTCATTTTCACTGAGGGATAAAAGGAATCTATGACATTGTATACATATTTCTAGGGTATTAAGGGGTTTTGCTATTCATAGTCAATAAAATCACTGAATTCCACTTTTTGGAAGCCAGCAATTCTTTTTTTACACTGCTAGGACTGCTTTTACACTTTCTAAAAGCAAAATAGAATAGTCTCGATACAGAAATAAGAGGAGTTTCACAATATTGCTAAAGTTAGAATATCAAATCAAGGGCTTTTTACTGCATGAAGTGCTGTATTAATTACCATGTCTCATAGGCCAAGAAATACTAAGCCTTGAATTTTTAATAATGCGAGAGCTGCAATCTCCTGCAATAAATCGCTGCAAAAAAATATGTAGAAAAAGTAATGTAAGTCACTAGGACTTGTGGTACCAATGAGGAGACACAATCCCCTTGCCATTAAAAGTATATGATCCAGAGCAACAAAAATGAATATGAACACAAATAACACACGTGAAGACGTCATACACACTGAACATGTCATTTTTTGACACACAAGCTGCCAAAGTCACAAAATTAAGCTTATCTAAGAAATACAAGTGCCTTTAACATGAATATAACATAAGTAATAATGGTGAGATCCACTCATTTGAACTATTGAGGTGAGTCTGGGACTACGGGGTCTACTGTGTACACTATAAATTGTCTATTGCCGACATTTACACCAACTATTGATTAGCTCATATTTTAGATAAGATAAGATATGCCATGCTTTGTTATTTTGTAGAGTCCCTTTGCACCATGGACAGCTCCGATCATGACCCTAACAACACAGTGGAGTTATTGACTAATCACCACTGCTTACCATTGGTTTAAACAATGTTGAAATCATCATTGTTGCAACCACGATAAACATCGGTAAGCCAGAGAGGGAAATGTAAACCACTCCAAAGTTTCATCAATGAAGGAAATAGTGACTGGTTCACTTGACTTGGAACAGGAATCTACATTTGCCTTTATCATTTACTGATATAGAACAGTATATTGATTCTTTATACTAATTACTCCATTACATAATAAATAGTAGTATAACTGGTGTCCTTAATATTCTGACTGCAGTCTTTCTCATTTATTTAGAAATTGAATTACTGTTTATTTTTAGAAAATGGCGTGCAGTATCTCTAGTCATGAAGTTTTTTATAAAATATTATTTTATATTTTATTAGCATGTACTCATACTGCAATATGTATTTCTTTGTTTCCGTCTTTTGATTGTGAAAAGCCAAAAAACTAGTAATGCAAAATAGTTTGGGAAGTGCTACATATCATGAAAACTATTTTATTGCATGCAGAGATGCAATGTGACTAACTGCCACAGTACCCAATCAGTTATGGATGGGGTGCCGTATTTGAATTGCTGAATGCTGAGCTTGCATCCAGCAATAGGGTTTAGTAGCCAGGTGCACGCTGGCCTCCAGCCTGCATACATCATGAGGATGTCTGCAGCCATGACAGCAGGGCCAGAGCAACAGATCATCAAGCCTTTGGCACAAAATGCTTATTCTGCAGCTTTGATTGTGCACTATGTGCGACAGTGGCACCTTGAAAGTCTCACTGATCTTGACACATGTCGTCAAGGAACAACTCAGCAGTGGCATACAGAAACATTATTTGTCCTTATGTGATTAACTAATAACTAACCTTATAAATGTTACTATAAACAGCAAGCCATCTTTCAGTTCATAATATTCTTTGGGCACTATTACATTCTTAGCAATAGTGTTAGCGCTCAGATATGTGAGTGTTAGCGCTAGGTTAAGTGTCTTTAACGCATGCCCCCATATTACATTCCTAACACTAACGGGTTAAAAAAATCGCATCGGTGATTGCGTGAACTTACTGTACTTTGCGCTCCCAATACTTAACACATGGAGCGCAATCAGTAATTAGAGTTACTTATTACAAAGTCCTAACACTAATTACTGCACCGACGTGGTAATGAAAAAGAGATTGTGCAGGCCGAGATTGTGCAGGCCACCCAGGACGGCAGCACAAACCTCCATTGAGTCCTATGAACTCTAGGTGGTGATACTCGTGGCGGCTCATTAGCGCTGCCAGGATTATCCAGGAGGGTAGCGCTGCGTTACAGGGCAGGTGACTCAATCAGCGCCTGCCCTGTAATAGAGTGCTAAAACGGGGTAGTAAGAGCAATCCTGCAGGCACAGTTTTTCCCTGTTAGCGTCCCTATTTTAGCGCAAGGCAAGGAGTAGTGTGCTATGTGTTTAACTTGTTAATATGCTTCTTCTGTTATTCCATAGTTTGTGAGAAATGTATCCATTTTTAAAAATGACATGCATGCTGTCTTTGTAGTATTTGCCCTGTCATTTTTAATGGCACTATGCATAGCCAATGAAACTAAGCCAGCCCTTAATTATTATTTTTATAGTATAAATAGTTCTAGTTCACATTTAGATAAATAAACATAGCTATTTCCCTAACACAAAGTAAAATAAGCAAGCCTGAAGCCAATTAATGCCCTCAGCTCACTGTGGTTAAATATTTTTGGTGATATTGTGAAATATTTCGAAGCATGTCTTCTTGTAATAAAACAAATCATACATATTATACCGCGGTTAAAATTATGTATATGTACCATTGTATCATCCATATGCTATTATACACTGTATAGAAGCATGCTCTTACAATCTTGTGTCTTTAAGTGCTCATGAAAAGAAGTTCAGGCCAAGGAAAGGAATAAATATATCTTGGGCTCTTTTCTAACAATGTCACATCATACCTGGTCACAGTTCTGTTTCTCAGATCTTATGTGTCACATAACCAGCTGAAGATACTGCTGTGCTACATCTGTTTTAAATCTGCTAATCCTAAAAATAAGCACTTTGTTACACTAACTTGCCCGAGTTTGCAGCACACATCTAACAGTATGGCTTCTGGTTTTAACAAGCTTCCAATTGTATCATATCCAAGGGCTCACTAACATTTGTGACTGATTGAGATTCTGATGTTTTGTTATGTTACAAAACCGCAGAGAGCCTCAAAAATGTCAGTTTGATACCGATGAAGCTAAAAACATGCTCAGTAATTACAGTAATAATACATAGCTGTTTTTATTTTAAAAATACATCTCACATCTTTCTTTTCTATTTATCTTTAGTATACGTTAATAGAGATGTACACGACACAGTGTGTATTGCAAACCATTACATGATCAATGTTACCAATGTTGCTATTGTGAAGGGCCTTTTAGTCTCTGTGACTAAGCCTTTATCAATCAAGATGAAAAAAAAAATGCTATTTGGAAGACATTTTATCGTTTCCTAATTTAATTTCATCGGACTTCAAAACTACTTTCTAAATCAAATGCATTTTTGTTATTTAATTCTTACGTAAAATGCTTTTGTTTTTTTCCACTGAACCCTGCATTGACATAGTAGGATTTCCTTGAACTAGCAAATAATGCTTGATAAATAATGGGTTTATTTAGACCCATACAAATAAAATGAACTAAAAAAAATAGAAGTATAGTATTATCTTAATAACAATGAATTTTGCAATTTTCTTGTCGTATTTACCCATGCAGCAGCAAAGAAAAATAATGATGATAATAATAATAGTAAATTAGTTCTTCTCAGATCCAGCTTCTAAAGTTTATTCGATGGCAATATGTACAAGAAACCAATTTCCTTATTTCCTTCTCAGGGTTACACACATGGCTTAACCCTTCAATAGGTTTATTGAGTACACTCGATTTTCAAAAGCACTTGCAGGTGCCCTGAGATCAAGCATGTTCAATCTATTCGGATTCTGCAGAAATTAGTTTACATGGTCGACAGAATAAGCACCTAAAACTTCAAAACTTCAGATATGACAGCTAATGGGTAGAAATAATCTGAAAAGCGTGCAGGACTGTTTTCCATCATGGAAACATGGAGCCCAAGCTGTAATGTAACTGTAGCGGCATTTTTTGATTAAAATGTTTTTATTGTTGTCAGGCAAAATTTGCCATTAGTGGTATACAACATTCAATATATGCCAACAGGCTCTATTGGTTGTAAAATACAATTTACAATATGTCACATTCCAAAAGAAGCAAGGACTATCTTGAATGGACTTTGATTTTCCTCATAGAAAATACATATCTGGCGGCGCGATGGTAGTCGCTCTTGGATCATATGGTGGTTCTCTTGTGATGTGTCATCCATATGGGTATCATGAAAAAGAAGCAAATGGTATAATAGTGCAGAGCGAATATATAGTGTAAAATACAAATTAGAATCCACTCATCCCACTCACAAATAAGGAGCCCCAACACTGGCTCTGAGTGGGTAGACGCATTCGGGTCCTTTGCTTCTATATTCAAAAAGGTGTCCCACACCTTTACATGGAAGGATCCTCTTTAAATCGCGGTGTATGTGAAGACATAAAAACAAGAAAAACTTCCTTGTGCAGGTCCACTGGTACTAAAGTGGATGAAATTACACAAAGGGTTAACTCACATTTGGTGAAGCTTATAGCCAAGCTCTAGCTGGAAACGCCTATGGACTTATTTAAGGTTAAGACCATGAACACTTCTTAGAATTCAGAAGCACAGGTGTTGTTGATACATGTTCAGGAGACACTACCAGTCTGCAGGCAATGTATCAAATTCATGAGGCCAGACTCATTAGAAGCACATGTTATTTCCAAACACTAATTAACAGCACCTGTTGTTTACGCCGTTTGCGACCACAGGTCATTTAGAGGTGAGAATATTTGCACCTAGACATTAGTCTTTTAATTCAATATCTAATAAACCGTTGCTTATAATATTCTGCAGTAAAGAGTCTCTTTATTTCTAGAATTTTTTGTATTTTTTTAAGCATTTTTTGGTTCAGTAGTTTCTTTGCAAACAGTGTTTCACTTTTCAAACATTCAAGCTTTTTTTTTTCACTCCATTCGTCTGCGTGTCGAGTTTTTTCGGCGGCTGCTCTGCGCTGTGATCGGCTCATGCTCGGGTTTCTCCGGCATGTTCGGCAGGGTTAATCCAGATGTTTTGTGGGTTTCGGTGCGAGTTTTCCGGGTTTTGCAGTGAGTGTTCATTGGGTTTGCAGCGGCTTTTCCCTGCACTACGATGGCCCTGTGGAACGTGGATGCCTTGCTGAATACACCGCAGGGTCACCGAAATGGAATCGAAACAAAAACGCACCGAATTGAAGAAAACGAAAAGTCACCGAACGTGCGGTGACTTTTCAATTCTCTTTGAATAACCCTGTATATGTGTCACTGTGTGCATTCATTTTGTTATATTTTGTGTTGTTAACTGCCTCCTCACACTATTTTTACAGCACTTGCTTCTCACTGTGTAGCAGTGGGCACAGAATGGAGTGAAGTGGTCAGATCTCCAAAATCCAACTCAAAGCATTGCATTGTGTGGAATGTATGCAGCGGACATTACCAGGGGGTAGATTAGAAGTCCTTTAAACCCTCTATCACATCTCATTCAGCTGCCATTTCTTACCACAGGTAGCATATACAGCACAACAGACCCCCTACAGCCTTTTCTAAACATTCACTCCACCCCATTGCCGTTTCACCACTGTAGAATCTATACCACAGCTGTGAAATTCAACTTTTTGGTAAATGTTGCATTATGGGATAATCCACAAAATGGTAACAGGAGATAAAGAGCTAACATTATTTTTCTTTTTTTTACATGCAATTACTTCAAAAAAAGAAAACAAACCACAGTAGCATGTGATTTATAATGTTGGTCTTTTTTGTATTGCACATGTAATCTAGTTACAGCTTATATTAGTGGTAGGGTTCCTTTAATTTTAATTAGTAATTCAAATTAGTCTGAGATTAAGTCTGTGCTATCAGGCTTATTTGGCATAAACTTCACTATTTTTCAGAATTTAGAGTTAGAAGGCACAGTGACTTTATGGCTGCTCCCCACATCCTCAAGCTCTTCTGTTGCACACAGCTAAAAAAACATGCAAGCTCTAACGTCCTCCCGTGTCAAACCCCTTTTGTAAATCAGGAATCCACCAGTGTTCCCAGTTGATATTTTTGTTGTATTTTTAATGTTACAATAGTATAATCGTTTCAACATGTTCTTTAAAGTAATAGCAGATTTAAATAGTGTCCCTTTAAACAAAATGTTGGTAAATTAGCAGTTACATAAGACGTAACTAGATACCTTTGCATTACAAATAAAAGCACCTTATAAAACACATGCTGCTGTTAATTTCTTTGAAGTAATTGCATGTAAAAAGGAAAAATAAAGTTAGTTTTTTTGGGGGATTTTTCCCATATTGCAACTTTTAGCAAAATCTGTGAATAAATCTTTACTTTACAGCAGTGGTTTATCTTCTACAGTATTTAGCAGTCAATGTGGTGTAGGAGGGCATGTTTAGATAAGGCTGCTGAAGATCTATTGTGATCTAGGGGGCTATCCGAGATAAGATATGGTAGCTGAATGAGATATGATAGGGAGCTTAAAAGACTTGCAGTCTAGCTCTTAGTGATATCCTTTGTACAGATCCCACGCAATACAATGATGTGCATCTTAGACTTACTCATAGACTACATTCTATGGCAAAAGCAACATAGTGAGGAGCAAATTATATCAAAATATTGGGGGGGGTGAAGGAACCGTTCCCTTCCGTCTGTCGTGGCTCTCCAGACACCCCTTCGTTGCGGTCAGCCCGGCTACTGGGAGCGCTGTCCTCAGCGCCTCGAGCAGCTAGACCTGCCTGCTTCTGTTCCTCTGCCCTGGAGCCGTTAGGAATCTCCAGAAGGCCGCTCTCTGCCTTCTGAGGGTGATAGTGTATAGTGCAGCGTCGCTGAAATAAAGACACCAGGCGCGGCTGTATGCTTTAAAACAGGATCCTCTCTGAGCTCTGAGAGTTCTCTGACTTTTTAATGAACCAAACGCCACCATTTTTGCTGAAGTCCAACAGTCATAATTTGCATACCCATACTAATTACATTAAGTCAGTTATTTACAATAAACATTCTTTACATTCTTTAGCCTTTCAGCTCACACAACATTTGTATATCCATTGTTCTAACACATCAGATTAAACACACACTATCAGAGATCCCTTGAATTAAACATGCAGCTAGAGGACATGCAACAAGAGGACATAGTTTTAGATTAGAGGGGCAAAGGTTTAAAAGTAACATCAGAAAGCATTATTTTACTGAGAGGGTGGTGGATACATGGAACAGTATTCCAGTTGAAGTGGTAGAGGCCAAAACAGTAATTGAATTTAGGCATAAGGCTATCCTAAACAAAAGATAAATCCAGGTAAAGTATCCATGTAATTGGGCAGACTAGATGGGCCGAAAGGTTCTTATCTGACGACATTTTTCTATGTTTCTATGTTTCTATAATGGGAAAAACCCTGGTGCATAAATTACACAGCAGTAAAGCTTGTTTACTGTATACACAAAAACACATTTACCTACAGGAATATAAGTATATTTAAAACTAAAGTTATGCCATTTTACACTAAACTAAATTAAACTAAAACCAAACGATGTAAAATATATTTAAAAACACACGATATAAATGAACATAAAGTCTCTTGGGGTTTGAAGCATGGAGCGTTACATCAGCTCCATGACAGGGGGGTTGCAGTTTACATCACAAAAGATCACACTATTCATGCACCCAGTGACACATATAGAATAAAATATTTTCGTAACTAAACATACAAAATAAAAACAAAGCACATGCAAGATATCAGCAACATAAAATAAACACAATAAGGACATTTCAATTTTTGGTGTTAGTGTCCCTTTAAAAGACAACTTTGAGTGGTAATATATTTTCTTTAGCTCCAAATGCACCTTCTGTGCTATTTAGCAGTTGCATGATTTTGCACGCTGACCTACCAAAACCAGTAATTCTTTAATGCTGAAAATCTGTTTCTAAGAAATTGAAATTTTACCGTTCAAAAATACTAAACATTTTATTGATCCAAGATGTGTAACTGGGGTCTATTATAAAAAGTTGACATTAACTCGTCTTTGTTTGCAAATATCCTGTAGCGGCCAATCAAGAATAAACTATGATCTTTTTAAAATGTAATTTCATTGTTATTGCTGAAATTGTAAACAGAACAGAAACGTCACTCACAAAATAGGGAAGGATCCACTAAACAATGCACCCAGGTCTGAGTGTCTCCTCATTAAAAGATATGCAAAAACAAAAAATATGAACCAGCACTTGTTTGCACTAAGAATGTGCCTTTAAGATTATGGACTTGTCGCCAACAGCAGCAACGTTTCAGCCTAACTGGATGTCCATCAAAATATTATGAGGTGAGGTTAAAACGTTGCTGCTGTCAACTCCATAAATGAAAAGACATGATCTGGGATCAAACAAGCGCCAGCTAATTTTTATTTTAATGGTTATCGTTGTTCTTATTAACCCTCAGTACAACAAATTTAATATCTTTAATTTATCTTGTTATAATGTGTTACTATTTCATTTCAAAGCTTCGTATTCCCTTTAAAATCAAGAATGTGTTGTGTTAGGAATACAATATGACGTAGGTCTATAGAACATAGTATGGTTGCAGCTTTTCTCTCTGCCTTATTTTTTACTAAACCTTGACAAATTCACGATGAGATGCCACAATATATACATGACTGACTGGTTATGGATCTAGCTGATCTGTACAAAGACATAGCAATTTGTCAACTTGCATAAGCAGAAAGATCACTCTCACGTGGTGATAGATCTGTTATTTCTAAGAATTCATTTGCCTTTGTATCAGGGTGTTTCAGCGGCTGTCAAATCCAATCCACTGCTATTCAGGAAACGGTAGCCGAAAGAAACAATGTCTTGTGAGATGGCTGTTTGGAAGTGCTGTGCAAATTTCTTAAAACTATACACCCTAAATCTACAAGATACTCTATCCGGGTTATTCAGAGACAGCTGATCTGGCCCCAAAATAAAACCGAACAGTGAATTTCTCCGTACGGCGCACTCTTGTGGCCATTCGGCTATTCAGAAAGCAGGTAGTTCGCCAAATTTTGGTGAATTGCCAGAAAATACAGTGGGCTACATTACATAGTTGGTGCGACGCCATTTTTTCTGTATGTATGTATAGTTGGCGCTAACGTTAGTGCTCACCTGCATGAGCGTTAACGTTAGCCCTGGTGGCCCCGTTACCGTTTGGTATTTTGCGCTTTTCAGAGCGAGGTTACTGTACTTTGTGCTCCCTATACTTAACATGGGGAGCACAAAGTGTTAATCAGCGATAGGATTACAAAGTCCTAACGCTGATTAAAGCCCGGTTGCGGTTAGCAAAAAGTTAACCACAGCCAGGACTTGGTGCTAACGGATTCTGCTGGTGCAGAACCCGGTAGCACCAGCAGTAACCCCCCCAAAATGAATCAGATACTCACCTCCTATTCTGCGACGAGGACAAAGGCTCCAACTGCCTCCTCCGTCCTGTGGGAGTAGGGAGAGACATTGGGGAAATATTCCCCCAGTCTCTCCCTGCGGATCACTATGCCGACCTGCCATATCTCGCAAAGGCGAGATCCGGCAGGTCATGTGACTGCCAGGGTCTGCCTCAATGGAGTATTATGGACTCCATGGAGAGGATGCATGTGGCGGAGCTTAGCGCTACTGCGCGCATCCCGGGGCTTAGCGCCCGGTAACAATGCATTTCTAGCGCCTGCATTGTAATTCTGCGCTAAAACGGGGGCGCAAAGGAGAAACCTGCAGGCGCTGTTTTTTTTCCTCAGCATCCCCCGTTTTAGCGCGATTATTGTAATGTAGTCCAGTGCCTGTTTGACGGCAGTGAAAGTCCCCATAGAGAAGCAATGGTTAACCTATTCAGAGAACACCGGACAGCAGTGAAATGTCAGTGAAATGCCCTGATGTTCGGTCGTTTCATTCATCAGTTTAAATCAGGCAAATCCCTATAGGCCAGTTAGTTTTACGTCAGTAGTGGGGAAATTAATGGAAACCATGTTAAAGGAAAGGATTGTTGAACATCTAAAAACACATAGATTACAGGATCAGAAACAACATGGGTTTACCTCAGGGAGATCATGCCAAACTAATCTTATAGATTTTTTTGATTGGGTAACAAAAATAATAGACACAGGTGGTGCAGTAGACATTGCTTATTTAGATTTCAGTAAGGCTTTTGATACTGTTCCGCATAGAAGGCTTATCAATAAATTGCAATCTTTGAGCTTGGATTCCAATATTGTTGAATGGATTAGGCAGTGGCTGAGTGACAGGCAACAGAGGGTTGTGGTAAATGGAGTTTATTCGGCGCAAGGTCTTGTTACCAGTGGGGTACCTCAGGGGTCAGTACTTGGACCCATTCTATTTAATATTTTTATTAGTGATATTGCAGAAGGTATTAATGGAAAAGTATGTCTTTTTGCTGATGACACAAAGATTTGCAACAGGGTTGACGTTCCTGGAGGGATCAGCCAAATGACAAATGATTTAGGTAAACTAAAAAAATGGTCGGAGCTGTGGCAATTGAGTTTTACTGTGGATAAGTGCATGATAATGCATCTGGGGCGTAAAAACCCAAGGGCTGAATATAGAATATTTGATACAGTCCTAACCTCAACATCTGAGGAAAGGGATTTAGGGGTTATTATTGCAGAGGATCTAAGGGTAAGTAGTCAATGTAATAGAGCAGCAGGAAATGCTAGCAGAATGCTTGGTTGTGTAGGGAGAGGTATTAGCAGTAGGAAAAGGGAAGTGCTCATGACACTGTACAGAGCACTGGTGAGACCTCACTTGGAGTACTGTGTGCAGTACTGGAGACCGTATCTCCAGAAGGATATAGACATCTTAGAGAGAGTTCAGAGAAGGGCTACTAAAATGGTGTACGGCTTGAAGGAGAAAAGTTACCAGGAAAGGCTTAATGATCTTAACATGTACAGCTTGGAAAAAAGACGAGACAGAGGAGATATGATAGAAACATTTAAATACGTAAAGGGAATCCACAAGGTAGAGGAAGGGAGTATATTTAAAAGGAAACAAAGTAGCAAAACAAGAGGACATAGTATTAGATTAGAGGGGCAAAGGTTTAAAAGTAACATCAGAAAGCATTATTTTACTGAGAGGGTGGTGGATACATGGAACAGTCTTCCAGTAGAAGTGGTAGAGGCCAAAACAGTAATTGAATTTAAGCAAGCATGGGATAGGCATAAGGCTATCCTAAACAAAAGATAAATCCAGGTAAAGTATCCATGTAATTGGGCAGACTAGATGGGCCGAAAGGTTCTTATCTGCCGACATTTTTCTATGTTTCTATGTTTCTATCCCATAGGTTTCAATGTAAAAAATATTCCCCTTTGTATTCAATATGTATTAAATTTATTCTTTTAATCTGCAGAAAAAAGTCGTTTTATTTTTCGGTATTTTTACACATTTTTAAATAGCATTTTTCTGTGTAACAGACCTTTTTATTATCATTCATTGGACCTTATATGTAAATTCCAGACATTTTCGTCCAGTAGTTTCTTTGCAAATAGCATTTTAAATTTGGCACTTTCAATCGTTTTTTTTTGTTTTTATTTTTTTTTACCCTTCCAGCGGCTTGCCGGCTCTTTTCTTCAGCTGGTCGGCGCTGAGTTCAGCGGCTCTCCGGCAGGTTTGCGGCGCGGCCACGGCGTGCTGGTGGCGGATAGTCGGGTGTGTTTGGGATTTTATTGGCAGTTATCAGATCGATCCGAAACTTCCGATTTTATCAGTGGCTGTTTTTGGCGATTTTTCATTGGAATTTCGGCAGATTTTCAGCGGTTTTGTGGTGGATTTTTGGGTCTGTTCCCTGCACTCCGGGGACCCTGCGGTGATTGCTGAATTCACTGTAGGGTCAGAGAATTTGATTCCCCGAAATGCGGGAGCGAGAGAGCACTGAAATGTCAGTGACATTTCAATGCTCTCTGATTAACCCCTTCTGTCTGTCAGGTCTATTCACTAAAGGTGAAACTTCAAGAGAATTGGCAGGAGAAGTGAACAATCGAGGTCAAAATAGCCAAAACATAAACATTCTTCCATTTGTCTCACTTTCCAAATAGGCTATTTGGTCTAGATTTTTCACTTCTCCAGCCAATTCTCCTGAGTTTCACCTTTTAGTGAATAGACCTGAAAGCTTTCTTGCTTTGTGCCTTCAACGCATTTGGGTTGTAAATGTTTCAAATTGCATTATGTAGATCTTGTCCCAAAAAATGTTTCTCAGTTTTATAGGAACAGAAATGGATAGAATAGCAGTGTCTGTGCGGACAAACATAAAGTTATTTTGTTGAGGATAAATTGAACACCCAACGCTCGCAGCTAGTACAATAGAAAATGCAATGCCTCTTATGTACTCCATGAAGAAAGCACAGCTAACCTCTCATCTTAACTTGTGTATAATGTCAACAAGAAAGGGCATATCTTTTCTACAGTACCCAACAATGGAATCGCCAATAATAAACATCTATAGCACTCCTCTGACATCTGTTAACAATGGGGAAAAAAGAGCCACAAATATAGTCGATAATTAAATGATTTTATGAAAGGCAGATGTAAAAGGGAATTGAGCAACATATTAATAATAAAACAATGATATGCATTAACACGCAGGCTAACATCTTCATTTAACAATACAGTGTCACACAGTCAGTCATTATTACTGTAGAGCATTACTAGGGCATAACTGTCATTTCACAAGGAATGATTTTATGCAAGGAAAATATGCTGAATATTCCAGAAATGTGATAAATCTGTTTATTGCATTGTATACTAGTATTTATGGAAATTTTCCAAATAGCTCAGCTTATATTAACATAAGTTAGAGAAGATGCTGATTAAGTGTCAGATCACATAAAAAGCACCAGACAAATATGTTTGCAACCTCTCTAAATCCTAGCTGATTATGTTGTGCTATAAACAGGAATTTAATAAAAAGGGATCAGTTTTGTCCTGAAGTTGGAAATATCAACATAGCCTTATCTCTGCTAAAAAGCCATAGTATGGCATGGCATTGATTTAATGGTTCTGTGTAATAACAGATCCAGGATGCATAAAAGTGAGACAGATGACATTTGCATATCCTACCCAGAATTCATTGCTGCATATGGGGAATGTGGCACAGGAGCTCTGGGATGCAGTTCTTTGAATTGTTGTGATGTGTAAGTGGCTTCTGCAATAATAAACATAGCTAGTTATAGTGTGGAGGCTTTTTATCTCACTTTTTGTCTTCCACCACAACCATGATTATATATATAGAAGCTTCTAGACCTGACGAAGGGAGGATCACTCTCGAACGCTTGTATTTTAAATGTAACGTTAGTCCAATAAAAAAGGTATCACTACAGACTGCTATACTCGTGATTTTTGCATCTGGACTAACACGGCCTACCTAATATATATATATATATGTGTGTTAAAAATGAAAGTGAATACCTGACCACCATTAACTCTAGCAATAAGCATGGAGTGTGTATAAGATCCACTCCTCTGACTGGGTTATTAGGAATTTACCACTGTTTAATGTTTACACCTGGCTAGAATTTGCTTAAATGCCAATTACTGCTTAGGTAATAATGCTGCAGGTGAGAGTGAGGTGACTCACATAGATCAAAGAGATGACACTCAAAGGCTCCAGCTGCTGCCACCACGAAAATAAGATACCCTCTGAATAGTGCTTATAATGCAGAAGTATCCCTTTAAAGATAGGTTTTTTGTAACGCTCCCTCTGTTCATGTTCTGCACAGCAGCCTTGATAATAAGGGTTATAGGTAATTAACTAATTTGTCACATATGCCAGATTACTAAACTGTGGAAAGTCACCTGGGTATAAATTGAAACAGCATGTGCTCAGTCCTCAAACCCATAAACACAGGGAAAATAGGGTTGAAAAGTATACCTCTCTAACTCTATGGTCAACAACCTTGGCCCTACATATGTTATGGAACTACACCTCCCATGAAGCTTGGCTTCTCATTAGGTTGGCAGAGCCTCATGGAAAATACAGCTCCAAAAATATCTGGAGGACAGAGGTTGCTGACCGCTGCTCAAACTGATTCTCCACGGCAGTCAAGCAACTTGGACACAAACTCCTGTTCTCAATTCAAAGATACCAGCTGCCTCTTTATTGAATAAAGTGTGGGATTATCACTCATTATACCATAACACCAATAAAGGACCACTTGCTAAGTGAAGCCAAAAAACTCAATCTCTAATATCTTTCGCTTCACTTGAAGCGTCAGAAATGCCATGCAGGCACTAGTACTCACGAGAGCCGGTGTAACTCATGTAAACTCGTGTAACGTAATAACCAGAGATATGGAGGTTTACAAACTACTATGCATTTTACCAAGCAAGTGATCTGGCTGTCAGCCAATCACAGTGAACCTAACTTTGAAAATACTATAATACTGATGATATCCAAACAAAAGAGTCACTTTGACGTGTCATTCATAAAACTACTATATAAACGTATTAAATATATATAACATTTTGCGATTGTGATTTGGATGTAATACACAGTATTCTGCATTAATTAACTCAAAATACCTGTCTTTTCGCAAACATTACAATATTGGTTATAAGAAAATATAGGAACTTCAGCGTCTGGAGGAACCACCATTGGATCTAGTAGAGAGGCCAATGCTGACGTTTGCTATAACTGGTTATTTGTGCACATGAACGAGCACTTCACCATATGGTTTTTCCATTGAGTGTTTCATTGGCTCTTTAACTGGTCATCTCATCATACATTTTATTTATTTATTTTTAAATAGCCTGCATGCTTTCTTGGAAACCCTGTTGTTTTTATTGGGGTGAGGACAGTTTTTGTTATTTAAAAAGATCTCGTGCAAAAATAGTAACAGAAATTATTTTTTGCATAGTGATAAAACTGTTTTTTTTTCTGGTTGAAAGATTGCACACCTGGAGTTATTTCATTTTTCTCCTGTCGGAAGGAGCTCTGAGACCAAATGCACTTTTATTGGAAATATGATAAGATCGAACTTTGCCTACTTTAGGAAATATTTGCCTTTCAAGTATTTGAATCCATAACAGATTAATACTCGGTTATTCAGCATGTCTTCTGCTATGGATTCCAGGAGACACTACCAGTGGCAGCGCTTGCCGGTATGTCTAAGGCTGGGGTCAGACGAGTGTTTTGTAAAGTGGAAGGAACATCTGTGAGAGTGTACGTTCCTTCCACTCTGACGCCCGACTGGCCACCTCGCTGACCGCGGTTAGTGCTCGATCCTATGGAGGATCGTGCTTTGCAGCCCAGTCGAGCGCACTTGGTAGTGCTTCGACGGGGAGACTTTCAGAACGTTTGCAGCACGCCCGCTGTAGCACGTGCAATTCATGCGCGTGCTACAGCTTGTGGCCAGCCCCATCTCAGTGTCACAACACTGCGACAGACATCGGGAGGCACATCAGTACGGGAGCACATAGTGCCCTCGTCTGACCCCAGCCTTAGGCTAATGCCAGATGAACGCAGTCTGAGCGCACTCTGCATGCGTGCATAACGGACGGACGTACTGTCGGAAGACACTGTAGACACCACATGGTCCTTTTTTTTGACGGATGTAGAAAAGAAAGGGAAATATGGGAATCAAAATTAAATAAAATTAAATGACCGGTACAGTCAGCCAGACCAAAAAAACTTCTGAGCGACAATGTAGTGGACGTCGCAAATGCGCTGCGTCTGAGGTCGGGTTATTACGCACACGGGCTGCTACGCGGATGCGGCGCACTCTGGGCGTCCGTCATAGCGCTTTTACATCGAGGCCTAAATGGTGTCCGTTGCCCCCTGCGTGGTGGTTGCGGAGCTTCGGTACGCACGTTCTTCATGTTTGGGTCTCTATTGATCACAAATCAATGCTACGACGGACGTTAAACTGTGCAGCAACACGGATGTGAAGACTGCGTTCGTCTGACGCTAGCCTTACTGGGTCCCATTTATTACAGGTAGTAGGGCCGGCACTAGGCAGCCACAAATGGTTAATGACTGTAACAAAAAATTTCCATTAGTGACTCCCTAAAACCAGCGCTAGTGGCATCAGCCCCAAGAGTACTTGAAACCTAACTTACCAATTCCTTATCATTTATTCTTCAAAATCAGGTGCACAATGTTATATTTGTTTTGAAGTATATTGATAAATTATTGACTCATTTTCAGTCAGTTCAGTAAAAAGGTCTGGGCACTGACATTGTGAAGCCGTTGCTGTGAGTTACAGTTCACAATAGTCTTTAATTGACTGATGTTCCACACCTTCCATTCTCTAAAAAAAACACACAGTTTCAGCAAAATATGTAATGTACTGTTTTTCTGTCACACAAAAACTTGGATTTTAAAGGTGTTCATTTATGTCCATTGTTTAGCAAGGTAATCCTTTCCAAAGTCCATTTGGATCATGTTCTCAGTTTAGTTTATGTTACATTTGTATTAGGAATAAGATTTGTTTCACAATCACAGGTTTAGTATCTTTTTTTAATATACTTTTGATGACGGGTGGATAAGTCTGTATCATTAAATTAAAAAAGAACAGACAAAAGAAATTACTACGTAACATCTGGGCTTAATTTGGGAAGTAGGTCCGTGTCAGACGAACGCAGTGATCACGTCCGTGTTGCCGCACAGTTTAACGTCCGTCGTAGCATAGAATCATGATCAATAGAGACCCACACACTAAGTGCATCCGCACCGAACTGCGCACGCACAACGCACGTGGCAAACGGACACAAGTTAGGCAAGAACGTAAAACCGCTACCGCGGACACGAAGAGTGCGCCACGTCCGTGTAGCGTTCTGTGTGAGTGATGAGGAGATGTCAGACGCAGCGCATTTGCGACGTCCAGCACCTTGACGCCCAAAATGGCTTTTCATATAATTTTCCAATTTTTATCATTTTTCATATTAATTTTATTTCCCATATTTCCCTTTTTTTTCTACGTCCGTCAAGAAAAATGGATCGTGTGCTGTCTACAGTATCTTCCGTCAGTACGTCTGTCCGTTGTGCACGCACGCAGAGTGCGCTCTGATTGCGTTCGAGTGACATTAGCCATAAAGCATAATCATAGAAACCTTATAAGGGAAAGCGGTGTCACTCTGATTTAGATAGATGGGTACATTAATATAAATTGCATTTATTATATAAGAAACTCACTTTAGAATTGATGTTCTAAGACTTTGGGGATTACTCACTAATTGATGCTGTTTAATGTTGTTGCAAACATGGTGGAAATCGCCATTATTGTAATCAAGATAAACTTCAGCGATCCAAAGAGTTAAAATCAAAGCAAGACAGGTGAGATTTCATCTATGAAACTTCACCTGCCGTTCTTTGATTTTCACTCTTGGCATCCTCTTGAACTTCTTTGCCGCACTTCATGTATGTAGCAAGGAATTCTGCTGAAAATCAGTTGCGGTATGCGGAAATGAACAGCTTGGGTATGCCTGAAGAAAAATATGGTGAAATATGGTATAATATTAATTTAAGAATAAAATTAATCACAGCACAATATTTACAAAACCAAACTTTTAGCAGTCTGTCTTAACTCTTTCTGGAGTAAATGTGTACTGTTGCTTTATACACAAATGTTTTTAAATTGTTCGGCATGGTGTTGTTATGCTGTTACAAAGTGGTTTTAAAGTATTACTAAAATCACTACTGATCGAGTCTATTTATCATTGATGATCAGCTCTTCGTCTGGTTTCAAACCAGGGTTGGATGGCAACTGATTGGTGGAGAGTCAAACACAGCGTAGCTAGCACAGGGGGACTCACCAAATGGCGGGTCAGCGCCGGGGGCTCCACTGTCTGGGATCCGCAGTTCACCAATAGTGCATACCAAAAATCAGCGGGCCACACCAGGAAGATGTACAAATCACAAAGTCTAAACTAAGACTTTGAGACCAACAAATTGCCTACAAAAGAGGTGTTTATTCAACTGGTTCAAATCAATATGAATATTAAACTAAACTAGAGTCTGCTTGACTTTAGTGTAAAAATCAATGGTGGTCATAAAACGCGCTACTCCCATATTTGCATCTCAATTTCGCGTGCTTGTGCTGGTAAAGCATCATGATAACCTGTGAAATGCAAGGGACCGCTGATGTAGAGCTCTTGCTGTGGATTTGCAGAGCTCTTGCTATAGACTTGCCATTGCATCTTTGCTCTTGCTAGAGACTTGCAAAGCAAATTTGCTACAAATTGAAAAAGGGTCAACTAGAATTTGTGCTGCAAGTTAACGACTTGCCAGTGAAAATTTACAGCACGTTTGCAAGACTTACAACTCAAATGTGCCTAAAGTTTGTGGCAAGTTATCCTTGCTCTCCGGGTATGCCGCAGTCGCAGCTGACTGTCCCTTTAGTCTATCGGGCCACCGTGCAAATACCCAGAGTGCCTGAAGGTCAGTCCAGGCCTGCATATAACCCTCTGCTGTCCAGGCCAGATCTCACTTGCGTAAGCTCATCCCCATCTTCATGGAGTCCCATGGACTCCTGAAGCTGATAAAACCAGCAGGACTAAGCACCGCAGTGTTATCACCATATGGTTCAGAAGTATTGTGACTTGAGCTGCTGGCAAAGAGGATTGGCCATAGAAAGATATTATCCTCCCTGGCGGTTTTCCCGAGTTTGGTTCAGGGGTAAGTTTCACTGCTGAAAGCGATAACACCGAGCCACACTCGGGCTGGATACAGTACCTGTCCCTGCGCTCCCTCGCTGACCTCCGTGATCGCTTTCTCCTCCGTGCGATCGCAGTGTCCTGCTTCCTGGTTCCTTTCTCGCGAGAAGGGAACCAGGAAGTGTGACGTTGCGATTGTCTGGAGTGCGACTGCGGGGGACAGCGAGTGGGGCTCGGGGTTTCAGCAGTGAAAGTTAACCCCGAGCCACACTCGATATACCACCAGCGGGCCAAATAAATTGTAACGATTCTGACATATAAAATATGTCAGAATCGTAACGCCAGGAAGGTTAAAGGTAAGCCACAAATGGAAAACAGCAGGTGCAAACTGTTGTTTGTGACCGGTGATCTGACCCATAGTCTATAAGGTTTACAACAGCTCTGGTAAAGTTACACCAGGGTTGGAATAGAGCCCAGAGTCTGGATGGTCTGCTGATGACAACAGCCACTGTACCCCAAGAAAGAGGGGTGGGGCAGATAAAGGCCGGATAACACCAATAATTTCAGGATATATATATATATATATGTTATTTTATAACAAAGTTAGAGTTTCTACATGGTAAATGTTTCTGTACTTTCTTAACTTATGATACAATAAAACCACTAGTGTTCTATTATCATAGTGATTTAAATTGGAAAAAAAGCACGACAGAGTCATGCTGTTGAGTAGCTCTATAAGTCAGCAGTAACACTTATTTACAATTCTTTTTACATAAAAATTGCCCAAACTCTATCCCACTGAGAAAGTAAACCGCTATTCACAAATCCACTTCACACAAGGAATAAGTGTTGTGCTCAACAGCAAAAGCTATTTTCTATTGTAAACAGACATTTACCTGAATGGAAGATACTAATCAATAATGGTTTTCCCACTGGATAATACACTGCCTCAGATTACCCACTGTAACTGTCGAATAACACGTAACAATAAAGTGATGCTCTTTATCCTGGGTATAATAAACCGGTGAATCTGGTTACCACTACATGTTGTGACAGTAAACGCTGTGAACAGTCTCCAAAAGAAGATTTTACACAAATAAATCTAACAATGATGAAAATAAAGTCTTCATGCTGTGAGTCTATAAACATGTTCTAATACCTGAAGCTTGAAGATGAATGTGTTTTGCCCCATATACTCCGCATTGACCCTGTCAGCATTTGCCTAGGAAGTATACAATAAACTTTGACACAAAAACCACATGACATATACCAATCTATAAAATATAAACACAGAAAAATGGAAGGACTTCGGGCCCGACTATATAATAAAAGAACAGGCTAGGCATAAAGCCAGAACTCGCTTATCAGTGACTGAATTTAGAAGCAGCAGACGAGCAGTTTTGAAGAGAACCAATAATTGTGCTTGGGTTAAGTCTGTGTTTAGTTTAAAAGCTACAAGTCCCAAAGTGAGATCCAAGCATATTTTATCTAGAATTGCGCCATATTTTATCTAGAATTACCATACTGTAGATCCCTAAATTTATATATGGACCTCCATACTGACTGTAGACAAAACTTAATATGAGGGTAAAAGCTGCTTGATCCAAGGAGAACTCTGACCGTCATTCTGGGGTCAAAAAGCAATTTTTCCCAGTGTGTTATTGGTGAGTGCCTCAGAATGGGTTTTTTGCCTTCCTTTTGATTGACAGCAGTAGCCGATGTTTGAAAGGCTGAACTCAATGGATGCAAGTCTTTTTCAGCCTGTGTAGGTATAGTTTCCAGACCTGAAGAAGAGAAGTACACCCCCGAATGCATGTCTTATAAATGTAACGTTAGTCCAATAAAAATAGGTATCTTTATGTACTGCTATACTCTGCTAATTTGGCATTTAGACTAACACGGTTTACCAAATCTACACTGCTATGTAATAATAAAAATAGGACGCATGTCACCTCCATTCCAAGGGCCCAATTCCGACTAAACTGATAATAGTGAGCTGGGAATGGGAAAATGTGGTACAACTCATTAACCCTTATATGCTCTCTATTAAAAGCTCTAGTGTTAAAGAGCTGCAATATTAGCAGCTGGACTTGGAATATATGGGAGGCACTATCAGTTAATGTACCTGCAGCAGCACAACTCACCAACGCTGATAGTGTCTCCTGGAGTCTCAAGGATTCCATTAGTCCAAAGAAAGCCTTACACAAAATTGCATTTATGGAATCTTGCAGGGCTGGTGGAAGGACAGTATTAAGTGATTTTGCAAATCCGAGTTTTGAGAGTAATTTTTTAAATAAAAAAAATACAGATTTGAGCCGAGTATAATCTGCATAATCACATTATACATTATTCTCTGGCTGCCCGATAATTAATGCTACCTATACAATGTATAGAAAGTGTTCATTTACAGTTAGCTGGTGACTCACTAGGGAGGTTTGCGACTTGGCTGGTATATGATGGGAGCCATTATCATTGACATGTAGGGCCTTTATACCTAAAGGCTCACTAGTTAATCAGCACTACTTTGTCAGAATAAGGCCCCAAGCGTTTCTTTTCTAAATATCTTATGTGTCCATTCCAGACTAATAAATGTATGTTATAACTGAGATCTGATTAGCAACCCCACAAAATATAAGAAAACAAACACCCTTACAGGTCTATTCACTAAAAGGTGAAAATCAGGAGAACTGCAGGAGAAGAGAACAATCTAGACCAAATAGCCGATTTGGAAATTGAGATAAATGGGAGAATTGTTTCTAGTTTGGCTATTTTGACCTAGAATTTTCACTTCTCCAGTCATTTTCCTTTATTGAATAGAGCTGATAATCTTATTTACACATTATAGCAAACAGTGCCTTGTCATTGCTCAATGACACTGCTACACTGTAGTTCAATCTACTAGCAATACATTTGTAATTACACTATATGATGCTTGAGATTTTAGTAAAAAACAATAATTATCCAATACTCAAGCATTATGACAGTTTACTCAGCCCTGTCAGGAGCACATAATCCTGAGACGCCACATATAGACTTATAACATAAATAGATAATTGTACATAAATATTAATGACACTCCTAGATAGAAGAGGAAAAGGAATAGGGATGCCCAAGGCTTTCTGAGATAGTTGTCATTTAATAGGCAATATTTTGCATATACATATTCTACTGTTCAATCAAGAGCCACAAAGCTCACTCTATCAGCCACACACTAATGAATGCATTTATGAGAGCTATTCTTGTATAAGCGTGTATAAAACTTATTGGGAATAAAGACAAAGCTTAGTACTCGTTATACATTCTTGTTTTACGGCTGCTTAGTGAATCTGGCTATCTGTTCTACACTAGACCAGCCGTATGCATATTTAGTGAGTGTTGAAATGCAAAGGCAGCAAAACATTCACTATATAAGTCCACAAGTCATTAAACTGAACACATTCCTCACTGACTCCAAAAGCACCTGTATATCAAGTTTGTATAGCAGGTATAAATGCTACTGACTGTTGGAAATCTTTAATTATTTACAGCTGTTCAGTTTAATTTAAGCAACTGATACTCACACCAGCCAAGCTTCTTTAGCACAGTAAACACAAAACTGGCAAATGTAAGAAAAAACATCGCAAACTCTTAGCAAAAAAGTTTGGTAATGGTATATAGATATAGATATACAGGGTGTCCATAAAGTCTCTTTACAATTTAAAAAATTATTACAAAGGCAAATGAAAAAGATAAGTGAAAATTATTACAAAATAAGACGTATGTATTTAAGGTTTTTTGCCTCATTTAATACACCTCGATTTGGGGCACCATTAGTTGCACGAAGCACATCAAGACGCTACTCTATTTCTTGCCATGTTCGCTGTAGCATACCCTCATCAATGGTGGCAATGGCATCAGTGAGCCTCTGCTTTAGATGACTGTGTGATGCGGGATCATGTGCAATCGAATCATTGATCCGTTTTTCTTCGGCGAGACATCAATTACTGCAACTGTTTACCTTGACCTTTTGACTGAACACGTGGCACCACAACTACATGACCTTCAACCAACAATCATTTTTCAGCAAGATGGCGCACCACCACATTGATGACTGCATGTTTGTGGGTTCCTACATGAAACATTTCCAGACCGGTGGATTGGAAGAGGTGGCCCAATTCTCTGCAACCTCGATCACCAGATATCACTCCCCTCAACTTCTTTCTACGGAGCTAAATTAAAGATATCATGTGTGGATTAAATGTACGGGAAGTATATATATAAACTTCTGCAAATGAAGAAAAAGAGAATTCATCCTCGCAGTATTTTGTTTTGATATTTAGCTGGATTGACGTGATGTCATGCAACGGTTTCTTCAAGCTCAGAAAAACCCGAAGCTTTCACATAGACCAATCTGACCTGCGATCTCCAGCATCAGCAGTTATAATGGCCTGGGGGATATGACTTTCCTAAAACAAGCATCAAACAAAAGGCCTTTTAACTTTTAAATGGTTATTATATATTTTTTATCTCTTTCTAAAGCAATATTCTGATATTTCCATCTTATTTTTAACATAATTTTGCTTATTTGTTATAAATCAGTGCAACAATTCTAAATTTATTACTCCTAGTTTCAAAACCTTTCAAAATTAATGAAGCCATAAAAAGCGTTTTATTTTTTTTATTTTTTTTCAGAAAGCTGACAGCTCATGGGAATCGCAGTAACATCTTCCAAAATATTTTAGCAATTGCTAGATGCTGAGAAACCCCTAGTCACCAAAGCAGAAACTTCAAGTGCTGTCAGTTACATTCATATCATGATCTGCTGTATTGTGCTATGATTTTAATGATGACATGATGAAAGCAATGCATGAATATTGTTATAATCGGCAATTTTACTTCTCCTCAAGATCATCGGGATACGGGACACAGGTGCTATGGAGAGACAGGTCTGGAGCCAGTGAGGCCCTTCCAGGCATCTCAAAACTAGGGCCGCTCTTGTTATGCAAAAATTGATGAACCTGATACATTATAATTGAGAAGACGGTCATAGCGCTTGGTAGACTTGGTAGCTCTTGGAATGTGAATGCAGGAATATATTTGTGTGGAATGTTTGAGTATTAAAATGAATGTCAGGTGCATTCCATGATGTGAGACTCCTGTTACAGAGAGATCTAAGCCTGTTTTCATGAATCACTGAGTCATCTCCATTAGTACCTTCCCAATACAATTACCCCAATACAAAACAAAGAAAATAAAAGAAACAGTAAGGAAAAATATTCCCCTGGGTTGTTATAGGCTTGATCATCCAAAAAATCTGTGAATCAGAGAGCTGTGATAGAGGAATCGTGTGTGCTGAATTCGGGCATATATTATCAGTTTTGAGGGTTGGACTAGTGACTGCTACTTCTAGCATTCTTGCGAAGTGGGTCAGGACCTCGGCTTCCAGAGGCCGTGGAACCACTATTACCTCAGATTAAGGCTGGGGTCAGACGTACTGATGTGCCTCCCAATGTCCGTCGGAGCGTTGTGACACTGCGACGGGGCCGGCCACACGCTGTTGTGCGCACGAATTGCTTGCACAACAGCGGCCGTGCTGAAATCCTCCCCGTCAAAGCGCTACGACACACGTTTGACAGGGCTGCATAGCGCGATCCTCCATAGGAGGGTCGAACCTTGCAGCGCTGAGCGCACGAACTGCACTCAGTGAGGTGGCCACACGCGCATCAGACGGGCGTCAGAGTGGAAGGAACATTCACTCTCACAGACGTTCCTTCCTCTCTGCAAAAACACTCGTCTGACCCGGGCCTTAATTGTAAGCCCTGATACTCCCTCATGGAAGGAAATTGAAGGCCTTTTCTCCATTTCCATTCTATTTTCCTAACTCTTCTAAATATATCCTGTAGTTATTTTTTTTAACAGTGGACCAGCTGAACTTCTGAATATTTGAGGTGTTTAAATCTATTATATTTTATGGAACTTTGCCGGTGAGTTTCCATTCTGGACTTACCACCACCCGCTTTTTCTCTTCCTTCTTCCTGTATTCTTCTTGCCTTACTCTCTTTTTTTATTATGACAATTATTACAAAGTATTCACATATATCAAAATGCAGAAGTGTAGGCCCTTGGAAATATCATTTAAACACGGACATCCTTGTATGTCCTGCTGCTATTGTAGTTGCTGAAGGGATTTGAGCCCCATCCTAAATAAATTATTCAGGTAATGTATTAAAACAAAATATACAATAAAACAATAAAAATGAAATTAATAAAACACTGGCCAAGACTTGCTACAAATTGTGACAGTTGTGATGTACTTCGGTAGAGGGAGAAGTATTCACATCATCATGTGTGTGATCCCGTAACACCACAAAGTAACTTTATACCAGGCTGGAAGGGAGGGCTATGCTAAGTTTAACTCTCATGCCAATTGTTTAATAACTACATGCAAACCTATAAAATCCATAACTATTGCAGGTTTATTAAACTGGGATTTAAACTTAGCATGTACTCACTCTATGCACCCAGTGGAGAGTTTGGATGGCTTAATAATGCACTTTATTTAGAAGATGATATATAGAGGTTGTTTGCTGCTAACATTAAAAACACTGCATACACTGATATACCTCTCAAACAATAAATAACACTATAATTGGCCTAAACAGATCATTTAAACATTTCTTGCACTTGCCTAGTCCTTGCTAGGACCTCCTCAATGCATACACATGCGAAATGTAAAGGAAACAATTATTGCTTCCCAAAGAAATAAAAAAAAAGGACAGTTTAAATCAGTGTGGTATATAAAAAGTAAAACACATTTATTAAAACATAACTCTATGGCAGGGTGATTTGTAAAGTACTCAAGCATAACCGTGTAGAAAATCTTATATTATGATATCCATTGGGCTGAATGTACTTATGTACACATGTGGAGCGGGCATTTTTTTCCTCAATTCTTCTCATTCTGAATTGACGCGGACATGACAGGGACACGTGGACATGCCTTCCAATGCAGATAGAATGAACTTGGTTATGTACAAACATTCATTCCGTTATTGCTTTTAATAGGGGGTTGACTCATAGGCGAGTATACCCCGTATCATTAGGTTGTTCACATATAGCACATTCCACTCAAGCTTTTTACCATGAACCCATTAATCCTTTCACTACCCAGTAATTTCCCAGAAAAACATTGTCATAAACCAGTGTTTTTTGTAAAATCGTTTTAATTAATTATACAGTAATACATAGTTATTACCATAAATTACCTATTTGGCCAGTAGATGGCGCCATCTACTGCCAAATTGAGTTTGCAGGGGTTTGAGCTGCAGGCCTATTTTTTTCCCCCTGCATCGGCTGCTGAAAGCCCGATATTTCAGAGCTTTTAGCAGCTGATTTTACAGTTTTAGCTCTTTGGGCATTATGCCAACAGGACTAAAACTTTGGGGGCACCTTCTGCAGCCCAAAAGCGTTTGCAGCAAACAAATTACATTTGCTTTTGGGCTGCAGATCATCATACCGAGATATTGCGATATCGGGGCACCAGATAGTGACTTTGACGCCCGAGATATCTCGATCTCGGTAGTAAAGGGGTTAAGGTCCCTATTCTTACTCAGCTGGTAAAATCATGCCACATGGACTATAAATTCAGTACAAGCCATTATCCCTTTGTGGCTTCCTATTGCCGGCTCATTTATTGCCGGCTTGAATAGTAATCTTAATTTAAGGACTACTAGTGAATACTGGCTGTTGCACCGCAGCTGGTAAATTATCTTGGCGTCCATTGGACTCCAGAAAGATTTGTGTAAGCAACAATTTCTACAAAAAGTAAATAGTAAGTACTTATAGTTGACAATCAAAAAGCAAAACATTTACTGTACATGTGATTCTGCTAGACATCACACTTTCCATAAATGGGACTAATGTATATTCTGATGTATAGCAACAATTGAGGAAGATTATGATTCTGGGTTACATTAAAAAGTATTTTTGCTTTTGCTGCTTTTTCCCTCACTATTATGAGTAATGAATTCAACCAATCTAAAGTTTGACCGTTTAAGTCTTATTAAATAATTATCAGAGAAATGTAATGAGGATTGAGTCCTCGGCAGGTAGAAATTATTGGTAGTTGTTGGTATAGCCTACAGTAATTCTTTAAAAGCGTCTCAAGATCCTCATTAATGCTCTTTTGACAGCAAAATCAATATGTCATTTTCCAAGCAACCACCAACTACAAATTCTTACAATTGTGAAACCTCTATGTATAACCTAAGTGGCATTTTACCTCCTTAGAATATTATTCTCCTATAAAAAGCTAAAGAAATCATCACATCATCATCACCATTATCATAATAATCATAATAATAATATTCTCCTTTTACGTATGCCCATGGCAGTGAAGTTGCAGAAGAACAGTAACTTGTATTAACTGACAAGAATACACGCATTAATTTTAAAAAAAGCCATTCAAACTCTGACCACACAGATGCTGATTGCCTACAATTCCCAGAATTCTTTGGAGGCTAAAGATGGCTATGCAGGGGTAGTTCTGAAACATCTGGGGGGATGACAGTACGAGATCGCTGATTTAAATGGATTGCATGTAAATTGGAAAAAATAAGATAAATATAAACAGAAATAGACAAATGAATGTTGTTTTAATGTCTTTAAAAGTCACTCTTTCAGTTTTTATATTTAGCCATTTTAAATCCAGTTTGGTAAAAGAAGCATATTGTCTACCAAAAATATTTACTTATTTTCTACCTACAAGAAATATTTTCTACCTACCTACCCTATTTATTCAACATATTTCGACATATTATAAGCTCATATTTCTACTTCCTATCTTTCTTGTTGACAGTAGGGGTTGGGAGTTTTTGCTATTCTGGTTGAAGATCAATGGTATCAGGTTACTGGCATTAAGTTACAGGAAGCTCAGCGTAAAAAACACACAAGTTTCATTCACTTCTGTATTTTTCAGATACAATTCATTCCATTTCGTTACACATTAAGGGCTCTATTAACTTCTTCGCACAAACGTTGACGCGTGCGCAAATATGCATTATTTGCGAGGGGAAAAACCCTTTGCACAGAACGTCATATTACAATGTCCGCGCAAAAAATGCGCGTTAACGTCTACCACTGGTGAACCTGCGTGAACCCTCTGCGAGCGTAATGTACTTTGCGCATCCTATACTTAACATTGTGAGCGCATATGCGTTTGTGCGCTGGTACGAGGATGGTATTACAATCTATACGCAAATTTTAACGGACAACGTTTGCGCGCATAATTTTAACGTCTTTGAAAAGCTGGTGTTAATGGCAAATCTGAACGTCCTGGCCGAACCCAAATATACCAGCTGAAAAAAAAAATACAGCACAGTATAGTTACACATTCTACGCATACCCAAACAATAAAATTGTGAAGTTGTGCGTGTTTTTATTATTGATGCAGCATATATGCTCAGATTGATTTTGACAGGCGCAAAAACTGAACGGGAGACAATTGTGGTTCTTAATTCTGATTGGCTGCATCGCGTGAAAAACAGTCCGGCCACCGATTTCTGCGCGTTAATGCGTGCGTTTTTGCGCATCTTTTTGAAGCGAGCTATTTTTTGACGGATGAAAAAATGCTCTCGGATTGTAATACCAGTGTTAATTTACGCGCGTTAACGTTTAACGCTGCGCGGAAAAAAATAGCGCCGCACGTGCGCTTTTGAGCGAAGAAGTTAATAGAGCCCTAAGCCTTTAGAAATATTTAAAGTGAATCAGGATTATCTTGGAAGTAGATAAATTGTATTTAGGGTAAAATGTAACATCACTTTATCAACAACTGGCTTTATTAACATGATATTGACCTTGTGTATTAAGGAACCTTACAACAAGTGAAGTGTATATGTAACTGAAAGCATTGCAGCTTAGGATATCTTTCATGCACTTCATCACACTGATTTTGTTTGTTTAATTTCTCGGTTTATTTATTTGTGTAACCGGAATATTTCTATGCATAATTAAAGATGTAAATTTGGAGTGCTAGTTACTTACAAATTACTTTCACATGTTGAAATAACAAAATCCAGCTCAAGCTGATTCGACCTGGCCATGCCTGTGTTAGATACTGCTGAAGCAACCAAAAAAACCTCCAATTATCTAAGAAAAGTATGAAACCTATACGAGCTGAGGCTCAGTAAAGATCACACTAGCTGACTAATTCATCAATTAAATGACTGCACCAAAACACATTTACAGCATATGGTAGTGCTGTGACAGTATCTCCGCCATGAGAACCTGATTTAAAAGTAGATTTCACATCATATGCCTCAAGGCTGCATACATGATGTGCGTTGGAAAGAAGAATGCAAATTTTAAAAGCAAGTACAACATCTGATTGATCATGCAAACACTTATTGTAGAAAAAGAACAGTGCAGCTGAGCACTATGCTTGAAAACATTAAAGATTTAGAGCTAAGGGGAAGACGGCTCTCATTTAAAAGGCTGCGAGACATCAGGACACGTTGTGCTATAATTTCACATACAGTCAAAGGACATAAGGAATTAACATTTTTGTGACTGATGCAAATCATATATTTGCTCAAAAACAGATGTTTGAAGAGCATTTGTCTGCCGAAAAACTCAATGAAGCAAATGGAGATCTGCAGACACATTCCAGTGGTTATAAAGTCCTTGGACCCTATTCCCTACCTAATGCTAAAATAGGAATGCTAACGGGGAAAACCTGTGCCTGCCCATGCCCTTTTTAGTCCGTTACGGACCCCTCTTGTCCACCTGTCAAGCTCTCCAGACAATCGCTCACCAAGACCAGCCCGGCCTTCGACTCACTCCGGATTTGATGCCCCTAGCAGCCGATCCGCTCTTTAGGTCCGCTGCTCTTTGCGGCTGGATGGAGTGGAAGACCCGCTGAGTGCCTTCCAGGATAGGTGATGTAGTTCTGAATAGGGATGTGCATGGCTGAAAAATTAGTTTTGTTTAGTTTTGTTTCATTTAGTTTCATTTTTAAATAATTTAGTTTTCGGAATTTTGTAACTAATTTCGTATTTCGTTTTGGATCAATTTGAAATTTCGAATCGATTTGAAATTTCGAATTGATTAGAATTTCATATATCAATTCGATAGTTGATATCAATTTGAATTTTGGATCACTAAATAAAACCCCAATTAATCAAATTTTGCTGTTAAAAGAAAAGCTAGGGTTAAATTTTAAGCTGTGTCACAGATTTAGTATTTGAGTCAAATTAAACAGTGAAACAAAATTAATTTGTTTCATAAAGTCCTTTGCTGACTATTACTTGTATTGTAAGTTAAGATCAATTCGATAGTTGATATCTATTTGATAGTTTATTTCAAATTCGATAGTTGATATCAATTTGATAGTTCATTTCAAATTCAGTAGTTGATATCATTTTGATAGTTCATTTCAAATTCGATAGTTGATATCAATTATTCAAATATTTCTTTTATGATGACACAGTGTAAAACAAAATAAATTCGTTATATACCATTTTGTTTCAAATTTGTATCGTATCGATTCGTTATTCGGAAGTACTTCCGAAATACGAATTATCAAATTTCGTTCCAAATTCTGAATTTTTCCGAAACAAATGCACATCTCTAGTTCTGAATGAAACACCAGGCAGGCTATATGTTCAAACAGGAGACTGATCTGCTTTATTGGGACACACAGGGTTTTTATGGTGACAACATTCAAACTTCCCGCCCACCCCAACAGTTCCCATTGGCTAGTTTCAAGACCACTGCAGGCTTCACTCGGGTCCTCTTCGTGAGTCGTCAGCGAGTCCATCAGGCTTATGCAGATGAGGTCTTGAACTGATGGCAGGTTACTCAAGGTTCAAGCACACACATTCGCAATCAGTTATCCCACACAGTAATTTACATAAACCCTTGTCCCAATAAATCAGATTGGCACAGTGTTTGCTTGACAAGGGTAGATTACAAATCCTCATACATGCATTCTAGAAATAGATTCCATGGCAGGTGCTACCTTGGCACCTTGTCCCAGAACACAGCGCTACCCTCAGTGATACTCAAGGTAGCACTTCCGCGCAGCCGCGAGTAATGCCTCATGGAGTCCTCATGCATGTTTTCCACCATAGCGTCCCTGTTTAGCACAGTGCCCATGGAATTATAACCAAATTTGAAAACAACATATTTTTCTCTTGTATTTTATTGCTGCACATTCTACATGGTCATGTTTGGTATTAATGGTAAGGCCGGACTCTGGCAGTTTCAATGGCATCTGAAATTACCATGTAGGATGTATGGTGGCAGAGAAACTGGGATTTAACATGCCTAACTTCCTCCATTTTCTCATACAATTTGATTGCAGCTGGGAGGGGGGGGTGGTAAATGCCCCTTGTGTTCCCCCTTGGATCCACCTGTGCATGGATGCTAATGGGTGCTATCTCCTATATCATCTCTCTCTTACTGCCACATGGATTATAAATTCTCCATTGCACGGCTTATTATCTAAACCTTGCATTCTGCAGAGAGCTCCACGTGGATGATGTCTTCAAAAAATTAGTTAATCCCATCAGAGCAGGCATTAGGTTTGCATAGGTAGGGACCTGCCATGATGGTGTACATTGATGTTGTGGCAGTGCGATCACATACTGTAACTAACCCCCTTCCCCATCTATTTGAAATCTGATTGAGGTGTTTTTAATCATTTAGATCGGGGATCTCAAACTCTGCCCCCCCCCCCGATGTTTCTCAACTACAACTCCTAAGATTCTCTGGCTATTTATTGCATTCAAAAAAATCTGGGAATTGTAGGCAATAAACATCTGGGGCCCAGAGTTTGAGATCCCTGCTTTAGATGTACAGTTGTGTTCAAAATTATTCAACCCCCACTGAAATTGAGTGTTTTGGCCAGTTTGACATTGATTTTGATCAAAGAGGCACGTGTAGGTCAGACAAATATAACATAACATTTATAATGAAATAACCACAAATGTCTTTTCTGTGCTCACATCATTATCAGTTTTATTCAACCCCCAAGTGACATTCAATCTTAGTACTTAGTACAACATCCTTTTACAGTTATAACAGCTTTTAAACGTGAAGCATAGCTTGACACAAGTGTCTTGCAGCGATCTACGGGTATCTTCGCCCATTCGTCATGGGCAAAAGCCTCCAGTTCAGTCACATTCTTAGGCTTGCGCACTGCAACTGCTTTCTTTAAGTCCCACCAGAGCTTCTCAATCGGATTTAAGTCAGGTGACTGCGATGGCCACTCCAAAATGTTCCAGCCTTTAACCTGCAACCATGCTCTAGTGGACTTGGAGGTATGTTTGGGATCATTGTCCTTTTGAAAGGTCCAACGTCTCCCAAGCCTCAGGTTTGTGACGGACTGCATCACATTGTCATCCAATATCTCCTGGTACTGAAGAGAATTCATGGTACCTTGCACACGCTGAAGCTTCCCTGTACCTGCAGAAGCAAAACAGCCCCAAAGCATGATTGACCCCCCGCCATGCTTCACAGTAGGCAAGGTGTTCTTTTCTTCATAGGCCTTGTTCTTCCTCCTCCAAACATAGCGTTGATCCATGGGCCCAAACAGTTCTAATTTTGTTTCATCAGTCCACAGAACACTATCCCAAAACTTCTGTGGTTTGTCCACATGACTTTTGGCATACTGCAGTCGACTCTTCTTATTCTTTGGAGACAGCAAGGGGGTGCGCCTGGGAGTTTTGGCATGGAGGCCTTCATTACGCAGTGTGCGCCGTATTGTCTGAGCTGAAACGTCATTACCCACATCTGACAAATCTTTTCTCAGTTCCTCAGCAGTCACGGGGACTTTTCTCCACTCTACGCTTCAGGTAGCGCACAGCAGTCGAAGTCAGCATCTTCTTTCTGCCACGACCAGGTAGCGTTTCAACAGTGCCCTTTGCCTTGAATTTGCGAATGATGTTTCCTATGGTCTCTCTTGGTATGTTTAACATCTTTGCAATCTTCTTATAGCCATTGCCCTTCCTGTGAAGAGTAATCACCTCTTCTCTTGTCTTCCTGAACCATTCTCTTGACTTCACCATGTTTGTAACCACACCAGTAAATGTCTAGAAGGAGCTGAGTATCACAGTCATTTTAAAGCTGCCTAATTGGTGCTTATTATGCTTTATTGCTGCTCCGTGACATCCACAGGTGTTTTCAATACCTGATTGAAAACACTTGAATGAACCTCTGTTCTTCAGAGTGGTAGTCTTTAAGGGGTTGAATAATTGTGTCAACGAAGAATTCACAAAATAAACATTTACTACTGTATTACAAAACCAATTAATGTCATTTTAGTTGCATATGGTTCTTTATAAAGTCCTTGTAGGATTTCATTCTGAATACGATTACAAATGTACACTAAATTCCCTAAAACCCTTTACAGCATTGGGGGTTGAATAATTTTGAACACAACTGTATGTTTGGGTTGACTGCTTTGAATTTTGTGTGCATATATGTACACATATATTTATGCAAGTATATATAACATATCATTTTATTTTTTCATTTACCTTGTCTTACTTCTATGCAAAACATTAAACATTGATATTGAGTAATTCTCGATTCTTTCCTTTCGTATCTATGTTACGCAGCTAAAAGTGCAGAGAAACTCCATAATATTTGCATTACAATTACAAATTAGCAGGATCAGGTAATGGGAAGAATAATGCATTTTACTTCAATAGCAGTGTAGGAGGTGTGCAGCAGCTGTGAAAATAGTCCCTTTTAAGCATTTTGCCTCTATTATCAATAGATAACAGCTTATGCAGCTTTCCAATTAAAGCTAAGGTTATCATTTCTTCTATCCTTTCTTATTTCAGGTTTATGATTTACTGAGAAAATATTCTAGATATCATTGTAAAATATAAGGGTCCTTTAGCGGTGACATACTACAATCCATTCTATCCACTCTTAAAAATTATTAAAATATTTTGTCATAGCTTGTAATTTTGTGGAAATGGTGATATGCAAATAAAGGATTAATTACACCTAGAGATAAATGTAAAGCTGGGTGAATTATTGTTCATTTGTATATTTACAAAATAATAAACAAAGGAAAAGTGTAAATTCCAAATAATGCGAACAAGAAATGAAATAAAAAGGCGTATTGTTTTGCGACAAAGCAAATTAGCCTTGTTCTGGTTTTATTTTATAACTATGAAAATGATCTTATTTGAAGACCAGCACACAGTATTTTTTAGGTGTCTTACATGAGGTGGAATGGGGACCTACTCCATCAGCAAACCACTTGAACCCATTGAACAATTCAAAGTAATATTTTCCTTTACAGGGAGATTATATCACAAATAAATTAAACATTTGATTAATCACAAATTTAATAACATAACAGCGAAAAATATAATACCCATAGCTATTCAGAACTTCAAATCTGAATACCAGCAGGGTTATTCAGAGAAAGGTGAAAATCAGAATTGCCAGGAGAATGAACACTCTAGACCAAATAGCCGATTTGGAAAGTGAGATAAATGGGAGAATTTTTCTGGTTTGGCTATTTTGACCTATAATTTTCATTTCTCCAGTCATTCTCCTGGTTTTCACTTTTCTCTGAATAGACCTGTTAGTGGATTTTTTTTAATTCTGATTTAAGGTAAGGTGAGAAGATTCAGAATTTCGTAAATAGTAGGAATGATGCACAATGGGCTACATTCATAGACTCCGATAAATGCAACTCAGCTGAAATCGGCAAGTTGTACGTGGCAGTGGAGGCTCAGATAAGCCAAAAGTAATCATTGCCTAAGCAAGAGATTCATCTGATTAACTAACAGGATTATTCAGAAAGTGTGAAAAGCAGGAGAATGACTGGAGAATGAAAAATTCTAGGTCAAAATAGCCAAACCAGAAAAATTCTCCCTTTCATCTCACTTTCCAAATCGGCTATTTTGACCTAGAATTTTTCATTCTCCAGTCATTCTCCTGCTTTTCACGCTCTCTGAATAACCCTGTCAGTAGTATTGCACCATTGATAATAAACTACGAGTAAGACAGCAATTATGCTTAAAAACAAAATTCTAAAACTACTAGCAACACATATTGTAAAAACAAATTTGGTCTTGAAAACCTTCTCACTTTATGTCTCTGATGTAGCGGTACTGAATACATGTATGGACATACGAACCAGCCGCGGAATTGCACCGAATGGTCAATTTCCCTGTACAGTGCAATTTCGTGGCCATTCAGCTATTCAAAAAGCAGGCTGTTTGCCAAATTTTGGCGAATTGCCAGCAAAATACGGTGCCTGTTCGAAGCAATTGTTATTCTATTCAGAGCACACCAAACAGCAGAGAAATCTCAGTGAAATGCCCTGCTGTTCAGTGGTTTCATTCGACAGGCTTAATCAGGCAAATCCCATAGGCTTCAATGTAAAAAATATGCCCGTTTTTATTCAATATCCATTAAACAATTTTTTTTTTTAATTTGCTGCAAAATGTGTCTGTATTTATTAATTTTTTTGGATTTTTTAGCCATATTTGGGATTTTTTCAGCAATTCTTTTTTCCGATTTATGTTAAATAGCGTTTTTTTCTCTCTAACAGACCATTTCATTATTATTCATAGGACCATATATGTTAATTCCAGACATTTTCGTCCATTCGTTTTTTTGCAAACAGTGTTTCAAATTTTGTCGATAATTTTTTTGTTTGTTTTTTTTATCCTGTTCGCTGGCTTGTCGGCTTTTTCCAGCGGCTGGTTAGCGATGTGTTCGGCAGATCATCAAATTTTTTTCAGATGCGTTCGGTGGCTTTGTGACGGATCGTCGGGTACGTTCGGCGGATTTTCTGCGGCGTTTCGGATCGATCTGAATTTTCAGATCGTATCGGCAGCTTATTGGTGGGTTTTTGGTGATTTTTTTGGCAGCTTTTCCTTGCACATCGGGGACCATGCGGTGAATGCTGACTTCACCGCAGGGTCAGGAAATTTGATTCCCCGAAGTGCAAGGAACGAGAGAGCACCAAAATGTCGGTGACATTTCTGTACTCTTTGAATAACCGCTATGATGTCTATGCAAGTATATATATATATATATAGATTAGGTAGGCCGTGTTAGTCCAGATGCCAAAATCACGAGTATAGCAGTCTGTAGTGATACCTTTTTTATTGGACTACGTTACATTTAAAATACAAGCTTTCGAGAGTATAACTCTCTTCTTCACAGGTCTGAGCAAAATAATAGAATATATACACACAATTACAATTACCTATAGCGCCAACATATTTTGCAGTGCTGCACAATAGACAGGATACAACAAACATGAAATTAATAAGCTTAAACCTCACAGAATGATAGGTAAAGAGAACTCTGCTCAAGAACTTACAATATATGAGGAGAGGAGTGACACACTGAGGTGAGGGTAAATAGCTGAGTATGTGACCTAATAGGGTAAATAGCTGAGCATGTGACCTAATAGGGACTGTGTAGGGGATAGATCAGGAATGGTGCGATAATAAGTAATAATAAATAATAAGAAAGGCCAGCAAAGTACTGGCATGCATTAAAAGGGGAGTTCACTCACAGGATGAAAACATAATTTTGCCTCTGTATAAATCAATGGTCAGGCCGCACCTTGAATATGCCGTGCAATTTTGGGCACCTGTCTTAAAAAAAGATATTATATCGCTAGAAAAAGTGCAGAGACGGGCAACTAAATTAATAAGGGGGATGGAAGGGTTAAGTTATGAGGAAAGACTAACAAGCTTAAACCTGTTTAGTTTAGAGAAAAGGCGCCTTAGAGGGGATCTGATAACCTTATATAAATATATACGGGGCCATTATCAACCATTGTCTGATAACCTATTCATTAACAGGTCTATACACAGGACACGGGGTCATCCATTTAGACTGGAAGAAAGAAAATTTAGCTTAAAGCATAGGAAGGGTTATTTTACGGTGAGAACAATAAAGCTGTGGAATTCTCTGCCTGTTGAGGTGGTTGGGTCAGAGTCTGTACAGACTTTTAAAAAGCGACTGGATGACTTCCTGCAGACACAGAATATTAAGGGTTATAATATTTAATATGTGGGTAAAAGCTTCTTGATCCAAGGAGAAATCTGACGCCATTCTGGGGTCAAGAAGGAATTTTTTCCCAGTATGTTGCATATTTCAGACTGGGTTTTTTGCCTTCTTTTGGATCAACAGCAGTAGGTTATGTGGGAGAGGCTGAACCCGATGGACGCATGTCTTTTTTCAGCCTATATAACTATGTAAAAAAAAAAAAAAAAAAAAAAAGACACTTGCAGACATCTCAGGTTTAGTATTGCATGATATAATATAATTATGTATTTATTATTAACGCTGTTGGGTGGAACAAAGGCTGCGTACTAATGATCGCTTAGTATGTCTTCCAGTCTCGTTCCACATGCCAGTTTTTGTGACCTGGCATATTTATAGTCTGCAAGTGATTTTCCCAGTGGAAAGCAAAACAAATCCCTATTTCAATCGACTGAGCACATGGTCAAAGACTAGGCTTTCGGGTCAGAGTTACAAAGAGTAGTCGGTAAATTATCCCTTATAATTTGTTACATGACATGGTTCTGCTGAAATAAATTCTTTCAGCTACATACAGAACGCAGCAAGTGTGATAGAAAGATCTAATTACCCTTCTTTTCCATCTGCAGTGTAGATTAAATTCAGCTGTTTGAATAGGGAAAAAAAGATTGAATTGCATAAGTTTTTTCATGTTCTAAAAGTAAAGCTGCATTATAAAATGCTAATGGTATTCATGTTTTGCAAAAGGAAAACGTAATATCCTGAAATATATTGTTTATCATATTTTAAAGACAATCCCACCAATTTCTGATGTTTATTCAGGATATCTTGAAATGTAATAAATGTACATTTGATTAAACTTTATTTTGTACAAATATACATATATATATACAGACGTCATTTGCATGTCTTACCCAGAGTTCTGTGCTGCATATGGGGAATGTAGCGCATGAGCTCTGTGACGCAGTTCTTTCAATTGCCGGGATGTGTAACTGACTTCTGCAATAATAAACTCATATACATAATATATTTTTTCAAAATATGTGGTCACAGCTTTTTTTATGTGTCTGTTTTTATAGTGGAATAACTGTAATAAAAGTTGATATTTAAGGAAGTGTGTTCTTTTACTGGTTCTTATTCTTATCACAATTATTATTTACCTTAAAATTTTTCCATATTCTTATTCATTTGATTTTGCCTTCCTTTCCTGAGGATCTGATTGATCTTCTTTTCTACTGTAATAACTGGAAGTAAACCTAGCAGGTACATGACATTGCGCACGCATATGTTCAGAAATTTTACTTACATTTGTTTTCAGAGCTGTTTGAGCATCAAACTGTGCATCTAATGGAAACAGTTTATACAATCTTAGACCAAGGATTTGCAGTAGAGCCTGGTGTACAGTAGGTTTCCAGCCAGGAACTCAAACCTCACAACTTCCATGGATTTGACAGAACAGCTACAAGCCTGTGGGCGGCATTTACTAACCATCAAGTTTTCAGAAAACGAGGGCTTCCGAAAACTCACAGGTTTCGCATTTTTTAAGACTAAGAAAAGTCACAAATTTTTCAACCCACCCAGTGGACACGCAAGATATAAGTTTAGGAACTAAGTAAAAATGTGGACTTTTCAAGCTGACCTGCGAGCTCAGCTGAGTCCCAAATGTTTCACTCTGGCCCAGAACATTTGGGACTATCGTGACGGTCAAGATATCGTTATCACTGATAGAGAGGTGGTCACGCAGCCACTTGGCTATGTGCCCAAAGATAGAAGCTAATGTGAAGCTTGTGTATAAAATCATTGGCTGAATTTTTTTTTCGAGAAAGTATTTTTACCAGGAAGGATACATTGAGATTTCTCTCGTTTTCAAGTATGTCCTGGGTGGTGAGTATGTACCGTTGGGTGTCTTGCCCAAGGACACCTACTGGAGAGGTGCTCTTGCTGGGATTTGAACCAGTGTCTCCACAGTCTCCATGGTTCTAGAGCAATGATGTTACCTCTACTCCACCCAGCCGGTACATTTCCGTCATTGCTTCACACACCTTGAATATGGAAGACCAGTACGTATTGTATGCTAATAAACCATACTTACAGACTTATCTCACAGACCTGCTGTTGATGTCCTTCATTGCTCGATCATCTTATCACTGCTATGGGAAACCCCCACCTTATTTAAAATAAGGTGCACAATAAACACCAATGACCCCCAAAGACCTTTGCCAGCACACACAATATTGTCTAACAGCTGATAGACATGTGGTTTCTGAGATACAGGCGCACCTCACCAACTTTAAAGTTGTGAACCTCGAAAAGAAACCCTTTCTTAAAACATGAACACTTGTGTTACTTTGTGAGTATCTTGCATGCTGGCAGCAACATATAGCAGAAATGCCCCTGGTACGCCCATCGGCGGTCCTGTACGTGCAGAGATTTTTAAATCCGCATAGTGCACATGCCAGAAAAATACATGATAGCCAAAAAAAGACAGACACGCATCTAATAATAGAATTGCGGCTGTGCGGTACGTGTTTAAAGTAAAATGCAGCTTTTACAGTATGGACATTGCAGGTTGTGTGTATACTGTAAAATAGTGTACTTTAGAGTAAAGACTGCACGAGTTCTATTACTATAATACAGAATTACAGGTATTACTGTACAGACATTGCTAAGTTACGTTTTTATACACATCAGATTGCTTTACTCTAAAAATGAGTTTTTTATATAAAAATTAGTATTTTATCTTAAAATTTGTGTTTTATGTAAATATGAGTGTTTCAATAAAAAATGTAGTGTTTGATGGAAATATACATTTTTTCTGTAGAATTGCAGATTTTGCAGTAGGGACACTGCAAGTTATGGGTTAACTGTATTGCCGCAGAAGTTATTACCCACACCCCACAATGTCCCCAGGCACATTTTTACTTTAAATACATAATTCACAATGCCTGTACTGCAAAAGATGCATTTTATGTTGTATCCGCAGTTTTACTTTAAACAAGGCGCTCGTATCCATGCACTCGTATTTACACTTGGATTTGATTTATTGGTCGCTGTTTTTATTTGGATTGTTTAGTAGGTACTGGCTAATTTAATTATTTTTTTCCTGGAAATCGTGTAAAGGTCAGGACTTGCGGTTAGCTGCTTTTCTCGCGTTTCCGCCCCTAGAAAGAAACCCGCATTTCTGCATTCGGCACGCAATCCGGTTTACTTTACGGTTTCTGGCTGATATCACCCACGCTGCTGCTGGTATTGCCAACTGGAATCCATAGAAGTGTCAAAAAGAAGAAGCAGCAGAATGGTATTAAACCGAATAGCACCTATCTCTGTGATCTATTACATTGTTCAACATAGAATGCTATACTTCTCCACATTAATATTCTCTGGTTGTAAAGTATAATAATAATTATGCCAGAATAACATTGCTTAGATCAAGGCTGCCAAACTCACGGTCCCCCAGACTATAAGGCTTATTCAAAGAGATCCGAAAAGTCACCGCACGTTCGGTGACTTTTTGTTTCCCGCACTTCGCGGGATTCGGCTATTCCTAGTTCGCCGACTCTGCATTGTATACAGCAAGCATCGCAGGGCCCCCGTAATGCAGGGAATATGCGCCGCAAACCCTCAGAACACTCGCCGAACACTCACCGAAAGCCTGCAGAAACTGCCGCAAAAACCCCGCTGAACACTCACCTAACACTCACCGAAACCCGCAGAAACAGCTGGAATAACCCCGCCGAACATGTCAGAAAAACCTGACTAGCCGCTGATCACAGTGCAGAGCAGCCACCGGAAAAAGCCGACACGAAGACGAACGAGTTTAAAAAAATAAATAAATACGCTTGAAAGTTTGAAATTTGAAATGCTGTTTGCAAAAAAACTACTGAACGAAAATGTCTGAAATTTACACATAAGGTCCAATGAATGATAATAAAAAGGGCTGTTATAGAAAAAATATTTTTTTTTAAAAAAAAAACAAAGTTTGCAAAAAAAAATCCGAAAAATGCCTAAAAGATCCAAAAAAATCTATAAATAAAGAGACTTTTTACTGCAGAATAAATTAATAAACGGTTTATTAGATATTGGATTAAAACGGGAATATTTTTAACATTGAAGCCTATGGGATTCTCCTGACTAAACCTGTCGAATGAAACAACCGAATGGCAGGGCATTTCGGCAACTTTTCTCAGCTGTTTTGTGTTCTCTGAATAGCCGAAGCATTGCTTCTCTATGGGGATTTCACTGCCCTCGAACAGGCACCGTATGTGCAGGCAATTCACCAACATTTGGCAAACTGCCTGCTCTCACAATAGCCGAATGGCCAGGAAATGTAGCTGTACGCTGAATTTCAGTGTCCGGTTACATTTTGGGGCCAAATCGGCTCTCTTTGAATAACCCTGTATGAGGCCTACAATTCCCAAAATTCTTCCTATGTGATAGATGGCCAGGGATTCATGGGAGTAGTAGTACTGGAACATGGTGGGGTCCATGAGTTTGACAGTCATGGCTTAGACATTGTGATGTGATGACAAAGCCTTATCTTTGATTTCACATATATATATTATTATTATTATTCTTTATTTATAAAGCGCCAGCATATTCCGCAGCAATGAATTATGAATAATAACAGTAGACATTGCACGTTTAAGAGTAATAAAAAGCAATAAGTACAGTAAAGTCTTTTGACCATTTCTGAGTATAACAACTCCTATCAGAAGCTGGTTCCCCATTCAGGTCAGTTCAAGAGTATGCTCTATTTTATTATATTATTATTATTATTATACTTTATTTATATAGTGCCAGAATATTCCGCAGCGCTGAACGATGGGCACAATATAGACAGGGTTGCAATACACAGAGACTGAACAGCATTTGATAAAGCAGTACAGGAGGAAACGAGGGCCCTATTCCATTGGGAACTCACAATCTAGAAGCGTTGGCGGTGGAAACAGGAGGAGAGGACTGCAAGGTGAGAGTGATGGACTGCAAGGTGGGAGTGGACTGGTGGATGGACTGGTTGCATCAGTGAGTCGGGTGGTAGGCTTCCCTAAATAGGAATGTCTTAAGGGAGCGTTTGAAGGAAAGGAAACTAGAGGAAAGTCTGACCGTACGAGGGAGAGTGTTCCAGAGGATGGGAGCTGCGCGTGAGAAATCCTGCAGTCTATCATGGGAAGAGGTGATGCGGGGAGAAGCTAGGCACAGGTCACTGTTTGATGTTAGGGAGCGGGCTAATATAAACCTATAAAGGACATTTAAATAGCCAATTGTTAAATGCTAAACTTAATTAATTTTTCAAGATGAGCTGAGTGCCCCACTCCCCCATCAGGTAGCATTGTGGACTCTGACAGCCTTCCAAAGCAGAGGGCTTTCCTCTATCTGGAAGGCTGTCAATCAGCGCATCGTATGGTTATACGGATGTCAATATCTCTGAAGTTGGGAGTTCAATGCTTCAGTAGGAAATACGTGGAAATAGTGTATTGCTAAACAACACTTACTCTTACTTGAAGTAGTAGAGTTGTTTGTATGATGCCCCATATTGTGACCTGGCTTGTGCATAGTTAGTTGCTAGTCAATACCATCAGGGTAATTCAAAGAGAATCGAAAAGTCACCGTACGTTCGGTGACTTTTCGTTCTCTTTAATTCAGTTAGTTTTGCTGATCCCATTTCGGCGACCCTGCGGTGTATTCAGCAAGCACCACAGGGCAGTCGAAGTGCAGGGAAAAGCAGCCGAAAACCTGCCGAACACTCACCGCAAAAACCCAGCAAATGCACGACGAAACCAACAAAAAACATCTGGATTAACACGCCAAAACCACCGGAAAAACCCGAGCAGGAGCCGATCACACGCAGCGCAGCCTCCAGAAAAAGCCGAGACCGCAGACCTGTGCAGTCAATAAATTAGGAAAACAGTTTGCTTGAATGTTTGAAAAGTGAAACGCTGTTTGCAAAGAAACTACTGAGCGAAAATGTCTGGAATTTACATATGAAATACAATGAATGATAATAAAAAGGGCTGTTACAGAAAAAATAAGTAAACTTAAAAAAAACAGAATATATATAAAAAATGCTTAAAATAATCTATAAATAAAGAGACTCTTTACTGCAGAATTTTATAATAAATGGTTTATTAGATATTGAATTAAAACCGGAATATTTTTAACATTGAAGCCTATGGGATTCGCCTGAATAAACCTGACGAATTAAACCACCAACTGGCAGGGCATTAGGGGAACCTTTCACTGCTGGTTTGTGTTCTCTGAATAGGCGAAGCAGTGCTTTTTTATGGGGTTTTCACTGCCCTCGAACAGGCACCGAACAGGCACCGTATGTGCAGGCAATTCGCCAGGATTTGGTGAATCGCCTGCTCTCTGGATAGCCGAATGGCCAAGAAAGGTAACCGAACGCTGATTTTCAGCGTTCGGTTACCTTTCTCCAGCTATTCGGATCTCTTTGAATTATTACCCTGCATAATTATTGGCAAAAAACTATTACATGTATTTTTCCCCCTCCCACATATCCACACTATTGTACCTTATTTTTTTTTTAAAATACCCATAAAATCACATAAAATCACAAACAATATTTTTAAAATCTTGATATAGAAGCGAAATAATACATTTAATTAGGAGCAAAATAAAAAAAGATGAATAAGAAAAAAAAAAGTACAGTAAAACACACAACAAATCAATTTGGCATTCCTTCACAATCTGCTACAGTCTATTTCTTTCCCATATGCTTTAGCCCATTTGTCATGTAATACACTAATAAACAGACCACCGAGGTACCTGCTATGGAAACATTTTTCACTATTATATGATGCCCGTGAAGTGTAATCTTCAACAATTGGTGTTAAACCTTCTCTATTTGACTCCCTGAGTCAGCATTTTCTGGTAAAATTTTACAGCAGGTTATGAAGAATCAACCCCGTAAGCATCAATACTGAACAAACCTCTGCCATTTCTGTGTCCTTCTCTTTTAAAACCTACAATAGTGTAATGGCTAAATTAGGTCCCTGGAGGAAAAGAACCACTAAACAAGGAACTTTGCTTCTTTGTTCCCATCAAAATAAAAAGCACTAAGGGTATAGCGGTAGACCGTTTGAAGGCGAGGCTAAAGAGTATTCAGCCTCGACTATTCAGTGATATAAATCACTAACATCCTTTTACTGAATAGCTGCTATACTTAAATATATAGAAAATAGGATTTCATAACACAAGCCTTCTGTATACTTCATCTCAACATTTTGTTTTTAAAAAAAAATACATTTACAGGACAATATCAAATATATATGTTTTTATTATTTTCCTGCTGATATTAACCTATATAAATATTATTACAGTAACAGTGTTTGCTCTAAGGTGACCACGACTTAAAAAAAAATAATTAAAAAAACAGTTAAATATATTTTTTATATCTTCCAAGCTGTAAATTTTTAATTTTCATCGGGCCCTCAAATTGATAGTAAACTAATTTAATTCACTGTGGTGCCAAGCAATAAATAACGTCTTGGGCTTTATTGTAATGTCTAGAACAAGATATTGGTATAATAACGTTGGAAGTCCCTATGCATAAGAAGTAATTACATTTCCTGAGGTTTTAACTACAGATCTGTGTACTATAATGCAGATTATAGGCCATATGGTAGAGTTGTCTTAATCGCTGACTATTTCTGTTATGTTTTGTTTTTATTTAAGATTTGCACTATCTGCGTTCATTATTTGAAAATGTTATTCTGTACCAGATGCATAATGCAAGTGCTGGCATTGTAAATGATATAAAAGCCTGTATTAATTAGTAAGAAAGAAAAATAAAAGGATCGATTTTTGAAAATATGAATCCAGGTTTTTTTGTTAAGGAAAGTGGCGTTAAAGGTTTTTTAAGAGGCAAAGAAACAGTGTTAATTTGATATACTGTTTAAGGAAGTGATCTGTAGCAATTTATCAAATCAAACAGACATGTTACATCCTTTTTGCTGAAATAAAACCTATTCTATATAACAAGACAAATAATGGAATTCTAGAAATGCAAGATGATATTGTGCAATGTGAGCATTAGGTTTGAGCATTTGGGCTGATATATAAAGGGTTTAGCTAATCCCTCCAGCAAGGGCCAGGTTGATTAAGATTAGGGATGAGCGTTCGGTTCGATTTGAAGCTGAGTTCGAATTGAACATCGGCCGTTCAAGTGTTCGGCGAACACCGAACATTATGGGATGTTCGCGGTTTGTTCGACCGCGGACATTCCATAACAAAAAATGGGTCCACAGGTCTCCTAAATGTACCGGCGGCTGCCGGGACATTTAGGATACCCGTGGCTGCGGCACCCGGCCCCCGTATGTCACCTGTCCTGCAGCTGTCCCGGCCTCCTGTTCCCCGGTCCGTCAGCTCCTCCGATCCGTCTGGCCGCGGCTCCTCTCTTCCCCACGTCTTCATGCAGAATGATCTGATTGGGCAAAGTCCTGCGCCTGACCTGGACTTTGCCCAATCAGGGCTCTAATTCAATATTGAGCCCTGATTGGGCAAAGTCCAGGTCAGGTGCAGGACTTTGCCTAATCAGAGCTCAGCATGAAGATGAGGCATGGGGCAGAGCTTTAACCAAGCTCTGATTGGTTAAAGTCTTGCACCGACTTTAACCAATCAGAGCTTGGTTAAAGTTCATCTTCATGCTGAGCTCTGATTTGGCAAAGTCCTGCACCTGACCTGGACTTTGCCCAATCAGGGCTCAATATTGAATTAGAGCCCTGATTGGGCAAAGTCCAGGTCAGGCGCAGGACTTTGCCCAATCAGATCATTCTGCATGAAAATGTGGGGCAGAGAGGAGCCGCGGCAAGACGGATCAGAGGAGCTGACAGACCGGGGAACAGGAGGCCGGGACAGTTGCAGGACAGGTGAGTTACGGGGGCCGTAGCCACAGGTCTCCTAAATGTACCGGCAGCTGCCAGTACATTTAGGAGAACTACGAACACATTTTGCGTGTTCGGCCCCCATAGGTTTACATTGTGTTACATTGTTACATTTCGGCCATTCGGCTGTTTGGATACGAACTGAACACAGGGGTGTTATTATTATTTATTATTATTCTTTATTTATAAAGCGCCAGCATATTCCGCAGCGCTGTACAATAAGCACAGTATAGACAGGGTTACAATACATTGAACAACATTTGACAAACAGTACAGGAGGAGATGAGGGCCCTATTCCCGTAGGAACTCACAATCTGGGAGGGTTGGGGTTGGAAACAGGAGGAGAGGACTGTAAGGTGAGAGTGATTGATGGTTGCGTCAGTGAGTTGGGTGGTAGGCTTCCCTAAACAGGAACGTTTTAAGGGAGCGTTTGAAGGAAGAGAAGTTAGGGGAAAGTCTGACAGTACGAGGGAGAGCGTTCCAGAGAATGGGGGCTGCGCGTGAGAAATCCTGCAGTCTATCATGGGAAGAGGTGATGCGGGGAGAAGCTAGTCGCAGGTCACTGTTTGACCTTAGGGAGCGGGCCGGGGTGTATTTGGTGATTAGTGAGGACAGGTAGTGGAGCTGAGTTAGTGAGGGTTTTGTAGGTAAGGATAAGGATTTTGATCTTAATTCTGCAGTGGATGGGGAGCCAGTGAAGGGACTCGCAGAGGGGAGCGGCAGAGACAGAGCGGCGGGTGAGGTGAATTAGCCTGGTGGAGGCGTTCAGGATGGATTGTAGGGGGGAGAGGCGGGACAGAGGGAGGAGGAGGAAAGAGACTTGATGTGGGGGATGAAGGAAAGAGCAGAGTCAAGTGTAACTCCAAGACAGCGAACTTGGTTTGATGGGGAAATGGTGATACCCTCCACCGTGATAGAGAAGTCAGGAGGTGGGGAGGCATTGGAGGGAGGAATAAGTAGGAGTTCAGTCTTTGACATGTTGATCTTTAGGTGGTGGGAGGCCATCCAGGAGGAGATGCCAGATAAACAGTCACTGACTTTTGAAAGGACAGGGGGAGAGAGATCAGGGGTAGAGAGGTAGATCTGGGTGTTCAGCTCATCCCTAATTAAGATCCCTATGGGCCTGGAGCTGAAGATTTTGGTGGGCTTTTTTTGGAATTTAGTGAAATGAAAACATATTTTAGGTTATTTAATAGTGCAGATACGGCTATATCTAACCAGGCAGATACTGTGTGAGTAAAGTTATATTCAGAGTAAAATCATTTACAGACTGTGAAATAATTTTTCACATTTTGTCATCCAAACCTTTGTGGTTATATATTCTACAGGACATTCTTGCTTAAAAAATAAATAAAAATGGGAACCTGCTACTGCATTTTTCTGAGAACATACACAATTTTAACCAAAACTGAAAAAAAAGAAAATTTTCGCTTGTGTTTTAGAGGATGCTGTTTCATGAATAATATGAATAGCATACTAAACTTGCTCCCAGCGTGGAAAATGAGAAGGTGAGTAAAAGGCAATGGTATTGCTCATGTTATACGTGACAAATGGACAATGCCATCGCTTTGGAATTACAAAATAAATAAATTAAAACGTTTTTTTTCTTGTTTTAGATTGTACATGGTCATGTTTGGTATCAATGCAAAGGCTAGACTCTGACCTGTCCAATGACACTTCACTACCTCATGCAGTGTAAAGATTAGAGACGCAGAGTTCCAAAGCACCCCCAGTGCTCCTCGCTGCAGTGATGCGGTTTAGTTTTTTGATGGAACAATGCATAATAACAGATTGTGCCATTGCCTCCACACTTGTTGTGACATGAGAAATGAGATGGCGAGTTAGTGTAGCATCATTGTTCACTTTATAATTGAAAAGGTAACAATATGGCTGTGTTAGAAAGAAAAATAAATACATTTTAAATTATTTTTAATGTTACATAAATCCCGGTCATGTGTGATATCATTAGAAAGGTTGTGCCCTGCTGGCCTTTCCAGTGATACCTCACATGACCCTGTAGCTGCTATGGAGTTGGAGATAGTGGTGTCCAAATACCCATCAATGTAGACATTGTTAGCTTATCTCTGGGCCTATTATGGGGCTTGGGCCTTGAGCTGCTGCTCCAATCGCCACTATGTTTATTCAGCTCTGCCTACAGCCATTATACATAATGACTTCAACTGGCAGCTTAACTGCTCGATACACTATTCCAACTGAAAACAACAAGTTACTGTACTTTGTCTTGATAGCTTAAAGCGTGAGCAGCTAACTATTCCAATATAGCTTGCTTTTCTTGGCTCACAGTGGTATCTAGAAATTAATAATGGCTCTCTCTTAGGGCTCTATCACCTCCTTCAAACTAACAATAGCGCTCTTGTTAGCGCTAGCTTAAAGGAGGTGATAGCGCTCCACACAGATCACCTCTGATTTGCTAATGGGTTAAAAAAAACTTTAGTGAATCAGTATTAGCAGTTTATACCGCAAGCTTACTGTACCTTGCACTCCATATACTTAACATGGGGAGCGCAAAGTGAGAGCAGAGATCAACTAGTGTCAGGATCAAAAGGTTCTAACGCTAGTTACTAAGAACTGTCACTAACAAAAAAAGTTAAAACAAGCTCTGAGCTGCTGCTAACTGATTCCACTGCTGCAAAATCAGTTAGCAGCAGCTGAAAGGACCCCCAAAAATCAAATACTCACTTCTCTTCCATGGCGAGAATGGCTGCTCGATCCGCTGCTTCCGGCCACCAGGAGCAGAGGGAGACAGGGGGGGGGAGGTCCCCAGTCTCGCTCTGCAATCACTCCGTCGACCAGCCGGATCTCGGAAGAGGCATGTGACCCAGCAGGAGCAACCTCCTATGGACTCCATGGAGTGGATGCTTGGGACGGCACATTAGCACTGACCCCAGCATCTGCTCGCCTAGCGTCCGGTTGGCTGCTGCACTCAGCGCCTGCCCCACGATCTGATGGTGAAACCGAGACGCAAAGGGAAAATTAGTGATCGCTAATTTTTCCCGTTAATGTCCCGGTTTTAGCGAGGGGCAGCTGATAGTGCCCTTAGAGTCTGGTGTTAAGATAGATAGATAGTTATATAGGCTGAAAAAAGACATGCGTCCATCGGGTTCAGCCTCTCCCACATAACCTACTGCTGTTGATCCAAAAGAAGGCAAAAAACCCAGTCTGAAATATGCAACATACTGGGAAAAAATTCCTTCTTGACCCCAGAATGGCAGTCAGATTTCTCCTTGGATCAAGAAGCTTTTACCCACATATTAAATATTATAACCCTTAATATTCTGTGTCTGCAGGAAGTCATCCAGTCGTTTTTTAAAAGTCTGTACAGACTCTGACCCAACCACCTCAACAGGCAGAGAATTCCACAGCTTTATTGTTCTCACCGTAAAATAACCCTTCCTATGCTTTAAGCTAAATTTTCTTTCTTCCAGTCTAAATGGATGACCCCTTGTCCTATGTATAGTCCTGTTAATGAATAGGTTATCAGACAATGGTTGATAATGGCCCCGTATATATTTATATAAGGTTATCAGATCCCCTCTAAGGCGCCTTTTCTCTAAACTAAACAGGTTTAAGCTTGTTAGTCTTTCCTCATAACTTAACCCTTCCATCCCCCTTATTAATTTAGTTGCCCGTCTCTGCACTTTTTCTAGCATAAGTGACTTTATTTTTGCAAGATCCCTTAACATGTAAAAATAAATACCCCCAAATTCCAAAACTGACATCAAATCCCACGGTGCAGAGGTTGACCAGATCCACTGCTTCCTATGGCCACGGGCAGTGGAAGAACAAATAGTTCCAAGTATCCTTTCACGGTTCCTCTGCACTGCAGTTCCTGCAAGACCCTGCTTACGCAAGATTGTGCAGGGACACACCTAGCTCTATGTAGTTCTATGAACTCTGGGATCCAATACCAGAGGCGGTGCCTGGTGCCAGTGCCCTTGATCAGCTCAAAAATATTCCAAGTCGAGCTGGATTCGTTCGGAGTACAGTCATTAATAGAAAGCCTCAAACGGAAAACAGATTGTGCAAGATATTTCCATTTGCGAGTCACTATTATTCACTAGGTTTGAATAGGGCATGTATGTCTGTTTTGATTCTTGACAAGGTCATTACATTGTATTTATAGTAGCCTTCAAAAAGTTTATTTTCGCTTTATTTTGTAATGTTTTTATGTTGTGGCAGTAATGAAGCACGCAGTATTATTATCATTAGCACAAGCTAGTTGTGTTATATCAAGTATGTTTGTAATGCTCACACATGAGATTATGTAGATTATATATGTATATATATTTTTTTAATAGAGCCAAAATAAAACATTATAATGGCCTACAATTTTCACATGCAGGTATTATGTATCTGTGGATAAAAGTGGCACACATCTTTACTGTCATTTTCCCTTAGTATTGGCACTTCTTTTGCCATCACATTTTGTAAACCAAACGTTTTGGTTTACTAATATCTGGTTAGTAAAACATATATATGATCATTCATCACTAATATCTGTACACCTATTTCTCTGTTCATCCGTCTTTACATCTATGTATTTATCTACGTGTCCTAGACTCTGCCTGTCCTGCCTTTCTATCTATCTCTTTCTGAACTTGACTACTATGATGGACGCAGACAGACAACGCTGTCTTCACTGTACTGTATATAGATTTTTTTTGCCAAAAATAACCTTGATTTTCCTATTACTACTGTAAATAATAAGGACCTTAAGTGAAACAGTGATGCATTTTGTGAAAATGTTTTGTGAACGAGACCTTTTCATGTTAAATGCATTAATATTTCCAAAAAAAGGGGGGAAAAGAAAAGAAGAAGCCAATATTTTTCCAGTAAAATGCTGATTTTTAAGCATATTCTTTTGTGTATTTAGGCCTTGGGCTACTTGCAATTAACCAGTGGAACAGATGTTCCTAAGAAAAGGAAAAAAAAAAGAGTAGATCAGTTCAGCTTTCAGTATAAGCTATTCTATATTTTTCCACTGTGGAGACATTTCAAATTGTTTGTACGAGATGAAAGAAAATTCTAATGAATGAAATTATCTTTCCTAAATGTATTTCGCATTTCAAATAAGAATGAGAGTGAATCCCAAAGTTTAGCAAGATTGTGGCACTGCATAATTATATTCTTTCTCTTGGCAGCCAAAAATATTTATAATGTACAGAAATCTTCTGAAAAAGACTTTAGGTGCGCATGACAATGGCTAGTAAGTATCGATATATACATTTATGGGAGGAGGTTTACAATATTTTAGAAATAACAGATAACAGTACTGGCTGGATGGAGTAGAGGAAACATCACTGCTCTATAACTGCCTTGACACAGGTTTGAATCCCGGCCAGAGCACCTCTCCTGTAAATGTCCTTGGGCAAGAAACCTAACGGTACATACTTGCCTACCACACAATATCGTCTGTGGAGTCCAGTGGTAACGTCTCTGCCCCTCGAAAGGGGGGGAACCAAGTCAAACTACTATTTAGCACATCCTTCCAATACAACTGGAGAAGTCTCAACTTTATGAGAATCAGGTTCAACCTATCCACAGGTCGCTGATCTACAATCATGGAAAGACGACCCAATCTCACTCAGAAGATGCCACCAGCGAGTGTCCTTGGGCAAGACACCTAATGATATGGATGCGCCTACCTAACAAAATACTTGTACATCTCATATAGATTGTAAGTTCCCTTGGGAACAGGGTTCTCCTGAATCAGGTCATCATCCATGTGTGGTATTCAAATGAATCAACTCCTTGTACACCGATCTTGTAAAGTGCTGCAGAAATTTGTGACGCTATATAAATAAATTATAATAATAATAATAACCGATCAGTTCCTATTGTGGAAAGAGATATATATGTTTTGGAAGAAGAACAATATGGTGCAACTGGTTGATTTTGTCTATATTGCTCAGGTGTCATTATTAACCCTTTCCTGTTGAAGACGGATTAAAATAATCTTTAGTAGGATCCTGCTAGTTTAATTCTATAGGGAGAATGTGTAAGAGACAAAATTTCTGAAGATACCTGAATTAATAGTATGTCTCTTGGCAGGGCTTAATAGATTGTAACTTTGAAGCAGAAGCCAACGAGAATCAATGCATCCATGCAATACATTTTAAAAGCCAGGTCGGTCGACCATACACATACATCAAAGGAGAGGGTCCAGGCATCCCATACAGGCTTTAAGTAGCTTAGCTTTTATTGGGAAAGCATCAACATTTTGGCCAAAGAAATGGCCTTTCTCATGAGCACCCAAATTTATTTTAAATAGAACTTTTCAAGTTTCCACAGGAGTGCATTCTCCTCTCTATTGTTATTCAGTTGACCATAGACAGCACTGCCATATTATGCTTTTGACTACGAGACACACGGTTTTTCCTTAGTCCTCCCAATCGCCTTAGGTTGTCACAAATTTTTCAAGAGGACTCCTGACTGAAGGTACGTTGTCATACGTCAATTGTTAAAATGAGGACTTTGTAAGCCCAAATATAAGTTCTAATGCAGGGCTCAATTGTGTATGAGCATCCCTGATTTAATGCTCTGCCAGAGTGTTTGTCCTCTCCCATATTTCTTTTGGGGGTGTGGACTCATAGATGAAGAAAATTGCTTCACTGTCATACTCCCATCATCTCAATCAGACCTGCCAAATTTGGCAAATTTGCATAGACAAGAGGGCACACTACCCAATTAATGTATTAAGACAATGGATAATCAAAGCTATGTCCTACTACACTGAACTATGGTAGAGCCAATGGAAGAGCTAGTATAACTGTTAGGATGCAGACAATCTAAAAATGTTGCAGTGCACTTGAATAAGTCACAGATTTTGAAATTTAGAATTTTTGTTGTGTACCTACAAGGTGAATTTAAGCTTTTGAAAATAGGTTTTGACATATTATATTACTGTATGAGTTTTACATCACATCATTATTATGTCTGAAGGAAAGCTGCCCTAACCTAGTCTTCAGTTCTAATTGGAAATTCAAAAGTAACACCTTTCTAAACAAAGGAAAATCATGCCTCGTTTAGTACATTAGTAACTCAATAACCAGAAACTATTATCAACCTCACCTTTAAAGCTGTGTATTCTCATCATATGTTATATTGTATTTCATCATATTTTGATAACCAAGATATATTTTCCTTAAGGTTAGTATTCCTTTAGGTATTTTTGTTACATGAAAAATGCATGAATTCAGCATTATCATGCTTATTTTGTTTCAGTATGCATTTGCTATTCTATTTTTAAGTTAAAGTGTTAGTGTTATTCAAAAGATATAATGCCCTAAATTGTGTAAAAAAATTGTAAAATGTAAAACGTGTCAGAATAATGAATTAAAGATGCCAAATGTGATCATCAGTAATATTCGTCAACACTATTAGCCACAATTTAAACATTTATAACATCAGAAACATGCTGACAGTTGGACCCCTTATACTACATATGGCAGAAACCGTAGGGGTTATTCAGACAGAGCCGATCTGGCCCTGAAATGTCACCAAATAGTGATGTAACGTGCATCACTTTAGACTTGGGGTGTGTGGGCATGTTGATGGGTTTGGGGTGCAGGCCTGACTTTCGTAATTATTTTCATTGCCCTCTTGTGTGCAGAATGTGTGATCTGTGATTATGTAAGATTGCATTGTTTAGTCTTTGTTTACCTAATATCTGTTTCTATCTGAATAGTTTGTAGATGCTGTCTGTAGGTAAGTTTTCTGTTTGTCCAGCCTTGTTAGAAATGTTAAGTAATGTTTACTGTAACGGGCCTAATGGAATTAGATTTATCATTCCAAGAAGTCAATGTTTGTGCAATTATGTGTCAGTATAATTAGGTCCCACTGGAAGATGTTGTGATTTTGTGTATGTAAGTGACCTATGTTTGACTGCATAAATGTTCCTCTGATTAAAGCAATTCATTCTAACCCTGAAAGACCACAGATCTACAGCGTCGCCTTATTTCTGGGGGATGCTAGCAGGCTCTATGTGTCCTGGTCCTTAAGCATTGTCTAAGGACTGGAGGAAGGCACTGGAGTCTGGCTGGGTTAGAACACAGGGGGTCCTGCAAGGAAGCAGTATTGGCAGATGTGACCCTGTTGGGATACAGAGATCTGTCACAAGTGAATTTTCCTGTATGGTGACGTTTCGGGACCATTCGACTATTCAGAGAGCAGGCAGTTCACCAAAATTTGGCAAACTGCAAGCAAGTCGAAGGCAATGAAATTCCCCATAGAGAAGCAATGGTTAATCTATTCAAAGAATACCTAACAGCAGTGAAAAGTTGCCGAACTGCTGTTCGGTGGGTTCATTCGCCAGGTTTATTCAGGCAAACCCAATAGGCTTCAATGTTAAAAATATTCCCATTTTAATCCAATATCTAATAAACAAGTTATTATTTTATTCTGCATTAAAAAGTCTCTTTATTTATAGATTTTTTTAGGATCTTTTAGGCATTTTTAGGGATTATTTTTTGTCCATTTTATTTTTAAAAGTGTTTTTTTTTCTCATTAAGAGACCTTTTTATTATCATTCATTGGATCTTATATGTAAATTCCAGGCATTTTCATTGAGTATTTTTTTTGCAAACAGCATTTAAGTTTTGAGACTTTTTTTTTCTACCCCCGTTTGTCAGCTTGTCGGCTTTTTCTGGCGGCTGGTCTGCGCTGTGATTGGCATCTCATCGGCTCTTTCCCAATGTGTTTGGCGTTTTTTATTGTGGCGGTTCCGGTGGGTGTTCAGTGGGTGTTTGGCGGGTTTGCGGCGGGTTTTCCCTGCACTCCGGGGACCCTGCGGTGACTGCTGAATTCACCGCAGGGTGGGGAAATATGATTCCCCGAAGTGCAGAGAAATGCGGGGAACAAGAGAGCACCGAAATGTCAGCGACATTTGAATAACCTCCAATATCTTTGGGGAGGCTGAAGATATACGCGAGCGCTCTCTTCTGAGCTTTGCATTTTAAGGTCATAAAAAATCCACAGTCAAGTCCATATAAGCGCATTTAAAATATGGGATGCTGAAATATTTTAGTACACGTAGGAAATAGACGTAACATATAGGGGGCTAGTCACTAATCACTGTTCAATACCGATGTTGCAAACAGCATTGAACGTCACTGGTACAACCACAGTAAACTTTGGCGATCCAGAGAGAGAACAAACGGCAGGTGAAGTGTCCTTGGTGAAAATTCCCCCGCCATCTCTTGAGTTTCTCTCTCTGTGTCGCTGAACATTACCATGGTTGCAGTGACAATGATTTCAACCAATATTTGAAAAACATTATACAATGCTATTTACTGAATAATCCCCATTGACACCGTAGGAGCCTGAATTTAAAGACAAGTAGAGATTTAACTTTTCACATAAATTGAAACAGTTCTTGAAAAGAAAATACAAAATGATTTATTTATTCTTTGAAAATACAACTTTAACATATCAGGATATCTGTTCCACATTAGTCCCACAGCCAGATGAGAGTGAAAATAGCAGGAATAAATTAGAAGAAACACTTCTTGATACATCCTACCACATTTACAATGTTGCACCTGTGTTATGTTTCCATATTTAGATTTATTCTTCAATCCTTTTCTTCCCTGCACCTTTACCATGCAACCTCTTCAAGATGTACTATCTATTGATTACAATGCATGTGTAGCCCACGTTTGCTGGGTAAGCTTACTAATGACATCGTAGGAAGTTTGAGATGGCCTGTTAATTACAGTCGCATTGGTATTTGCACGGTGTATGGTTCGTCAAAAGAACAAAGATGGGAGTCAGGAAATATTATAGATATGATGAAAATTTGATAAAATGACTGTGATGGAGAATGTTCATTTAAGCTATAGAGTATGTTTTCTGGGGTCAAGTCAAGTTGGAAATACCTGGGAATAGCAGCTTCTAACCTTTTTCCCATTTTAATGTTTATGTCTTTTTTATTTTTATTTTTACAAACAGTTGTGTCAAATTCAGATAACTCCTAATGGATGGAACAGTCCATCCGGATGGTACTAAAAGAGAAACGACATGCAAGAGTTGGTTGGAGTCTACTGGGAGCTATCTACAAAGGTAAAGGGGGTAATCCTAATATTGCAGTCACAGAAAACAAAAGATAAAACAGTAGGGTGATATAGTGCACGCAAGTAATAAAATAAGTCCCAGCAACATTATTAGCGTAACATTAAAACGTGTTTGATTTGCTACATCCAAAAACACTCCACAGGGACAGTAAATACCTTGTAAACAGGGCTTCAATATAAACCTTTTATTAACTTGGAGCTTGCTGTAAATGCCACCCTTACACTTCCTAAAATTCAAAGCAATTTAGAGAAAAAGAGACAAATAGAAGGTAATTCATATTCAGTCATTGTGAATTAACTTTGCTTCCCCTGTCAAAAGTAATTTCTGCACTTTCCCTTATAAGAATCCAAGATTGGCAATAATGAGGACGCAGGCAGAAAAATATTTTAAAAAGTTTGGATGCCCATCTTGTGAATAGCTGCAATCAACAAAATAAGATTGGGTGTCTCCTCCATACAAACTCATCACCTAAATGTATGTAGTGTATATTAGCAGATAGGAGTAGGCTTGTTCACCATTTTTTTTTCGGTTTGATTCGGTTCAGTTCGTTCGGATTTTGTAAATTTTCGTTTCGACTCGTTTCGGACGATTTTCGGTTCGGTTCGTTTCGTTTTTTGTATCGACTTTTTTTTCGTGATTTCGGAAATTTTGGTGTTTTTCGGAACGTCTGTTCTCCTCGTTTCAAAGTGTCTACTCGTTTTGACGTAAACTAATGGTTTTTCGGATACGATAATTATACTATACGATAATTCTGCCATTGAGATTTCTCATGTTTTACAAGAAGGATACATTGAGATTTCTCTGGTTTTCCAGGAAGGATACATTGAGATTTCTCTGGTTTTCCAGGAAGGATACATTGAGATTTCTCTGGTTTTCCAGGAAGGATACATTGAGATGGGAATAATACAAAATTTAATTACAGAATCAGCGATATAAATACGATGTCTGAAATTACTGAAATGGAAACGAAATCAGGAATGGAGCCGAAATCACGAATGGAACAAAAATGAATTTCGATTTTACACATTTCTAGTCCATTCGAAAATTCCGAAAAGTTTTCGTTTCGGCACGAAAATTTGTTTGGATCTGCCGTTTTCAGATCTGAAAATTTTCAGAAAATCGGCCGAACCCGAATGCACGAATCGGGAAATTTCGTGAAAATTCCGAAATTCAGAAACCCGAAACGCACATCCCTAGATAGGAGGTGAGTTTGTATGAAGGAGACACCCCTGCTAACACACACACACTTAGAGGGTGAGTTTGTTTGGAGGAGGCACACAAAGGGGGTTATTCAGAGAGATCCGAAAAGTGGCCAAAATGTAACCGGACACTGAATTTCAGCGAACGGGGACATTTCGCGGCCATTCGGCTATTCAGAGAGCAGGCAGTTTGACAAATTCTGCAGAATTGCCTGCTTGTACGGTGCCTGTTCAACAGCAGTGAAAACCCTATAGAGAAGCAATGGTTCGTCTATTCAGAGACACCAAAGAGCAGACAAATGATGCCAAAATGCCCTGCTGTTTGGTGGTTTAATATGGCAGGTTTATTCAGGCGAATCCCATAGGCTGCAATATTTTTTGTTTGTGAAAGGATTTTACCAGGAAGGATACATTGAAATTTCTCTCGTTTTCAAGTATGTCCTGAGTGGTGAGTATGTACCGTTAGGTGTCTTGCCCAAGGTCACTTACTGGAGAGGTGCTCTTGCCGGGATCAAACCCATGACTCCACAGGCTCTCTCCACGCAGAGCAGTGATGTTACCTCTACTCCACCCAGTTGGTGTTAAAAATATTCCCCTTTTAATTCAATATATAATGAACCATTTATTAGTTTATTCTGCTGTAAAAGTCTCTTTATTTCTAGATTTTTTTAGGATCTTTTAGGAATGTTTTAGGAATTCTTTCAGCAAAATATTTTTCCCTCTTTTTTTTTTTAATTGTTTTTTAAATTTTCCTTAACAGACCTTTTTATTATCATTCATTGGATCTTATATGTAAATTCCAGACATTTTTGTTAAGTAGTTTTTTCGCAAACAGCATGTAAATTTTGAAACTTTCAAGCGTACTGTTTTTGTTTTTTTTCACCATGTTCGTCTGCTTGTCGAGTTTTTCCAGCGGCTGCTTTGCACTGTGATCGGCGGCTAGTCGGGTTTTTCCGGCATGTTCGGCGTGGTTTTTCGCGTCGGTTTCTGCAGGTTTTCAGTGAGTTGTTGGTGAGTGTTCGGCGAGTGTTCTGCAGGTTTGCGGCGAGTGTTCTGCAGTTTGCGGTGAATATTCCCTGCACTACGGGGGCCCTGCGGTGCTTGCTGAATACACCGCAGGGTCGGCGAACTAGGAATCGCCCCAAAGTGCAGGGAGCGAATCGTCACCGAACGTGCAGTGACTTTTCGATTCTCTCTGAATAACTCTGATAGCTTGTATGTATGTGTGTATGTTAGCAGATTGGATTTCTCCTCCAAACAAACTCCTACTGCTTTGCAAAACTATAATATATCCTAACTCGCTTTACTGTTTTTTTTGTCCTGACATTATTCCTTAATTACCCATTTTTATGTTTCTCGTTGCTCTTTTAATGTATTCGGTAATAATGTGTCACTAATATTGGGCTAAATTACAATCTTCACGCAAACGTTTGCGGCGGCGCAAATAACCATAAACGCGAGGGGTAAAACCATTTGCGCCGAATCCCGTATTACATAATCAGCGCAACAACCGCGTGCAATCGTCTACCGCCGGTGAACCTGCGCGAACCCTGCGCGAGCTTACTTTACTGCGAGCTTCCTATACTTAACATTGTGAGCGCAAATGCGAATGTGCGCTGGTACGAGTATGGTATTACAATCTTTTTGCGGTAATTACCGCATAGCCTTTGCACGCATAATTTTGGAAACTGCAAAAAGCTGGTGTTAATGGCAAATCTGAACAACCTGGCCGAACCCAAATACACCAGCCCAAAAAAAAAATGCAGCAAACTATAGTTGCCCATTCAACTCATACCCAAACCAATAAAATGGAGAAGTTGTGTGTGCATGTATTATTGCAGCAGCGTATATGCTGAGATTGACTTTGACAGGCGCAATTTCTTAACATGAGATAATTGTGGTTCTTAATTCTGATTGGCTGAATCGCGACAAAAAACATTGTGCACACTGATTTTTGCACGCGACAGTACTGCGCGAGCATTTGGGCGCGTCCAGTTTGCGCACGTAATAGATCGGCGGATGAAAAGACGCACGTGGATTGTAATACCAGCGTTGATTTGCGCAAAACTTTAATGCTTGGCGCAAAGATTTTCGCTTTGCACGAGGATTTTTACGTGAAGAATGTAATATAGCCCATTATGTTTTATGATCCATGTTACTTCACGCAATTTCATGTCCATGTCATTAGCAGTATCCCAGGTAATACTAACTTTCCATATGTTTTTGTCTTCCGCATAACATATGTAACTATTTGTATATGCGCATATAATGAGACAAATGGCTAAATCACCAAGTACATATTTGGTAATAAATATATATGCAATTTTTCTTTTAAACACACAAGCACAAATATTTTTTCAGTGAATGCAACAGTACCAGTTACAACTTTCTCCTGACCTTCTAGCAAAATAGAATTAGCTGGCATAATCCAGATCTTCAAGACAAGACAAAACGTATTTTTTTCGCTTATCCCTTAGTATACTTTATGGTTATCCAGGTTTGAGCACAAGGTGAAGAAAAAGCTGTTTCACTTTGCTCCTCAGTTATCTCTATTTTAAAGATGATAAAATCACAAAATATAACATTCTTCCTCCTAATATAAACTTCCACAAACAGAAGTCAAATATTTGTGCATCATTGCCTAAATATTGATAAGGATAGTAATTCTTTTGTAAATAAAATTTCAGAGCCAAAGAATGACATTTTTCAGACGATAACTGGTTGTACATGGTATTTAAATGTCAGATGCTAAATTTAAGGTCATACTGTCTAAGAACGTCTTCAAAACATATCTAAATTTATCCACACAGTTGAACACATTATGCTATTATTGTTGTAGATTTTTTTCCCCTTTATTCTTTTTATTAGTCATCAGTTGAACTAAAAGTACAAAGAAATCATATGAAAACCGGGTTATGTTATTGGAATGTTTTTTTTAAAAAAAAAATAGTTTATTATTCAGCCATATATTTTCAACTACAATACTCTTAACTTTGATTTTGTAATCATGGAGTTTAGGATGGTTTCACATCTTGACATTTCTTACAAATGGCAATCAATGACATTGGTTGTAAGACCTATTGATAATTTGTGATTTAGGATATGATGCTTTGCTATCCTTTCACTAATTTACTGTAAATGCATTTTACTCCTTCATCACCAAGTGGTTTTGCATAAAGCCACCAGCAGGACACACTGCTTTTATAGAAAATGACTTTCCATTCTGTCCATTACTCATAAATTAAATAGAGAGGGATACCCCTCAGTTGATGTTCACTGTAGGTGAGCTATATTTGACAGGCAGAAGATTTCCTCTGCTGGCCAAAAAGTGTTACTACATTTACATTATATCCTGGTTTCATGTAGGAAAAACATATCTCAAAGCCTTTCAAATAATTGCAACACATCGCCTGTCATATCCGATGAGTTGACATATTAGGAGGAGGTTCTGAAGCCAATCTGCAATAAATGAAAGTCCTTTGATTTGCTCCAGAATTATACAGATCGAGTATACTTGATACCAGGCACCAACAGGAACTTTTGAAGATTGCGTGTCCTTGATGACAGTAGCAAAGGGTTTAACAGTTGGAAATTGCACTTTCATATTAGTTCCGGTTAATGAATAATATATATGTAGCACATGAGTTCTGTTAGTAAAGCAGTTCTCTGAATTGCTGGGATGTGTAAATATCTTCTACAATTATAAACTTTATTATTTGCTATGGGGAGGCTTTTAATCTAACTTTTTGCCCTCCGCCATAACTTAAATGAGTAATGATTTGTCCTATGGGTTAAGTTTCAAATAGAAACGCGTCACGGCCTATCTCCTTCTGATGAGGGCATAATAAGCCCGAAACAGCTGTCCAGGTGTGGCTGTGACTCGTTGCATAACCAGACCTTTGCTAAAAAGCCATCTAGTAAGGCATTGCACTGGAAAGGAGGGTTCTGTGTTAAAACAGACACAGGATGCAAAAAAGTGAGAAATTGGAGACTTAATTTGCATGTCCTACCCAGAGTTCCTTGCTGTATATGGTGAATGCAGCACATGAGCTCTGTAAAGCAGTTCTCTGAATTGCTGGGATGTGTAAATGACTTCTACAATTATAAACTTTATTACATATATGAATATACAGGTATATTCTAAGTTACTAAATCTTGGTTTTCCAATATATTTCACAGACTAACAGCTATACGGATTGGATTTTAAAGGGCTGAACCAATAAATATGTCCAGTCATAATGGCCAAGACTGAGCTTTTAAAAAACATAAACCTCCGGCCATGTAAAGGCCATAATTTTTCCTCTAACTCCTACACCCAATGAAATTAAGGAGACGTTGGCAGAGATTCTCTAACAAAGATTAGGTTCTTGTTTGGAGTTGTCTATGTTTGGAGCCTTTACCATGCTAAGGAATTGCCTTTTTATCCTCCATATGTTATTTGCCTCTGTGTCCGCACTAAGCAGATTTTATGTGTGGCACATGTGCTTCACAATGACTCCCTTATGTGTGGCACATACATCAACCCGCAGCTGTTCAGAGGCATAGGTTCCTATACTTAAAATCATCAAGAGATTGTGGCTCCACTGGGCTTTTGGGAAGTTTTCAGGTTTCCCACTCAATTTACCCATGGGAACTCTCTGCTTTTTCAATTTTTTTAATTTCAAAGATATTTGAATATATGCCACAGATATCAGAAATTGTATTTTCTCTATAGTGAAATTTATAATATTTAACTTGTTATTTGTTCACATTTTATAAATATAATAAAGATTTATAGCAAACCTATACAGCCCTGCATCAAAGATAACTTCCAGTAGCAATTTTCAAATCTATCAACCACTTTGTGCTATCATGATAGTGACAATCTTGGTGTAAATCAATTTAAATGTTTTTAAATGATTCCATTCAGATGTTGCTGCAATTATCTTTCTGGGACCTCAACTATTAGCTTTGGTTTGAAATATTGGTGATAATGGCTTTAGGTTTCCACATGTCTAAAAGCATAGTAACAGCATAGTATGCTAAACATTCTGAATGTTTGTGGGGTAGGAATACAATTTATAAAAATTGAATTGTGGGAACCTAATGCTGTTTTCTTCTTCTAATCCATAAAATAATGGAAAAATTTCATATGGAAATTAATTTTCCCTGATTGTGTATCTTATGCATAAAATATACTTAATGCCCTGACTTTTCTTCTTGTTTCAGTTTTGAAATCTATCTCACTGTTTGTAACTCAAAAATAATTGATCCAATGTATTTTTCGACTGTCTATAGTATTCTCTCTCACAGATTTTGCTCCTGACCACTTATACAATCTATATTTTCCTTAACAAATTCATTAGTTATTACAAATATCTCCTTCTCTATATCCAATTTGCATGTCCTTCATGACTCCAATCTTTCTTGTTATTCAACATAGTCTTCTCTGATCCTTCAGTTCCGACAGAGAAAACCCATAAGGAACCTTTTGCCATTAATGAAATATTCCTGAACCTCCTTGTATCTAATGTCACATTTCTCTGAACATGATCCCATGTCTCTGTTTCTTTCTAGAACCTTATTTTTCCTTCTTGTACGTTTGCATTCCATTTCCCGCTTCCTCTTATTATATGGATTTAATTTCTTTGATCTCTTTGTCTTTGCACCTTCCTTCAGCAGCGTTAAACCCCTTTAGGATAGTATTTATTTAATGCAGTTCTCTGCATGCTGGTGTGTAGTGTTGTTTGCACTGCAAAGGAATCCTGTAATTAAATAGATTCGTACTCAGACCTTTACCAAAATCACTTTAAATTCGGGAAAGACCTGTAAGTGCACTTTCATTAACTGTATACCTCGACTTGAAGCTGGACCAAGGAAAAGGACTCTTGGTAGGCAAATGCATGATTCTAAACTGGGAAATGATGTAATGTTTGTGTTACCTGCCTCAGAGGAGGTAGGCTAGAGTAGGCAGGTAACACTGAAATTACTGTAGAAAACACCGAAAGGACAATATTACAATCTAAACGCTAACGTTAGCACTGTGAGCGTTAAGTTAAATTAGGTTAAGTGGTCCTAGTGCATCCTGCCCATATTACAATCTGAATGCTAACAGGTTAAAACACCTGCTAGTCCATCGGAGATTGCGCTTTTCAGCACGAGCTTACTGTACTTTGCGTAGCATATACTTAACATGGGGAGCACAAAGAGTAACGTTAGGATTACAAAGTTCTACCGTTAATTACGCCCAGCTGTGGCTAACTGAAAAGTTAACCACAGCTAGGAGCTGGTGCTGAATATATCAAGAAGAAAGTGGAGCGCCACACCAGAATGTTCCCTCAATGATCCACGATGCTAGTCGCCAATACTCCAAATAGTGGTTTCCCCAAAAACCAACTTGATAAAGTCAAGACCAAATTTGGAAAGAAGGACAGGGTACAGCGCACTGAAAATTTGTGATGAATAACACATTCAGGAGCTGGTGCTAGCTGATTCCGCTTCTGCGCAATCAGTCAGCATCAGATGAAAACCCCCTCAAAAATCAGATACTCACCTCTCATCCCATGACAAGAACGCTGGGTTGACCCGCCGTTTCTGGTGTATCAGCAGGGAACAGAGTGAGACTGGGGACAAATAGTTCACAGTTTCCCTCCTCGATCACTCCGCAGACCTGTAAGATCTCACTAGAGGCAAGATCCTGCAGGTCATGTGACCCAGCCACACAACTCTCCATGGAGTCCTATGGACTCCAGGAGGGTATACTCGGGCGGCGCCTTAACGCTGCCTCAAGTATCCTGGATGTTCGCACTGCATTACGGGGCAGGCTACTGATTTAGCGCCCGCCCCATAATATGGAGCCAAAACTGGGATGATAAGGGGAGACCTGCAGGTGCAGGTTTTCCACCTTAGTGTCCCCGTTTTGGCGTTACCTATGTAATACTGCCGAGAATGTATTACAGGCTGTTGATGCCATCTTTAATTTACTGTGGCCAGAGCAGCCCAGCTCCTCCTCTACAAGAGGCACAAAGGGCCACAAATGATTATCAGTAAATCCATTGATGTTTATTTGAAACAAGTAAAATATGTTACTGATTTCAGCATTGCAAACATAAATAAAAAATATAGAGGTACATCATTTTTCTGTCTACTTATTTCCAGTCCACTACATATGTTAGTGTATTTCAATAAGTATACAGTAAAAAAAATCTAGAAATGATAACGATTGTTATTTCTCTACCATATTGTTCTGAAAAGAAAATATAAAATGCAGTACGGTATATGTCAAGGACATGTTACATCTCAGCACGCTTAGAAATTTAATGCACCTAGACATATAGGCATTTTCTAATGTGCCTTGCATTCACAACTGGTGTCTACAAAATGATTCAACATGCTTTTCCTATTAACACATTACCATGCTTATTGGCTGTCTCGGGAGTTACAGATTCACTTAACTTTTGAAAGTGTCTACAGCCTGCTTTGGTTAACAAGGCTGAAAGAAATATTGACCTGGATGCTTTCACAAAAGGTGGCCAATTCTTTATGAGTCTATCTTGTGATCAAAACATTTACTCGTTACATAAAATGAAAGATTTTATCTTGTGCTTTTTATATTTTAACATACATGTATCCATTAGACAGTCTTCAGAGTTTATTTTAGACTCAAAAAGCTCTTTAGTTATTCCTTAAATCTTTTAAACCAATCTTTGATTACATAGATAGTATTATTTTATAATAAAGCAATAATAGAAAGTTCTTTGTACTAAAACATAAAAAAGAAATATAAAGTAATTAATTAAGGAAGATTGACGTTATAGGAGTATCTCATGGATTTTGTTTGGAACATGCCAAATAGCATGTTTGTTTTAAAAAAAAAATATTTATAAAGGCCACGTTGATATATTCATAACAGTCAACATGGCTGATCCACTGTACCTCATGTTTCAAATATTGGAGTGCTTTGTCCAGTGCGTAATTGGCATTTAACAGTTTCCCCCAGTAGTAGTTGCACCTTTCTTATATGCTTATTGATTTCTGTGAAGGGAGAGGAGGGCACACAACCGGTTTCTGTTTTTTTCTATTATTCTTTTAGACATTCACAGTTCTTTTCTTTTGCTGATCATCACTGGATAGCTGCTTCACTTCTTGTCCAAATATGAATTACCAAAATAAATCTTTAAGGTAAAAAAACATTTTATGTTCAAAGGATTTATTTTAGAAGTCTACAAAGTATTGAGAAGCAGACTATAACTGGATGAGATAATCATTTATATTCAAGTAGCATTCTACATTCGGATATCAATTAAAGTATTATCCAGTACAAAGAGATGAGGTACCTGCTGGAACACTTTGAGTTCCCATACTGTAGCAGATTAAATAGGCGTGCCATTTGTCGATGGTCTTGTATGATGATGAAGGAGGCTTAGCTTCTCCCTGCACCCATGTGCTGCCATGCATAGCAACATAGGATAGTCAAACCTGAATATTGTATGGTTATGCATGGCCTCCATTCAATGGAATAGTGAAAATATTACTTGAGTTGGCCACTCAAGGCTTATACTGTCTTTGGGGCAATAATGAGGCCCTCTTCAACCACTGAAAGGATGTTCTCTCTGCGGTATTGCATTTCAATTTGAAAATATGGTATTAAGTCTTAATGTTCTTCACCTATATGAATACCGCTGAAGGCTGCTGGTATGTACAATGTAGACAAGTCAATTCAGCCATGTCCAGATGCTCAATCTTGTTTTATAACTGGCAATCAATTAAATGTCTTCCATACAATCTGATAACAACTTAATAGCTATGTTTAACATCACAGGCAAGAATCCAAAAGTATCGAGTAGCCAATGTTATTGTGTTTTTAGGTGCTGAGGGTCACACTGAACATGGTGGCATAAATTATTACTTCATGAAAAATAAGACATCATAAATTTACTGTTAAAAATAATGCAGAGGAACCATTGCATTATAGATTTATATTACGACTTGGTATAAGGGGTGTTTAGCATTAATGAAGACCTTCCAAGCTTCTTCCTAGCACTAGACTGGCACTACAAACCTCCTTACAGTAAACACAGCCTTAAACATATCTATATCTCTAACCTCCAATGTTAGACCATATAACTATAAGTGAAACTTAGCTAGTTTGACATTTTACCAAACCACCATTTGGTTCTAAATTTCACATAGTGCAATCCTACAAAGATTCTGAAGAAACATTACTTTCATTATATAACTAAGCCATAGAAGTAGTTAATTAAATAATGTAATGCTCACTAATTAGATTGTTTTTTTCCTCAGTGACATTTATTAGTCACTTCCATATTCGTACTCCACTTCTATACTTACACACACGCTCTACAACCATTTGCATCTCCCATTTCTGTCTATGTTGTACTATTATGTTATATTTTAACCTTTTTTAATGTACATTTACTTATCTTTATCATCTCCTAATTTCTTATTTTTACTTTTATATATTATGGATTTGTGTCTCACATTTTATCTCACATCATAGGTATCTATTCGTCACGCTCACGTTCCATGCATTTCCCATACACACCTGTATTTGGATGCTCATATATACACACTTATCCTTACGCTACCACAGTCACATTCAAAGCCCCTTTAGATGTCAAAGCTTAAGTTAACATGATCTGGACATACACTGGTGTAATGAAAATAAATAAAATTTTCAAATGTACTCAACAATATGTCCCCAAAGTTATGGTGCACTGACCAAAGCAGCCAAAGTACAGTAACTTGTTACCAGTGGGGTACCTCAGGGGTCAGTACTTGGACCCATTCTATTTAATATTTTTATTAGTGATATTGCAGAAGGTATTAATGGAAAAGTATGTCTTTTTGCTGATGACACAAAGATTTGCAACAGGGTTGACGTTCCTGGAGGGATCAGCCAAATGACAAATGATTTAGGTAAACTAAAAAAATGGTCGGAGCTGTGGCAATTGAGTTTTAATGTGGATAAGTGCAAGATAATACACCTGGGGCGTAAAAACCCAAGGGCTGAATATAGAATATTTGATACAGTCCTAACCTCAACATCTGAGGAAAGGGATTTAGGGGTTATTATTTCAGAGGATCTAAAGGTAAGTAGTCAATGTAATAGAGCAGCAGGAAATGCTAGCAGAATGCTTGGTTGTGTAGGGAGAGGTATTAGCAGTAGGAAAAGGGAAGGGCTCATGCCACTGTACAGAGCACTGGTGAGACCTCACTTGGAGTACTGTGTGCAGTACTGGAGACCGTATCTCCAGAAGGATATAGACATCTTAGAGAGAGTTCAGAGAAGGGCTACTAAAATGGTGTACGGCTTGAAGGAGAAAAGTTACCAGGAAAGGCTTAATGATCTTAACATGTACAGCTTGGAAAAAAGACGAGACAGAGGAGATATGATAGAAACATTTAAATACGTAAAGGGAATCCACAAGGTAGAGGAAGGGAGTATATTTAAAAGGAAACAAAATAGCAAAACAAGAGGACATAGTCTTAGATTAGAGGGGCAAAGGTTTAAAAGTAACATCAGGAAGCATTATTTTACTGAGCGGGTGGTGGATACATGGAACAGTCTTCCAGTAGAAGTGGTAGAGGCCAAAACAGTAATTGAATTTAAGCAGGCATGGGATAGGCATAAGGCTATCCTAAACAAAAGATAAATCCAGGTAAAGTATCCATGTAATTGGGCAGACTAGATGGGCCGAAAGGTTCTTATCTGCCGACATCTTTCTATGTTTCTATGTTTCTAACTTATGGAATGCTCACTGAACTCTGGACTCTGCAGAGACCCCTAATGTAGACTTGTGGCAGTGGTGGGACTTACCAGTAGAGGTAAGTCTGTCTGTCAAATATTGCATATATGCATGCAGTTTTCAAAGCACTGTAATAATAATTTCAGTGTGTTATGATTGTCTGTGTAGGTGTGTTTGTGTGTATACATATGTGTGTGGGTGTAGGTATATGTGTTGGTTATAGGGTTAAGAGGGGATGTATAAGGTAATTTTCCATTACCCATTGGTCCCACACATTCATGAAAACCACTTGATAGGGAAAGGGTTAGTTTTCTTTTTTTCACATATTCAAGTTTATTTTGAAAAAAGGCAAAAGTGACAGAAATGCGATACATCAGACATGCTGACTGCCCAAATATAAAAGTAGAAAGAGCATACAACGGCAATTTGCCTATCAAGACATTAAACAAATAAACATAATAAGGCAGGGGGTAGGGAAAGAGAGGGACAGGGGGAAATCGACCACAACTGCAGAAAACACACAAGTGACGCTCAACAAAACCTTGGGTCGACCCATAGACAGGGAACACGGGCACTTCAACATACACTTGACATTTACGGTGATGATATATTTGTGGGGGGTAACATAAAGTTTATTGCATAAAACCAGGACCAGGGGACAGAACCGCACACCGAGGTGGACCCCAAAGGCATCAAAGGCTAAGAGGTCTTGGACCGCAGGCTGCTTATGACACCGTCGCTGCGGTAAGACCTCAGTTAACCAGTAATAGCATTTACAGGAGTACTCCTCGTATTGGTTGCGTGCTCGGAAAGCCGTTTAGTCGATACCATGAATGAAGTCCACCTCGTCTAACCACACAGAGAGTGGAGGGGTAATAAGCTGCTTCCAAAACCTGGGTATTGTCAGCCTGGCTGCATGGATCAGACAAGGGACCACTGATTTTTTTATATACAGAGATACTAATGGATGTGTGGTAAAGCAGGTAAAACTCAGGGGTGAAGGGCAGGGGCGAAACCATCAGTTTACAGAGGAAATAATGAATCCGTACCCAAAATAACTGGATTCAGGGGCAGGACCACCAAATGTGCAGATGATGCGCAACAGGGTTAGTTTTCTTATACAACTGCTCTCTGTTCATGGTTTTGTGGTTGAATGTTGGTTTTGGCCTCTATTAGTATTTTTTCTATTCCTACTTCTGTGGCTTGGCATCTGTTTTCCGAATGATTGGCTTCAATCTTTATCCTTCTTGTTATTCTGTCCAGTTCTTGGGTTCGGTCAGATTTTAATCCATATAAATTATAAATTCTTTAGCAGGGTTCTCTCTCCTACTGTTCTGTGTGTTTAACTTTTATGTATATTTGTTATTCTGTCTTATCCATTGTACAGCGCTACGGAACTTGTTAGCGCTTTATAAATACTTGTAACTGTAACTGGGATGTCACATAACAGTTTTGGGCCTACACTGTTCATGCTGTGCGGTAACGTGTATGGTCATACAAATAACAACATTAGTCTGCTTTTATCTATAAACATATGTATTTAATTTATATGTGTTATCTCGATAAAGGCTCTTCTGAGTCGGATATATTGATTTTTACTCGGATTATTAAAAGCACCCTTAAATTCTTCCAATCTGTACAGATGTTTAATATATTTCTTTATTCATGCTAATTTGCATTGAGGTTCATAGGTTATTTTTCTAATTAGCATTGAAAAGGAAACAAAAGTGAGAAAATCAAACAAAAGTGGAACTTTATAACTCCTGTAGGAGCTCCAGCATATAAATTTACAATAATTTCTCAGATTTCTGCGGGGGGGGGGGGATTCTTTTCAATATTTAAAATAATCAATTCTGAGTGTATTTTTAAAATTCTAGTAAAACCCACATATAGTTGACTTTAATTTTCTGAAATCATGACTATCATTGGAATATTTTATAATAGACTGCTGAGGTCTAAAAGGCAGTACAATGGGGTGTTTTATTCATCCCTTAGATTTATAAATTGTTATATTCCGTTCAAAATGGTCTAGAACTTAAGACATAACGTGCAATATACAACCTACGTACAGTTTTTGATGACTGTATCTGCTGTAGGACCTGGCAAAGCAGCTATCCAACAATGGTCTTTCTATAAGATAGATATATCAAGTGTGTGTGTGTGTGTGTCAAGTCAGTCTATCTTTGTGTATATTACAACAAATATGTTTGTATAAATATGTATAATATTATAATATAAAATATTATATATATATATCATTTACATTTTTTTTTATAATTTCAAGCACCACACTGCTCATGTTAATTCCTCAATGAATGATGAGTCCATCTCCAAAGCATCTTTGCTTGACCTTTAGTCTCAACATCATCACTCTGCAACAATTATGAACCTATTCAACCCACTCCTACTCACTACTCACTCACATTTAAGCTGCAGCCCACATCACGACAATGGATTGTACGTGTTAAATATGTCAGATATGGTTACTTATTGCTAACCTGTCTCGGCCTATTGTACCAGTGCATTTTTCCCATGAAAATAACTCAGCTGGTAAATATATAGTGAATAAAAAATGTTTACTGCTTCAATGTAAAGAGTCTCGAGAAATACAGGAGTAAAAATGGTAAAAATTGCTTTTCCATATTTAGAAAGAATATATTGAATATGTTTTCTCCTTCTGCTTACTAAATTATTATTTATTTGTTTTTGTTTATTGTAATGATGCTTAATATTAAAAATAATAACACTAACATTCTTTTATGTGACAAAGTGTGAATATTAGGAAAAGAAGTTACAAGTCGACTTGAATGGAATTTATAACAACTAGCAATCTAGAAGACATTGGAAATTTTCGGAATTTTTTTGTGAAAACACAATAAGCTTAATGATAAATAATGACATTAGTTGTACCAAACAGCATTTCACTGATAATGGTTAATATATATATATATAGAGTTAATAAACCTAACTCTAAAATACTTTAAAAAAAATAATACGCACTTATTCTAATGATAATAAAAAAAGGACAAAAACTCAAGAAATAAATATATTCACTGTTTGTCCCATAAGTAAGGTATTATGTAAAAATGTTTTAAAAGAAAACAAACAGCAAGACTAAATTAATAATATAAATATCCAGTAATAAAATGATTTATAAAGAAAAAAGGAATAATATAATAATGCTCTGATTTTCATCTCTGAAATGTATCGTTTACAGAAATAAAAATAACAAACAATAAATAAAATGGGTTGTGGGTACATTTAAACTCAAAGTAAAGAATAAAGTGATAGGAGTAGAGAGTTTGCAAAAACAGTCCATTAATTTCCTCAACTCCCGCTTACTTTACAAATTCTGTACGGGAGTGATTTGTTATTAATAATAACCCCCCGAAATGTCGTTTTCTAGTTGGGATGAGTTAGCTTTATGTGCATGTCCTTATTCATAACAAAATATGTCAGACAGTTACGGTCCGATCCCCAAGCCCTAAGTCCCTGTCATTGTGCACCCGTCATGTTGTCTTACTTGGAGTACAATGTAATTATTCTATTGTCTTTTTATTTACCAAATTGTTTTATTTGGCTTCATTTAGCTAGGATGCCGTTATAACACCTGTGGTTTCTCTCAATACAGACTGAATGCAATGGGTCAGGGGTTGAAAGGGCAGCATACGGACCACAAAAAGGGGCTAGTTAACACAGCCCATCATTATTACTGGTAAAACCCATTCCTATTCATCAGATGATTAGTTCAATCAATATTTATTCCTGTGTGCTCCTTTTGTCTTTAGCTAGAAAGCAGACAGCCTTCAGTTTGAGAGCACAAGCCTTGTCTAGGGTGAATTCACTGCTTAATTTGAAAGAAACAAATTGATTTATTTGGCCGTGGAAAAAAAGCACACTTTCATTACCGCGATACAGGCGGCGCTGAGTTTGATACAACTTATTCTGCATATATATATAGACTGAATATTGTTTTCGATCAGAGTCTAAATTTTTTTATAGAAATAGGTAATCATGGCTAATAAGTGAGCGATATAAACAAAAAATAAGGAAATGCTGTGTATTACCCACATATATACTGTTACAAACAACTATGACTCTTCATGACAGATATGGTAGAGAAAGCATATAAATAAATATCTTTTACCATTATAATGAGTCATAGTAAGGTTACAAATCAGTAGTGTCTAACTTGTGTAATCTCAACCTATTTATTATACTAATTGCTTTCAAAATGAATGTATGATTTGAGTTATCCGCTTTCCGTGTGAAAATTGACATATGTGCCTCAATCTAAGCCAAACGAGACTTCATTGACAAGTTAACCAGGGATAATGCAATTTTCTAGCTGTCCTTTTCCCGACTGTAGTGTTGTCGAATTTTTATTTTTTTAACAAAACAGAATATGAGATCAATGCCTATTCCGGTAATGAAAGAGTTATTTAAGGACTAATGGCCCTATTTTAATAATTAGACCACATAAATCTAACGAGCAAATAACAACCTAATTAAACTGAAATGACTGCACAACAGGGAGACGCTACAAAATAACTCCATATTGATGTTTCTGCGCTTTGATATTAACTACACCTAGAGATGATTTATTTATTCATAGAGAACTTGCATAGTCTGCAGCACTGTACAATAGGCACGCTAGCTTATTAAAGACATAGTCACCTAACACTGACGCTGTCTTTTGAAAAGAGAAAAAAAAAATAGAAATCGCTTGTCATTTTTGTCTCCCATCTGTATTTCATTGAGCATTTCCAGAGAAAGGTTACATTGTTACCCAGGCATAAAAAAAAATATTTGTCGAAAAAGTGTAAGTATAGATAATAATTTGATTAACCATAATTTGCTACTTCCCTTCACCATTTACAGGCCCGAGCGAATATAAATGAGTGCATTTGTTAAAACTAATAAGTATATAAATGTCTCGTCTCACAGCCTTCTGAGGCATTCTGTGACGCGGATCAGAATGGCTGTCCTAGTAGATATCCCGGTACACTTCGATAATATGCTAGCAAGGATGAGGGTTTCATTAGGATTACTCACAAGATCAAAAGAGTCATTTTCCACTGTACATCTCTATACATAATTATACAGAATATACTACTGCAAGAAGTAAGTCCTTCTTATATTAAATACATTAAACAAATTGAAGAAAATTGATATTGCTTTCATAATTATGAAGTTACACTGGTATGAAATAATTGCTTTATATATATGTAAAGGCAGCACTCACTCATATCTTATAACGGTGCCGCTGAGACCAATAAGCACAACATACTAATTACAGAGCACTCAACCAAACCATACATCTAACGAGTTTAATAACACCTCTTAACTTTAATTTGGAAAAGATGGGGGTTCAGTTACAAGATGTCATCACATAATGCATAGCCGGACACAATAGTCATTGTACCCCATTGATCCCAAAGTTAGTCTTTTAACCTACTGAGATGTATTGTTGGGTTAAGTACTCTGTATTTGGCATGACTAGATATGTATACAATACACACACACATATACTCAGTGTATAACACTCACTCCCTTGGCCTCACAGTCCGGTCTAAAAAATTTAATTTGTCTTGGCGGAATGCTTATATATATAAAATGTGGTTAGGAGATAAAGTAACCAAATGAAAAAACAAATAATTAACAGTTACATTACACACAGACATATAAGATATCACAAAGACATGCTCTCATATGTATAGATATCTCATTAAATTTTATATTAATCCTTGATAATAGTTTCTTTCTAGGTTATACTGTGGTCCAAGGGCACAATATCCTGCCTTAATGTTCATTATATATATACTCATATGTGTGTCTATTATGCTTTCCCATTATGTTATTGTATGGCTTTGTTTTAAAACCAATTTCCGTAAGAAAGAAAATGATGAAAGACAACACAGAAGGGTCCTCCGGTACTGGAAAAAAATTGTCCATTTTCCGAAGAAGCATTACAAAACCTAACATGATGTTACGCCAATGCTGATTGGTTGAAGAGGTACTTTGCATATACCCAGGCCTCACAACGACTACACATCCCCCATCTTTTTCTCTTTTGTCATTACAAAGCGCTAATCCAGCTCTGAATAGTCGTGTTACTAATTTATATTTTACTTTTGTGGGGGGGGGGGTGGTTTCTTCACATCGCGGGGTGCAAATTCTTAGAGGAAACAGCTCTTTTCACAGCGTTGTTAAGATCTGCATAAAGCAGACTGAAGTGCATTGTATTTATATGCTCTTTTATACTCCTTGTCTTGCTCAATATCCTCATTTCTATTGTTACAGAACATCCGCTTGAGTTAACCAAAGCTGCATGACTATATAGAATACAGTCAGATATTGTTCAGCTGAGAAGCATTCTCCAGAGACCATTATAAACCACTCACTAATCACTCTTGGAACAATATAATTATACAATATAACATTTGTATATTTAGACTATCGCAGCTGCCAGATTTTTGTCAATGTCACTGATGGGTAGATACCGATATTGTGTTGTGGCGACATAACAAATGAATATTTAGAAGCAATGTTAATTATCGCACTAAATTATGTTTACTGCTAGCGGTATTACAAATGCTTCATTAATGCCAAATATATTATCATACTCATAAAACCATTGTAAAATTATATGGACATAATATATGGACTGAAAGTTCACTCATAACAGTATTTCTTAGTATTTTAAGGGTCTTTACATCCATCCGAAATACATAAATTGTCAGAACTTATTCTTTTTTTGGAATGTCTCAAAACCAATGTTACTTATTTGTAATGTGTTTTTAATTTCTTATATTAGCCAAATATGTATGTATGTGCAAGAGTGGGTGTGTGAAATGTACTGGAAAACGCTGTAAATGCAAAGACTGATGAAAAGGGAAGGACAGGCCAGGTCAGGTGAAAACTTAAATATCTCTTGATTTTACGTCAGCTATGTTTTTACTTAACAATCTAAAAACGGTCTTCTGTTGTCTATCAGGCAAGAAAGAATAATAGTGATTTATAATGTACAGAAAGATCGGCAAATCAATCCATACCCATCTATCTATCTATCCATCTATTCTCCTGTCCATATAACCTCCTTCTAGCCACCTACGATCCTATACAAACCTATCCATCTGTTATAAATCCAACTATCCATCTATCCACCTATCCATCTATCCACCTATCCATCTATCCACCTATCCATCTATCCACCTATCCATCTATTCACCTATCCATTTATTCTTCTTCTATCCACCTATCCTTCTTCTATCCACCTATCCTCCTCCTATCCACCTATCCATATATCCACCTATCCATCTATTCACCTATCCATTTATCCTTCTTCTATCCACCTATCCTTCTTCTATCCACCTATCAATCTATCCACCTATCCTTCTTCTATGCACCTATCCTCCTTATATCCACCTATCCATCTATCCTTCTTCTATCCACCTATCCTCCTTCTATCCACCTATCCATCTATCCTTCTTCTATCCACCTATCCTTCTTTTAGCCACATATCCATCTATTCTCCTTCTATCCACCTATCCATCTATCCTTCTTCTATCCACATATCCATCTATCCTTCTTCTATCCACCTATCCATCTATCTATCATCCTCCTATCCACCTATCATCTATCCACCTATCCATCTATCCACCTATCCATTTATCCTTCTTCTATCCACCTATCCTCCGTCTATCCACCTAACCTTCTTCTATGCACCTATCCTCCTTATATCCACCTATCCATCTATCCTTCTTCTATCCACCTATCCTCCTTCTATCCACCTTCTATCCACCTATCCATCTATCCTTCTTCTATCCAACTATCCTTCTTTTAGCCATATATCCATCTATCCTCCTTCTATCCACCTATCCATCTATCCTCCTTCTATCCACATATCCATCTATCCTTCTTCTATCCACCTATCCATCTATCTATCCTCCTTCCATCCACATATCCATCTATCCTTCTTCTTTCCATCTATCTATCCTCCTTCTATCCACCTATCCACCTGTCCATCTATCCTCCTTCTATCCACCTATCCATCTTTCCTCCTTCTATCCACCTATCCATCTATCCTTCTATCCACCCATCCATCGATCCACCTATCCATCTTTCCTCCTTCTATCCACCTATCCATCTGTCCATCTATACTTCTTCTATCCACCTATCATCTATCCTCCTTCTATCCTCCTATCCATCTATCCACCTATCCATCTATCCTTCTTCTATCCACCTATCAGCTATCCTTCTTCTATCCACATGTCCATCTATCCTTCTTCTATCACCTATCCATCTATCTATCCTCCTTCTATCCACATATCCATCTATCCTTCTTCTTTCCATCTATCTATCCTCCTTCTATCCAACTATCCACCTGTCCATCAAACCCCCTTCTATCCACCTATCCATCTGTCCTCCTTCTATCCACCTATCCATCTATCCACCTATCCATCTATCCTTCTATCCACCCATCCATAGATCCACCTATCCATCTTTCCTCCTTCTATCCACCTATCCATCTGTCCATCTATCCTCCTTCTATCCACCTATCCATCTATCCACCTATCCATCTATCCACCTATCCATCTATCCTTCTTCTATCCACCCATCCATTGATCCACCTATTCATCTATCCTTCTTCTATACACCTATCCTCCTTCTATCCATCTCTGCCTCTAGATAGTTAGATAATTGCATAGATAGTCTGTTAAAGAAGTTGTAGATTTTCTTTATTACAAAATAAACATGATTCATATGTAAAGAGAAGAAAATCTAAGTACTCAGATTGTGAGTTCGGTATGTCGAGACTCTGGATATTACTTAATATTGCCATATGAAACATGAACTGTGGATAATGAGTGTATTTTGGAAAGATTATAGGTCATGTTCCAGTGTACACTTCACAGACATGTACAGTTGGAATACTCTCACAGAGACAGTTAAGTTTAATGTAATTAATTTCTGAATCAGATATTGACAGATACAAATAAAGTCAACTAAACCATTAATTAGAAATCAAAACGGATGCGTTTAAGTGAGGGTTTCTATGAAATGATAGGTTATATCTTGTCAAATGCAGACACATCCTATTAGCTGTTTATAACACACGCTTAAATTTAAACCAAGTTTGTACTTTTCGAAATATGTTCTGTTGGATGTATGAAACAGTGTATCAAAAGAAGGGTGATGCTGAAAACTGATTTTATCATAATCATACATGATGGTTTTGTTTTAGATTCTTTGAACTTAAAATAAAATTAAAGAAAAGCAATAGGAGAATCATATTGAGGGTTTTATTTATAATGTCTTGCAGTGAACTGACCACAAAAATGCAGGATTGGAAGGAAAATAGCTACTTCTTTGTAAAACTGTTTGTAAATGCTATAGAGGTAATGTTGCTTCCTCAATAATATCTTTCAGATTTTCCCATTTGGATGTCATCTCTTCATTATTTATTATTAAATGGATAATAATTGTAATCATAGGACTATTATTATCATCAGTTACTCAGCTCTGTCATTATCTGTAATGCTTTATAACGGAAAATGGGTAACTAAAGCTACCGTTATGAGACGACAGGCACACAAAGTGTTAGAAGGCCTGACTCAAATTTAGATTTCATTTAAATATATTTATAATACATGCTAGATTTAGAGCACTCCACTTTAATATAGTTTTAAAGATTTTAAAAACACCTAATTAGAAATTAGCAAGAGGGATTATAAATTAGCACCTTCCACAGCCACAACATAAATGTACCCCAAATTGGTAGGTCCTATGATCCATAACCTAATAACTGCACTCTTTGTCATTATATACTGACATTCGGTGGAATGTTTAAATGGAGCTTTGTCAGTTGTTAGTTCCATGGTTGGAATGCAAAGTGTGAAGAACTTTTTACTTGCAACCAATTTAGTTGTGCCCTAGTTATAAGGAGATGGGACTAGATGCCCCCAGAAGTGTAAATTTGCTACATTTTTCCATTGTGTCTCCCTATATCATGGTGTCAAAAATGTCCCTCATCATTCCTATTCAAGGGAGTTCAGACGCAATCCCTCGGCTTTAATGCCAAAGAAACTGTCATGATTGATGTTAGGCAAAATGTAATTCAAGGAACAATAACAAGCAGTATCACATTTTGCCTTCTTCGGTATTTGTAACTCCAGTGGCTATGAAAAAAAAAATTCTTGATGTTGGCCCTAGATCAAAATATGGATGAATGTGAGTTCAAAGCCTTTGATACAATCCACTCAATTGCGCACAGCAAAAAGAAAGACAGAGGTTGCATCTAGACCGAAAACCGAGGATCCGCTAATAATCAAAAATGAAAAAAAAAATCACGACAATGTCATAGTAATAGTCATCAATAATGAACCATTCCCATTAATTATCGAGAAGAGAGAAAAAAAAAGGATTAAACACATATTTTCAAAAACCATAAAACACATTCTAATAAGTACCTATTATATATAAAAGAGTGCGACGGTGTCTTTACTGATTTGATTTTCTTTAAAAGTATAGCATTGTTAACTCTCTTGAGACAATACCTTTATGATATGTGTGCTATAAAAAAAAAGTAGTAGTATAGTTAGTAGCCAAATATTTCTTCAGGCCAGTAATAAGTCTCATTTATAAAATATACTTAGAATATACCTATTATAATATGTTTTCGGAAACAGAATTATTTCAAAACGGATGATCCTCTTTCTCTTTTTATCCTACAATTCTCAAATAACTATAGATCAAGTTCAATATATAAGTCTGGCTAATTAAAGCCTGTCAATCCAGCAGACAGTGATACAAATGGCCATTTAACAACTTCCTCCTTTGTTTTACCTTCCAGTTGTGCAGTTAGCCAAGTTTCAGTATTAACGCCGATTACGCACATCACATTCACTGTTATAATTGGTCAAAAATCCCTTTAATGATGTCCCTCACATTTAATTAAATGTTTTATTTCACAAGCATGTGTTAGGTCTATCAGCATTAACTGTTAGAATCCCCCCTATGTATTACTTACTTATGTGTCTATTTATACATAACAGTGCCTATTATCTATCTAATCACATCATAGTGAAATAAAATCTTTTGACATTCTGCCTCACACATGTGTTTACACCTGAATAGTTTTTTTAAATATAGTATATATATTTAATCTACAATTGATTTTTTTTGTGTGGAAAAGTACAGTATATTCTTTAAAATGTATAAACAATGAGAAATAATTGTAGAAAGCATTGTATGAACAGTACCAAGGGCTCTGAAAGTTTGCAAAATGCTGACCTGGTTGAATGACTGTCAGCAATGACACATTTGACCTATGTGACTGTAACTTTAAGACCTTGGGGAAACAAGTGATCTCAGGTCATCCCACTAACTGATCCCTGTATATCTGTCATACAGCAAGTGTGCACTTATCCATTGAGCGCTCTGTAAACAATAAGTTACAAGTTAGTTATGATTCTATACTATGCATTGCATTTTTTTTAAATAAAAGTGTCACATTTAGCCAGAAATAAGTACAAATCCATTTCCCTTGTATGGAATCAGTTACACTCACAATCAAGGCAACATGCTTAAACCTTTAGTTGCTTATAAATATTTGTTCTTTATAAAAAGAAAAACAATAACAAGTATTCCTGTGGAAGAAGACATATTTTAAAGATACTAACCTCATGTTAATCAACCTCAAACCTTGCATCCCCAACTCTCAGCATCCTCACTTAGACAACAACTCCACAGGACACATGTGAACCTTAGGTGACCATGATTCCAACAATCTGAATAGAGTGCTACTTTGTGACAGAAATGCCCTCAAGTTACTAAACATCATTTCGACGTGCTCTTGAGAAGTCCAAAACAAGGGCAACATGCTTAAGTGTAAAATGCAGCCTCGTCTTCTATCCAGTAGTTTCAGGGCTCATCAAGTCACTTAGCCCTGTCCAAGCTGCTACATGACATGACCTTCTGATATGTCAACTATTTTTTTATTTAAGGTTGTTCTCAAGCAATACACTTTTTTTTTTTAAGAATGCTTTCTTACAAAGCTCTCTCATTTATTACTACCTACTTCAACTAACTCTAACAAATGTTTCTTCCATTACCAAACATCTTGGAGGAACAGTGACCCAAGTGGGATGTGTGTCAATAGTTCTAGTCTTAAAGAATGTCACTTAAGAGGGACCTTGAGGTGTTATGCTCTCCATCTATTCCTTAACCATGACCGATAATAGAAAATTAATGACAGCTATTGTCAGTCCAGGCAGATGCTCCAAGCAGCTCACTGATTGAGATACTGTTGCTGCTTAAACAATAATGACATTGAAACTATGTATCTAGCAGACTTCAGAATCTTGCCAGTACCTTACCTCGCATGGTGGTGGTGTAAGTGGTGATAAGACTTCTTTCTCAGTGCAATCATGAAGATCCCAGCATGGAGAGTTAGCAGACAAATCCCTTCACAGAACCAGAAAGCAGCAGATCTGGTGAACAAACCATCCCCTCTCCTTGCTTGCAGTGAGTGTGTGTGTCTCTCTGTCTCTGTGGCTCTTCTCTGGCTGTACTGTAAAGCCTGGGCTTGTTTGCTGTGCACGGCTTTCTTCTTGTTCTTCTGTTACACACCGCTCCAGATTTCTAACTGATCACTTGCAAGGATGAGGAGGGGGGCTGGATTATGCAATGGGAAGCAAGCTAGCTGCCACAACAATCTAACCAGGAGGGGGGAAAAAGGAAAGAAAATGAAGAAGCAAGGGAAGAAAGGAGGGTTGTGTGAAGCAGAGACTCAGAGAGCATGTGGGTTTTCACATGACAGCTCTGTTAGTTAACTGTAGGTGCATCAGCCACTAAGAAGTTGTTAAGGACAGGACCATTACAAGCTCCCTGTGCCAATAATATTAGCTAAGCCCTCCCTGATCCTCCTCTCTCTCTCTCCTTCTCTCTCTTTCTGCCTTTCTCTCTCTCTTTCTATTGCTGTCTGGAATAAGTAAACATCACAAAAACCAGAATAAATATAAAATATGACAGTAATCACATCATTATCACCATATTAATCTTCATTATCCTCACGCACTCTATATATAATGTTTCATCTGATGTCTATTAAACCTTTTATTTACCAACAAAAAGTTTTTGCAAATGACAGACACATCATTTACTCAATATTAATAGAATACATTATCCGTATCTTTCATATAGTTTTCTGATTTATCAGCGCACGGTAGAGTGTTTTCAAACACTTCTTGCGCTGAAAGGGTTTGGAAATAAATAAAACATGCATATTTATTATACATGACACTGAATGTGTACAGCTTTCAGTAGTACATTTTGTAGTTCGACTCGCTGTAAGTTTTGTTGCATAAAAAGATAGTTATTTAAAAGGAATTATTTCACCACAGGGAAATTCACACCGTTTGAAAAATTAAAATAATGTGTGCTACATGAATGGCACGTCGCATGCATATTCTATATAAGCAAAAAAAAAAAAGTGTTTTACTAATCTACATGTGTTATAATGAGCCATGTAATTAAAAGGACCACACCGTATTTGTCATGCGCAATTTGAAAATCGTTCAGCTTTTTAATTCGGTATATTTATAGTGCATGACCATATAGCTCAGAGCTTGACCTCACACCTTCTTTATGACAGGGGTTAATAAAGCATTGCTGCTTAATAACCTGCATGTTCCTTGAGCACTAACAATGTTAATGGCTATAGTTTAGAAAAGAAAAAAACAGATAATTTCAACATTTCTCACATTGATAACAGTATTTAAGCAACTCCATATGCATTATACTTACCGTGTGCTTTAACCACTTGATAGACAGATAATTTCCTCTCCTGCCTTTAGCACAAAAAGGGTTAACATAAATCTAAGCGCTTGCTATGCACGTATAAAATGTTCAACAATGTTGGTTATATTGATAAAAATCAACCTAATTACACTTAAAAACCAAAAATTAAGGGCACTATCAGTTGGTGTGAGCTAACCCTAGCGTTAGATTGTTTTTGCGTTAGCGACGGGTAATTTGAATCTATCACCTGACCAACAGAACATTTGCCACCCGCTAGAAACAGGAAAAAATCACTTAGCATTGTAATTTGCATTTCGTAGCAAGAGTTTACTGTACTTACCGTATCCTATACTTAACATGGGGAGTGCTACAGAGCATATGAGCTATTGTAACCAACATATCACTTGGTGCTTGCGTTAATTTTTAGACGGACGTTAATAGCAAACTTTTACCTACTCCTCAACCCTGACGGTGACTCCAAAAAATCTAAAAAAAACAGGTCCTCGCCCAAAATTAACAGGCAATTAACAGGCAATTTAAAGGAATGCAGCACAGGTGTTCTCTTGGCCTCATACACCAGTAGTGGATCTGGTCAGCAATGTCGCTGCTGTTGCAGTAGGCTCTATTATAAATGTATCCTTTATTGGCATGTATCCTAAATCTAATATATTGGCTAATTCTAAACATTTTATGCTGGGGGTTATTCATAGTATGTAAGCGGTTGATTATTAGGTTTAGGACCATTTTTAAAGGGACACATGGATAAGTCTTGCCCTGAAACATGTATTATTTATATGCTGCAGCAGAGAAATTATTGTCGCTCACCTGGCCTTCCTTTTGGATCTATTAAACGCATTGTAATGATTCTACATGCTGTCGGGTGGCATTTATCATGCAATGCCCATCAGCCTTAATTAATATATGTGTGCATATAAACATGGATAATACGGTCACCTTGGAGGATTTTAATAATGCAGGGGTTTGAGGGCTCTTGGCTGGATGTGTTTATACTTATACAAGCTTGTGAGGGCAGAGGATAGGTATGGCCCGGCACTCTGCACTGGAAAAATAACTATTCTATCCTGTAGCACTGGGTCTCAGCCTGGGTCTTAACGTTTCCCTAGCGTGCAGTAAATGACCTTGTACACGAACTACCGCGGACAAGGTGATCTGTTGGTGGGTTGTCAGGCGCTACTTTTTAGCGACTCATGATAGATTTTTCCATTAGCAATGGCAGTTTAGCTCACACCAGGTGATTGGGCCCTTAGAATTTAATTAAATGCCTTATGTTACAGGAGTGTGTAATAGGGAAAGGAAAAAACTATATATGGGAATTAGGTATTGTAGATTCCTGGTATGTTTGGACATGTAAATTCCCAAAATGGTCTTAGAATTATTAGCCTGGGTTGAATCAGTCCTAAATACATGTGATCTTGTGTAACACTTGGACAAGTCTATGGAGTCACATGGGCTCTTAGAAAAATGTGCACAGTGCAACTGACAAATATGACAAGTCTAACATAGTGCTTCACTTGTAATTGAACCAGTAATAGGGGAACCACTAATGGTTAATGGCTCATGCTAACTTTTGTGTTTTGCAGATCCCTGTTACTGGCTCAGCTGGAATAGGACACTCAGGGCCCTATTCCTTTTGTGGTGCTAAATTGTGGACACTATCAGGGAAAACTTGCACCTGCAGGTCTCCCCATAGAGTCCCCATTTTAGCACCATATTCCGGGGCAGGCACTAATTCAGCAGCCTATCCCGGTATGCAGCGCTACCCTCAATGATACATGGGGTAGCTCTTCCGCACCGTGGGTATCACCTCCTGTAGTCTATAGGAATCCATGGAGGGTTGCACTGCCAGGCCGTGAGCCCTGTGCCATCTCGCGAGATCGCACAGCATCGCAGGACGATCACGGACGGAGACTGGGGACTACTGGGAAAGCAGTGGATCAGGCCACCGTTCTCACGACGGGGTGAGAGATGAGTATCAGATTTATTGGGGGGGGGGTTCAGCATGGTGCTAAATGATTCTACAAAAGCGGAATCAGTTACCATCAGTTTTTGGGTGACAAATAAAATCTGTTTAACCCATTGGTGTGTTAGTTAGCGTTAGGAATTTGTAATACCTTACTTATCCTAACGCTAATTACGGATTGTGCTCCCCATGTTAAGTATAGGATTTGCAAAGCACATTAAGCTCGCGTAAGCTAGCGCAATCACCGATGCGCTAACATATTTTTTTCAAGGGTTAGCGTTAGGAAGGTAATATGGGAGGCAATATGGGAGGCATGGGTTAAAGTCACTTATCCTGACATTAATGCTTACTCATCCGAAACGCTACAAATACAATTAGCGTTCACTAGGGAATAGGGCCCCCAATATTTGACTATCTCACGTGGCATGTTTGTGTATTTTTTGCATCCACATTTTTCAAAGAAAATGGTTTTTGCATCCAGTTGCAAAAAGAAGAGTCAAACAAACCAAAACATACCACTTTCTGTTCTGCAATCACAGTGATATCTAACATGTGCAGCTTTCCATTTTTTTTAAGTCAAAGGGCCAGATTAAACATCTGTCCATATTATTTGTTTTAACTTTGAATATAAAAAATGGATGTCAGCACAAGAAAAAGAAATTAGGACTGCCTTGCAGAATCAAAGACTGCAGACAGAGTGAGTTGTTGCTTTTATAGATGGACACGTTTTACTTTATCAGGTTTATTCAAAGAGAGCCGAATGGTGAATTCCCCGTACAGTGCAATTTCATGGCCATTAAGCTATTCAAAAAGCTGTCAATTCGCCAAGTATTGTCGAATTGCCAGCAACAAAAGGTGCTGTTCAACGGCAGTGAACTCCCCATAGAGAAGCAATGGTTAACCTATTCAGAGAACACCGAAATTCGAAAAGAAATGCCCTGATGTTCTGTGGTTAATTCGACATGTTTATTCAGGTGAACCCCATAGGTTTCATTGTTAAAAATATTCCTGTTTTTATTAAATATTTATTAAACCATTTATTCTTTTAATCTGCAGCAAAAAGTCTCTTTATTTATTTTTTAGGATTTTTTTCGGGAAATTTGTTTTCCGATTTTCATTTTTAAATAGTGGTTTTTTTTTTCCTGTAACCTTTTTATTATTATTCATCAGACCTTATGTGCTATTTTCAGTCATTTTCGCGCAGTGGCTTTTTTTTGCAAACAGCTTTTAAAAGTTGCTGTGTTTTTTTATTTTATTTTATCCCATTCGTTGGCTTCTCAGCTTTTTCTCATGCCTGGTCGGCGCCCTGTTCGGCAGATTGTTGGCTTTTTTCAGATGCATTCGGCGGTTTTGCGCCAGATCGTCGGGTGCATTCGGCTTTTTTTTGGTGGCTTATCAGATTTGGTGGATTAGCTTTATTTCGTTTATTTATTTTTATATTTTTGGCACATATTGATCCAAAATTGGGTCTATAAAGACTACATGGTTCTCTAGCAGAAGATTACTGTTAGTAAAATGTGAAGGGTTTATTCACCAAAAAGTTAATTGATAACTGAGTGACAGCAATTTGCTGCTTAGTGACTGCGCAGTGTCTTTATGTGGCCTAATGTAGGCTCTTGTCAATTCCAGTTTTCACACTCAAGGCTCTATTTCGACCTTGGTGCAAACTTAAAGAGAGCTATTATAATCTTGCCAGAATCATTATAATCTATGGAGTTATTATGCTGTAGACGTAACCAGAGCTATTGTAAACCTATCGGTCATTTCAGCAAGGATAAACGTATAAAATGGGGAGCTCTTCAGATCCTGACTTGGGTGTTGTTAGGACTCTCTTATACCAACCTAGTAATTGTGATGCTGCTGCTAGGCATCACCTGGAGGCAGGGCTGAAAGCTAACAAACAAGTGTTGGTTTTTAAAAGCCAGAACCATACATTTAGCTTGCTCTAATCTGTAAGAAGGGGGCCTCTAAGGCCGGCGTCAGACGAACGCAGTTATCACGTCCGTGTTGCCGCACAGTTTAACGTCCGTCGTAGCATAGAATCATGATCAATAGAGACCCACACACGAAGTAGGTGTGCACTGAACTGAACGCACGTGGTAAACGGACACAAGTTAGGCAAGAATGTTAAACCGCGACCACAGACTCGCAGAGTGCGCCATGTCCGCATAGCGTTCTGTGTGAGTGATGAGATGTCAGACGCAGCGCATTTGCGACGTCCAGCACCTTGATGTACAAAATGGCTTTCATATCCTTTTCAAATTTTTATCCTTTATCATATTCATTTTGTTTCCCATAATTCCCTTTTTTTCTACGTCCGTCAACAAAAACAGACAGTGTGGTGTCTACAGTATCTTCCGTCAGTACGTCTGTCCGTTATGCACGCACGTAGAGTGCGCTCAGACTGCGTTCGTCTGACATTAGCCTAAATCTGGAGAGGAGTCCTAGGTACCATTTGATACATCTTTTCAGGACAGCATGCAGCGTATGTACAACATTAAGGGGTTAATGGCACTGATTGCAGATCTCTGCAATAGGATCTCATATATACACTGTACAATGGTGGACAAAGGGATATGGTAAGAGGAGACACAAGGATGTAAGGGGAGATCTGGAAAACAATCTAAAGTCAGGAATGAGGAAACAGTAGTAACAATTTAACACATGGGACTGAAGATTAATACAATAAGAGAAAGGAGGAAAAGGGTATAGCGATATAAGTGAAGAGCATATATGGGGAGTGATGGACAAAGGGAGTAAAAAACAATAACACAGAGGCAGAAAATGTGTGGGAAGATGTGGAGAGAGGAGGGAGGCATTAGAGGATGTGTAATGGCTAGATTTGTGTGATTTTTAGTTCAGACCAAATACAAATTTGTCTGAATATTGGTTGATTTCCCCAATATGAATTTTGAAAGATCGATATGACGCACCGCATCTTCCAAAATAAATGTTATGAATGCATCTGAACCACGATAAATCAAGATGGCACAACCATGAAATAATATATACTAAAAGTATAAAAAAAAATTATCTTTATCAAATGCAAAAATATATAATGTCAGTAAGAGTAATAGTATGTGGTTACTGTCATTATATATTTTTGTATTTAACAAAGATATTTTTCTATTATACGTTTGATATATATTATTTGATGGTTGTGCCATGTTGATTTATTGTGGTTTGGTTACACATTTATAGGACTTTGGGGAGTCCTTTTTGCAGATGAACGCCCTTTTTGTGACTATTTTATGGAAACAGTGTGCAGGATATCTATTTTGTTTTAATGAATCAATCTGAAGCAACCCGAATACATATATGTTTTATAGTCAGGTAACTGAAAGAAATTGCACTCACCGTTCCTTGCAATGCAAATTCTCTAACCCTAATCATAAAATAAGCAGAAACAGTAACCCTCACCTTAAAAATAACTCTAACCCTAATCATGAAACAAGCAGGTATAATAAGAGCAACCCTAACCTAAAAGTAACCCTAATCATAAAAGTAACCTTAGTTCTTTTAATCATAAAACAAGTAGAAATAGTAACCCTAACCCTAAATGTAACCCTAAACCTTGCCTTAAAAATCAGTGCAAAACACAAACTTCCGAATCCGAAATAGTTCTGAATCTGAAATAATTGTTTGACGAGTCAATTTGAACTTGGGGAACATGGACCTAGAGATGCAACATCTGAGGAAAGGGATTTAGGGGTCATTATTTCAGAGGATCTAAGGGTAAGTAGTCAATGTAATAGAGCAGCAGGAAATGCTAGCAGAATGCTTGGTTGTGTAGGGAGAGGTATTAGCAGTAGGAAAAGGGAAGTGCTCATGCCACTGTACAGAGCACTGGTGAGACCTCACTTGGAGTACTGTGTGCAGTACTGGAGACCGTATCTCCAGAAGGATATAGACATCTTAGAGAGAGTTCAGAGAAGGGCTACTAAAATGGTGTACGGCTTGAAGGAGAAAAGTTACCAGGAAAGGCTTAATGATCTTAACATGTACAGCTTGGAAAAAAGACGAGACAGAGGAGATATGATAGAAACATTTAAATACGTAAAGGAAATCCACAAGGTAGAGGAAGGGAGTATATTTAAAAGGAAACAAAATAGCAAAACAAGAGGACATAGTCTTAGATTAGAGGGGCAAAGGTTTAAAAGTAACATCAGGAAGCATTATTTTACTGAGTGGGTGGTGGATACATGGAACAGTCTTCCAGTTGAAGTGGTAGAGGCCAAAACAGTAATTGAATTTAAGCAAGCATGGGATAGGCATAAGGCTATCCTAAACAAAAGATAAATCCAGGTAAAGTATCCATGTAATTGGGCAGACTAGATGGGCCGAAAGGTTCTTATCTGCCGACATTTTTCTATGTTTCTATGTTTCTATGCATTTGGGAAGTGCAGGCCTGTTGTTCTATATTGATTCCCTGCCCTCTCCTATATTAAAGTCACCCTGTACCTATAATTCTAGGTGTAGGGTGTTTATGTTGTCTGTGCTGCGCATGAATACTGTTATTCTTATTATCGTCATTGTCTGTGTTAATCTGTTACAATCTGCGAATAGGATTACTGTGTGGGTCACTGTAGTGAACTGGTTGTTCGTACACCTTTTACAAAAAGTAACTACTTTCACACATTTTGAAAATATTCCATGCATCCCAACACCACATAAACCAAAACACTTGCATATTTTTTTAAATATCTTGGCCCTCAGGCCCTGTCAGTGAACCCATAGCTGGAGAGGGCCCGCTGCTACAGGTGTCCTCCTCTGAGCATGGAGCTCTGGTCCTGGATTCTGTAAAGCAGAATCTGGAGCTTTCAAGAACTGACTGCATTTGGCTTCTGAAGTCTACAGCAGAAGCAGCATGCGGTGTGAAGTAGAGACAGTGCCACCTACAGCAAGATTCTTCTATGTGATAGCAGATGCAGGAGGGAAGTCAGAAGGAGAGCTGGCTGAACCATGTTCCTTTAGGTAAGTATTTGGGTCCGTCACTGGGTGGACTATGGTTTTTGTGATATCACTGGAAAGGGTGTTGTTTTGGGGCCCTCACTGATAGGGTGAGGTCATTTGGGATCCTCAATTGGAGGGTTAGTTTGTTTTCAGGATATCACTGGGAGAGGAGGTTGTTTGGGGCTCACACTATGGGCAGAAATAGGGGGGATGGTAATAGGCTAGTAACCAAATATATTTTTATTTCATTTTTGAAGTTTTGCATTTTGCAAGCAGCCACATGGGGAGAAAACACCTTGTCAAGTGGCTCCAGGTAATTTCAGTTTGAGACCATCTATGTTACACACAGCCAACATATTGTTTGGCCAAAATATCTGTCATCAAATGAGCAGTGGGGTGGGGGCATGCTGGGGTAGATTGCCAAAGTGTTGTGCTAGAGGCTGCTGTGTGTGTGGGGGAGTTGTGCTGTCATGGCTATGTGACAGGTAAACAAATAGGAGGCTCAATGCAGAAATAAAAAGGCACAATTTCAGGAATCCGCAGGCTTGATAGAAAATTCACTTTTTGTTTTCACAAAAAAAGGCTCTCCTGCAGGTATATACAAAATCAATACAGATTCCCAATGGGCAGCACATGGACAGCAGGAAGACTCACATAGGCAGGGAGCTAGCCATGTTACACACTGGAATCTGGATAAAGAACCTGGACAACATACAAACCTCAGGCTACACTAGTGGTGTCCAACCTTGGCACTCCAGATATTTTGGAGCTACATCCCCATGATGCTCAGCTACTCATTAGGTCAACAGAGCATCAAGGGAGTTGTAGTTCCAAAACATCTGGAGGGCCAAGATTGACACCACTGGACCACACCATCAATAGGCATTGCGGCAGCACAGAGCAGCAGGATCTCTACCCTGGCATAAAAGGTTCAGGAAGCCTATTCAGGCTGCAGTTGCAGCCTCCTATGAGTGGGACATCAGGAAACCAAGGTCTGGATGTGTGCAGGGATCCCCGGGGCATGCAGATGGAGAAAACATGAAAATAGCTGCCCTGTATAAGTCTTTTTATCTGACATTTCTGCACTTCTGCTTTCCAGAGCACTTTACATGACATTTCCAATGACAGTCTTGTTGGCCCTATTACCATCCTGTCTGTAGCAGGGAACCGCTGAGCGAAAATATCTTGGCGAGCTGATAACCGTTAACTGCTCTCTGTTTCCGACTAACTTCTGAATAAGTCACTATATTAGCTGCTCGAGTGGGAACATTTGGGATTCACATCAGAAAATACTGGCAGTGGTGCCACTCACCAACACTGGTATTTTTTCCTGGAGTACATTAGACTTCATAGATACAAGAGGGACCCTGTGAGGTGGTGTCTTCACCAAAAGATACCGAGCTTAACACATCTACCCATTCTCACCATTTGTTCTCTTCTCACAAACTATAGATAGCTCCTTACAAAAAGTCATTCTCATCTTCTGCTTCTGGAGGGGTGTCAGCTTTACCTGCCTGACGAGGCCTAACAAGGCTGAAATGATCATCAGGGGTTGCTGCCCCTCTCGTGCAGGTGATGTTCATGTGAAGTAATCTGATTTGCATATGGATTTTTCATCCCTGTAATGGCACAATCAAGCTAAAACCTTGTGAGACCTGAGAGGGGCTTCACTGTAGAGCAGACCAGTAGTGCTGTTGCTAGTTCTCAGGACCCTCACAAACCTCCTCTTTTATCACTATATGTATGCGCCTATCAGCATCATTGTTCACTTTATAATTGAAAAGTGAACAATAGTGCTGTATTTGAAAAAAATTTGGAAAAAGAAAACAATAATATATATTTTTTAGTATTACTTAAACCCGGTCTTTTTTTATATCTTGGAAAGATAATGTTCTTTGCTTCCAAATGATACCTCACATGACCCCCTAGTTTCTATGTTTCCGGAGATATGGGGGTCCAAAAGACCCCTGTATCTCCTCCATAGAGAATTCTCAGCCTGGGCAGGGGAGAGGTGTCTTGTTTCTGACGTCATCACACCCATGCGTGATGATGTCAGTGGGTGGGGGAGGTCCAGCAGATGATGTCAGCCCCCTGCAGGAGAAGTCAGCGATCGGCGCCAAGGCATCTATCCATGGAACTTCAACGATGGACTGGAGATGTCCTGCGAATCCTAGCAGAGGAGTGTCGGTCCTGCTGATAGGTGCCAGTACACAATACCGGTGTGTACCAGCAGAAAAAATGCCCTGAGTTATACTCAATACTAACACAGTAGACACTGGCAGACACTGTCAAAGACACTGTCAAAGTGAACAGGAGACACTGCTTCCATTTGTGTGGCAGGGCACAATAAAAGCTGTGGTGGGTCCAACAGGAGGGCATGGGGCTGCACTATCTACATTAGGGAGGCATGGGAAACTATTTAATACCTCCCTGTAATCAGCAGAACTTGCAAGCTGTGACAGCAGCTAGGCACACTGAGAGAGACATTGATAGGTATGGAGACACCTACAGAGATATTGAAAAATACAAGGAGACAGACAAATACAGAGACTCACACTAACAAGGTCAAATATAAAGACAAAGGGCCTAGCCGACCAAGATCTGCAAATTACTACAACTCTCAGTGGTATACAGTAAGTTGCTCCCTACACCACAGTAATTTTGAGTTTTTGTGTATTTTTTTAAAATAATATCCAAAGCATGTGCTTCCAATGAATAAAAATAAATAGCATGTGCTTTATAGTTACATTTTTTTAAGAAACATAAATTGCTAGGTCATGTCCACAGAACGTGTCACGTGGCCACAGAAGATGTGGATGCTCCAATCAAATGGCTCGGAGGGAGGTGGGTACCAACATGGTTGTTGCTTCCTGATCATGATGCCTGAAGCTCAGTTGAGTAAAGGGGTTATCCACAGAGCACCGAAATATCGCCGCACGTCAGGGAATCTAATTTATTCACCATGCGTTGAATTCCCCTTCCGAATGCGAATGCAGCCGCCAACCCGCCGGCCGCCAACGCCAACCTGCCACAAACCAGTCGCCTGCCGCCGCCAACCCCCCACGCAGTTGCCGCAAACACGCCGGACAGCTGCCAAATGCAGCAGACGAGCCACTGAGCACAGCACCAACCAGCCACAGAAAAAAGCCGAGTTGCTGCCGGACGGGTAGAAAAAAAAAAACACAATACGATTGAAAGTGTCAAAATTGAAACGCTGTTTGCAAAAAAAACTACTGAACGAAAAAAATGTCTTTAATTAACATATTAGGTCCTATGAAAGATAATAAAAAGATACATATTTATTTTCTGTTAATCTGTATATTTGTGTTTTTTTTTTTATATATCTTGCATTGTATTACTTTGTATTTCTGTAACAACTGTAACATTTTAATGTTCTTGAACCCAGGACGTATTTGAAAACGAGAGAAATCTCAATGTACCCTTCCTGATAAAATCCTTTATAAATAAATAAATAAAATACAGAAAAAGAAAAGCCGCTATTACAAAAAAAAACAGAAAAAGATTTTCCAGAAAAAATCCCATAAAATACTTAAAAGATCCTAAAAAAGATAAATAAAGAGACTTTTTACTGCATATTAAAAGAATAAGCGATTTATTAGATATTTCATAAAAACAGGAATATTTTTAACATTGAAACCTATGGGAATCGCCTAAATAAACCTGCCAAATGACAGCACTGAACAGCAGGGAATTTCAGCAACTTTTCCCTGCTGTTCGGTGTTCTCTGACTAGATTAACCATTGCTTCTCTATAAGGATTTCACTGCCTTCAGAATGGCACCGTAATTTCGCTGGCAATATGTCAAAATTTGGCAAACAGCCTGCTTTCTGAATAGCCAAATGGCCACGAAATTGCACTGTACAGAGAAATTCTTTGTTCGGTGCAATTTCGGTGCCAGATCAGCTCTCTCTGAATAACCCTGCATTTCTTCAGATGTCACTCTGGGATTCTCCATATTAAACATAGAAATTAGACTATCAGGGTTATCCAAAGAGATCCGAATTGCTTGAGAAAGGTAACCAAACGCTGAAAATCAGCATTCGGTTACCTTTCCTGGCCATTCGGCTATTCAGAGAGCAGGCAATTCGCCAAATCCTGGTAAATTGCCTGCACATACGGGGCCTGTTCGGTGCCTGTTCGAGGACAGTGAAATCCCCATAAAAAAGCAATGCTTCGCCTATTCAGAGAACACAAACCAGCAGTTGCCGAAATGCCCTGCCATTCGGTGGTTTAATTCGGCAGGTTTAATCAGGCGAATCCCATAGGCTTGAAATGGAGGTTACTCCAGTGGCGCAGAGGGAGGTAATTTGCGTTGAAAATCCGTATAAGTGCGAAACGGAAATATTCTAAAAGAGCACAGTCTAGGAACAGACCAATGTTAAATGTACACTAGAAAAAGTGCAATGCAATCGAAAGTGCATATGGTGCAAGCAACTGAAAGGTGCTAATTGGGAGCACAGTCTAGGAAGAGACCAAAAATAAAGTGCTATTCTAAATGTACACTAGAAAAGTGCAAATGCAATCAAAAGTGCATATAGAGCAAATAACAGGATATTCGTAATGGAAACGGTTCATAAAAACACATAAAAAAGACATAAAAAACAACACACACTGCTTGTGCAAAGTGCAAAAATAAAGTGCAATTAAAACAAATATGGTAATAAAAAATAGTCCAGAGATAATGCAAAAAGTCTAAAAAGACTAAAAGGCTAAAAAGACAGTCTTATACGTGAATAAATAAAGGAGGGCTAATTGATAACTGTGTAGGCCTCTCACTTATAACGTCCGTATACGAGGATCCTCCAAATGGGGGAGAAATGGGTCTTATCCTTGTTGTCCTAGTGGATTCCGTGTTCTAGTAGATTCCACGTTCTCGTAGTACGGGGAAGGGGAAAAAAAGAGGTATTCATAGCGCAACTTGAATGATGACTGGGTACATTGGTAAAGATAGAGTTAGTCTCACTCACCGATGGTGGAGCCTTGTTCCAGGCTCGACTTAATGGCATGCAGTGCTCCTTTGCTCGGTGGGCACCGTCACCTCTTTAGCTGCACCTCTTTAACGGTCTTCTACTGTAACATCAGTCTGGATGTCGGAGAGCTTGAAAAGTGGTTCTACCTGCTCGTAATAGATACTGGTGGCTTCTCCTTTATGGCTGTGCGGGTTAATTATTACCTTTAAAGACTTGGGTCTATTTGGAAAACCTTTGGTCCGTCTGAATGAAGGAAGGGTCACACTTGGGCTCAGCAGGGGTAAGGGGTCACACCTGGAGGGGTCACACCCTCCCCCCCCAGGTGTGACCCCTTACCCCTGCTGAGCCCAAGTGTGACCTTTCCTTCAGCTGCACTGGGTGCCGCCGGAGCTCCTGACATTAGGCCAGCTGGCGGCACCATGCTTCCGGGGTGCCCCCCGATCTCCACCCGGGGCCCTGGATATCACAATATTACAATCCAAACGCAAACAGTTTAAGTAACCAAATTTGTAAGAAGAATAATTAATGCAGCATATGAATCCTCACACTGCCGCGCAGCACCTCTACAGTCTGACGCTAGCTTTAACCAGAACGCTGCGTGCAGCTTCTGAGAAGATACGCTATTAGTGTAGCTGGGAAGCCGGCTGCGCATTTTGCATCTCTCCCTCTACACTAATAGCGTATCTTCTCAGAAGCTGCACACAGCGCACCGGTGTATGCAGCGTCTAACAGCGTGGGAGACGGGAGGCTGCGCTTGTTGGTGGATCCAGGAATCAGGTGAGTATTAGAAAGAAAAAAAAAGGTTTTATTTTATGGTCCTCGGATTTAAATTTTTTTTAGAAATGTGTCGCCTTACCTTAGCCTGGTGGTCAGTCAGTGGGGGCTCCCTGGATCCTGGTTGTGGGGGTCTGCCGTGGCTGCAGGTGCAGTGGCTCCCTCCCTGCACCGCCTCTCTGCCACATGCAACCGGCCGGCCAGCCCGCACAGTCGCAGCTCTGTCATCCGGCGGCCGCATGCTCTTCAAGAGGGTCCTTGGGAGGCCCTGGTGGGCAGCCCTTTACAGTGTCTGATTAGAGGGCCGTGTCTGCCTGATGTTTTAGCAACCAGAATGGTTTATCCCATAGGCTTCAATGTGAAAAATATTCCCATTTTAATTCAATATCTAATAAACCGTTGCTTATAATATTCTGCAGTAAAGAGTCGCTTTATTTTTAGATTTTTTAGGATTTGTAAGCATTTTTTTCAAAATTCAATTTTTTTTCGAACTTTTTGCGAACGGCCTGAAAAGTTTGCAGTTCGCGAACTTTCGAACAGCCGATGTTCCGATTCGAACCAGCAGCCCATCCCTAGTCGATGGTGACAGACACGTTACAAATACATTTATATATAGAGATAGGACCTTATATGTTAATTCCAGACATTTTCGTCCAGTAGTTTCTTTGCAAATAGTCTTTCTAATTTGACACTTTGAATCGTTTTTTAAATTTGCTTTTTTTTTACCCCATTCGTCAGCTTGTCGGCTTTTTACAGCAGCTGGTCACCGCTGTGTTCAACGGATTGTCGGCTTTTTCCAGATGCGTTCGGAGGGTTTGTGGCGGCTTACCGGATCCTATCCGATAATCTATTGATTCGGATCCAAAAATTTCTGTGTTTTTTTTTTAAAAAAAAAAACACTGCAAAACTGCTGAAGTTATCGGATCTGATAATTTTGGCAGTTTTGCACCGTTTTTTTTTTTAAATCAGCAGTTTTGCGGCGCATGCTGAATTCACTGCAGGGTCTGCAAATTTGATTCCCTGAAGTGCGGGGAATGAGAGAGGTGTTCTCTGAATAACCCCTATGGATTCTTAAGGGGTTATTAACTAAACATTGATGTTTGAGTAAATAGTTGGTATGGCAACACCAGCAAAGAGCCTTAAATCACTAAACTAAAATCCAAATAACAGGAGAAATTCTACTTTAAGGGTCTATTCACTAAGCACTGAAAGTTTGCTGAAATTTCGGTGCTTTTCACTTCGGTGCAGTTCGGTGCACTTTGGCAATTCCTGTTCACCAACAATACGGAAAATTCACTATTCACCAAATGGTCACTGTAGTGCACCAAAGATGGACTTTCCGGAGCCTCATGAAAAAGTTGGAGAATGTCGCTGAAGAGCACCGAAGAGCGCCGAAATAGCCTTGGCGAAATCCACCGAACTGCAAAAAAAAAAACAAGCAATAAAAAACTAACAAAAAACCCCCCAGAACTCTCCTATTCTGCTACATAATATATGAGTCTGTATGGAGAGTCTCCAGGTTGTGGATACACTATTGCAGTAATGAAAGAGATTAATTGCCGAGGTTTCTATTTCCAGCTTGTCCTTACTAGAGTTCGGTCAACAAATGTAGAAACGTAAATGCTTTCCCATGATTTCCATTATTGATTGTTGTATATTGGATGTATCCTTAGATTACATGAATATTTTATTTTTAATGAACTTATTTCTATAATTAGTAGGCTAAAACACATACATATACTGTATATAGTATATATATATAATGTGTTCTAGCTGCGATTACCTCTTTTTCATGTAACTCAGCAGCTGTTTTTCCATTTACAGTTGTAAAGTACAAGGTGTTCACAGACCTTGCTGAGTTTAGGTTTTGACTTGATTAAGGGTGATAATAGCTTATTTTAACCATAAAGCTGATAAATACAGACGTTAGAAAAATATATATCTACTAATAAACCCATATTTAAAATTTAATTCACAAAGCAGTAAATTCTATTATTAATAATGCGATACTCTATAACGAGCCTCAGATGCAGCAGCACTGCACAAGATAGGTGGACAAAGGGATAATACATTAGAACAAAACATAGCTTATCAAGGATGATACCGTAAGTCTGGATGGTCCTGTTCCCAAGGGAACTTACTTTCTAGAAGGGATTTAAACGTTAAGGCTGGGGTCAGACCAGCGCACTTTTAACGTGCGTTCTGGCGCACATAATTACGGCCGCACTAGCAGCAGATGACGGGCAATGACGGCCAATATACGATGTACGGCCGCACAAAAGTCCGGCCGTGCAACGCAAGTGGAATTTGAACGCATTTTTTTGAGAACGCTGAACCGCTAGTACTGACGTACTGAGTGCGCAGCTGCGACATAGCGGCGTGTGTGCGTGATTAGGAGACGTCAGACACTGCTAATGTCCAGCCTACATAACGTCCAGACGCAAAAAGAGTTTTATTGACGATCCGTACAAAATCACGCCCGAAAATGCGCGTCTGACCGTTTTTGCGCATTCCGTGAAAAAATACGTCAATGCGTTCGGACGCACTTTTTCACGTTCGCGGGGAAAAATGCTTTCGTCTGACCATAGCCATAAACATATTGTCAGTTCAGCAAGTATAAGCACTCTGAGGTGCCTAAGGACAATTACTGTTAATGTATTTTGGACACCATCCGAACCAGCTTTTCCTCAGTTGTAGGGCAGAAGCTTAGTTATGAGGATGAAATGACTTCTTCCATTTTGGGGCAGAGAAGCCCTTTTTAGTTATTCTAACTGGAATCCTAAGCAGTCTCTACGGTTGAATAGCAAGTATACGTGTATTTATCTATCTATCTATCTAGAGGACTAAACGATAGGATTCACAGTTTGGTTATTATATTATTTTATTATTATTATTTTGGCGCCATAGCCTTTGAGTCAGAATTATGTATTTCTTCCATCTTTTTTTTCCAACCAGTGGTAATAATGAAATTAGAGTGTTAGATGTGATCATTCTTTTTAATTTAACTTTCTATTAAATATATTATTGCAAAGAGGCTCAATTTAAGATTGATAGTTTTGGAACTCCACTTGTATGATTAGTGAACAGATTTTACAATTCTATCCCACCAATACAACAATCTTTATGAAGTAGAAAGGAGTTGCCAGTGAAATTGAGGGAGCATGAGACTTTCAACTGGAAATGAAGAATTGCAGGCAGCAGTTGGACAGCTCCTCTCATTGTCAGCCCAGCACCAACATTTTGTAACCTCTAAAAAGCAGCTGTTGGGGATAAGTGAATCAGTATATGGCATGGCAAGCGAGGACAACCAACATAATATTACAGGGTAGGGTCCACACTCCATGGAAGCCACCCATCCCATCACACCCCTTGCCAGGATAAATTAAGTCGCCACAAATCATCATACCACAGTAACCTAGGAGCAAGTTATTAATGGGCTTAACTGCAAGGAAAAAAAGCCAGCCGCAAGAATCTGGATGGCTGAGCGCACAATCTCTCAGCTGGAAGATCATTATTGTTTATGTTAGCTGTACTTTAAATTCACTAGTAAGTTGTTAGATATTTCATTTTGTAACTGTTCAACTTGTGTGTTGAAGATTGTGATGGGCAGTGTGTATAGCTTGTTTACATTGTGTGTGCCAGTTTAGCTAACATCCATTTCTCTTCCGCTGGGTATCATGTACCAGATTCTAGGTTGTGTTTTCTAGAGTACTGTCATCATTGAACCCTTGATCAGTAGAGTATATGTTTTTCTCAGTTTCTGCACAGTGGTAATGGGACCTCTGCCAATATTTGATAAAGTGTGGGTTTTTGCCTTGCTATGGGGACAGCATCGTGAGTGATGTTCAACATTTTGTAATTGGGGATGTGACCAACTTGTAGTGGATGTGCTTTCTTTTTTGCAATTTTGTACTATTTTGTGTTGGAGCCATATGTTTTTTTCTGTTAAAACCTTATTTCCTTTATTGTAGCTGCGCTAGACTATCTTAATTTGAGAGTTGACTGTGACTCAGTTTTGTTAGGTCAGTTCGTACATGCCCACGAGTGTGGGTTCCTATACTTATAATGAGAGGCGATGGCAGCTCCGGTGTGATGGCACAGTTCATAGTGACTTTTGTTTTTGTTTAGCCGCATTTACTTGTCCGGATTCTTACTTCTATCGCTATAATTTTGATGCTTAATGATTTTAGGAAATTGAGCCAAATGGTCAAGTTCAAAAGCTGCTCTTGGTAATTTCATGCATTGTCGACATGTATTTGTAGTACTTACAGGGTTATTCAAAGAGCTCCGAATTGTGACCAAAAGGTAGCCGAACGCTGAAATTCAGCGTACGGTTACCTTTCCTGGCCATTCGGCTATCCAGAGAGCAGGCAGTTCGCCAAATGTTGGCGAATTGCCTGCACATACGGTGGCTGTTCGTTACCTGTTCGAGGTCAGTGAAATCCCCATAGAGAAGCAATGCTTCGTCTATTCAGAGAACACAAAACAGCTTAGAAAAGTTGCCGAAATGCCCTGCCATTCGGTGGTTTCATTCAACAGGTTTATTCAGGCGAATCCCATACGCTTCAATGTTAGAAATATTCCCGGACCTCCCCCCTCCCCTTCAGGCACCTTCCCCGCAATGGCGGGGGGGTGCCTGAAATAGACGTCATCGCGCAGGCGCAATATTTCTATTGCTACAACATTTTTTCTTATCTTCGTCGGGAACGGAATTTGAGCAAATAGTTGCTAGTCTCCCTCCGCAATCACTCCACAGCTCTGTGCAATCTCGCAATTGCGATCTGCTGGCATTCGGCAACATTACGCTGTGTTCTGGGGCAAGGTGCTAAATTAGCACCTACCCTGGAATATGACGATAAAGTGGAGTCTGTAAGGGAAAATCTGCAGGAACAGATTTTCCTGCTTACTGTTTCCATTGTAGCGTCAACTATGTAATACCGCCCCACGTTTGCCAAAATGCCAGCTTTGAAATAATGTTCCACTCCTTTTTGTATGTGAGCTATAACTGTTAAAATGAAATTGAATCCCATGCATATAAGGTATTCTCTAAATCAGGACAAATTATAGTATCTACTTTCAGGAATATTATTTTAGTTGAACTATTTGCCTACAAATTTTTTAGTTTAAAAATATGCATGTTCTTATAGTATTAGCTTTCCAAAAGGTTTTATAACAAAGTTTGAGATATATAAGCAGGGTTGGTATGAAAATCAAGTCTCAATAGTTCCTTGAACCAATATACATGTCTATGTAACTAATGTAGCACTGCCTTAAAAATGTGCTTTGGTGTACTGGACTATGGCTGCTAGAGGGAGATAGTGGAGATAGTGCTGGAGACATTGTGGACTATGCTGGACAAAGCGGACTTCATCTCCCAGCACCCTTTGCGTGAGGACAGGAAGTGGGGTCAATAGGCGGAGGATATACATCAGCAGCCTCGTGGAAGGCGCGTGGAGTGTGAATGGAGCAACGAGAGGTGTAGGACGCACGCTGGAGCTGTCAAGGATTACAACCTGGCTGGAGTGCGAACGCTGTCTTAGTGGTACAGGAGATCGGGACAGAGATCGTGCTGTGACCTACATACTCAGCGCTGAGAGATTTGGAGAACAAGCTGGTTCCGGCAGGACCTCGAGTTAGGAGGTCGCGACGATCGATCGGGAGTCCAGGCGGCAGATCGTTTGTTCCAGTTGCGGAGATTCGGCAAGCGGGGAGCAGATTCGTTGGCACAGAGTCCCAGTTCAACGTGGAGAAAGATCCTTTGGTCTAGGCATCGACTGCTGGACAGTTCGTTCGACGGATGGGTGAGAGGCCTCCAGGCCCACGGTTCCGAAACGAAAACGCACACTCGTTATATTGCTTCAATTCACAGGGCCCCAACAGTGACTAGTCGAAGATTGCTCTTTTCGTTCACTGGCCAGTTGAACACAGTACCCAGGTACCCTAGACACCACATACAGTTGTGTTCAAAATTATTCAACCCCCACTGAAATTGAGTGTTTTGGCCAATTTGACATTGATTTTGATCATTCAGTCATCTTGCTTACAATTAAATCAAAGAGGCACGTGTAGGTCAGACAAATATAACATAACATTTATAATGAAATAACCACAAATGTCTTTTCTGTGCTCACATCATTATCAGTTTTATTCAACCCCCAAGTGACATTCAATCTTAGTACTTAGTACAGCATCCTTTTACAGTTATAACAGCTTTTAAACGTGAAGCATAGCTTGACACAAGTGTCTTGCAGCGATCTACGGGTATCTTCGCCCATTCGTCATGGGCAAAAGCCTCCAGTTCAGTCACATTCTTAGGCTTGCGCACTGCAACTGCTTTCTTTAAGTCCCACCAGAGGTTCTCAATCAGATTTAAGTCAGGTGACTGCGATGGCCACTCCAAAATGTTCCAGCCTTTAATCTGCAACCATGCTCTAGTGGACTTGGAGGTATGCTTGGGATCATTGTCCTGTTGAAAGGTCCAACGTCTCCCAAGCCTCAGGTTTGTGACAGACTGCATCACATTGTCATCCAATATCTCCTGGTACTGAAGAGAATTCATGGTACCTTGAACACGCTGAAGCTTCCCTGTACCTGCAGAAGCAAAACAGACCCAAAGCTTGATTGACCCCCCGCCATGCTTCACATTAGGCAAGGTGTTCTTTTCTTCATAGGCCTTGTTCTTCCTCCTCCAAACATAGCATTGATCCATGGGCCCAAACAGTTCTAATTTTGTTTCATCAGTCCACAGAACACTATCCCAAAACTTCTGTGGTTTGTCCACATGACTTTTGGCATACTGCAGTCGACTCTTCTTATTCTTTGGAGACAGCAAGGGGGTGCGCCTGGAGTTCTGGCATGGAGGCCTTCATTACGCAGTGTGCGCCGTATTGTCTGAGCTGAAACTTCAGTACCCACATCTGACAAATCTTTTCTCAGTTCCTCAGCAGTCACATGGGGACTTTTCTCCAATCTACGCTTCAGGTAGCGCACAGCAGTCGAAGTCAGCATCTTCTTTCTGCCACGACCAGGTAGCGTTTCAACAGTGTCCTTTGCCTTGAATTTGCGAATGATGCTTCCTATGGTCTCTCTTGGTATGTTTAACATCTTTGCAATCTTCTTATAGCCATTGCCCTTCCTGTGAAGAGTAATCACCTCTTCTCTTGTCTTCCTGGACCATTCTCTTGACTTCACCATGTTTGTAACCACACCAGTAAATGTCTAGAAGGAGCTGAGTATCACAGTCATTTTAAAGCTGCCTAATTGGTGCTTATTATGCTTTATTGCTGTTCCGTGACATCCACAGGTGTTTTCAATACCTGATTGAAAACACTTGAATGAACCTCTGTTCTTCAGAGTGGTAGTCTTTAAGGGGTTGAATAATTGTGTCAATGAAGAATTCACAAAATAAACATTTACTACTGTATTACAAAACCAATTGATGTCATTTTAGTTGCATATGGTTTTTTAAAAAGTCCTTGTAGGATTTCATTCTGAATACAATTACAAATGTACACTAAATTCCCTAAAACCCTTTACAGCATTGGGGGTTGAATAATTTTGAACACAACTGTATATATATTTTTGAGCCATTTCACTTGACTTACACTCCAGAACTGAGGGGGTTAACCGTTTCCTTTCCGCCACGTGTTTTTCCCGCGTTACGAATTCCTGCCATTCCTGCCATGTGCATTATATGCTGCTTTATTGGGATCAGTAAAGTATATAATATAGAAAAAATCCACAACAGTGCTGGTGTATAGTGATTTCCTAGTGCGTTGAGACTATCCTGGGGTTAATCAGCGGCTCCTTCGGGGGTGAGCGGTACACTAAGCTTATTTTTTTTAGAAGGTCGTGAAGGAAAAATACTATAATATGGCCTGGACTCCAGCATGAACAAAAATTAAAAAATGTCCTGATACTGAAAGGGTTTAGACATCATTTTTTTCTGCAAATTTCTAAATAAAGTTAAGCTCAATTAATCACGCATAAAACTTAAAGCTAGACTTAAGCACACCTAAGATGTAACTAGATATACTCTAAAATTATAAAAGTAAAAACTAGCAGGGTTATTCAGAGAAAGGTGAAAACTAGGAGAACTGGCAGGAGAAGAGAACAATCTAGACCAAATAGCTGATTTTAAAACTGAGATAAATGGGAGAATTTTTCTGGTTTGACTATTTTGACCTATAATTTTCACTTCTCCAGTCATTCTCTTGAGTTTCACCTTTCTTTGAATAGCCCTGTATATGTTACTGTTTCTTCTCACTTGATTTCTAAGGCTATAGATAAAAATATGGAACAGAAATGTTTATAGTGAAATATAAATAAAAATGGATTATATAATAATGCAAAAGGTCAATTATATTTATACATGAGGTTATTTTAGAAGGATGGTTACAAAGAGAAAAAAGTAGAACCTAAGAGTGAAAGAGAAGTAGTGAAGCAGACTTGTTGAAAGAAAAGAAGTATGACAGCACAGAGAAACAAAACCTTGAGACAAAGTAGATAAGACAGAGGAAACAAGAGAAAGGAAGAAGACCTTGAGGTTGAATTACTAACAAAACTATTTAATGCAGGGGTCCAATTTTAGATCACTGTGGATGTATACTATTGCATGTTTTAACTCTGTTTCACTTTCAGGACATGGTGAGATGGTATTGTTTATCCTAACATTTTACACTTCTCTGTATTTTATGACTTTCATATTATTTTTTCAGTGACATATATATATATATATATATTTACTGTATATATATATATATATATATATATATTTATATACAGTATATATATTATTGATTGTATGGCTATGCTAACCACTAATGTTCAAATAACAGTGAAGGTCTTTCAACTTACGATATATAAAAGTCTTTCAAAACGCGTCAAGGAGTGTGTTGTGAGCGCTCAAGCCTCTTTATTATATGGGCATGGGAATATATCTACAGAATTGTATATTTTAAATAAGCATGAAACCTACCTGTGCACAAATGATCTATTTTTATATTATTACATGGGTAATGATTAATGTATTTATCAGTTTTTATTTACAGATGTAATGACACAGCTAGATTGATAGTGAACTATGAATTCAAGAGTAGTATCATAATAGACCATATTTATATATAAACAATGTAATAATAGAATAATAGATCATTTGTTTACAGCTAGATATTTATACATATATAATTGTAATTATGGATATCTGTGCATATACTGTATATCAAAATTGGATAGACTGCACCATAGGTGTCTTTAGAGGGCAATTTCCCCCATAGGTTATTCCTTGCCCCCCCATGCGCCCCCCCCCCACCAGGGATCAGAATCCAGCTTCCCCCACTTCTTCGGACCACTGTATCTCCATCACTGTGCATCGTAAATTGTCATTCGAGGTGTCATTGGAAAGGGCAGAGTCTGGTGACCATATATGATCATATTCAGTGTAAATTAAAAAATCATAAATATTTAAAATACAAGCGTAACATTTTTTTCACAAGGTTGAAATGGCACAGCAGTGAAAGGGTTAATAGTCAGACTATATATTACATTGTGTAATACTTTAATTTTTGCCTTGGCTTAATTGTATATTAAGGGTTAATGGGCAGGCTTCATCCCTTACATACATTTTATTTTTTCCTTGATTAATGGCATTTTGGGAGTTAATGGGTAGGCTATGTGCCTCACAGTGTATACATTTCATATTTTCCCTTGAGTGCTGGAATTTTAGGGGTTAATTGGTAAGCTATATGCATCACAGTGTATTCCTTTAATGTTTTCCCTTGATTAAGGGCATTTTTGGGAATTAATGGGCAGACTACGGGCACCATTACATTGTTCATGCTATCGTTAACGCTCACCTGAGTGAGCGTTAACATTAGCCGTGGTGGCCCTAGTGCGGGCCACCCATATTACAATCCAAACGCTAACGGGTTAAAAAAAACCTTAGCGATTGGTATCTTGCGCTTTTCAGTGCGAGGTTACTGTACTTTGTGCTCCCTATGCTTAACATGGGGAGTGCAAAGTGTTAATTAGCTTTAGTGTTACAATATACTAACACTAATTATCGTCTGGCTGCGGTTACACGAAAGTTAACCACAGCCAGGACCTGGTGCTAACGGATTCCGCTTCTGCAGAATCCTTCATCAGCACCAGCCAGAACCCCCCCCCCCAATTTAATCAGATACTCACCTCCTATCCCACGGCGAGGACCATGGCCCCAACCGCCTCCTTCATCCACCGGGAGCAGGGAGAGACTGGGGTAAAAAGTCCCCCAGTCTCCCTCTGCGGATCACTACGCTGACCTGCTGGATCTTGCGAGGCGAGATCCGGCAGGTCATGTGACCGCCAGCATCTGCCTCAATGGAGGACTCCATCGACTGCATGGTCACAGCGGTGCTTAGCGCTGCCGCACTCATCCCGGGGCTTAGTTCCCAATTACGATGCAGGCAGCTTTTCTAGCGCCTGCATCATAATATCACACTAAAACGGGGATGCAAAGGAGAAACCTGCAGGCGCAGGTTTTCCTCCTTTTGCATTCCTGTTTTAGCGTGAACAATGTAATGGTGCCCTACATGCCTTACAGTGTATATATTTCAGATTTTCTCTTGATAACTGCCATTTTAGGAGTTAATGGATAGGCTACATGCCCCACAGTGTATTCATTTCATGTTTTCCCTTGATTAATGGCATTTTAGAGTTAATGGGTAGGCTACATGCCACACTGTTTATTATTATTATTGTATTTCCCTGCTTTAATGGCATTTTAGGTGTTATTATGGAAGTTAGAATCTAAAGGGTCTATTCAACTTTAGATCCTTTGCTTTTTGTCACATTTCGGGGAATCAATTTCACTAAAAATGTAGTGAATTCCCTATTTAGCGAAATTGCGCAATAAAATATTAAATTTATGTATCCAGTTAGTACAACAAAAAGGTATCACTGCACAACATTACTCTGGGATTTTGGAATCTTATTTATATAATCATTTAGTATGAATTAGTTTAGTGCCCCCCTGTGGTATTTTATGTGCCCCCCCTACATATTGTTCCTAGAGTCATCACTGGACAGCACACAACAGATTTCTTGACTTGGCATGAAACACCTTTTTATAAAAACATTAGATTATATGTACCTGTAGATGTCTACCAGTGCAAATATATATATATAGCAAAACAAGAGGACATAGTCTTAGATTAGAGGGGCAAAGGTTTAAAAGTAACATCAGGAAGCATTATTTTACTGAGAGGGTGGTGGATACATGGAACAGCCTTCCAGTTGAAGTGGTAGAGGCCAAAACAGTAATTGAATTTAAGCAAGCATGGGATAGGCATAAGGCTATCCTAAACAAAAGATAAATCCAGGTAAAGTATCCATGTAATTGGGCAGACTAGATGGGCCGAAAGGTTCTTATCTGCCGACATTTTTCTATGTTTCTATGTTTCTATATATATATATATATAGTACTTACAAGGGTTGTGGTGGAGGACAAAAAGTGAGATAAAAAGCCTCCACGCTAATTAGCTATTTTTATTATTGCAGAAGCCATTTGCACATCACAGCAATTCAAAGAACTGTGATGCAGTTCTTTGAGTTGCTGTGATGTGCAAATGGCTTCTGCAATAATATATACATATATATATATAAAACGGCAGAAGGTTGCACTCAACCTCAAAATTAAACGTGTGCATCTAAGACATTACATTTCAAAACACCAAGAAAGAGCACTCCATATTATTGACCACCTTCTTCCATCATTTTCTGTAGCAAAAAAAGGCACAGTTTAAAAATGTTCAAAAAACTTGACTGAGGTAAAATGATGGAGATTCAGTTCACACAGTATGATCATAATTATCTTAAGCCTGTCACAGTCGCTAGGGATAAGCTGGTTCGATCAGTTCGGAGTTCGACTCGAACATTGGCAGTTCTAAAGTTCGCGAACGGCGAACTTTTTGGCGTGTTCGGTTCGCGTTCTAAAAAAAAAATTTTGAGAAAAAAAAAATGCTTAAAAAAATACTAAAAAATCTTGAAATAAAGAGACTCTTTACTGCAGAATATTATAAGCAATGGTTTATTAGATATTGAATTAAAAAACTACCTGATGTCTAGGTGCAAAGATTCTCACCTCTAAATTACCTGTGCTCTCAAACGGCGTAAACAACAGGTGTTTAATTAGTGTTTGGAAATAACATGTGCTTCTAATTAGTCTGGTCTCATGAATTTGATACATATTTGATACATTGCCTGCAGACTAGGTGTGGCCTGCACATATATGAACAAACACTGTCAGGGTTATCCAAAGAGATTCGAAAAGTCACCGCACGTTCGGTGACTTTTCGTTCTCTTCAATTCGGTTCCTTTTGCCGATTGCATTTCGGTGACCCTGCGGTGTATTCAGCAAACACCACAGGGTCCCCGAATTGCAGGGAAAAGCTGCCGAAAGCCTGACGAAAACTAACCGAATGAATGCACGCTGAAAACAAGCAAAAACATCTGGATTAACCTTCGAAAAAGCCGAACAGGAGCCGAAAAGGAGCCGAATCACACAGAGCCGAAGCAGCTGTGACGTAGAGAAGGCAGTGAATAAATTAGAAAAACCATTTGTATGAATCTGGGAAAATGAAACGCTGTTTGCAAAGAAACTACTGAGCGAAAATGTCTGAAATTTTCACAGGAGGTCCAGGGAATGATAATAAAGAGGGCTGTTACAAAAAAATAAGTAAACTGAAAAAAAAAAAAAAAAATCGGACTTTTTAAAAAAAAAAAAAAAAATGAAAAATGCTTAAAGTATCCGAAAAAATCAATGAATAAAGAGACTTTTTGCTGCAGAATTTTATAATGAACGGTTTATTAGATATTGAATTAAAACGGGAATATTTTTAACATTGAAGCCTATGGGATTCTCCTGAATAAATTTGCCGAATTAAACCACCGAATGGCAGGGCATTAGGGGAACCTTTCACTGCTGGTTTGTGTTCTCTGAATAGCCGAAGCAGTGCTTTTTCATGGGGTTTTCACTGCCCTCGAACAGGCACCGAACAGTCACCGTATGTGCAGGCAATTCGCCAGGATTTGGCGAATTGCCTGCTCTCTGGATAGCCGAATGGCCAGGAAAGGTAACCGAACGCTGATTTTCAGCGTTCGGTTACCTTTCTCAAGCAATTCGGATCTCTTTGGATAACCCTGTGTGCTTGTTCTGAATTCTAAGAAGTGTTCATTTCTACTATATGATCCTCTGATATGCTGTTTAACCCCTTAAGGACCAGGGCTCTGTAAAGCCAATCATTAATGATGTAGATGTTACGTCATTTGTCATCAAGGGCTTAATAAAATCTTTATCACACTCCTTAGATTTAAACGTAATATTCCAGTATTTGTATGTCATGTACCTCTCCTGAAGGGCCTATGTGAGCATACAATTATTATTGTGTTAGAAATGCCTATCATAAAGTGTACAAGCTGAGTCCCTAGAGTCTCTGACTATCCATTGTCATATATACCTTGCTTTAATACATATAATACATTCCCTCATCTAACAGGATAGTAGCCAGTCCCTGTGCATTTTAACCCCTTAAGGATGGCTAGGTGTCGTGTGTGGGTCTCTGATGGCGATGTTTCTATACATCCTACAAATCCGCCACTTCACGGGCAGGTTATGGGGACCTCCTAGGCACGATATTTGAAGGAATTTTTCGTTTTTATTTTTAACCCTTATTTTATGGAAAACTCACTGTTCCTTTAAAAACTTCTTTTTTTAAACGTTTTGTCCTTGTTTCCTTGTCCTTTTATGGCAAATATCCTGCATATATGCTCTCTTGGAGGGCACTCTAAAAATCGAACTTTTGAGTCCCATTGACTTGCATTGAGTTCGGTTCGAGTTCGAACTCGAACTTTTGAAATTGTTCAAGTTCGAATGCAAACCGAACACAGGGGTGTTCGGCTCATCCCTTACAGTCGCCAATGTACCCCATCTTTGACAGGTCCTGTCTAACTTCACCAAATCTGCACTTACAGGATCAACTCACCCTGGAGCTCCCCGGCAGCTCGAGGCCTTTATAGGCTGCCATGGTGGAGCACCTGTGAACAGGGAGGGGTGCATGCCAAATGAGAGTTGTCAGCTCTCTATAATGTATAATACAAAATAGCAAAAGGTTGCTCTCAACCTCAAAACTAAGTGGGTGCATCTAACTGAATCATTTGGGAATCCCCATAATTTCTTACCTCAGTCAGGTTTTTGGAACATTTTTAAAACTGTGCCTTTTTTTGCTACAGACAATGATGGAAGAAGGTGGTCAATAAAATGGAGTGCTCTTTCTTGGTGTTTTATATATATATATAAAGTATATTATTGCAATATTATACTTAATTAATTATAGCATGGTGGCTTTTTATCTCATTTTTTGTCCTCCACCACAACCCTTGTAAGTATATATATAAATATACAATCTCAATCAATGTCAATGTGTTTTAGATAATAATTAAAATGTTCATTGCCAAGGTAATAATATAATAGATCATTTGGGCAATGGAATGTATTTCAATCTACATGATATATATATATATATATATAGGGTTTTTCTCCTGATTTTTAGCCATTACTAGGAAAAATCTTTATATTATTATGACATATTTATAATATTTTATCTTCTTGTGCACAAATGATCTATTTATATAGGATTACCTTGGAAATGATAGTATGTGAACTATCTACTGTATAACTAGACCATGTGTGGAAGTTTAGTTCATCGCTTTAATCAGAAAATGTGAATGGAACTGCCACCCTAGCTGATAATTGCAAGTCACATGATAAGGAAAACGTATCAGGACATTGAAGTATAAGGGATGTACAAGAATTAGATGTAGGATAAACAGAAAAAAGAAATAGACACCATGTAGCTGTGGCATGCAAATACTGTAGTTTGTTGATGCTGTTTAAGACAAGAACACAGATACTGTCACGCCCTACCCAGCTGGGGGACTCCTCTCCTTCTTCACTGACAGGTCTGGGGCTCCGGGTCCATGGTCCTCATTGGTTCCAGGAGCTGCAGGTCTTCAGGGCTGTGTGGGATTGCAGCCACCATCTTGGATTGCCCATTGGTTTCAGCCTAGAGGGAGGTTGGGTCAGTGCGATCATGGTAGGGTGCTGCCCAGATGTTGGAGGTGGCGAGAGGGGCAGATCGCATACCCTGCCTCTCCTGAAGTCTGTGGAGGCATGGGGAGGAGTGGAGACCTCCCCTATGGGAGGAGCCGGGGCAGAGCCCTCTATATAAACCCACTGCAGGCATAGAAGGATGCTTAGTTGTCTCTCTTACTCCTTGATGTATGTTTCCTTCTCCTGTGTCTCCCATTGTGTACCGACCCCTGGCTTTCCATTACAACCACCATTTCTCTGCCACCTGTATCGACCGTTTGGCCTGTCCCGACCCTGTATAATAATAATCCACTGTACTGTGCTCCCTACTAATTGCACCATTGCTCAGGCCTAGCACATCGGGCTCCACTATTCCAAATGCGACATGACAGATACTCAAATAAGTGAGAGAAATATAGAGGAGGGGGAAATATACCTGAACCTGGAATAGGAATGTTTGATTACTATTTCTTAAAGAGAAAAAAATACAAAGGGTAATATCCCAACCGGAAACAAAGTAGAGACAATTGACCACTCACATATTCCCAAGAACGTCAGCACCTATAATTCCAGCAGGGCTCCTCACCGAATACCAGAACCACAAGCCACATGTCTGGTAAACCAGACCATATAAAAGAAACAAAATAGAGCAATGGTAGGGCAGATCATACAGTATATTAATACGTCTGACATAGTAAGTGTAAGAGAAAAATATTTAAAGATGCATAACAAGAAAAAGAAAACTGGATAAAAAGAAGAAACGAGTTGAATGGTAGGTGATGCTATGGATTCAGTGAGAAGATCCTTATTCAGGATACTAAATAACATTTGAGTGAAAGAGAGAGGGTATGCAGGTAGATTCAATTCAGGAAAAGATAGTTGATTTGTTTAAAAATGATACACCATTTAATTTTTTTTAGTGGAGCAGAAGGTGAAATTGAGAAGTGTAGAGTAGGCTATTAAGAGTGTCATGAATAAAGAGAGAGAGAGTGGTGATCATTGCCTTGTTGAAGTTTCTATATCATTTGCTCGCCTCAATAAAGGAAAAGTATTACTGAAATAAAGAAAAGAAGCTACCAGTGTAGGTGGAGAAGGGCACTTCAAAGTACTTTCAGCTGACTGTAGTGAGAGGCTAAGCTCTTAAGCTTATTGATTAACCAGGGTTCGGAAGTAAAGGAAAGCTTACACTTTATAATGTATATAATTTTATCACTCATCTCCAAGCCTTAGAGTGATTTAAACTGTAACATAAAACAGACTTCATACATTTGTTAATATTAAATTTTTACAGATAAATGGAGGGATAGCTAACCCCAGATCTAACAGGAATTTAGATTTTTGCTAACTTGCATATGTATTTAAATATAATCTAACTATCTGTGTTGAATAGATGAAGGCAGTACCCTAACACAAAAAAACTGAGCAGCAACCTGCATACCAATCATTCTAATTGGAGGGTAAAAAGCTAGCTAAAGACAATAGCAGTCTTAGGCATGCACACGGGACTGTCGTAGGATGCACCCTCTGGGGCCCCGGGTGCATGGATGTGCGGGCGCTGGGTACCTGCCGCCTCCCCGACCAGGCCTGCTACGCCCGATGGCCTAGTAGGCCAAATGGCCTAAAGTGGCCCTCGACTAGACCTAGCATAGTTCTATGGTCCTAATACGTTTCAATGCAATATATATATTTTTTAAAGACCATTTATAAATGTTATCTTTAAAAAAAGTTAAAGTTTTTAAAAGACCTATTTGTATTTTTTAAGACTATTCTTTTTGTTTTTTGTTAAAAAATAATTTTTTTATTATTTATTATAGGTTAAAAGGTTTTATTTAGAATAAAGTTACAAAAATAACATTAATACCCAGACATCAGACTCCAGATACATGTATACCCAGTCATCAGAGCCCAGTGTGAGCAGAGCGAGAAGGTAGGGAGCTCCTCTCCACCCCCCTGCCAGTGACAGAGACAAGCTGGGTCAGGTTAGGCAGCTGATCCCTGCCACTGTGCAGCCTGGGGAAGGGGGGCTGCACGGTGGCAGTGCTGTAATACACAGCACAAAATAATTTATTGTGCCCTCATTTAATTTCCACTCGCCAAATACGAGTAGGCGAGTGTAAATTTTGAGCCCTGTCATAACGTATGGTTCAAAATACTGTAGGGCCCTTGCTATTTAGGTGGTGGCATGAACACTTAGCTTGAGATTCTTTACAGAATAGTCATAGTTGCAGATTACCAACACTTGTTAGCTATGTATGCATGGATTATTTCAAAATGTACACCATGCACAGTGTTTAAAACCATCAAGAATACAATTAAAATATTGTTTTATATTTATCATGTTTGTTAAGGGTTTCCTTTGAAACACGAATTTACAGAAAATATGCTTTATGTGTTCCATACACATAATATTTGAGTAAAAGAACACCTTGAATTGGTTATAGCACAGATCAGTGTAGGTCTTCATAAAGTGTATCTTTAGATTGCGTGACTTTAATCAGATTTCTATGGAAGTGCCCTATATTTTATGCTTCTGCTGTCCTTGGTCAGTCCACTGAGTCCACGTTATTTTGCCCTGCAACCATTACACTACTGTGTAAAATATTCTATAGAATTTTGTGTCAAGGGACTGAGCTAAAGATGGGGATTGGGAATGAGAAAGGGAGGTTACATTGCCTTCAAAAGTCAAGGTTATACTTTGCTTAATACACAGTAATAACTTTTATTACACAATAAGTTTCTGTAAAGGAGAATGGGCTTAGCATGAAAGTGACTTTTAAAACGAATCAATCATAACATATAAACCAGTATATTGATTATCAAATTGGACAACAAACTTATATAAAAAATGTTGGTTAAAGTGAAACTTTCAGTGAGTGATAATAGGGAGTTATTCAAAGAGAGCTGAACTGGCCCCGAAATTGCACCGAATGGTGAATTTCCCCATACGGTGCAATTTCGTGACCATTCGGCTATTCAAAACTGCCAATTCGACAAATACTGGCAAATTGCCAGCGAAATACGGGTGATCTTCAGCAGCAGTGAAATCTCCATAGAGAAGCAATGGTTAATCTATTCAGAGACCACCGAACAGCAGAGAAATGTCAGTGAAATGCCCTGCTGTTCGATTCTTTCATTCGGCAGGTTTAATCAGGTTTCAATGTTAAAAATATTCCTGTTTTATCCAATATCTAATAAATTGTTTATTCTTTTAATATGCAGTAAAAGTAAATTTTTCAAGATTATTTCAGCAATTTTTTTTTTCTGATTTTTTTTAACCACTTGCTCAACTTGTGGGAGCTAACGCTTAGCTGTTATTAATGGTGGAAATAGGGGGTCATAAGCTCCCGAAAGGATTCGTAGGGGATCATATTTCCCGATTGGTGGAAGCTAGAGAGTAGAGATGTGCATTCATTTCGGGAAAATTCTGAATTTGGAACGAAATTCGATAATTCGTATTTCGGAAGTACTTCTGAATAACGAATCGATATGATACGAAGTTGAAACGATACGAAATGGTATATAACAAATTTATTTCGTTTTACACTGTGTCATCATCATAAAAGAAAAATTTGATAAATTGATATCAACAATCGAATTTGAAATAAACTATCAAATTGATATCAACTATCGAATTTGAAATGAACTATCAAATTGATATCGGAGAAAGAAAACAATAAGTGCAGCGCTCAATTTGCATAGATTACCTTTTCAATGCACTTAACAGTAGTCCTATATTCAATCAATATTGATCGTATCACCTCTAAAAGAGACACAATAAAATTTCTTTTTAGTGCAACACCGTTTTATCAAGATTTTTATCTAGAGGGTGCAAAAAAACTCACAAGCAGAGAGCCACCCAGGCTCTATTATGAAAGTAGATGGACTCTTTACGGCCGTCATAAGCCCTTTCCCGAACAGGATGTCTGTGAGGATTTGTCGTTCTGAGCCTAAGAGAGGCTCTCCTTATTCAGCATGCGGTCGTTTGTACGGTACAACCGAATCCCCAATAGAAAACTGGTAGGCAGGTGTTTTCTGGAAAAAGATTTATTTAAAATAAGGCATGTCAGTGCTCTGGGGCTGCCCTCTAACAACAGGTGTTTCGCTTGTGTCTGGGATGGTTTCGGTGTTTGTACCTCTAACCACTTCAATGCTGAGGACGCGCTCAGCGCGTCCTCAGCATTACCGCTGGTATGCGGAGGACGCGCTGAGCGCGTCCTCCCATTGGGGTCAGCGTTCGGCCGGGTTCCGGCCGATCGCTGGCCCCCCCGGTGCAGGCTGACATCCTCGATGTCAGCCCGGCATCCGGGACTGCAGCCGCCGGAATTAGGTGTCATCGCGGCAGCGCGATGACACCTAATTCAGGCGCCCCCCCCGCATGTGCGGAGGAGGCGCCTGAAAGGGAGGGGGGGAGGTCCTTCGGACCTCTCTCCCTCCCGATCGGCGGCTCTGCGGGGGTTAACCCAGGCATCATTTGGAAGGGCACAGCCTGCCCTTCCAAATGGTGCCTGGCATTAACCCCTAGGGAGCTGGATCGCGAATCGGCGCTGAAAAGCGCCGGTTCGCGATCCTTTCCCGGAGCTGGCCGACATCTTGGATGTTGGCCAAGCCTCCGGGAACTCCCCCTGAGGACTTAACCCCTAACTGCCACCAACGGTGGAGATAGGGAGTTCCAATGAACTCCCTATCTCCCGATCCGTGGCAGCTAGGGGTTAAAGTTTGGTATGGTTGGATCGGCCAGAGCATGGCCGTTCCAACGATACCAAACACTACTGTGAAAAATTTTGTCAAAAAAAAAATAATAAAAAAATAAAAATAATAAAAAAAAAATTTATAAAAAAAAAATAAACACTTTTTTTTATTTTTTAGGGTTTGTTAATGCAGCAATATTGTTCCCATTTCAATTATAATGTGAACAATGATGCTGCACTAACGATTTTTGTATGCGGTGCGTTTGTTAAAAATGGTGTAATTTTCCCCAAAAAAAAATGTAACGAGACCCCATCTCTAATTTTTTTAACAAGCGCACCCCATACAAAATATAACCGCAATTGCTCGCATGTTAAAATGTGAAAAAAAACACTTTACACATTGTAAATTATTGAAAATACATATTTTATTACATTTTTTGTTATAATATACAGACATGACATACCGTATACATATAATAATGACATATTATGAATCTACCCAGTCTGACGGAAAGAACGATATATAATATGTCTGGGTCATATACTAAAATAAGCCTTCAAAACACGTTTAAACATGATGAGCAAAACCGGTAAAAATGACCTCAGCACAGGGGCGGGAAAAGCCTCAGCAGCGAAAGGGTTAAAGTCAGATCCTGACTGCTGGGGCAACATGAGTGCCAGTTATTTGTGTGTCATCACTGGCACCCCCTTCCTCTAGGTTGATTATACTCCCTTCCTCAACCACAGAGATTGAATCAGAGCACTGTAGTTGCTGCGCATCCTCAAGCAGCATGTCACTGTCATTGTAGTCAAACAATTCAGCTGACTCCTCCGTGTGTGATAGTGAGGCTACAGCAGGAGTAGCTGTGGACATGGAGGCTGCATTAGATGCTTTGGCAGCTGAGGTGGACTGTAAAGCACTACAAGCCTGGCTGGCAGAGGACTCGGAGGATGAGGATGGCCTGGTTAGCCAATCCACCAAATCCTCTGTATTTTGCTGCTGCTTAAAATGGCCAGCACCAGTTAGAAAGGACAAGCGTGCTCCTGCAGAGGATGCACCACTTCCACGACGACCAGAGGCACAGCCTCCCAACACAGAGGCTGCTTGCCCTCTTATCTGTGTCTGGGAGCGTCTGCCTGTCCTTTTTGATCTTTCTGACACGGTGAGTGATATATAGATTAAAGATATACAGAACTCTGATTCAACTCTGGTATAAAGATTAAAGATTTCCAGAACTCTGGTATAACTCAGTGAGACACCCTGATAGCTGGCAGCCAGTGACAAGACACAGATTACAATTCCCAGAAACCTCCTATAAATCAGTGAGACCCCCTGATGGGTGGCAGTGACAAGACACAAATTACAATTCCCAGAAACCACCTATAAATCAGTGAGACCCACTGATAGCTGGCAAGACACAGATTACAATTCTGATAGAAGTATGTGGGACCCCCTGATAGCTGGGAGTGAGAAGACACAGATTACAATTCCCAGAAACCTCCTATAAATCAGTGAGACCCCCTGATGGGTGGCAGTGAGAACACACAGATTAGAACAATTCCCAGATAGTTTGTAGAAATGAGACCCCCAAAATAGTTGGTGGCAGTGAGAACACAACGATTAGAACAATTCCCAGATATTGTGTAGAAATGAGACCCCCACAATTGCTGGTGGCAGTGAGAACACAAAGATTAGAACAATTCCCAGATATTTTGTATAAATGACTGACCCCCAAAATAGTTGGTGGCAGTGAGAACACAAAGATTACAACAATTCCAAGATATTTTGTAGAAATGAGACCCCCAAAATAGTTGGTGGCAGTGAGAACACAAATATTAGAACAACTCCCAGATATTTTGTAGAAATGAGACCCCCACAATTGCTGGTGGCAGTGAGAACACAAAGATTACAATAATTCCCAGATATTTTGTAGAAATGAGACCCCCAAAATAGTTGGTGGCAGTGAGAACACAAATATTAGAACAATTCCCAGATATTTTGTAGAAATGAGACCCCCACAATTGCTGGTGGCAGTGAGAACACAAAGATTACAACAATTCCCAGATATTTGGTAGAAATGAGACCCCCACCAATAGTTGCTGGCAGACTGGCAGTGAGAACACACACTAACACAACAATCTCCTCTCAAAAAACAAGTGCTGGGGCTGCAAGGGACACCTTATATAGTGTGCTGTGGGACTTAGCTCTGTCAGCCCATGATTGGGCAAAATTTGCCCAATCAGGACTCTGAGCTATGATTGGCATAGTCTTGCCCCTGTCTTGCACCTAAACTGTGGTCAGGTGCAGGCTGTAGCCAATTACAAGCTTCAGGCCAGTGGAAAAGTCCATTGTGGTCCATTGTGGTACATTGTGGGCGAACATGCTGCGAACACACGGAAATAAGACAAAGGCACAATATTTGGGTGCACTGACACTGACGCCTATATTACCAGATTTATATCATTTTAATTTTTTGGACCGCAGGGTCCAACCCTGCACTCTTCCACAATACCACAGAGGGGTTACGGTGTGACGGCACTGTTGCCGACACTAAAGGCCCAATTTTAAAGCACCTATTGTTACTTTCATCCAAAGCCTGCATAAGTTTCACCATAATTTAGCCTAAAAAATCACTAAACTTGATCTGCATGTCCTAAAATGTCTCCTCTTTTAATACAGACTGCCGCCCCAAGCAGTTGTTTATGAATAGATTAAAGGAAAACCGTTTACCTTCATTTGAAACGTAATTTTTTTGTTTTTAAATGTTTCTATACATCCTACAAATCCGCCACTTCACGGGCAGGTTATGGGGACCTCCTAGGCACGATATTTGAAGGAATTTTTCATTTTTATTTTTAACCCTTATTTCATGGAAAACTCACTGTTCCTTTAAAAACTTTTTTTTTTAAAAAACTTTTTGTCCTTGTTTCCTGTCCCCCAGGGCACTACCTGGAGCCCCATACACCTTTTATGGCAAATATCTTGCATATATGCCCTCTTGCAGGGCACTCTAAAAATCAAACTTTTGAGTCCCATTGACTTACATTGAGTTTGGTTCGTGTTCGAACTCAAACTTTTGAAATTGTTCGAGTTCGAATGCGAACCGAACACGGGGGTGTTCGGCTCATCCCTACCTGCTGTATCAAAGGATATATAATTTGCCTGGGTCGTATAATAATACATGTCTTCAAATCGCGTTCAAACGTGATGAGCAAAACCAGCAATAATGAACTCAGCACACAGAGGTGAAATAGCTCAGCAGTGAAGGGGTTAAATAGCATTTTTTTCCTGTAACAGACCTTTTTATTATTATTTAAAGGACCTTATGTGTTAATTCCATACATTTTCGTCCACAATTTTTTTTCCAAACAGCATTTAAATTTTTAAAAGTTGCAGTCATTTTGTGTTTTTTTTTTTTTTTAACCTTTTTTCATCGGCTTGACTGGTTCTTCCACTGGCTAGTGTTCAGTGGATCGTCGGCTTTTTTCGGACACGTTTGGTGGGTTTTTGGTGGCTTATTGGATCGGATCCGATGCTTTCCGGCAGCTTATTGGATTGGATCAGATTTTTCGATGGTTTTGTGGTGGTTCTTATTTTCGGTTCGGCAGTTTTTCAGCAGGTTTTCCCTGCACTTCGGGGACCCTGTGGTGAATGCTGAATTCACCACAGGGTCTGGAAATTTGATTCCCGAAGTGTGGGGAATGAAAGAATGTGTATTTAAAGGGATGAAATGACTGGTTGTTGTTTTACTACAATGTCAGCTAACATCCAATTACCTGCAAAGAAGTAACTCTTGTAAGATGTAATAAATAAATTATTTCAAAGGATGTGAAATTATAGTATTATTATAGTATTTTTGTATTATAGTATTATTGTGTCAACCTTCGGTGTTGTGCATATGCAAATTTAATCTCCTGTACACTAGCTTGTTAATACAAATATTTACACTATAGGTGGGGATGTAGCAGCAAAAAACAACCCTGGATTTTACTGGGATGTGTTCAAAAAAGAGATACACTAATCTAAATAAATTATTAATATTTATTCAGAAAGCTGGCAGATAAGGGTATTTGTATTTTCTTAGCTCCCCCCCCCAGCTTTACTTATTTCCAACAGCTCGCATCAAAAGAAGGGGCAGATTTTGTTGCCTAAAAATAAAGCAGAATGTTTAGGGTTAGGGTTTAGCGTTTGGGTTAATCCTAACGCTAAAACAAGCACAAATAGTAACCTAACCCTATCTTGTATGCCTAAACCTAATTTGTACCTCTAACCATTACCCTATCCCTAATTTCTAACCTTAACCCTTTTAAAAAATTAGACCTTTTTACTGCACTATTTTTTTAAGCAGTTTTAAAGCCGCCTCTTTACCCTAGGACACCTTTGTTGGGAAGGGAATATATTCACCATACACATGTATTAATGCCCAAGTGCTGAAGTCCTCAAATGCCAGTCAACATGTATATTATCCAAACGAGATGCACTTCAGGGTCTTCAAGCTTGCTAAAGACCCATAAAGGGTTGAAACATTTATCCTTTTTTAATATGAAGAAATACTTTTTACTATGCTTTCATATGAAGACTCTAGAGTGCCTTGTATGTTTAAATTTTATATATTGTGTCAGAGCAACCTACCTTGCAGCCAGTAGCGTGGGGGGGGCATGGGCAAAAAGTTTTTAGGGGTGTAAAATTTCGAAAGAAATGTGTGCCCCAAATAGTTTCCAACAGCCAGGGATCACTCTGCAGGGTGTCCACTCACAGACACTGGTGTCCGTGAGCATCTCTTCTTACATGGTCCACCAAGTCCGGAAGGGGGGAGAGAGCAGGATGCTCTGAGCTCCGCCTTCTGTTACAGGCAGGGAATCAGAAGGCAGCCAATGAGGATGGAGCAGCTGCTCTCAGTCCCGGAAGCTGCAGGACCTAACAGAGCCTAGGGAACTGCACTAAGAGTTCCCTTGACTGATTGTTCCACGTGCTGCTGCTGGAGAGTGAAGAGCAAAGATCCCATCACACCATGCTGCCATGTTACATTCCACCAGATGAGCACAGGAGGGGGGACGATTGTCCCACGTGCCCAATTTGAACTCAGTCCAACCTCAGCTCCTTTGCTCAGATGTTCTGTACTCTCACAGTGTTAAGTTTTGCTCACTGCTGTATTCTACTCTGTTCCTGCTACCCCCTGTTGGATTCCCTGTGTATGACCCTTGGCCTGTTTAACCCCTTTGCTGCTGAACCATTTCAACCCTGTGTGCTGAGCTCATTTTGACCAATTTGTGCTCATCATGTTGAAACATGTTTGGAAGTCATGTTTTATTACAGAACCCAGTAAATTATATATCCTTTTTTTCAGCAGATTCAAAATATTTCATTATTATGTGTATCTGTCATGTCCCGTCAGAATACTATAAGAAGAAATGCAAAAAAAAAGTAAAGTTCCATTCAGATTTAATTTACTGAATGTAAAATTACTTTTTTCACATTTTATCATCCACACTTTTGTGGTTTTATATTCTATGGGGTACTCTTGTTAAATAAAACTAGAAATGGGAAATGAGAACCTTTAACTGCATTTTTCTGAGAAAATATGTAATTTTAATCAAAACTGGGACAACAAAATGTTTTGCTTGTAAATTGGAGGATTGTATTTTATGAATAATAAGACTATAGGGGTTATTCACTAACCTCCGAATTGGCCCTGAATGGTGAATTTCACCTTTCGGTGCGAGTTTGGGTCAATTCATCTATTCACTAAGCTGTCAATTCACAAAATACAGGCGCATTGACAGTGAAATATGGTGCCATTTGCTGCAATTTGGCAGCACCAAAATTATCCCCTAAAAGACTATCACAATGACTATCTATTCACAGAATGCCGAATTGCACTGACATTCTGGCAAAAATGCCCTGATTTTCAGTGTTTCATTTCGATAGGTTTAGGCTAGGGACAGATGAGCGCATTTTCTGCGGCCACCGTCAAAATGTACGTCGATGCGTGCGCACGCATTTTTTCACGGAATACGCTTAAGTGGTCAGACGACCACAGTCGCACAGTCGCAGGTACTCACCAACGCAATTCTAGGGAAATCCGGCTGTTTGAACGTTATGTAGGCCGCACACTAGCAGCGTCTGACGTCTCCTAATCACGCACACACGCTGCCATGCGGCCGCAGCGCACTCTGTACGTCTGTAGCAGCGGTTTCACGTTCTGAGAAAAATGCGTTCATTTGCCGGTTGCGTGGTGTCGGCGCACTTTTGTACGCACGTACTGCGTATATTGGCCGTCATTGGCCGTTATGTGCTGCTACTGCCGCCGTGATTTAGTGCGCCTGCACGCGCGTTCCGACTGCCCCACTCTGACCCTAGCCTTAAACAGGCGAATCCCATAGATATCAATGTAAAAAAATATCTTTACGTTTTTTTTAAAGACCATTTTACCATTTATTCTTTTCATTTTCAGCAAAAACTGTTTTTCAGAACACATTTTTATTTTTCTTATTTTTTTAAAAGTTTTTTTTATATTTTGTAGCAGACCTTTTTTATTATTTTTATAGGACTTTTTTATTACTTAGACACATTTTTATTGATTGAAATTCCTATTAGGAGAATAGGAGACTTCTTTTGTTTTCGCAGACATCCAGTAACTGCTTCGGCAACTCCAATTTTGGCAAAGTACAGTGCGCATTCTCTAAATATTGAATTCCTCATATTTTTGCCAAAATGGGCCTAAACGCAAAGCAATGAAATTACATGCAATTTCAGTGCTTTGTGAATAGACCTTTACGTATAAAACACATACAGGGTTATTCAAAGAGCTCCGAATTGTGGCCTTAAGGTAACCGAACGCTGAAATTCAGCGTACGCTTACCTTTCCTGGCCATTCGGCTATTCAGAGAGCAGGCAGTTCACCAAATGAGGGTGAATTGCCTGCACGTACAGTGCCTGTTCGTTGCCTGTTCGAAGGCAGTGAATCCCCATAGAGAAGCAATGCTTCGTCTATTCAGAGAACACAAAACGAAATGAGAAAGGTTGCCGAAATGCCCTGCCATTCAGTGGTTTCATTCGACAGGTTTATTCAGGAGAATCCCATAGGCTTCAATGTTAAAAATATTCCTGTTTTAATTCTAATAAACCTTTTATTATTTTATTCTGCAGTAAAAAGTCTCTTTACTTTTAGATTTTTTTAGGATCTTTTAGGCATTTTTTGTTTTTTGTAACAGCCCTTTTTATTATTATTCATTGGATCTTATATGTAAATTTCAGACATTTTCGTTCAGTAGTTTCTTTGCAAACAGCGTTTCACTTTTCAAACATTCATGCATACTGTTTTTTTTTTCCACTGCATTCGTCTGCGGTGTTGGGTTTTTCCGGTGGCTGCTCTGCACTGTGATCGGCTCCTGCTCGGGTTTCTCCGGCGTGTTTGGCGGGGTTAATCCAGATGTTTTTGCGGGTTTCGGTGTGCGTTTGCCGGGTTTTGTGGTGAGTGTTCGTCGGGTTTACAGCGGGTTTTCTCTGCACTACGACAGCCCTGTGGTGCTTGCTGAATACACCGCAGGGTCGCCGAAATGGGATCGCCAAATCGCGCCGAATTGAAGAGAAAGAAAAGTCACCGAACGTGCGGTGATGTTTCGATTCTCTTTGAATAACCCTGTAAACCTGCTTATAGTATGGAAAATGGAAAGGTGAGTAACGGCAGTGGTATTGCTCATTTTAAATGTGACAAATGGACAATGTATTTGCTTCAGATTTTTTTTATTTTTTTTATTTTGCTTGATCATGATTGGCATCATTGGAAAGGAAAAAGTATGTGTGACCTGTCCAACAATACCTAAATTGACTTTGTGGGTGTAAAGATAGAGAAGTCCAAAGTACCCCCGCTCCCCTCGCAGTGGTGCGACTGCTTGTGTTTTAGATGGACAAATGCGTAATCACCTCCCTATGTGGTCCTGTCTTTGGAAATGAGAAGGTGAGTTAGTGTAGCAGCATTGTTTGCTTTTTATGTAAAAGCACATAAAGCCACTGCCTTATAAGAGAAAAGAAAAGAGTAAATTTTGCATTTCTTTTTCAATTTTCCATTTTGTCCAGGGCATATGGTCAAATTTGGTATCATTGGAAAGACCAGACTCTGACCTTTCCAATGACACCTCACTTGACCTTGTGTGGTGTAAAGTGTAGAGACACATGGTTCCAAAGCACCCCCATGCTTCTCCATAGGGAATACAGTGCCTGCATCTCCTTCACTAGGAATTCCCTGCCCGAGCAGGGGAGATCCCTTTCTGATGTCGATGTTGGTGGGCGGGACTAGGTCCTTCAGCTCTGCGGCACATGAGTGACACCGAGCTGCAGAACTTCAATGACTTGCTGAAGACGTCCTCCGCATGCAACGAGGAAACCGGAGGATGTCTCCAGCACATCATTTGCAGTGAAGGGGTTAAAAACATTCTCTGCTTCCTGCCAGCCCTTGACTACTTGTTTGTTATATGACTACATCTGTCTGCCACCTGCCCTAGACCTGCTGCCTGCTCACTGACTTCTTTTACCGGCTGCTAGCCTTGAACTCAAAACCTGTTTATGCCAATACAGGTGTCTACACTATTCTTGAACCCATGACATACTTGAAAATGAGAGAAATCTCAATGTATCTTTCCTGGTAAAATACTTTCAAATAAATAAATAAATTTACCGTGGTAGCAAATCCAACAGCCTGCCTCATAATAGCTGCTAGCCTCCAGGTTACTTGCGGCAGCGCTAACGCACCATCGTGAGCATCCCCTCCTGGAGTCCATAGGACTCCATTAAGGCTCGTGTTGCTGTGTCAGCTGACCTGCAGGATCTCGCCTCTCACGAGATCCTGCAGGTCCGTGGAGTGATCGCAGAGGGAGACTGTGGACTTTTTTCTCTAGTCTTACTCTGCTCCCGGCGGCCAGAAACAGCGGATTGGGCCACAGTTCTCGCCGCAGAATGAGAGGTGAGTATGTGATTTTTTTTTTGGAGGGGGTTCCAGCTGCTGCTGCTAACTGATTCGGCAAAAGTGGAATCAGCTACAACTCTAAGCTGTAGCTATCTATTTAGCTAGCCGCAGCGGTATGTAATTAGCATTAGAACTATGTGATCCTAACGTTATTACTCTCTGCTTACTCTTTGCTCTCCCCATGTTATGCATAGGGAGTGCAAAATACACTAAGCTCGCACTAGAAAGTGCTATTACTGATACGCTAATGGGTATTTTAACCCGTTAGCGATTGGGAGGTAATATAGGCGTAACACTATTACCTCTTTTAACCTAGCGCCAATGCTCACTTATGTGAGCACTAGTACTAGCATCAAAGGGGTGATAGGGCCCAAGGTATTTTGTTGTGGCCTTCTCAGCATATACAGGTGAAACTCGAAAAATTTGAATATCATGCAAAAGTTCCTTTATTTCAGTAATGCAACTTAAAAGATGAAACTAATATATGAGATAGTTCAAGCCGTGATTTTTCATAATTGTGATGATTATGGCTTACAGCTCATGAAAACCCCAAATCCACAATCTCAGAAAATTAGAATATTACATGCAATCAATAAAACAAGGATTTAACAATATTGGAAAGTATAATTGAAATATAAGCATGCATATGTACTCAGTACTTGGTTTGGGCCCCTTTTGCAGCAATTACTGTCTCAATGCGGTGTGGCATGGAAGCTATCAGCCTGTGGCAATGCTGAGGTGTTATGGAAGACCAGGATACTTCAATAGCGGCCTTCAGCTCTTCTGCAATGTTCGGTCTCATGTTTCTCATCTTTCTCTTGGCAATGACCCATAGATTCTCTATGGGGTTCAGGTCAGGCGAGTTTGCTGGCCAATCAAGCACAGTAATCCCATGGTCATTGAACCAGGTTTGGTGCTTTTGGCATTGTGGGCAGGTGCCAAGTCCTGCTGGAAAATGAAGTCAGCATCCCCATAAAGTTCGTCTGCGGAAGGAAGCATGAAGTGCTCCAAAATCTCCTGGTAGACAGCTGCATTGACCCTGGACTTAATGAATCACAGTGGACCAATACCAGCAGATGACATGGCTCCCCAAATCAACACAGACTGTAGAAACATCACACTGGACTTCAAGCATCTTGCAGTGTGTGCCTCTCCCTTCTTCCTCCATACTCTGGGTCCTTGGCTTCCAAATGAGATGCAAAAGTTGCTCTCATCAGAAAAGAGAACTTTGGACCACTGAGCAACATACCAGGTCTGTTTATCTTTAGCCCAGGTAAGATACTTCTGACGTTGTTTGTTGTTCAGGAGTGTCTTAACAAGAGGAATACGACATTTGAAGCACATGTCCAGGATCCGTCTGTGTGTGGTGGCTCTTGATACACTGACTGCAGCCTCAGTCCACTCCTTGTGAAAGTCCCCAACACTTTTGAATGGCCTTTTCCTGACAATCCTCTCCACTCTGCGGTCATCCCTGCTGCTTGTGCACCTTTTTCTTCCACACTTTTCCCTTCCACATAACTTTCTACTAATGTGCTTTGATACAGCACTTTAGGAACATCCAACTTTTTTTGCAATTACCTTTTGAGGCTTTCCCTCCTTATGGAGGATGTCAATGATGGTGTTCTGCACAACTGTCAGCTCAGCAGTCTTTGTGATTCCTACTGAGCCAGACTGAGAGACCATTTAAAGGCTCAGGAACCCTTTGCAGGTGGTATGGCTTAATTAGCTGATTAGAGTGGGACACTTTGAGCCTAAAATATTGCACCTTCTCACAATATTCTAATTTTCTGAGATTGTGGATTTGGGGTTTTCATAAGCTGTAAACCATAATCATCACAATTATGACAAATCACTGCTTGAACTATCTCATATATTAGTTTCACCTTTTAAGTTGCATTACTGAAATAAATGAACTTTTGCATGATATTCTAATTTTTCGAGTTTCACCTGTAGGGCTTCAATAACCTGACATACTGTATATACATACGCATCTATAGATATTTATACATTTGTTAATTCTACTTTCCATTAAGAATTGAAAAAAAGGAAAGACAAGGTAAAAGTACAGTTTTTGGGATTAATATTTATACATTTAGAACATAGTGTTTCAAAGAAACATAAGTCACTTAGGTCACTAGGCCAATTGTCTCCCAGTCACGTCATGGACAGCATTTAATTTTACAAGGCAATTATTTTGAAACTGCATTGCTTTATCATTTTTAATCAAGTAATATGTATTCATCATAACTACATTAAAGCTGATCCAAGTTATGCTTAATGCAGTTGCTTCATTAAAAATGACTGAATATAAAATAGTCAAGAAACAAATTGTGTCTGTATCATTTTTTTAATCTCATCTGCCTGAAGCAGATAAAGTACAAATGCTGTGAGCTTTATTTGGTATATTATAACAGTTACAATTTTGAATGAACTTGTGCATGTTGTAGCTTAAAATGAGCCTGTCAATTTTCCCTATGAGAAAACATATGGAAGGCTTAGCAAAATAGAGGGTACCAGGTTGTAAATAATACAACTTGTTATTTTTGTATGTTCCTGACTCTCGAGTCCTCAACCGGGAACATGGATATTTGATGGTTCTGAGTAGAATTTTGGCTATTCCTGACACTGCATTCTTCTGGATACAGATCTTAGGTGCCCCACCTGGAACTTGCGGAAGCTACTCTCTCAACCTGGGAGAAACTGCCCAGAGTGCTACTATCACACCTGGAACATCTATTCTCTTCACTTTCCACATCCATTCTAGATACTCTTTCAACCCTTGGTATTTATTCACCTTCAAATGTTCCTCATGTTATGGTCAAAGGATTTCCCACAGGATATTAACCCTATTATTCTCATATCTTTTGTGACACCTCGATCTGGAGTTGGCAGATCAAGCCTTTACTCGATGCAGATATTTTGGTACACAATCCCCACCTTTTGATTGTTCTTCTCAGTGTATGCTGTTTCAGCTATCATCTTGCAACTACTACATGCTGGATTGTCTCTGAGGTCGCAATGTACAGTCTGCATCTTGGGTATTGACTGATGTGGTAGACCTCTGCTCTTCTTTTTTCGATCTGCTGCTGAGTGCCTGTTCCTGTGATGGATGAGTGCCTCAGTCCCAGTTTATCCAGCCATTGGTAGAATATCTACTATCTGTCTGTGGTCTTGGCACTTATTAAGCCTTGACCCTTTTCCTACCAGGTAGTGTACAGTCTCTGAGTACTAGATTATGCTAGCAAGGCATTTGATGACTGGTTGGGCGTATGTATTTATTGTGTGGATCTTCTTCTTGCCGTTGAGCTGGGACTGTAGGACCTGTTTTACTCACTTGAGGTACTTGGATGTTTCCTCTTCTTCATGGTTCCCATTTCTTTGACAAAGGCCGCTAATACAGCTGAAACGTTGACCAAAACGAACATTTTCTAAATAAATAGCTGCATTTGGATTGGGAAATGTCTGGCCTTTTGCGTCTTTTTTTTACCCTGATTTCTGATCTCCAGAAAGAACAGGCTGTTTGGGGGGGGGGGTGGTACTGTCACTTTAGGATGTAGGATTGTTGGGATAGACAGAAAGAGAACCAGGAAAGAGTTACACCTTGATAACCTATGACATGAAGAGTTGCTGTGAGCATAGCCAATAGTTTCAAAGATGAAGAAGAGATAGGGGCCTTTATATTTAGCAGTGATTAAATCATTAATTAGTTTAGTTAGGGCTGTTTCTGTTGAGTACAACAAGCTCCAATTTGCAGGGCCAAGGTGTGCTTTAGAATTGAGAATTGAGTCATTTAAACAGGTGTATGCAAGCTCTCCAAGCAGTTTGGTGGTAAAAGAGACTAGGGATATAAGGGGAGTGATCAGATCAAGAGAAGGCTTTTTAGGACTGGGACTACAGTGACATGCTTTAGGGGAGCAGGGAAGATACCAGAAAACAGCATTATGGGTCATGGATGGTAAAGAGTAGTGAAGATAGTTTTGATAAAGTGTGGAAGGGTGTGATCGATTTGGCTTCTGGTGGAGTGGGAAGACAGGAGTGCAGAAACCTTAGGTTCAGTCACTGGAAGGAATTCAATGTAAGAACAGGTGTGATGAAAGTTTAATTTTGTGGGTGAAGATGATAGTGGCAAGATTTCCTCTCAAAAACAGACTGGATTTAGTCCTTATAGAATTAAATTATGTAATTACCTAGATTTTAAATTATATCATAATGAAATTATATGTATATATGGTTCCACTGTTAAAATATTGAAAGGATACATTCAAAAGAAAATGGTGGCATTTGGGGGACATGTTTCATTAATGCTTTCTATTTAAATGCATAAAACATAAAAGCAGTACATTCATGTAAATTTCCTTACATGTCATAACATTTGGGGCTATATTACAATCCTAGCGTTAAAAAGCGGGCGCAAGGGAGGAAAACCTGCACCTGCAGTTCTCTCTCTTGCACCCGCGTTTTAACGCTGGATTACAATGCAGGCGCAAAAAATCCTGCCTGCATTGTTTGCGGGTGTTAACCCCCAGGATGCTCGTGGCAGCGCTGAGCGCAGCCGTGAGTTTCCTCCTACCGGTCACATGACCAGCCTCACGAGATCAGGGCGGTTGGCGTAGTGATACGCAGGGAGAGTCTTTAACTGCTCCCGCCGGACGGAGGAGGCGGTTAGATGCCGCGGTCCTCGCCGCGGGACAGGAGATGAGTATCTGAGTCTTTTTTTGTTTTTTTAGGCTGGTGTTAACGGATTCTGCAGAAGCGGAATCCGTTAACACCAAGTCCTGGCTGTGGTTAACTTTTTGCTAACCAGAGCCAGACGTTAATCAGTGCTAGTAGATTGTAATACTAACGCTGATTAGCACTTTGCGCTCCCCATGTTAAGTATAGGGAGCACAAAGTACAGTAACCTAGCGCTGAAAAGCTCAAGGTACCAAACTCAAATGGGTTACTTAACCCGTTTGTGTTTGGATTGTAATATGCGGTAGACACCGCTAGGGCTGAAACAACTAATCAATTAATCGACAACTAAACGATGATTAAAATAGTTGTCAACTATTTCCATTAGCGATTAATCAATGTCGATTAATCGTCCTGTGTACATCACACACTGTTTAGAGTCAGACTGAGTTAAATGTAAATAACCTCAACTTCGGAGCTGATTGGAGAAGACGCGCCGCTGCCTTACTAGGTATGATTTAGGTCTAGGGTTACGTCAGACACAACCAGTTTGTTTTTATTCCGTTTACAACTGTAGCAGAACTATAACACAAAATATAGGATACTGCCACTGGGTGAAGAAGCTGTATGCCTGTGTTTTATCCTTACTTGAAGCTGGAGTCCTGTGCCACCACCCCACCCTCCCTGCCACACCCTCTTTGGTCGTGAACTGCCATTCCCTCCCTTTGGTCTGGTCCCTTTCCCCAAACTCACTCCCACACTCAGATCTGGTCTAAGGTCGAGTCACTTGAGCAAAGTCACTCCCTTCCACCTCCAGTCCCTCCTCCCACTCAGTTTGATCATGAAATTATTTAAAAAGGGACACTCTATGCACCCTGACCACTTTAGCTTATTAACCCCGATTTCATACTGACATCATCATCTATGACCAAGTGCTTGTAGCCGTGTTCATTTGAGAAAGCAAACATGGGCTTAAGCTGCACATGCAGCACCAACCCATCCCTCTGATCAAGCACTCGCATACCTTGTTTGAAAAGTATGCAAGAAACGCAATTTGTACGTACAAAAGTTACGTACAATACTCAAATTGCTTATGAAAAAAGGGGGAGGGGTCGTGTTTTTTTTTATAAAATTCCTTTTAAGTAAACTAATTTTTTTCTAATTTTGTTTATCCGATGAATCGATTAATCAAAGTAATAATCGGACAACTAATCGATTATGAGAATAATCGTTAGTTGCAGCCCTAGACACTGCAGCTAGTGAGCGTTGACATTTACGTCAGAAATGTAATGTGGCCCTTGGTCTAGAGGTTAGCACAGATCCCACCATCTTTCTGTGATGTTGTTGTAGCAGTCCTTTCTATTTCTGGTATATTCTTGTAACTAAGTTGGTCTAATCTTGAGAACTATATGAACCATTTATTCAAATTACCTAACTTGAAAATAAAGATACAATATCCATTTATTTTCAGTAGGCAAACTTAAATACTGCTTCATTTTGTCACATGGAATCTAAACATTAGCTCCTGATTCAATGCTGAACATAGTTTTATCTAACCGAGAACAAGGTTGACCATGTTTATTAATTAAGTTGTTAATCAAATTTCACAAACAAGTAGTGTAAGTAGTATCACTGCAAAATTAAGTGATGAAAAAAACACTTTATTTCTATCAGTGATCTGGAGCCTTCACATCTCACAAGATTTGAAAATATTGTTGAGTCAAAAGGTGACAGAAATCTGTGTGAAATGTATAAGTATCAATTTGCATTTCTTTTTACATTTGACACTGCAACAAGCAAAACAGCTTGAGTCATAGCCCAAAGAAATATCAAACAATGTAGACCATCAATTATTTAATAACCAGTCCTTCGGATCCCACATCAAACATGTTATTTGCTATTTTTTGGAGATTGAAGAGAATTTTGAGTAAGAGTGATTTAAATGCATCAAAAGAAAGTAATACAAGTGCAAAATGCATAGTTCACTATTGTCAGGGAATGCAATAATAGCATGCTTTAGAAATGCTTCCACTGGAGAGTAGTGTAAACATATGACATAAGAAAGTCATTACACACACCTAAAATAACATTGTGACAGTAAAGATTTCAAAAATGAATTATCTTTTTATTAGAATCAAAAAGACAAAATACAGTAAGAAAACTTTCAACCAAATGTAAGAATTTGCCCAAGACTTATTTAACCCTTTCGCTGCGGATGCTGTGTGGGGGACGTCCAGGAGAATCCCTGCAACATGTGGAGGATGTCTCCATCACATCACGGGGAGAGTGCCTGAAGGAGAAGGGGGGTTCTTTGGACCGCTCTATATCCCCATTGGTAAGGGACACAGAGCAAAGAGAGGCATCACCGAAAAGGTCACAGTCTGACCTTTCTAAGCAATGTCTCTCTTAACCCCCTAGGTGCAAGGATCTTGGATTTCAGCCAGCCTCCGCAGCCTCCCTCCAACTAATGACGTCATTATGCATGGGCACAATGACGTCAAAAACTGAATTTCCCCTAGCTGCCTTTGGACCCCCGCATCTCCCAATCCAGCGCAGCTAGAGGGACATGCCTGGAACAATGATGCTGCAAAAATTTACCTTCTCATTTCCCACGATGCCAGCAAGTTTGAAGGTGGTGCCACAATGTATTAACTCATTGGTCATCAAAAACCTAAACCGAGTGAGAAGCACTGGGGCTTCTTTAGAATCCTGCGTGTCTGATTTTTACACCCCACCAGGACAAGTGAGATGTCTTTGGAAAGGTCAGAGTTTGGTCTTTCCAACAATACCAAATATGACCATGTAAGGTGTAAAAAAAATAATGCAATATTTGACTTCTTTTTAAGCTTTTCTCATTTCAAAGGTGGTAGCATTATGTGCTTTTACTTGTAAAGCAAGCAATTACACTGGTCTAACTCGCCTTCTCATATCCCAGGCCGAGATCTAAAGTGGAGGTGATGGAGCAAAGCGTTATTGCGCATTGGCCCATCTAAAACACAAGCTGTCGGACAATTACAGGGAGAGTGGGGGGTCTTTGGACCTCTGTATTTTCATTCGTCACACCCCACAAACTCATGTTAGGTGTCATTGGACAGGTCAGAGTCTGGCGTTTTTAATGATACGTAAACTGACCATGCAAATTATAAAAGAAAATCCCCTTCAGAAACAAACAGAAGAATTTGTTTTCTTATTTTTTGTTCCAAAGCAATGGCATTATCCATTTGTCACATATAAAATGAGCAATGCCACTGCCATTACTCACCTTCTCATTCCCCATGCTGCCAGAAAGATCAGTGTTTTATACATTCCGGGTTATCCAGAGAGAGGTGAAAACCAGGAGAATGACTAGAGAAGTGAAAATTCTAGGTCAAAATAGCCAATTTGGAAAGTGAGATAAATTAGCGGAATTTTTCTGGTTTGGCCATTTTGACCTAGAATTTTCACTTCTCCAGTCATTCTTCTGGTTTTCACCTCTCTCGGATTAACCCTGATAGTAATTTTATTCATAAAACACAATGCGACAAAATACAAGCGAAGGATTTTGTTTTTTCAGTCTTAGTTAAAATTGCATTTTTTCTCAGAAAATTACAGTAACAGAATCCTATTTCTATTTTATTTTTAACAATAGTACCCCACAGAAAATATAACCACAAAGGTTTGAATGATAAAATGTGAAAAAAAATATTTTACACAATGTAAATCATTGAAATGTGAAATTCGATTTTTTTAAATGTTTTGTTATAGCATTCTGGCAGGACATGATGTGTAGATATAATAATATAACATATAATAGTGATATATTATGAATCTGTTGAGTCTTCCGTAAAAAAAGGATATATAATTTGTCTGGGTCGTACAATAAAACATGACTTCAAATCGCGTTTAAAGATGATGAGCACAAAACTGTAAAAATGAGCTCAGCACACAGAGGTGAAATGGCTCAGCAGAAAAGCGGTTAATTTTAAAATTGAATTTTGATGTTTCTCTGTTTTAGAAAGATATGACACTGCTGTTATATGTAATATTAGTGTTTAAACTGCATGCGCCTTCTTGTGAATAATGAAATGATTAAGACGATGTACTATTTAAACCATTAAGGACAAAGGAGGAATAAGCTTGAGAAAGTCAGAATTTTGGATGAAACAAGAAATTAACTGTATGCTCTGCTAAGAAATATTATTTGGAATAATAAAGAAGCTAGAGTTATTGAAGGACACAGAAATAGAAAGAGAAGCCTTGATCAGAGGGAATGCATACTATACCTTTGCAATTATCAACTGCACAGTCTGTTTCTTTTCCCTTTTATTTACACTCCTTGCTAATAGTCTAGTCATTGCACAATTATATTGTTGTATACAGTGTTAATTTCGCCGACCAATAATTTTCATCAAAGACTCAGTCGAATAAATTTTATTCTGACTAAAACTAAATTAAAACTAAAATAAAAACAAAGTTATGATGACTAAAACTAACTATTTGGGAAGAGATCCAAGTAGAACTAATCTCACATAAAGAGAGAAATTATGAATTTTCGATATTAAAAACAGATGCTTACTCTAGGAATATATAATACGTTTTGAAATTCTAGCGAAATTCTTAAATCATGCATTACACTTTAAACCAATTAGATTTCAGTTGACTAACTCTACTCTAGATTTAGCTGACTAAAATCTTGTGGCGTTTAGTCGACTAAAACTAAAACAATTCAGACGACTACAATATGAGAAAAACTAAATGGCATTATAGTCAGAAAACTATTAGGTCTATTCACTAAAGGTGAAACTCCAGAGAATTGGCAGAAGTGAAAAATGTAGGTCGAAATAGCCAAACCAGAAATCTTCTCCCATTTATCTCACTTTCCAAATCGGCTATTTGATCTAGATTGTTCTCTTCTCTTGTCACTTCTCCTGAGTTTCATCGTTTAGTGAATAGACCTGTATGAGTAAAACTAACAGGGTTATTCAGAGAGAGGTGAAAACCAGGAGAATGACTGGAGAACTGAAAATTCTAGGTCAAAATAGCCAAACCAGAAAAATTCTCCCATTTTCTCACTTTCCAAATCGGCTATTTGGTCTAGATTGTTCATTCTCCTGGCAATTCTCCTGGTTTTCACTTCTCTCTGAATAACCCTGTAAATTAAAATGTGTTGTCAAAATTAACATTGATTGTATATAAAATATTAAATACTTTTTTTGGATTTTTGGATGTTTTCAGAGAACCATGCATCAACTGGGACTCCTCTCAAGATTGGTGTGGTTGGTTTTGAAGTAGCAGCTGTTTTTTTTTTTACTTCATGTTTTTAGATAATCATAGTCTCATGGAATAAAAGTGAAAAGCATTTACCTTTAACCCTGCACTGAATTTATCCTGCATTGTGGATCAATACACACAGGGAGTTGATCCCTTCCAGAGCTTAACCGTTTCACTACCAAAGTCTAGTTATCTCAATTTTGCATTTTAATACATTGAAAACAAGCAATAGCATATCAAACCCCTTTCGCATATCTTCGTAAGGCAAGATTAGTGCGCTGCCTTTGGAGAAACAAAATTAACTGTGAGAATTCACTCCTGTTCCTCTAATACTGAAAAATAAGCTGCAAAGAGAAGCCTCAAACCTCAATGTAACAAAAATTTCCATGACGTTAGTGCTACCTTACAATAACCAGGGAGAAGGCAGAGTAAAGGGAGAGCTCTGGGGTCACTCACTGCTGTACAGGGATACGATTCAGGGGTATATAATGACTGAAAATCCCTGTACAGTACAGATACAAGGTGTTATTGTAATATTCATACATAGGCATTATACCACATACAGATAACATTTTTATATTCTTATAGGTATTTTTCTGGAAGCTGCATTGATAATAATCTCATTATGCAAATACCCATAAGCAGGAGATCTGTCCATTTTTATAATCTGTTTACCATATTTACTGTATATAGATTGGTGAATACAAATTACTTAACTTAAAACAATAGGACAATCTCCCAGGAGGTGGTTCACGCTCTCATTATTCAAACAATGGAAACAACACGGAAGATATAATGTCCTATGAGACCAATATAATGTGCAAACTCTGCAGAATGATTTTAGGTTGGTGATGGACTCACAAAATTCCTGGGGGAATAGATGTCCTTGGAGTAGGTGGAACAATTCTCTCTGGATGTTGTATTCGCTGGTATGGATAAATCCACCATCCGTAACCAGCTGGTTAAGATCTCTGAACATATCCCATTACAGAAAATCACCACAGGGTACCGAAATAAAAGATTTATTATGCATATGAATTAAAACAAATATAAAAAGCTAATATAAAAAGCGCAAAAGTCCAACGCGTTTCGTCTGGGAAACCAGACTTCCTCAGGGACAATATATATGCCAGTCAAAAAAGCAAATAATAAAATTTGATATTCCTTTCAGTGTTTATATATTTCCCCAATAGTCTCTGATTGGTCAGAATCAAAGTGTCCATTAACCTTGGCGTTTCCCATATATGGTGATCTTCTGTTTTCCATATCTCCTAGTCCAATTGAAAAAGTTCCTTTCCCTTTCGTCGCTCCTGGATCACCGCCCATTTTCAAGGTCCTGATACATCACTTCGAACCAGAACCAGAGCAATCAGGAGGATAATAGTAGTGGGAGTTGGCTTGGAGGCAATTCCAGGTATGTAGTACAGAACATGTGTAATCTAGAGATGTGGCCAGGTGAAATCCCGAGGACTGGGCAGAACTGGGTCAAAAATGGTATACACATAGGGGTCAAGTCCATCAAATCAGATACACCAATAGCTCAGATACATCAATCAAATACACCAAAGAGTCAGGGCTTAAAAAAGCTGAAGCCTGTGAAGCTGCTTTTGCATACTGGATAGAGAACTGGACTGCAATGTTAACATTCGGGAATTCAAATCCCTGCTGGTTCTTTAATGGGACAGCTGTATCCCTTACATGTTAACCTCTCCTAACTCCCATTTTCTGTTATAACCTCAGAGTATTTTTGTAAACTTACCTTTATTCCTCAGTGCTATATAGATCTTTAGTGGCTAAACTAAAGAGTCGTGAAAGAATCCCACTTCTGAAAACCAAACCATGATGCTGACCTTGTTGCTTGCTGATCTCAGCTACTGGACAGGGCTAAACACACTTGGAGGGTTGAATCAGCACTGCAGAACTTCTCTAGACAGAGGTGAATACACTCAAGTAACTGAACACTCAAATTACATTAAATGCTCACAGTTCCTAGAGTGTTCCTTTAAGGGTTCGATTTTCAGTCCTTGCACCCATGCAGCATTTTGTTTTGTAGTGGTTGGAGGAAGTCTCACACTTCAGCTGACTTCCTCTACTAAAATTCATGCTCCGTTCCTACAGTCTCGCTTTATCCTTCACTAAACAAACTTACTTCTCATCCATTATCTCATCCTTTCCCCACGATTTCCGACGTCTGTTTCATACTTTCAATTTGTTAATGCGCCCCCTTTCACTCAACCTTCCATAGACCTCACCGCTGTCAGCTTTGCTAACTTCTTCACAGTCCTTCTTCCAGTCCTTCAAAAAGTCTCTGAAAACGCATTACTTTAGAGAAGCCTATAGGCTCACACCATGATCTCCCCACTGTTATTTCCTGCTCCTCTTCCCATTCAGCCCTCCTGCAACCCGCCACTTCTACCCTATTGACCCTCACCTAATGGGTCACCCCTCTCCTCTTAGATTGTAAGCTCACGAGCAGGGTCATCCCTACTGTTTTGTGTGTGTAATGTGTATGTATATTTGTTATTCTGTCTCTCCCATTGTACAGAGCTAAGGAATTTGTTGGCGCTTTATAAATACTTGTAACTGTAACTGTAGTGGTTTGTACATACAGACAATTAACCTGACGTTCAGACAAATCTTGATTCCTACAAAAACAAATGCGCATTCCTATTAATTAATCAAGCCCATTAATGTGAAATTCAAAAATTAATCTTTGAACCTCTTAAACATTTCTGTGAGATCTATTACTGGGAAACTTTGTTGTATTCTCACTCATATTATCGTATTACTCATATCTCATATAATTATGAGTTCTAAAGTTGCAGCACTTTGTTAGTAACGTTATGTTCTAGTTCCTTCTTGTACAGTTTAAATTGTAATGGCTGTCTAACTCTATTTCACAAATGAATGTTAATAATGTGTTGTGTTTTTGGTTGCTTAATTGCGGAGGATCAATATAATATGTTGTCTTTTATTTATACATTATTATTTTAACATCATATTTGAAAATGTAAACGTCTGTGTAAAATACTGTTTGAACTCCCCTAGCTTACATTGTGTATAGAATAAATGTTGAGTAAGAATGTTAGAAGTTTCACCATATGACTTCACATGCTCTTGCTTTCTTGTTCATAGCTTAGGCTTGTTTAATATGCCCAACTGGGAAATCTGTTGACTGGCATGTTATATTTTCTCTACATACAGGTTTTGATTTGATGGATTGCTTCTGCTAGTACTTCTTCTAAACATAGTAACAGTTAAAGCAGAAGTAACAAAATATTTCCTATTAGAAATGCACTTTTTAATATGTATAGGTTCTGTTGATGTCTTGCTGATATTATTCCTTTTACAAACATAAGAACTAGTGCAGTGCTCCAGATAAACTCTCCTGAATTTCTATTCTATTTCTGTTTATTCATACACTATATTGCCAAAAGTATTCGCTCACCTGCCTCGACTCGCATACGAACTTAAATGACATCCCCTTCCTAATGTATAGGGTTCAATATGACGTCGGTCCACCCTTTGCAGCTATAACAGCTTCAACTCTTCTGGGAAGGCTGTCCACAAGATTTAGGAGTGTGTTTATGGGAATTTTTGACCATTCTTCCAGAAGCGCATTTGTGAGGTCACACACTAATGTTGGATGAGAAGGCCTGGCTCTCAGTCTCTGCTCTAATTCATCCCAAAGGTGTTCTATCGGGTTGAGGTCAGGACTCTGTGCAGGCCAGTCAAGTTCATCCACACCAGACTCTGTCATCCATGTCTTTATGGACCTTGCTTTGTGCACTGGTGCACAGTGATTGTCACGTTTTCCCAGCGCAGCCAAGCCCCCTGGTGCTGAGAGCTCTTCTCAGCCCTCATGGTTTTCAGGGTTAATCTGTTTTGGCTCCCTGCCCCATGAGTCTCAGTGTCTGATTAGACCTGTGGTCACATGACCTGCACTGACCTTTTTATATGGCCAGCAGTGCACTAGTTCTGTGGTCCAGTATAGATCTTCTCTGCTGTGTGCCTGCATTCTGTATTTTGATTTTGATTATTCTGTTATCTGACTCCTGGCTTTGTATCCTGACGTTTCTTACAAATAACCCCTGGTATTGTATATGGATATCCTGGTTCCTGACTCCTGGCTTTGTATCCTGACGTTCCTTGCAATTAACCCCTGGTACTGTATATCGATATTCTGGTTACTGTTTCCTGTTCTTTATTTCCTGTATTGGAGTGTATCTAGTGCAGCAGCTTAATGCTTTGGATTATAGAGACCACCTCAAGGATTTCTTTCTAGTTAGAACCGTTGTTGCTAGATATCCCTTTCTGTCATTTCTGGATTACCCCTGTGATTCATTGTGTTTACTTCCCTTCCTGTACTCTGTATAGACAGAAAGCCATACAAGGACCTTACCCCAGTGCAGGGCTTTCCTCTTGTGTTTGTATCCTGATCCTGTTTCCTCTGGTTCTATTGTATCATGTGTCCAGGGTTCTGCATGATGCAGAAAGACACATACCTGCCTAAAGGGCTTATTAAAACACATAGCACAAAAGGCCCCCTTTTGGCTCCTGAGGGGGGCAATTGGGACATTATACTGGACCCTCTCAAACCTGCTGGTATGTGTTCTTTGCTAAATTCTATGCTGCACATGGTGTTTAATATGCTTGTAGAGCTGCATAAGGCAATGGAGTCTCTGGGCTTATTACCTGCAGTGGTTAACCAATTAGCACCACCCAGCAGCACATGTACTGCCATGCCAGAGAAAGAGAGGCGCAGGCTTTATAATCTTTGTTTCTATTGTGCCAATTAGTTGCACTCCATAAATGACTGCCCGCTAAAGCCAGTGTGCCTTGAGCCTGGCAAGATGCCAGTGTGACCTGAGACTGGCAAGGTGCCAGTGCGCCCTGAGACTGGCTAAGTGTCCACTGTGCCAGCATCTCGCAGTCAGGCCACCAAAGCCAGACCTTGTATTGGGTCAGATGGTGCCAGGCCACAAATGTAATGTTGTCAGACCCCCTGTACCGTCCAGGTCTAGTAGAACCCTTCCTAGGGTAACCTGGCCTGTGGAGGGGGCAACTGACGCTCCAGCCAGGCCTCCTGCTTATGGTTCAGATGGTGCCAGGCTCCGTTATGGGTCAGATGGCACCAGGCCCCGTTATGAATCTACTGTTGTCAGACCCCCTGTACCATCCAGGTCTAGGAGAACCCGTCCCAGGGTAACCAGGCCTGTGGAGGGGGCAACTGATGCTCCAGACCCAGCCAAGCTTTCTGATTTCAAGGAACAAATGGAGTATGACTCCTTCTTGGCCATAGGGTCAGAGGAGGATGAAGCCATGGAGATTGCTCCCATAATGGCTTCAGGTATGTGGCCTCTCCAAATGGCCAGACACCCAAATGGTGGTCCAGGGCATCATATAGTTACAGGTTGTATTACCTGTGGTGCTGTTCGCCTATCCGTATCACCCACCGCACTCCTAGTGCCAAGCGGCGAAGCCACATTCCTTGCGATTAACCCCTGGTACTGTATATCGATATTCTGGTTACTGTTTCCTGTTCTGTATTTCCTGTATTGGAGTGTATCTAGTGCAGCAGCTTATTGCTTTGGATTATAGAGACCACCTCAAGGATCGCTTTCTAGTTAGAACCGTTGTTGCTAGATATCCCTTTCTGTCATTTCTGGATTACCCCTGTGATTCATTGTGTTTACTTCCCACCCTGTACTCTGTATAGACAGAAAGCCATACAAGGACCTTACCCCAGTGCAGGGCTTTCCTCTTGTGTTTGTATCCTGATCCTGTTTCCTCTGGTTCTATTGTATCATGTGTCCAGGGTTCTGCATGATGCAGAAAGGCACAAACCTGCCTAAAGGGCTTATTAAAACACATAGCACAAAAGGCCCCCTTTTGGCTCCTGAGGGGGGCAATTGGGACATTATACTGGACCCTCTCAAACCTGCTGGTATGTGTTCTTTGCTAAATTCTATGCTGCACATGGTGTTTAATATGCTTGTAGAGCTGCATAAGGCAATGGAGTCTCTGGGTTTATTACCTGCAGTGGTTAACCAATTAGCACCACCCAGCAGCACATGTACTGCCATGCCAGAGAAAGAGAGGCGCAGGCTTTATAATCTTTGTTTCTATTGTGCCAATTAGTTGCACTCCATAAATGACTGCCCGCTAAAGCCAGTGTGCCCTGAGCCTGGCAAGATGCCAGTGTGACCTGAGACTGGCAAGGTGCCAGTGCGCCCTGAGACTGGCTAAGTGTCCACTGTGCCAGCATCTCACAGTCAGGCCACCAAAGCCAGACCTTGTATTGGGTCAGATGGTGCCAGGCCTACAAATGTAATGTTGTCAGACCCCCTGTACCGTCCAGGTCTAGTAGAACCCTTCCTAGGGTAACCTGGCCTGTGGAGGGGGCAACTGACGCTCCAGCCAGGCCTCCTGCTTATGGTTCAGATGGTGCCAGGCTCCGTTATGGGTCAGATGGCACCAGGCCCCGTTATGAATCTACTGTTGTCAGACCCCCTGTACCATCCAGGTCTAGGAGAACCCGTCCCAGGGTAACCAGGCCTGTGGAGGGGGCAACTGATGCTCCAGACCCAGCCAAGCTTTCTGATTTCGAGGAACAAATGGAGTATGACTCCTTCTTGGCCATATGGTCAGAGGAGGATGAAGCCATGGAGATTGCTCCCATAATGGCTTCTGGTATGTGGCCTCTCCAAATGGCCAGACACCCAAATGGTGGTCCAGGGCATCATATAGTTACAGGTTGTATTACCTGCGGTGCTGTTCGCCTATCCGTATCACCCACCGCACTCCTAGTGCCAAGCGGCGAAGCCACATTCCTTGCGATTAACCCCTGGTACTGTATATCGATATTCTGGTTACTGTTTCCTGTTCTGTATTTCCTGTATTGGAGTGTATCTAGTGCAGCAGCTTATTGCTTTGGATTATAGAGACCACCTCAAGGATCGCTTTCTAGTTAGAACCGTTGTTGCTAGATATCCCTTTCTGTCATTTCTGGATTACCCCTGTGATTCATTGTGTTTACTTCCCACCCTGTACTCTGTATAGTCAGAAAGCCATACAAGGACCTTACCCCAGTGCAGGGCTTTCCTCTTGTGTTTGTATCCTGATCCTGTTTCCTCTGGTTCTATTGTATCATGTGTCCAGGGTTCTGCATGATGCAGAAAGACACATACCTGCCTAAAGGGCTTATTAAAACACATAGCACAAAAGGCCCCCTTTTGGCTCCTGAGGGGGGCAATTGGGACATTATACTGGACCCTCTCAAGCCTGCTGGTATGTGTTCTTTGCTAAATTCTATGCTGCACATGGTGTTTAATATGCTTGTAGAGCTGCATAAGGCAATGGAGTCTCTGGGTTTATTACCTGCAGTGGTTAACCAATTAGGCCATACAAGTACCTTACCCCAGTGCAGGGCTTTCCTCTTGTGTTTGTATCCTGTCCCGTTTCCTCTGGTTCTATTGTATCCTGTGTCCAGGGTTCTGCATGATGCAGAAATACAAATACACATACCTGCTTACTAAAACACATGGCACAAAGGGCCCCCCTTTGGCTCCTGAGGGGGGCAAATGTGACAGTCATGTTGGAAGAGGAAGGGGCCAGCTCCAAACTGTTCCCGCAAAGTTGGGAGCATGGAATTGTCCAAAATATCTTGGTATGCTGAAGCATTCAGAGTTCCTTTCACTAGTACTAAGGGGCCAAGCCCAGCTCCTGAAAAACAACCCCACACCATAATCCCCCCTACACCAAACTTTACACTTGGCACAATGCAGTCAGACAAGTATCGTTCTCCTGGCAACTGCCAAACCCAGACTCGTCCATCAGATTGCCAGATGGAGAAGCGCGATTCGTCACTCAAGAGAATGCGTTCCCACTGCTCTAGAGTCCAGTGGCGGCGTGCTTTACACCACTGCATCCGACGCTTTGCATTGCACTTGGTGATGTATGGCTTGGATGCAGCTGCTTGACCATGGAAACCCATTCCATGAAGCTCTCTGCGCACTGTTCTTGAGCTAATCTGAAGGCCACATGAAGTTTGGAGGTCTGTAGCGATTGACTCTGCAGAAAGTTGGCGACCTCTTCGCAGTCCAGTATACACCTCAGCATCAGAGTTGCTGTCATTCCCAAACACTTCCACGTTCTTATAATACAGCTGACAGTTGACTGTGGAATATTTAGGAGCGAGGAAATTTCACGACTGGATTTGTTGCACATGTGGGATCCAATCACAGTTCCACGCTGGAATTCACTGAGCTCCTGAGAGCGACCCATTCTTTCACAAATGTTTGTAAAAACAGTCTTGCTGCCTAGGTGCTTGATTTTATATACCTGTGGCCATGGAAGTGATTTGAACGCCAGATTCTGATTATTTGGATGGGTGAGCGAATACTTTTGGCAATATAGTGTAAGTAATTTATCTAATTATATTTTGGCAGAAATTCACTAAAATATCTCGTAAAGTCCTTCTTAATGATCAGACTACCAGAGGTGGGCAGGCTTGTCTCTGAAAAGATACAGTGAGTATAGAAAAGAATTGCACCCCCTGAAAATTATCAATTGTTTTTGCTTTGCAGCCTGAAATAAAGACAGACACAGAGGGCCCTATTATAATCTTTGTGTTAAAACGCTTGCTCGACGCGCCAAGCGTTAAACGTTAACGCGTGTAAATCATCGCTGGAATTACAATCCTCGCGCATTTTTTCGTCCGTCGAGCAATAACGTGCGCAAAATGGACGCGCACAAATGCGCAGTGTGCGGACTGTTTTTTTCACACGATTCAGCCATTCAGAATTAAGAACCACAATTATCTCTTGTTAAGCTTTTGCACCTGTCAAAATCAATCTGAGTATATATGCTGCAGCAATAATAAATGTACACACAACTTCTCCATTTTATTGGTTTGGCATGAGTAGAATGTGTAACTATACTTTGCAGCATTTTTTTTTGGGCTGGTGTATTTGGGTTCGGCCAGGTTGTTCAGATTTGCCATTACCACCAGCTTTTAGGAGTTGCTAAAATTATGCGCGCAACGGCTATGCGTTAAATCCTGTGCATAGATTGTAATACCATCCACGTACCAGCGTTCATTCGCGTTTGCGTCACAATGTTAAGTATAGGACGCGCGCAGTACAATACGCTGGCGCAGGGTTTGCGCAGGTTCACCCGCGGTAGACGAATACGCGCGTTTGTTGCGCTGATATTGTAATGCGACGTTCAGCGCAAAGGCTTTTACCCCCTCGAGTTAATGCGTTTATGCGCCAGCGCAAACGTTTCTGCGAAGATTGTAATAGGGCCCAGTATCTGTTTATGGCAGCTATACTTACTAAATGCAACTTATAACATCCAAGTGAAAGATATAACACCAACATATCAGACAAAAATAAAGAGAATTTAAAAACAGAATCACTGAGTTGGAAAAAGGATCACCCCTTGTGTCAATGTTACAGGAGCTAAGGTCAAAGATTTTCACTTGGCCATCATATTTGCCTTCCTCCGGTAGTTCCTGGAGTCTTCTTGCAACAACCCAGCCCACCCAGACTCCCGGCACCACAGTCCAACCTGGTCCCCATAAGGTTCACCAACCACAGCCACTGCAGTCATACAGAGAAATAATACTTGTTTGGGGGGATTTCAGGGGAGCAGTGGCACTCATAACAACACTGTACATAAAATAACATTACTGGGACAGATTCGCTGGTGACCAGCCAGACACCTCCATCAGCGGCCATTTTACTATACATCTGCGGGTCCCAAAGATGGTCTGTTTTTGGGGTGACCAAGAGGGAGTGGCGGCAGTCCAGGGGTGCCGTTAGATAGCTCAGATCCCTATGGTGTCACAGTCCAAAAAGTGCCCAGATCTGCAGGCTTGGGCCAGAGCGGCAGTTTGTGGAAGTTGCCCCGCATGGCCGCTGCTGCATGAGCCCCTGGCGCCAAGAAAGGTTCAAGCTCAGGTTCCCAATGGAGCTCTCTCCTGAAAATCACCCCAACTGCAGCTCCCATGAGGGGGGACCTAAACCCAAAAAAGTGCCCAGCTAGGGCAAAGTGTTTTCGGGGCGCCGGTGGTTAAAGTTTCTGCAGATGTTTCCATTAAAGTGAATGCCATGCGGTCCTTGATGGGAATTGATTGGTACATCTGCCTCCTGGCTGGTGATTGGCTTGAGATTCAAACCAGGCTCCTGGGCTTCAGGGAGCACAAGGCACACGAGGGACAGACTTAACGGCATTTGGATTATGTTCTGATGAGGGGGAGTCACAAAACACCACTTTTAACATGCAAACATAAACAGACCGATAGGTTATATGAGGGGAATAGCAGAGGAGCGAGGTTTTACTACAGTCCACATACTCTGAGCATAGGGTTCCGTGACAGGTACAGATGGTACAAATATTCTAGATTGTGAGTTCCTACGGGAATAGGGCCCTCATCTCCTCCTGCACTGTTTGTCAAATGTTGTTCAATGTATTGTAACCCTGTCTATACTGTGCCTATTGTACAGCGCTGCGGAATATGCTGGCGCTTTATAAATAAAGAATAATAATTAAAATAATAAATACCCTGACCTACAGGCACAGGGTGAATTCCCATAAGAAATGACAAGGAAACAACATAAAACACCAGACCTGCACCTCCCAAACGCATCCCCCGGTCCATGAACCCCAAGTCCAAGGTGGCTACCGACACAGTACAGTAGGTATTTTGTTGAACCACCTTTTTGCTTTAATTACAGCCTTTAGTCTGCTGGGATATGGCTCTACTAACCTTGCACATCTAGACTGTGCAATATTTGCCCATTCTTCTTTGCAGAACTGCTCAACGTCAGTTACATTTGATGGTGACCTTTTGTGGACTGCAGTCTTCAAGTCATCCCACAGATATTCAGTGGGGTTTAAGTCTGGGCTCTGACTAGGCCATGCAAGGACATTCACCTTTTTCTCCTTCAACCACTGTGTGGTAATTTTTGCTGTGTGCTTTGAGTCATTATCATGTTGGAAGGTAAACTTTCTTCCCATTGACAAATTTCTGGAAGAGGGCAGCAAATTTTCCTCAAGACCTTGATGGTATTTTGCCCCATCCATTATTCCTTCTATCCTGACAAGTGATCCAGTGCCTGCTGCAGAGAAACACTTCCATCACAGGATATTAACACCTTAGTGCTTTAGTGTAAGTAAGGTGCTCTTTGGATTTTACCCTTCGACCATGGAGAAGCAAATCCCGTTCAGCAAATCCCTCCAATACAACTGTGGAGAAGCAAGTGTAGCGCTGCTTTAAAGACTGTGTTTTGCTGCATTTAAATATTATTACCACCAGAGGGAGATAGAGACATAATGGGCTATGCTGGACAAACACTGAACTACAATTTCAATCATGCTTTGCGTGAGTACAGGAAGTGGGTGGTGTAGGAAGAGGAAAGACATCAGCAGCCTCGTGCAAGGGAGAGGCAGAGTGAGCTGAGCGGTGAAAGGTGGAGGACGCACGTGAAAACCGTCAAGGATCGTTACCAGGCCAGAGTACAGGCGCTGCCTCACTGGTGCTGGAGATCGGGACAGTGACCCTGCTGAGACCTACCTACGCGGCGCTGAGAGGTCTGGATGGAAATCTGGTTCCGGCTGGACCCCGAGTGAGGAGACCGCACTGATCGATTGGGAGTGCAGGCGGTGGATCGTTGTTCCTGTTGCAGAGATTCGACAAACAGGGAGCGGATCCAGTGGCACAGAGTCCCAGTGCACGACGGGAGAAGATCCTTGATCGGGTGCTGGACAGTTTGTCTATCGGATGGGTAAGAGGCCTCCCAGGCCACAGTTCCAAAAATAAGAAACTCACGCTGCAGTATTGTTTAAATCTACAGGGCCCCGACGTGACTAGTCAAAGATTGTTTGTTTCATTCACTGGCTAGTTGAATACAGTACCCGGGTACCCGAGACAATACACTTACACTCCAGAACTGAGGGGGTTATTCTTTTTCTTTTGCCGCCGCGTGTTTTTCCCGCATTACGAAATCCTGTCGTTTAAATACCGTATCTACGTTATATATGCTGCTTTATTGGGATCAGTAAAGAATAAAATCTAAAAAATCCACAACAATGCTGGTGTATAGTTATTCCCTAGTGCGATGAGACTAACCCGAGGTTAATACAGCGGCTCCTATGGGAGTGAGCGCTACACAAGTCTCGACTTTATGAGAAGCAGGTTCGACCTAACCACCAGGTCACTGATCTACAATCATGGAAAGATTACTCAATCCCACTCTGAAGACGCCACCAAACGATATGGATGCTCCTACCTCACAAAATACTTGTACATCGCATAGATTGTAAATTCTCTTGGGTACAGGGTCCCCCTGAATCAGGCCGTATCATCCATGTGCGGTATTCCAATGTATCAACTTCTTGTAAACTGATCTTGTAAAGCGCATGCAATATGTGGCACTATATAAATAAAGGATAATAATAATAATAATTTGGATGGTGAGTTGTTTTGGATTTCCTCCAGACATTTTGTTTCGTGTTAAGGTGAAATTGTTGAATTTTAGTCTCCTCTGACCATATCATCTTTTTTCATGAGCCCTCAACCTCATCACGATTCATTCTCTGGCCTTTCCAATGATACTCAACATGACCCTCTAGCTGCTGCCAACGATCGGGTGATACAGATGGTCCAAAGGACCCCGTTATCTCCACCATACAGATTTCCGTAGAAATCCCTTGCGATTAATTCCCCCAACTGATATCATCGCGGCCACGCGCAGAAGTCAGTGGGTGGGGGCAGTCCCCAGAGGCTTGGCTGATATCCAAGATGACAGCCATCTCCGGGAGAAGTCCGCGATCCGGCACCGATTGGTCTGGGGCAAGTAGCGGAGAATCCCTGTGAAGTTTCCCACACATCGTCTGCATCCAAGGGGTTAATTTTAATTTTTACATGCAATCACTTCAAAGAAAAAAGAAAAACAGCAACATGTGGTTTATAATCTGGTTTTATTTGTAATGCACAAGTAATCTAGATACAGCTAATATAAGTGGTTGTATCCCTGTAAATAAAAAAAACGTCTATAGCCACTATTATAAATTATACTGTAACAAGTGTAGCGCTCACTCCCGGAGGAGCCGCTGAATAAACCTCGGGATAGACTCACCGCACTAGGAAATAACTATACACCAGCACTGTTGTGGATTTTTATATATTATATTCTTTACTGATCCCAATAAAGCAGCATATATTACGCATATACGGTATTTGAATGACAAGAATTCGTAACGCAGGAAAAACACGCGACGGCAAAAGAAACGGTTAACCCCCTCAGTCCTGGAGTGTAAATCCCGTGAATAATAGCTCAAAAATATGTATGCGTCTTGTCTCGGGTACCCGGGTACTGTATTCAACTGGCCAGTGAATGAAACAAACAATCTTTGACTAGTCACTGTTGGGGCCCTGTGAATTTAAACAATATTGCAGCGTACGTTTCTGTTTTGGAACTGCGGCCTGGAGGCCTTTCACCAATCCGATGAACGAAACTGTCCTGCACTTGATGCCTCGACTATAAGATCTTCTCCTCTGTGTAGTGGAACTCCGTGCTACTGAATCTGCTCTCAGCTTGCCAAATCTCCGCAACTGGAACAACGATCCACCGCCTGCACTTCCAATCGATCAGCGCGTTCTCCTAACTCGGGGTCCTGCCGGATCTAACTCTTCCTCCAGACCTCTCACCGCTGCGCAGGTAGGTCTTAACACAGTCACTGTCCCGATCTCCAGCACCAGTAAGACAGCGTCTGTACTCTGGCCTGGTTGCGATCCCTGACAGCTCCAACGTGCGTCCTCCACCTTTCACTGCTCCACTCACTCTGCTTCTCTCTTGCACGAGGCTGCTGAACTCTTTCCTCTTCCTGTACCACCCCCTTCCTGTCCCCACGCAAAGGATAATGGTACATGTAGTTCTGTTTTGTCCAGCATAGTCTAACAATGTCTCTGTCTCCCTCTGGTGGCAGCAATAATTCATCACACCAGAATACAGTGTTTTTTAAAGCAGCGCTACACAAGTAAGTGTTTGCTTTGCTAATTAGGGATGCACCGATGCCATTTTTTTAAGACCGAGCACGACTACAGATGCTTTTTCAGGTACTCACTTATACTTTTATTTAATGTCATGTGACCGCTGTCACAAACCTCTGCTCGTCTGCCTGTCCTGCTCTCCAGACACCTCCTTACAAAGATCAGCCTGGCCGCTGAGTTGCTCAGACCTCAGTGCCTGGAGCAGCCTAATCTGTAGCTTCAGACCCGCTTGGTCTGATCCTCTGCCCTGGAGACTTTTCAATGACTTTCCAGATGGCGGCTCCGTGCCTTCTGAGTAGGGGAAGTAAGAGTACCCCGAAAGAGAGGTTGTATGTTCAATCAGGAATAACTATCTTTTTTGAAAAACACCAGTATTTATGGGGTCCAACAGGGGTCATCTGCAGATACCAAACCTCCTTTGAAACCACTGGGGGAATTCCACTGGAACATAATTACACAAACATTGACTTCTTGGAACTCTAATTACATTAGGTCAGTAATCACACACCTCATTTACATAATCCATTATCCCAATAAATCAGAGAGGGACAATACTTACAAGGTTGACTCATACCTCACACATACAGATAAACAGACACAGCAGTTTTGTATAATCACTGATTACTCAAACATTCCACACAAAAGAGGGCAATGAAAATAACCTCAGGCCTGCAACTTCAAAACACATCTCCAAGTTCACATTCACATACTGTAATAAAAGTACATTTAAAATCACACCACGCAATATAAATGGACATTGCCAGGGTTATTCAAAGAGAATCGAAAAGTCACTGCACGTTCGATGACTTTTCGTTCTCTTCAGTTCGGTGCGATCTGGCAATCCCATTTCGGCGACCCTGCGGTGTATTCAGCAAGCACCACAGGGTCCTTGAAGTGCAAGGAAATCTGGATTAACCCCGCTGAACCTGTTGGAGAAACCCGAGCAGGAGCCGATCACAGCACAGAGCAGCCGCCGGAAAAACCCGACACCACAGACGAATGGAGTGAAGAAAAAAACACAGTACTCTTGAATGTTTCAAAAGTGAAACGCTGTTTGCAAAGAAACTACAGAACGAAAATGTATGAAATTTACATAGAAGATCCAATGAATGATAATAAAAAGGGCTGTTACAGAAAAAAGAAAAATCGATTAAAAAAAAACAGAAACATTTTTTTCACAAGAAAATCCCGAAAAATGCTAAAAGATCCTAAAAAAATCTATAATTAAAGAGACTTTTTATTGAAGAATATTACAATCAACGGTTTATTAGATATGGAATTAAAACGGGAATATTTTTAACATTTAGGCCTATGGGATTCGCCTGAATAAATCTGCCGCATGAAACCACCGAACAGCAGGGCATTTTGGCAACTTTTCACTGCTGGTTGTTGTTCTCTGAATAGACAAAACATTGCTTCTCTATTGGGAATTCACTGCCCTCAAACAGGCAACGAACAGGCTCCGTATGAGCAGGCAATTCGCCAACATTTGCCGAACTGCCTGCTCTCTGGATAGCCGAATGGCCAGGATAGGTAACCGTACGCTGAATTTCACTGTTCGGCTACCTTTTGGCCACAATTTGGATCTCTTTGAATAACCCTGAAAGTCTTTCCCAAGGCAATTGTCTGTTTCTTTTGAGGTTTTTCACCATGGGAATAAAAGTCTTGAGGTTGAAGTGGGGAGCGTTATGTCAGTTCCATGACAAGCGCTTTCCAATAAATAAATTAGGATTTTGCTGAAAGCCTGACCAGTTTATGTTAATATTAAAATGTATGGCCAGACACCCCGTTTACCCACTGCACAGGCCTGCACACACCCTGACTAGGGATGGGCTGCTGGTTCGAATCGGTTCGAATCAGTTCGATTCGAACATCGGAAGTTTGAAAATTTGCAAACATCAAACTTTTTGGGCCGTTCGAAAAAAGTTCGACAATTTTTTATTTTTTTTATTTGTTTTTCATTGTTTCCTGTCCCCCAGGGCACTACCCGGACCCCCATATACATTTTATGGCCATTATCTTGCATATATGCCCTCTTGGAGGGCACTTTAATTTTCGAACTTTTGAGCCCCATAGACTTGCATTGTATTTGAATTGTGTTTGTATTTTAAGTTGAACTTTTTCAGATGTTCGAGTTCGAATTCGAACCGAACACGGGGGTGTTCGGCCCATCACTAACCCTGACCACACACACAGACACTATATCAACTATAACATAGCATTACATGATTTCACGTTTCATTCTGTAAATTGCAAGTAATTATATCACAAACGCCTATAAAAGATGACATACAGGTATCAACACTGTAAAGTGAGATCATCCCTTTCTAACAGCCTGCGCTGTATAGCCTATGTATGCGCAGATTAACACTTTTTTACTCAGGAGAATATTGACATGATTCATAAATGGTTATTTATACATTTTGCTAACCTTCATGTTGTCCTTGTCAGTTTCCAATACTTCTCGATTAAAGAAAACTCTTTAGTTTTCATGTCGGAGTGCAACATCATTGCTAAGCTGATTATTGAAGTGTAAAGGTTAAGTGAGCTTTAAATGGCTCAGTGCGACTGGTCTGGATTGACATTCCAGCATTTTGGTTCTCTTCTATTGCACTGTACTTGGAAGTCAACATACATTCTGTAAATACACTAAATTGACAAAAGTATTCGCTCACCCATCCATATGCGAGTCAAGGCAGGTGAGCGAATACTTTTGGCAATATAGTGTATATATCATTGATTATTACGTGTGTAAACTGTATTCTTGCCATTCACCTAGAAAACAAATAATGGGGGTTATTCGCAGTGCACCATTGTTCACCACTGTGCCAGCTATGTTGAACTTCGCAATCCAAAGAGGGAAACCCAAAAACTGGCATGCAACATTTCTTCAAACAATGGCTAACCGTTCTGAACAGTACCAGTGTTCTTCCATTAAAAGTATAAACTGTGGCTATCCTTGCTTTATCGTTGCTTGGAAAAATGGTGGCTATTCTTTGATGATTTTAAGATGGGGATGTTAGTAGACCCCTGTAACAGATCTCAGTACCCCGACTGGGTCACATCTGTCATGTCAATGCCACTTCCTGTCTGTTTTAAGAGAAAAAAACTATGAAGTTTAAAAGTAATATAACAGGGAAGGAATTTGGTATTCTTTCTTTTATTAATTGCACTAGTAGAGGAGTGGTTTATCTATTGGAGTGTCCATGCAGAGCACAATATGTTGGTAAAACCAAAAGAGAGATTAAAGTACGAGTGTTAGAACATTTAGGCAACATCAGAAGAAATAAATTGGACCACAGTTTACCTGTACACTGTAACAATTGTCATGTATTTAATATAGAGAAATTCAAGTGGACAGGTATAGATCTAATAAGTAAGGATTGGAGAGGAGGTGATTATTCAAAGGTCCTGGCGAAAAAAGAATTGGAATGGATTGGATTTATAAATTAGGGACATGGAGAAATTGTGGTTTAAACGATGATCTAGATATTAAGAGCTGCTTATAAACAATCCCTTGTTTTAAATCTATTATTATTTTAGAAGTTTGTTTATATATAATAATTACATATGATTGATATACCCTTCTCATGCAATATAATTTATGTATTGGAGGTAATGCGATCGCCAATTTGTGCGAAGAAACTTCTGTGCCAGAACTAGAATGAACCCTGTTGAAGATTGCTAGGTTCCACCAGCACCCGACACGTCATCGCCGGGCGCACCAGCATCCCAGCCAAACCAAGCGAAAGGAAGAAAAGTCAAGCAACGTCACTTCCGGCGACGAGCGTATGCGTTCCAAGACTGGAGCGCACTCCACAGCGAAACCGGAAGAGAAGCGAATCGGCAGCGGTGGAAGGTATAAAAGGCAAAAGAAGGGGACTATAAGGACAGATTGCTTATTTGTTGTATTTTGTTTTATATTCTGTGATTTTTATCCCAGATGAAGTGTATTTAATACACAAAACGCATTGGAGATTGTTTTGTACCCATTAAACATTTTACTGCATAACTGGAAGGCGTCCTGTTGGTTCCTGTGGCGGCAAGAGTCTCCAGGTTTGAACTCCGGTGCTGGCAGACCTGGGGTAATCGTCGTGGATGCAATATACTTTAAAGTTCTTTTTTCCAGTGAGTGCGCAATTAAGGGTCCATCCTCTATTTATTGTATGCACAGTATGCACTATGAGAATTTTTTTTTATTACTCTCTAGATTCCTAATTTCCATTTATATATAATGCCATTTCCTTGCTGGACCCACATGTTCTCCTCATGACTCTCATGCCTTTCTCCAGTCCTCAAATAAAGCTTAAAGATGGGTACACATAGAGAGCCTTACTAGCATCCCCCAGAAATAAGATGAGGTTGTGGATCTAGAGTAGAGATGAGCATTCGTTTTGGAAAAATTCAGAATTTGGAACAAAATTGATAATTCATGGTTCGGAAGTACTTCTGAATAAGGAATCGATACAATACGAATTCGAAATAAACGAAATGGTATATAACGAATTTATTTCATTTTACACTGTGTCATCATGATAAAAGAATAATTTGAATAATTGATATCAACTATCAAATTTGAAATGTACTATCAAATTGATAAACTATTGAATTTGAAATGAACTATCAAATTGATATCAACTATTGAATCTGAAATGAACTATCAAATTGATATCAACTATTGAATCTGAAATGAACTATCAAATTGATATCAACTATTGAATTTGAAATGCATTATCAAATTGATATCAGCTACTGAATTTGAAATGAACTACCAAATTGATATCAACTGTCAAATTGATCTTAACTTACAATACAAGTAATATTCAGCAAAGGACTTTATGAAACAAATTAATTTTGTCTCACTGTTTAATTGGACTCAAATACTAAATCCGTGACACAGCTTAAAATTTAACCGTAACTTTTCTTTTAACAGCAAAATTTGATTAATTGGGGTTTTATTTAGTGATCCAAAATTCGAATTGATATCAACTATCAAATTGATATATGAAATTTGAATCAATTCGAATATCAAATCGATTCGAAATTTCAAATTGCTTAAAAATTTCAGATTGATCCAAAACTAAATGAAACGAAATACAAAACAAAATTAGTTATGAAATTTCGAAAACAAAATTGTTTAAAAACGTAACAAAACAAAACAAATTTTTCAGCCATGCACATCCCTAATCTAGAGGTTTTCAATGGAACAGCTGCCACTGTATACAGCTGCTACCCACACCATGAGTCATGACTGTGAAATAGAACTTGTTTAATTGGGGACAGCCACAGATATTTATGCTGTCAAATCTGGGTTATTTGCATAGAAAATGTAGTGAAAATGTTGTGAGGGTTTCTGAGGCTTCTGATTCTCGGAGTGTGAGACATAATTACACTAGGACAATACAATGGAATAAACATTGTGTACCATTCCTAAATGAGGCAGGACATAGGCAATCATGATTGGCAAACAGATTACTGTTTAAAGACAGCAGCTAATGGGGCAGTGTTTGCCTGTCAAAGTAGATTAACAAACTACTCAAATATACAGCAGATATTAGCACATTCCTGAGAGAGGGCATGCTGGACGGCTAATCCTATCAGCAGATACACATGGCCCATAATGATAGACAGTAACATAGTGCATGAACACAAGAGAGCAAGGAAATAATATAGAACGTCAAGCCTGCACCTCCCAAATATACCTCCAGGTCCATGCACCCAAAGTCCAGGCATTCCAATTACAGTGAAAATAATGGTAAGAGCAACACCAGGACAACCTGGTCTGACACAATGGTGAAAAAAACATGTTGAAAAATTATACAATCTACATATGGCTGCATTTACAGTGTAGTGGATGTGTCATACTTTAGACATATGCGATTCAGTTTGGACCATTTTGGAAATTGCCTCAGTAATTCAGCCTTTCAAAGCGATACTATTTGATAATGTCTGAACCAAATTGCAATCCGAATAAAATAAAAGTCTGAACTGACACAAGCCCATCTGAATTTTATTTCGATATCCTATCATTAGTGGATCTACTTGAATTAAGTATTTATTAATTTTACATTTATTTAAAAAAATGGCCTTAACCATAATAATAACAAAACAAGCAGAAAACGCAACCCTTACCCTAATAATAAATGCAAAAAAGTAACACTAAGCCTTACTGTAACCCTAACCCTAATAAAAAGGAAGCAGAAAAAATAATTCTAACAATACTCGTTACCTTTACCCTAACCAAAAAAACCAATCAGAAAATATAACCCTAACCGGTAACTATAGCTCAGGCCTGTATATCAGAAACAGACAGATATATCTGACACTTATGATATTCCGATTCAGCTGGTTCACATTTATTTTTAATATGTTTGTTAATGGATCAGGTACAGAATAGAAGTACAGAAACATAACGGAAACTGGCAACCAAACAATTACAGTGTGAAAAGGTAACATCAGCTGTAATGACAAATTACCATGAGAAATACCCTCTGTTATAGACACATGGGAAGGGGAAATGACATTCTATATAAGCTACTCAAGACATAACCTTAGTTAATCCGTTCCTGCAAGGATGTGTAGCACCTTGATTGCTAGCAGGAGTCCCAAAAGGGAGGTAACGTGGTATCGGAATGTGTGGATGGGATTGGAAGGGTACCCCTCGACATTTGAAGAGCGTACCAGGGTGAATAATGAAGGGTATCACATAATGATCATAAATTTCTTGGCTTTGTCCTTTTGATGTAAGGAGGCCTCCACCCAATCATATACCATGATATGGGGGGATCCACTGAGAAGTGGGCATGTGGTGGTCACTCTTGAAGGCCAGGCCCGTTTTTCCGCTTCGCACCGGCAGGTGCGCGTGCAAAAGATAATGCTCCAAGCTAGCTCCATAGGCATGTGCGGACAGAAGTCCCGCTAAATTATAAATCAAAGGGGGTTGCATTATCCAGGGTACCTCCCGGTTCACCGCTGGACAAATTTTTAAACACTCCCCTCAATGGTGACCACTTTTCCCCTGCCTGGCTTCCCCCCTCTGGGTTTCCCCCACCCTTTACCATACAGCCCTCTGTTAATTTTGGGATCCCAGTCAAAATAATCTGCTGTACTCACACATCACTCTATCCATGAATCCTGTTGAAGCCATACTGGTGAAACGCTTGGAGAGTTATATTAGTAATTTAACATACCTACTTCTTTCTATACAACAAGGCTACCTCGACTAATACTGATCTACTCCATTAGTACCGCCTATTCAGACACCGTTGTGGAAGAACGCTCTCAACGGTTGTGTTTTGACTTGGGCTACATTCTTTATGCTGTTTGCAGCTGTTTGAATCTATTTATGGTGACTATCTACCCTCCGGCTATCTAATTATATTTCCTATGGTAATGGACCCATGAATGCTGTACTCCTGTTTCTGTCCGTATAGACTAGATAGTCTATAATGGGGTGGACATCCGTATCAGCAGCATCGTAGTGTAGCCATGTTATTTTGTTGCGTTATTGTCGTATTTTTGTGTGTGCCTGACACATTGTGTGTTTGGACACATTGTTTTTGGTGAAGGAAGAGGGGGGGGACTAGTGGCGCAATATCATATAAAAAGACAAGGTCTACAGATGAGGTTGTGCTCATAATTCCAAGCGTTGTTCTGCAAAAAACTGCATACGAATTAAAAATAAAATAACCCCAAGTATTGCTCTACAAATCAGCATACAGGGTATTGGTTATAAACAGGTTAGTCTGTCAGATCTCTCTACAGAACAATATATTAAAAATAATATAATAATTAGATAGCACTTCAATAAAAGGTAATAATTTTAATAAAATAAAAGTTAGTAATTCTGTAGAAAATACTGTAGAATATGCAATAAAGTGCTTATCTATCGAGTGTGATTATACAACCAAAAACTTTTTATTAGCGTCTAAATAAATATGAAATCCAACATAATCGAATAGTTGAGAAGTTGGTATTAAGTACTAAAGTGCTTATGCCAAAGGCAAAAATAGTGCAATAAGTCTCTTTGCAAGTTTGAATACAGGCGAATACTCAGATGTGTCGCGTATTCTATTCTTGTTCCTTATTGTCTCTCCCAACATAAAAGGGAAAAAAGAGGAAGACCAATAGTGCAAAATGCGATAAAAACTGGAATAATGTATTTACTGAAATAGTAAAGCATATTCCTGTTGTACTCGTTTATGCTATGCATAGCGCCATCTCTCTATGTTTTCTTGCATTGAGGTGACCTGTATACATAAAGAAGGGGTGTGCCACCCTATAACTGGCCAGAAGTGTGACCACCTAGAGCCGGGATTTATATGCTCTATATTTGTGAGTTCATTTCAGTAAATACATTATTCCAGTTATTATCGTCCTTGCCAGGCTTAGGGAGGACCACTCATTTAAAGTGGTTGGTGGGACATCACCCTGTAGAATATTGTTATAAAGGGTATCTAAATGTACAGTCACAAAACTTGAAAGCAATTTGTAATATTCTGTCTCAAACCCATCAGGACCAGGGAGGATTACCGTTTTTAAGGGAAGAAATCGTGTTCTGTATCTCTTTGGCAGTGATCAATGCTGGAAAAAGATCTTGTTCTTGAAGATCTCGTTCTTGAGGTGACATCCAGGGGATTTGGGCTTAATGCAAAAAAGTTGAGTGTGCAGGTCATTTGGGCCTCCCTTATAAAAATCCGCAAAGTACTCACAATAATGATTGGCAATGGTGGATGGGTCTGTGAGAATTTTTGAGTGGATGGGTCTGTGAGAGGGTTTGGGAGCGAATGAGGTTGTCTAAGTGGTGGCCCTGTTCATTGCTGTACTTTAAAAAATAATTTCACTGGTCTTGCCAGGAGCAATGGGAGTGATTGGTACCCAGGGTGTCATATTTCATTTTACAATCCTTATAAGCTTGGAGAGATTGGGGAGTAGGGTCAGAGAGATTCGCTTTTATAGCTATTCGTCAAGTCCCTATGGATGGCAGTAAGGCGCTGTGAAGCTCCCTCCTAACTCAGGTAGCATATGCAATTACATGACCTAATATTATATGGCGCCATCAATGTGTGTGATATTCACATCAGTGTAGTTATTCCATGTCAATTCTAGATGGGATTTAATTAGCCCAGAGAAGCAAATGAGATGGAAAACGCCAATTCTTAGAGTAAGGGAGAGCCATCCCATAGGCTCAATTCAAGGTGAAGGGCTCGTGGTCGATAACGGCCATCGTGACGATAGTGGCACATTAGGCTTGATTGGTGAGTGTTTCAGAAATAAGAAAAGGGTCAGTTCGAGAGAATGTTTTATGGCGGTCAGAGTGAAAGATGAAGCCCATACCCGTCGGGTTATGGGTTCTCGAGATGTCAATTAGTGGAAAGTGAGCCTGGAAAAAATTAGGACCAATGGGGCACTGCTGACCTTGACCCATAGGGTGACTGGGGAGTGATCCAAGACAGGGTCTGGGACATCATTAAAATTGCCTCCCAAAATCCTATGTGAGGCTTCATGAAGATGAAGAAGTAGGAGCATACTTTTAAAATTGGGAGCATTCAGAGTATAAATATTAAGTACTTAGCGATTCCTGGCCTACGGTAAGATTCAAAAGTGTGTATCTGTCCTCTGGATCCAAGGTCAGCCCAAGCCACTGTGCTGCCTGGAGCGATGGATGAAATGCTACCCCTCCCATACAGAGCCGGATAAACATAGGGGCAGATGGAGCAGCAGGTTACTCCCGTTCCGAGGCAGCTAGAGTGTCATGTTGAGAGACCTGATCTTGGCCTTTCCAATGATACCAAACATGACCAGGTTTGTTGTAAAAAAATAATAATAATAATAAAAATTAATAATATATTTAAAAAAAATAATTTAAACTATCTGTGGGGGTTTAATTAAATAGGAATTAAGCTGGCATCTAAAATGATGAGCATAAAACGGTCAAAATGAGCTCAGGGCACAGAGGTGAAATGGTTCAGCAGTGAAAGGGTTAAAAAGCAAAACATGTAAATATTGGGTATTTCTAATCTCAGGACAAAATTTTGAAACCATTTGGTCGGGATATTTTTTGGCGTTTGTGATTTTGGGGATTAAATTTTGAAAAAGTGTGTTTTTTCCATTTTTTCATCATATTTCATATTTTTTTTATAGTAAATTATACGATATGATGGAAATAATGGTATCTCTAGAAAGTTCATTTAATGGTGGGAAAAAGTGTATATAATACTAGTTCTTAAGCCTGCCCGGAGGGCAATTTATTGTTGTTGTTGCCAGGTCAGAATCCGTGTCCACATATTTGCTTTTCAATGTTCTATCCAAGAGTATCGCTATATATAAATGCGTTTGTAATGCGTCCGTCGCCGTCCCATCCGTGACGGGAGGGTCGAGTGAGCAGCTGTGATGGATGCGGCTGACTGCGCATTACAAAGGCATTTATATATAAGAGCAGGAGCAGGAGCTTAAAATCCATGACAGGGTGTGAGGAGTGACAGGGCAGGAGTCAGGCAGCGTCTGGGACCAATTCCATTTTCTTGTCCGGTGCTTCTCGTAGAAGTAGTGGTGATCAGAGCAGGGGATTAGCGGCCCTCCCCACCAGCTGTGCTGTCCAGTGAAGCTGCACACTGCAATCTGTGGTAAAGCCTCTCACTGCGCCACCAAGATGGCAGGGGTAGTCAACTGCATGAGGGAGATGCGGATTCCGAAAAGCAGTTGGGTCACCTGAGCCGCCTCTCCAGCAGTGTTGAATGCTGGTATCAGGGATGGGTGAGCTCCTGCTCGGGCTGGGAAGGGGATTGAGCAGCAGCTAGTTGTCGCAGGTAAGGTGCTGCCTAGTCTCGGCCTCTGGACCTTTGGGAAGTGCAACGCGGTTGGTCCAGGCTGCAAGATGGTGAGAGACACCCTCCAATATCGCTGGACAGAAGTGCCAAAAGTAAAAATTGAGCCAGTAAATGTGTAAAAAGGACACCCAGAGATGGAACAAAATCAAGATGCGGCCATCTTGGTTGGCCTACTTCCTGGAAGTAACCAGTTCACATTTTACTGATTTTAGTGATCTAATCGTATTACAATATACAGTATGATTACATTGACAATTCCTGGATTATTGCAACTACAAATGCTAGACTCTTCTAACATATTGCAAGTTAATGGATACTTTACAATGTATTATCACTTGTCATCTGCCCAGTGTTTCTTTAAAAAGATTCATTAATAATTTCAATTATAAGTTATCATAATTTACCTTTCTCAAAAATGTAATTATCTCTGGCTTTCTCTAGTCTCCTTATTATCTATATAAGGAACTAGCATATAAGCATATAAGCATATGATGAAACAGCTATTTTATGGCAACATCATTGTTATTCAGAGCTACTGAGAAAGAGAATCTGTGAAATTCGTAAAATGCTCTTCCATCATTTATTAACCCTTTCACTGCTGAAGCATTTCACTGCAGTGTGCTAAGCTAATTTTTACCGCTTTCGCTCATCATGTTTAAACGCGATTTGAAGCCACATTTTATTATATGGCCCACACATATTATATATTGTTCTTTCTGGCAGACTTGGCAGATTCATAATATATCATTTTTATATGTGTATGTCATGTCTTGCCTTTATATTATAACAAGAAATGCAATAAAATTAGAATTTTTAATCATCTGCAGCGTGTAAAGTGTTTTTTTTTCACTTTTTATCACATGAACATTTGCCGGCTATATTTTCTATGGGGTGCGCTTGTACAAAAATTAGAAATGGGGACTTATTACATTTTTTGGGGGGAATTATGTGATTTTTAGCAAACACACCCCATAGAAAAAAATCATTAGTGCAGCATCATTGTTCACATTATAATTGAAATGTGAACAATATTGCTGCATTAATAAAAACAACACACAAAAAAATACATGTTTTTCCTTTTTTTTATTATTATTATTTTTTTTATATTATTTTTATTATTTTTTTTATTTATTTTTTTACTTTATACCTGGTCATGTTGGGTATCATTCGAAAGGCCATGCTCAGGCCTTTCGAATGACACCCTCCATGACCCCCTAGCTGCCACGGGTTCAAATGAACCCACTATCTCCACCAGGGGATTTCCTTGGGAAATCCCCAGGCAGCTAGGGATTCCCCGGCTATCTGACATCATCACGCTATTCGTGAGGACGTCAGGCAGCGAGGGGGGACCCGGGGGTGGAGCCGCCATCCAAGATGGTGGCCCCCACCGGAGCTAGACCGCAGTTCGGCGCCACAAGGCGCTGAAGTGCGATCCGGTGCCTAAGGGGTTAAAGCCAGGCACCGCTTAAAAAGGGAGACTCTCCCCTTTTAAGCGGTGACTGGCATTTCTTTGTGGGATCCTCCGAACGGATCCCCCCCTCCCTTCCAGGCGATCTCCCGGCATTGCCAGGGGTCGCCTGAAAATGACGTCATCGCGCATGGCGCGATGACGTCATTGACGTCGGGTGGGTCTTAACTTCAGCGTCTGAGGACCGCCGCGGGACCCCGGAGAAGTGAGTATCTCCGCCGGGGGTCCCGCAAAGCTGATGACGTGTGGGACACGTCCTCAGCATACAGCGGGAGTAACTGAGGACGTGTCCCACACGTTGTCAGCAGTGAAGGGGTTAAAAAAATTAGAAATGGGGACTTCTTACATTTTTTGGGGGGAAATGACGTGATTTTTAGCAAATGCTCCCCCATAGAAAAAATGTTTAGTGCAGCATCATTGTTCACATTATAATTGAAATGGAAACAATATTACTGCATTAAATTTTTTTTAAAAAACACTTTTTAAAAAGAATATATAATTTATTTTTATTTTATTTTTATTTTTTCCCTTTAGGGTTAACATGGTCATGTTTGGTATCATTGGAAAGGCCATTCTCTGACTGTTCCAATGATACCAAACATATAAAGATAACCCCTAGCTGCCAAGGATCGGGAGATAGGGGGTTCATTGGAACCCCATATCTCCACCATAGGTGGCAGCTAGGGTTTAACTCACAAACTGACATCATCAAGCTATGCGCGATGACGCCAGTAGGCAGGGGGAGATCCCGGAAGCTTGGCCGACATCCAAGATTTCGACCAGCTCCGGGAGGGGACTGAGATCCGGCCCCTGTTGTCGCTGAATTGCAATCCAGCCCCCAAGGGGTTAAAGGCAGACTATGCCCTTCAAAGCGGTGCCTGCCTTTCACATCTGGCCTGTACGGATGGGGAGGGAGAGAGGTCCAAAGGACCACCCCCTCCCCTTCCGGCTCCTTCCCCGCACTGGCGGGGGGTGCCTGGAATAGACGTCATCGCGCTGGTGCGTTGAGGTCTATTCATGCCCGCCTGGGTCCCGGAGGCTGGGCTGACATCCAAGATGGAATCTCGGCCGATCACGGCTGCAAAGTGGAGGACACGCATCAAAGTGGTTAAACTAATACTTTGGAAATTTAATTATAAGCAAATTATTATGATACAGACTCACAGAAATGGAATGTGTGTATATACATATTTTGCATTGCTGTCACCTATCTAGACTTGACAATATTATGTTATAGGAGAAGAAAATGCATTTTTAAAAGTATTTCTTATACAAAGAGACATGTATTAGAAAAATAGTAGTGACATCTGCAAGCCTTTTGGTAATTTTGCTTTCGATATAATGCATGTGTTGGTGAATGATGTCTCTTTATGAAAACTTGAACAAAGAGTTTTATAGCAGATGCAGACATTTGAAAATGCATAATATATTTCAAGCTATTTTGAAAGACTCTTGTCTTAATTATGGATTCACAGCTTCTTACTTTTGCACAACAAAAGATAATATTGTGGAATAGTTCATAGCTAATAATAAATAATATATAAAATTGTATTTTCAAGAATTAAAAGTGTATATTGATATGTGCTAACAATTTTAACCAAACAAGAAGTTCAAAAGCACTTAATTTTCAATGCCCCACTTTGTGAATGAAGAAAAAAAAATGTTCTCCGCATTTTTAAGATTTATTGTCCTTGTGAATTCAGGTGACAGGGCAAAGGAGCTTTGTCAAGAAGTGAGACATCTTGTGCTTTAAAAAAAAAAAAAACATATTTGCTTGTAGGTTGTAATTAGGGATGAGCTGTTTGGTTCGATCGGTTCGGAGTTCGATTCTAACATCGCCTGTTCACGAACTACAAACATTTCCGCGAGTTCGCCGCATGTTCGCCCACAATGCACCACAATGGACCACAATGGACCACAATGCACTCTTCCACTGGCCTGAAGCTTGTAATTGGCTACAGCCTTGCACCTGACCACAGGTCAGGTGCAAGACAGGTTCAAGACTATGCCAATCACGGCTCAGAGTCCTGATTGGGCAAATTTTGACAATCATGGGCTCACAGAGCTAAGTCCCGCAGCACACTATATAAGGCTTCACACAGCGCTTCAGCACGTGTTTGAGAGGAGATTGTTCTTGTGTTAGTGTGTGTTGTTTGTGTGTCTTCTCACTGCCAGTCTGCCACCAGCTACTGGGGGGAAGCCTCATTTCTACAATATTTCTGGGAATTGTTCTAATCTGTGTGTTTTCACTGCCACCCAGTATTTTGGGGGGTCAGTAATTTCTACAAAATATTTGGGAATTGTTCTAATCCGTGTGTTCTCACTGCCACCCAGTATTTTGGGGGGTCAGTAATTTCTACAAAATATTTGGGAATTGTTCTAATCCGTGTGTTCTCACTGCCACCCAGTATTTTGGGGGGTCAGTAATTTCTACAAAATATTTGGGAGTTGTTCTAATCCGTGTGTTCTTACTGCCACCCAGTATTTTGGGGGGGTCAGTAATTTCTACAAAATATTTGGGAATTGTTCTAATCCGTGTGTTCTCACTGCCACCCAGTATTTTGGGGGGGTCAGTAATTTCTACAAAATATTTGGGAATTGTTATAATCCATGTGTTCTCACTGCCACCCAGTATTTTGGGGAGTCAGTAATTTCTACAAAATATTTGGGAATTGTTATAATCCGTGTGTTCTCACTGCCACCCAGTATTTTGGGGGGGTCGGTAATTTCTACAAAATATCTGGGAATTCTGGTAATCTGTGTCTTGTCACTGCCACCCATCAGGGGGTCTCACTGATTTATAGGAGGTTTCTGGGAATTGTAATCTGTGTCTTGTCACTGGCTGCCAGCTATCAGGGTGTCTCACTGAGTTATACCAGAGTTCTGGAAATCTTTAATCCTTATACCAGAGTTGAATCAGAGTTCTGTGTATATTTAATCTATATATCACTCACCATGTCAGAAAGACCAAAAAGGACAGACAGACGCTCCCAGGCACAGACAAGAGGGCAAGCAGCCTCTGTGTCGGGAGGCTGTGCCTCTGGTCGTGGTGGACGTGGTGCATCCTCTGCAGGGGCACGCTTGTCCTTTCTAACTGGTGCTGGCCATCTTAAGCAGCAGCAACATACAGAGGATTTGGTGGATTGGCTAACCAGGCCATCCTCATCCTCCGAGTCCTCTGCCAGCCAGGCTTGTAGTGCTTTATAGTCCACCTCAGCTGCCAAAGCATCTAATGCAGCCTCCATGTTCACAGCTACTCCTGCCGTAGCCTCACTATCACACACGGAGGAGTCAGCTGAATTGTTTGACTACAATGACAGTGACATGCTGCTTGAGGATGTGCAGCAAGTACAGTGCTCTGATTCAATCTCTGAGGTTGAGGAAGGGAATATAATGAACCTAGAGGAAGGGGGTGCCAGTGACACACAAATAAGTGGCACTCATGTTGCCCCAGCAGCTGCAGCATATTGCCAAGTTGGCTCCAGTGATGAGGAGATAGGGGGTGATGACAATGATGATGAGGTCACTGACTCCACCTGGGTGCCTGATCGAACAGAGGAGTCTAGTGAGGAGAAGGAGGAGGCACAACAAACACGAGGCACAACGTCCTCTATGACCAACCGTAGCACTAGCCAGTCCAAGGCATCAGATGTCAGAGCTGCTCAGGGGCAGAGCGCTGTTGTCTCAAAGCACACATCCAGGAACTCTGCTGTCTGGGAGTTCTTTAAGAAATGTGCAGCAGACCCCACCGTTGCTATTTTGTAATCTATGCCAGATGAGGCTCAAGCGTGGGGAAAGACACCGGATGCTTGGGTATCATGTGCTTGAGGCGACATATGACCACCTGCCATGCATCCCGTTGGCACAAAACTTTGCATAGGTTTACCTCACCTGTCTCTACCCCCACTATATGTCCTGCCATGTCATTGACTTCAACCTCCACTGACAGGGATGATGCTACATTAATGGATATACCAGGTCCTTCCTCACAATGTGACAGCATCCCATCAGCTGAAGATTTACGCAGTCAGATTACGTTGCCCCAGCTGCTGCAGCATAAGAAAAAATATAGTCCCAACCATCCCCAAGCACAGTGTCTAAATGCCAGCTTAGCAAAATTACTCGCATTGCAGCTGCTGCCTTTCGAGCTGGTGGACTCTGCTCCCTTCCGTGAGTTTTCTGAATGTGCTGTACCACAGTGGCATGTTCCAAAACGCCATTACTTTTCACGGAAGGCCATTCCAGCACTATACCAGCATGTGGAAGACAATGTTATAGAGTCATTGGGAAAGGCAGTCAGCAGCAAGGTGCATGTGACTTTAGACACGTGGTCCAGCAAGCATGGACAGGGCCGTTACATTTCCTGAATTCTTTTTTTTATTGTAATAACATTTTTATTGTATTATAAATTGCATACAGAACAGATATAATATTGTAACAATTTCTAGTGCAAGAAAAAAATAATATCAGTATTTGTGCATGGATACATGTCAATTATTGTAATAAACATATCATAAAGCTTTTATATGTCCTCAGACCAGATGAATAATGCGTTCAATATACATTTATCTACAAAACAAATTAGAGTCTTTAAAGCAGGTGGGGCAACAGGGTGGGTGTAAGTAGGGGTAACATAGTTGGGCGAACAATGGGGAGGGGTAGTTGGTTTGGGAGGATGAGTGACCTGCGGGAAACAGGTATTTATTGCGTGAGGTACGACAGTTATGTGCGAGGGCGGTCCTCTGACCAGTAAAACCGTCTGCGTAGGTGAACTGCACTTGTGTCTGATGCACTATGTATTAACTCTTCAATATCTCTGGTGTTATGAACTTCTTGAAGCCATTCCCATATTGTTGGTACGTTAGGGGTTTTCCACTGTCTGGGGAGCACGGCCTTTGCTACGTTTAGAAGTTGTATTTCGAGTGTGCGTTTGTAATCTGAAGGCTCAGCAGTGGTATGCAGCAGTAGCATAGCTGCTGGTGTAAATTCTGGTGCAGATGACGAGACTTTACATTTGGTGTCGTGGACAGCGCGCCAGTATGATTGAAGTTGGGGACAGGACCACCACATGTGTAATAAGTCAGCCTGTGGCGACTTGCATTTCCAGCATGATCCATTACTTTTAGGGTCAAAGCTTGCCAGAGTCCTATGTGGGCGATACCACCTAGATAGGAGCTTGTAGGCTGTTTCTTGGGATTTGGTGGCAGTGGAGCAGGAGGTGGTGAGGAGGGAGATTTGATTCCACTCTTCATCAGTGAAGGACATGTGGAGGTCCTCCTCCCATTTGGCTCGGTAGGATGGGATTGGGTTTGTGAGGTTTTGTAGTAAGCCATATAGGACCGATATGCCGTGAGTTGGTGGGTGCGGTCTTTGGGCCAGAATTTCAAATTGAGTAAAAGGACGGGTGAACTGAGGTAGGGGGGCTAAAGAGCGTATGTAAGACGTAAGTCGATGATGGTGGAAGATTGTCAGGAATGATTGTGGTAGTGGTAGTGGGACTTCCTCTGGGGACTTGAAGGTATTACCATCAATTAGACTGGTTGCAAGTATAGAGTGTGGGATGTGTGCTTGATCAGGTTGAATTAATCTCCGGGAGAATGCAGGTAAATAGCAGAGAGGTAAGAGGGTCGATGGCCATGGGGCAATGAGTGTGGTGTGTTGGAGTGACTTCCAGATACGCAGAGTAGCTGAGATTGTTGGGTGAGGAGCGACTCGGTAGGTAGCGTTTGTACCGGATAACCAGGGAAGAGAGGCCAGTGGGCTGTCCGCCAGCTTTCATTCTAGGGAGATCCATAGTTTGTGTTCATGGCCTGATGTCCATTCAAGTATGCGCAATAAGTGCGCGGCTTGGTAATAGCGGCGTGCATGGGGTAGTGCTAGAACGCCTGCAGATTTTGCTACGGTCAGGAGCGCAAAGCATAGCCGTGGTTGGCGTTTATTCCAGACAAAGGAGGTGAACCTAGTTTGTAAGGATCGGAAAAATAAATTTGGTACAGCTATTGGCAGAGTCTGAAACAAGTACAGTAGTCGAGGGAGTATGTTCATTTTTAGGACTAATGCACCCGAACCACGTGACATGGGGCAATGACCATCTGGCGAGGTCCGCCGTAATGGTGTGTAATAGTGGGAGGTAGTTTGCTGAATAGAGGTCTGATGTATCTGCTGTGAGGGAAATGCCCAGATATTTAAGAGATGACTTGCACCATTGAAAGGGGAAAGAGGTTTGCAGTTGGGTGCGAGGAGGGGGGGGGGGTGGTGAGACCCAATATTTCCGATTTCGCCATGTTAATCTTGTAATTGCTAATGGTGCCAAACTCTCGTAGTAGAGAGGTGAGGGCAGGGAGGGAGATTAGTGGTTGGCGTATAAAAAATAGCAAATCATCGGCTGCCACTTTATGTTGGTGACCGGCAACCTCGAAGCCATGGATCGAGGGGTCCATTTGAACTGCCTGCAATAAGTGTTCGAGCGAGAGTGCAAAGAGTAAAGGTGAAAGGGGGCAACCCTGTCTGGTGCCATTTTTGATTTGGAAGGGAGGGGTGAGTGTGCTGTTTAAGTTAATGCGTGCTGTGGGGTCAGCATAAAGGGAGCCAATCCATGCTAGTATGTTGGAGCCGAATCCCATCTGCTGGAGGGTGCAGAACAGATAGGGCCAACTGACCCTGTCGAACGCCTTCTCGGCATCAGTCGATAGTAAAAGGGAGGGGACAGAACGGGATTCAGCGGCAACATGTATGAGATTCAGAGCTCTGACGGTTTTGTCCTTGGCCTCCCTCCCTGGTATAAATTCAGTTTGGTCCGGGTGAACCAGTCTGAGGATGTAGCAAGCCATCCGTAATGCAAGGGCCTTAGCAAATAATTTTAGGTCTTGGTTCAGGAGTGATATGGGATGATAGTTAGCGCATAAGTCACGGTCTTTGTTGGGTTTGGGTATTAATGTGATGGTGGTGGAGAGTGATTGAGGGGGTAAGGCATGGGAGCGCTGCGTGAGCGTGTTAAAGGCTTGTAACCACGCTGGGGTCAGGGTGGGTAGGAATGTTTTGTAATATTGAAGGGACAAGCCATCTGGGCTCGGTGTCTTGCCGGTAGGGGTCAATTTAATTGCTGTGTGGAACTCTTCGTCTGTTAAAGGGGAGTCTAGTGCCTCTCGCATGAGTGGTGTCAGCTTAGTGTGAGTGTGTGTCTCCACGAATTTGTGCATGTTAGCTGCGGAAGATGATTGTTGGTCTGTAGGAAGGTTGTACAGGTCTGTGAAGTGGTCATGGAAAAGGGAGAGCATGTCTTGCGGCAGCGTGACGTGTGTGCCTTGTGGGGTGCGTAATCTGGAAATGTATAGTTTCTCTCTGTGGGCTCTAAGTGCGCGCGCTAGTAGCCATCCACATTTGTTACCATGCTCGTGAAAGACCCGGCGAGTAGTGAGGAAGGCTTTGTGGGCAGCTTTGTTTAAGAGTGTGTTCAGTTCGGAGCGAAGCTCCAGAAGCTCCGCGTAGACTGTATCATCCACATAGAATTTGTGGGACCTCTCCAGCGCGTAAATGCGTTGGATAAGTGTGTCTCTTTGAAGGGTGTGTTGTTTTTTTTGATAGAGCCTTGCTGCATCAGGTAACCTCGGATCACCGCCTTATGCGCTTCCCATAAGATTTGAGGGGAGGTGTCGGGGGTGTTGTTTTCAGTGAAATATTGCTGGAGAGTCTGGAGGGTGCCCTGTCTGATCATGGGGTCATTAAGTAAAGTTTCCTTTAGGCGCCAGTTTCTGTCTTTAGGACGTACGAGGGGGGAGTTAAGTGTGAGTAGTACCGGGTGATGGTCTGACCACGTCATCGGGCCTATATCTACTGATTCGAGGAGGTGGAGGTGTCCAAATGATAGGAACATACAGTCCAGCCTCGAATAGGACTATTGCGGGGGGCTGTAGAAGGTGTAGTCTCGTGTGGTGGGATGGGTGGCACGCCAACAATCAATTAGACGGTGTGAGTCGTGTGCTGAGTGCGTTTGTCGTAGTACGGAGTGTGGAACACTCGTTATACCACGTGATGTGTCTAAGCGTGTATCCAATGGGAGGTTAATATCTCCTCCAATAAGTACGATTCCTTCTTGGAAATAAGCAAGAGTACGCAGCAAAGAGCGTAATACTTTGTGTTTTTTTCTGTTCGGCAAATAAATGGAGGCGAAGGTATAAGACTGCCCCCCTAAGGACCCCTTTACAAAAGTGTACTGGCCATCCTGATCCAGTTTCGTGCCTGTGACAGTGAGGGACATGTCCCTGGAGAGGAGAACGGCCGTGCCACATACTTTGCCTACTAAAGAAGCCGACTGGGAAATTAAGATCACGCAGCTGCGGTGCCTTACCCGCCTCAAAATGAGTTTCTTGTAAAAGTACCACGTCTGCGTGGGTGGATCTGAAGTCCCGGAGGGCCATGTGCCTCTTCTCTGGGATGTTCAGTCCTTTAGCATTAATCGAGATGATTCTAATGGGTCTAGGTGCCGTAGCCATGTTACCAACTAGGGAAGGGGGTAGACGTACAAGATAAAAAAGGGGGGTTTCAGGGGGGTGAAGAGTGTGTGCCTAAGTGAGACAATGCACTACCGCAATATGCGGGGGTAAGTGTGTGTCACACTCTTCTGTACAAAGGCATGTTCTCGGGGGTAGGAGCAACGACAACCGAGGGTAATGTGTTTACGAAATATAAAATGCAAACGTGTGCAATCAACGTAATAATTATCTGAACAGTTAACTATAAACCAGAAGAAGGAGAAAACTCGGGCCGAGAGACCCGCTCTACAATTTGTATTAGTTTGCCGCCAACCTCTGCATGTAGCGGTGAGCTGGTCGCCTCCTGGGTAGGAGTCTGCATCGTGAGAGATGTACAGGACGTGTCCGTTACTCATGCAGTCCATTCGGTGTTAACCGAGCCAGAGTCCAGAAAAAGAAAAACGGGGAGACATGCAATATAATCGTCAGGGAGACTTACGTAATTCAAGAGAGTGCTGCTCAGATGAGTGTCTGTCCATGCACCTCAGCGAGTGGCATACGTCAGAGTCAAATCAAATGTGCTGTGAATTGTTGGTCAGCGTGAGGTGGTTCAAGCGGCGATCTTGAAAAGTGCGGTGGTCTCCAAATCTGGATCTTGCCAGCGGTGTCGCAGGCCGCAGGATCTCCAGTCTCGTGAGCCATTAGGGATGGTGTCCTCTACCTTTGCTCAGAATTTGTAGGGGTAGTTGCCGGGTGTAATACATCCATCATGAGAATCAGAGGGTGTCATATTCCGAGTTGAGGAGTAGCGGTGGCGGCGAGGCCTCTGAGATCGCGGCGGTGCGCCAAATGAGGGGGCGTACATGCTCATCAGGTCTCGCCACACAAGTATGGTGTCTTTAGGTAATGAAAGTGTCAGGAACGTGGGGATGGTACCTGGGTGGCACCTGGATGGCAGGGGTATGAGCCCAGGATGCAGTGGTCTGTACTGATAAACAGAGGATATGGATAGTGGAGGGTGGATGGAAATAAAGACTAACCAGGTTGATTGCAGAGGATGATGGGGATGATGGTTGTAATTGCAGGAACCAGAAATGGGGAATCAGGATCAGGTAGCAGAGTAGCAACAAAGCAACGATGTTCACTCTTCGTGAGCATGAGCTGTAATGAACCAGCAATGTGTGAGTGCGGGGCAAAGCCCTTTATTTCGTGAGTCACGTGTGTTTGGTGTTTAACTCTTACACTGCTGGATGCTGGTTGCTGGCTGCAGGGCAGGAACAGGATGGAAGTGAACCACCAGGGGGGGTTCCAGGATGGCTACAGCCAGGGATCCTGACAGAAAGGGCTTCCAGGAATACCGGGAGGTCAAGTTCTGATCGTAAGATTGCTGGACCGTTTTCAGTGTGGAACTGTAGTCCGAATGGGAATAGCCACTTGTAAACGATGCGTCGCTCCTGCAAGGCCGCGGTGAGAGGGCGCAAAAGGCGTCTAGACTGTAAGGTCGCTGGTGATAAATGCTGATACAATGAGATACTGGCGTCTTCAAAAATTACAGTGCGAGACGCTCTGGCTGCCTCCATAATTTCTTCCTTGACGGTGTGTCGCAGAAGACAGCATACCACATCTCTTGGCGGGGCTTCGGGAGGACCTTTAGGGCGCAGAGCTCTGTGCAGTTGTTCAAATTCGAGGTCAGTGTCAGAGTCTCGTTGTAATAGGCCGTTAAATAAACGGAGTAGGGTGCATTTCAGGTCAGATGGGGATTGTTCCAGTTCAAGGAGGCCTCTTACCCGAATATTATTCCTGCGTCCTCTATTTTCTAGGTCTTCCAGGTTGCGTGTCATAGTCTGCAAGATGTGATGTTGAGACTGCAGCGAAGCGGTGTGAGACGTTGTGATTTCCGTTTGGCGGGCCTGTGCTGTTTCCACACGCTGAACCTGGTTTTGCAGGCTGCCAAGTTCCTGTCTGAGGCCTCTGATCTCTGTCAGCAGGGATTCCTGGAGGCCAGATGTCGAGGCTGCCAAGTCTGTTTTGGTGGGCAAGGAGCTGAGGAGATGGTGGAGCTCTGGTGGCATGGCCCAGGTGTCTGCAGCATGCGTGTGGGAGCTGGGAGCCGAAGAGGCGGAAGGCACCACCATTTTGTCCCGCGGTGGCGCCAGGGCAGAGTCCGGAATTGGCGTCAGAAACTGCCTTATAGAGCAGTTTTGCGGGTCCCCGGCGGGCTCCGAGGGGCCAGGAGTGGTCGGTGGCTTGCGGGGCTTACCCATCTCGTGATAGACGGGGTGCGGAAGGAGCAGAGCGGGCGATCTCGGCAGAGCTCCGGTGTCAGGCGGCCATTACTCTCGGCACGCAAAAGCCATGCCCCCCTTTTCATTTCCTTCACGGCACACTGGGTAACTCTGATTGCAGCTGGGAGGGATCCAAGACAGGTCTCTGTGCTGGAGCTTGTTCATCCACCACGCCTCCAGAAAGCGGCTTGTATGAGGTCTGTCTGCTCCACCACCACCTCTCCCTCTTCCTCCTCCTCCTCCTTCTCTGTCTCTGGGGAAGTGGCAGTTAAACCGAGTTTAAGTGTCAGGGGCTACGTAATGGCTCAAGCAAAAAGATGCCATACCGTGCTTGAGCTGGTTTGTTTAGGGGACAGGAGCCACAACGGGCCAGAAATTCTGTCAGCTCTGCAGGGGCAGGTTCAGAGATGGTTAACACCATGCCAGCTTCAGCTGGGAATTGTCGTCTGTGATAATGGCAGCAACCTTCTCTCCACTCTACGCCTGGGTAAGTTAACGCATGTACCATGCCTAGCACACGTCCTAAATCTGGTGGTACAGCGTTTCCTAACCAGATACCCAGGGCTGGCAGAGCTTCTCAGCCAGCCCAGAAATGTCTGCAGCCACTTCAGACGGTCATTCCCAGCAAGTGTTCGCCTGGCAGAAATTCAAAGAGAATTACACCTTCCCACAAACCGTCTGATCTGTGACATGCCCACCAGGTGGAACTCGACATTAGCGATGCTGCAGCATCTGCACAAGCAGCAGAGGGCCATCAACGAGTACCTGTGTGAGTATGGCACAAGGACAGGTTCAGGTCAACTTGTTTTTTTTTCCCCCCTGCAGTGGCTGATGATCAAGGATGCATGCACTGTACTGTCACCATTTGAGGAGGCAACGAGGATGGTGAGCAGGGACAGTGCATGCATCAGTGACACAATTCCTTTAGTGTTCCTGCTGGAGCACAATCTGCAGAAAATTGTGGATGTGGCTCTAGAGGCAGAGCAGCGGGAGGAAGAGGAGGCCTTCCCTAGCTCTCAAGGCCCCAGGCTTTCTGCAGACAGCATTCCAGCGAGTCCTCCTCAGATCAGACAGGAGGAGGAGGAGGAATATTCAAGTAGTGGGAGCACTGAAGGTGGGGATTCCTCAAGGGAGGTTTTTGTGTACCCAGAAACACAAGGACTAGTACGTGGCTGGGAGGAGGAAGTGCACGATGGGGTCATCCTCCTCATTGACCAGGAAGACTCAGAAGCTAATGCCACCTCCAACCTACGCTGCATGGGCTCCCTTATCCTGCAAAGCCTGGTAAAGGACCCCAGGATTCGTGCTATCAAGGAGAGGGATCATTATTGGTTGGCAAGCCTTCTTGATCCACGATACAAGGGTAAAGTTGCAGAGCTCATCCTGCCCGCACAGAGGGAGGACAGGATGAATAAACTTGAGGACGCTCTAAAGCGACACTTGTGTAACACCTTTCCAGGCTTCTGAGGCTGCAGATGATCAGAGGAATAGAGGTGAAGGCCGGGGCCGCTTGACTGTTGCCTCTTTAAATTTTTTTAGTCCACGACACCCAGGGATGTCAAATTTAGGCACCCATTGCCAGCGTCTTCACCGTATGGTGGAGGACTACCTAGGGGCAAGGGCAGACCTGGATACCTTTCCAGCAGATGATCCACTGGCTTACTGGGTGTTGAGATTGGATCACTGGCCAGAATTTAGCCAATATGCTATGCAGCTACTAGGATGCCCTTCATCCAGCGTGCTTTCTGAAAGTACGTTCGGTGCCGCTGGAGGTTTTGTCACAGACAAAAGAGTGCGTCTGTCCACCGACTCTGTAGACCGGCTGACATTTATAAAAATGAATCAGTCCTGGATCAGCAGCTATCAATCCCCTGAAGCTGACGTAACGGAATAGATTGGGGATATCTTCTGCATTCACAAAACCTCCACCACTGAACTCTTCCACAATACCACAAAAGGGTTACGGTGTGAAGGCACTTGCTGCCATGAAAGGCACATTATTTGGGTGCACTGACGCCTGTACCAGATTTATATCATTTAAATTTTTTGAACCACAGGGTCCAACCCTGCATTCTTCCACAATACCACAAAAGGGTTATGGTGTGAAGGCACTTGCTGCCATGAAAGGCACATTATTTAGGTACAATGACGCCATTACCAGATTTATGTCATTTTAATTTTTTGAACCACAGGGTCCAACCCTGCATTCTTCCACAATACCACAAAAGGGTTATGGTGTGAAGGCACTTGCTGCCATGTAAGGTACATTATTTGGGTGCACTGACGCCTGTGCCGGAATTATAGCATTTTAATTTTTTGAACTGCAGGGTCCAATCCTGCACTCTTCCACAATACCACAGAGGGGTTACGGTGTGACGGCACTGTTGCCGACACTAAAGGCCCAATTTTAAAGCACCTATTGTTACTTTCATCCAAAGCCTGCATACGTTTCACCATAATTTAGCCAAAAAATCACTAAACATGTTCTGCGTGTCCTAAAAGGTCTCCTCTTTTAATACAGACTGCCGCCCCAAGCAGTTGTTTATGACTAGATTAAAGGAAAACCGTTTACCGTCATTTCCGCTTGTCATGGAGCTGATGTAACACTCCATGCTTCAAACCCCAAGAGACTGTTGTGTTCATTTATATCGTGTGATTTTAGATATATTTTACATCGTTTGGTTTTAGTTTAATTTAGTTTAGTGTAAAACGCTGGAGGTTTTGTCACAGACAAAAGAGTGCGTCTTGCCTCGCGAGATGCGGCCGGTCGGCGTATTGTTACGCAGGGAGAGACTGGGGGGAACTTTTTCCCCCAGTCTTTAACTGCTCCCGCCAGACGGAGGAGGCGGTTGGAGCTGCGGTCCTCGCCGTGGGACAGGAGGTGAGTATAGCATTCTGTTTTTTGTTTTTTAGGCTGGTGTTAACGGATTCTGCAGAAGCGGAATCCATTAACACCAAGTCCACTCTGTGGTTAACGTTTTGCTAACCACAGCCAGACGTTAATCAGTGCTAGTAGATTGTAATCCTAATGCTGATTAACACTTTGCGCTCCCCATGTTAAGTATAGGGAGTGCAAAGGACAGTAACCTCACGCTGAAAAGCGCAAGGTACCAAATGCAAACGGGTTACTTAACCCGTTTGCGTTTGGAATGTAATATGCGGTAGATACCGCAGCTAACGTTAGTGCTCACGCAAGTGAGCGCTACCGTTAGCAACAAGAATGTAATGTGGCTATAAACCTACTTTTATATTCACAGCATGGTTCATGTCTCACATGGTCATAAGTAATCTGTCCTTTCAACCCCTTCAACCAAGCATTTTTGTTCAAAATGAATCCTAACATTTATTTCAAATATGGGATCTGAAATTAACAAATATTGAGTAAAATTCATGTATTTTTTCTCAGAAATATTGTTGGAATGAAAGATTCTGAACTCTACATGGTGTCCCTTTTTTTTACATTTTCAAACGGGGTCTGCATTATCAGCATACAGGCATAAATAGCCTTTGTATTGTAGCGCTGTTTAAAAACTCTGTTGATGTATTGCTCGGGTTTGGCCACCAGAGGGAGACAACGCAATGTAAAGTATACTGGACACAATGGGACTACGTTTTCCATCATGCTTTGCGGCAGGGACCGGAAGTGAGTGGGACAGAGAGAGAAGGACATCCGCCGCCTCGTGCGGAGGAGCGCCAGTGTGAGCCGAGTGACGAAAGGTGGAAGACGCACGTGAGACTGCCAGAGATTGAGACCAGGCCGGAGAGCAGGAACTGCCTTGCGGGTGCTGAGAATCAGAGACAGTGCTGGCGGAGACCTATCCACACATCGCTGAGAGGTTTTGCGCAGACACAACATTCCGGTTTGAACCCCGAGTAAGGAGAACGCGATGATCCACTGGGAGTGCAGGCGGTAGGCCGTAATTCTCATTACCGAAATTGGACAAGCAGGAGAAGTGGATCCGGTGGCACAGAGTTCCAGTATGATCAAGCGGAGAGAGATCCTTGATCGGACAGCGAAACAGATTGTCTAGCGGATGGGTGAGAGGCCTTCCAGGCCACAGTCCAAGTTTAAACAAAGCACGCTGCAGTATTGTTTAAATCTACAGGGCCCCAACGTGACTTGTCAAAGAATTGCTCAATCCATTCACTGGCCAGTTGAATATAGTACCCGGGTACCTGAATCGCACACACACACCTTTTTGGGACATTACTTTTACGGGACTTACACTCCAGAAATGAAGAGGTTAAACTTTCCTTTTGCCGCAGCGTGTTTTTCTCGCATTATGAAATCCTGTCGTTCATATACTGTATTCACATTATATATGCCGCTTTATTGGGATCAGTAAAGTATATAATCTATAAAATCCACAACAGTGCTGGTGTATATTTATTCCCTAGTGTGGTGAGACTAACCCGAGGTTAAATTGAGCGGCTCCTCCGGGAGTGAGGGCTACACGTGGGGGCTCGTCCGGGATTCCAGTCACTGTAGAAACCGCAATTAAAGGGTTAATTATGGATCCAGACGAAGCAGCAGAGTGGTGTAAAGCACAGGGTGGCCATTTAGAGTTGAGTGTAGTGATGGATATTCCTGCAGGCACCTGGGCAGAAGAACAGATCCGCCGGGCCGTGGCAGCGTTGGCACCTGACCAGCGGGGGTTTCTAGCAGACATTAAAGTGAGCCCAGAGACCTCTCACACATATGTTCTTTTTGAGTGGAGAAAGGGTGTTCCCGTGTGTTTTCAGGGCGTGAGTATGCAGCTAACCGACGACGTGGAAGTTCGTCTGATCCAGCCAAGTAAGCCACGTGGTGATTCTGCAAATATTCCTGCGTCCAGCCCGCTGGCCATGATCGGGCCGGAGTTCATTGCTGCTATTGGAGACCTCGTAGTTAAGTGTCAGAGGGCCCACCCTTCTTACATCAGCTTCGGATATCGAAAGTTGGAAAAATTTTCAGGAAACTTGCCAACTCCGGTGGGAGAAGAAACCTTCGAAGAATGGGTGGAACAGGCGATGCAGACTCTGGATGAGTGGGACATCTCTGAAGCGCAGAAGAAGCAAAGAATTACTGAGAGCTTGAAGGGACCTGCATCAGAGGCTGTCAGGATTCTGAAGCTGAGTAAGCGAGACTGTACAGCTCTAGATTACCTGAACATATTACAGGAAGTCTTTGGGCGAACGGAAAAGGCTGCTGAGCTCATGTACCAGTATGAACATACTTACCAGAAAAAGCGTGAGAAGATGACAGAATACATGAGGCGCCTGGATAAGATACTGTACCAAGTACTGTTGAAGAAAGGAGCAGACCCCACTACAGTAGATCAGGTTAGAATGCGGCAGATATTGAAAGGTGCTTTACCCTTAGACCCTGTGATGTTGCAACTAAAGACTCGAGAAGGTAATAAAAAGTTAAATTACCTAGAACTGATTCGAATTGTTCGCGAAGAAGAAGCCCTTCTGGTAGAGAAGCTTGCAAGAAGGGGAGAAAAGGTCTATGCGCAACCCATAGGGTATAACGAGTGTTCATCAGATGAAGATGATCCGGAAGAGACATATGAGCCGGAGATAACCCAAAAGTCATCAAAACAGGTGTATGGTGAGATACAAAAGACTCTCAAGAAAGTACAAGAAGCCCAAGTTAAGATGGAACAGACACATACGGATCTATGCTGGGCAATCTTGAAAGTAGCAGAAATACAGACTGAAATACAGAGGTCTCTCTCAGATATACGAACAGCAGCGGTTGCCGTGGCCTCGGACAGGGGATTTTCAAATGAGCCACAGGAAGAAAGTGTGCCCTCATCCTCGTGGGGAAGATGTTTCTCCTGTGGGGAATTCGGCCATTTCAAGGCTCATTGCCCGGAAAGGAGACAGGGAGGGTCCCTATATGTGCCTGCTAGAACTAGGAGATCCTCTCCCTGGAGGTCCGGTCCTACATCATGGGAAGACAATGTACGCCCGCAGTCGCCACGTATAAGGATGAGGGTTAGAGTACAACAGACTGGGTCTAGATCTCCTGCTGCTACAAAAAAGTTCCCTGACAAGTTGATAGGTCCTTCGCCCATCATCCCGGTTCAAGTGGAAGGAGTCTACACTAAGGCTCTTCTAGATTCGGGTGCTCAAGTAACGCTGATTTACCGAGACTTCTATCAGAAATATTTGAAGCATATACCCCTGAAGAAATTGAAGGATCTCAAAATCTGGGGTATGGGAACGGAGAGGTTTCCCTATGATGGATATATACAGGTGAAGTTAGAATTCAGTTCAGTAATCGCTGGACAACCAGGAGTATGTGACACGTTGGCAATTGTGTGTCCTCGTCCCTCGGGAGCTAATCGAAGTTCTATGATAGTGGGGATGAACACTGATGTGTTGAGACACCTCTTAACCCCACTGATGATGGAAGAGAGTCCTGCTCCTAAGAAGGCACACTCAATGTCACGACCGGCCTGTCCACGGAGGGTCAAAGAACAGAGAGCCACTACAGAAGTGAGAAGGCTGAGGAGAACGGAAGGGACAGAAAAGGTCCTACGTGCAGGAAAGACTGTACAAGTACCGATTGGAGACAAATTCTCTTTGCCTGGTCTGCCTATATCTCGTCCGACTCCTATTACTTAGTATAAACAGTTGCGTTCCGTTGGTGAGAGTGATTTAGAGCCTGATATTTCTGAAGTTATGACTCAAGCACCTGAAGTGCCTGAGACCTCGGAAGTTCTAGAGGAAGTATCCATAGATTACAGTTCTATGCCTTCCCTGGAAGGTTCATACACCGAAGATGTATCTACTCAGTCTGCAGGAGAGAGAATTGAGCCTGTGGAGTCAGCTCTCCTGACTGAAGAGGGTCCTGAAAAATTTGACCCTAAACGTTCAGTACGACCCCTCAGAGACTCACGTATGATTCACCAGGACATAGCACAGAGGAAGCTGTAACAACTGTGCGGAGGTTTCCTGAAGTGTCAGCCCTACTTGCGGAGGTGCCTAGGGGTTTAGGTGAGATTGAGGATATTTGCTGCCTGTTGTCAGCCCTGAATATATAGGTTAAAGTGAGAACTGTTAGGTTATGTTATGTTGTGTTATGTATGACCGATACATATACCCGTTACACACCCTTGGGAGGACCCAAGAGTTTAGGGGGGAGAGTGTAGCGCTTTTTAAAAACTCTGTTGATGTATTGCTTGGGTTTGGCCACCAGAGAGAGACAAGCGCAATGTAAAGTATGCTGGACACAACGGGACTATGTTTTCCATCATGCTTTGCGGCAGGGACCGGAAGTGAGTGGGACAGAGAGAGAAGGACATCCGCCGCCTCGTGCGGAAGAGCGCCAGTGTGAGCCGAGTGCCGAAAGGTGGAAGACGCACGTGAGACTGCCAGAGATTGAGACCAGGCCGGAGAGCAGGAGCTGCTCTGCGGGTGCTGAGAATCAGAGACAGTGCTGGCGGAGACCTATCCACACATTGCTGAGAGGTTTTGCGCAGATACAACGTTCCGGTTTGAGCCCCGAGTAAGGAGACCGGCAGATAATCAGAGGATGGTCCACTGGGAATGCAGGCAGTAGGCCGTAATTCTCATTACCGAAATTGGACAAGCAGGAGAAGTGGATCCGGTGGCACAGAGTTCCAGTATGATCAAGCGGAGAGAGATCCTTGATCGGACAGCGGAACAGATTGTCTAGCGGATGGGTGAGAGGCCTTCCAGGCCACAGTCCAAGTTTAAACAAAGCACGCTGCAGTATTGTTTAAATCTACAGGGCCCCAACGTGACTTGTCAAAGAATTGCTCAATCCATTCACTGGCCAGTTGAATATAGTACCCGGGTACCTGAATCGCACACACACACCTTTTTGGGACATTACTTTTACAGGACTTACACTCCAGAAACGAAGGGGTTAAACTTTCCTTTTGCCGCCGCGTGTTTTTCTCGCATTACGAAATCCTGTCGTTCATATACCGTATTCACATTATATATGCCGCTTTATTGGGATCAGTAAAGTATATAATCTATAAAATCCACAACAGTGCTGGTGTATATTTATTCCCTAGTGCGGTGAGACTAGCCCGAGGTTAAATTCAGCGGCTCCTCCGGGAGTGAGCACTACAGTATCAAATAGTAATGTTCAGAAAAATGTGATAAAGTGATACAGCATGACCCTGCAATGCTCAGCGACCGGAAACGCCATCCTCGCTGCCCGCTGGCTGGCTGCCAAGTGATACTTCAGGCGATCGCTGCTGTGGGTCAGTGACATGGGCGGGGCACAGCGTGATGACGTGACGTCTGCTGGATTTAAAAACCCAGCATTTGGTCTCATTTCCCGGTTTATCCTGATCGGTGTGATCCCTGTTCCTATGTTACTGGTACAGTGTGTATGGACTCTGGCATTGGTCCTGTCTACTCTCTAGTGTTAACCCTTGATCTCCTTGAAACCTCTCTGAAAGCTGTTCATACCTGAACATGAAAGAGAACAATTACTTAAGCTACATCATGACACCAAACTCTGGTCACCCGGATATAAGAAAAACCCTGTCTAATCTAGTCAGTTTTGGTGGCCTTCTATGTGTGCTGATGTAAAAGAGTATCAGGGTTATTCAAAGAGATCGAATGGCTGCCGAAAGGGAACCAAACGCTGAAAATCAGCATTCGGTTACCTTTCTTGGCCATTCGGCTATCCAGAGAGCAGGCAATTCGCCAAATCCTGGCGAATTGCCTGCACATACGGTAACTGTTCGGTGCCTGTTCGAGGGTAGTGAATCCCCATAGAGAAGCAATGCTTTGGCTATTCAGAGAGCAAAAGCCAGCAGTGAAAAGTTGCCGTATTGCCCTGCCATTCAGTGGCTTCATGCGGCAGATTTAATCAGGCGAATCCCATAGGCTTCAATGTTAAAAATATTCCCATTTTAGTTCAATATCTAATAAACCATTCGTTATAATATTCTGCAGTAAAGAGACTCTTTATTTATAGATTTTTTTAGGATATTTTAAGCGTTTTTCGTTATTTTTTAAAAAAATTTACTTTACTTATTTTTTCTGTAACAGCCCTTTTTATTATCAGTCCTTGGACCTCATATGTAAATTTCAGACATTTCCGCTCAATAGTTTCTTTGCAAACAGCGTTTCACTTTTCAAACATTCAAGCAAACTTTTTTTCTAATTTATTCACTCCATTCGTCTGCGGTGTCGGGTTTTTCCGGCGGCTGCGCTGCGTGTGATCGGCTCCTGCTCGGGTTTTTCCGGCATTTTCGGTGGGGTTTATCCAGATGTTTTTGCGGGTTTTCGGTGTGAGTTCGCCGGGTTTTGCGGTGAGTTGTCGGCGGGTTTGCGGTGACTTTTCCCTTCAATTCGGGGACCCTGTGGTGCTTGCTGAATGCCCCGCAGGGTCGCCGAAATGGGATCGCCAAATCGAACTGAATTGAAGAGAACAAAAAGAAACCGAACGTGCGGTGACGTTTCGATTCTCTTTGAATAACCCTGTTTGTCTCTGCATGTGAGGTGTGTGCTAAAAAAAAATTGCTAAGACCTTACCCATTGCTTTGTTTCAACCACTACCCATACCTGATAGGCCTTGGTCCCATTTGACCATGGATTTCATCATAAATTTTCCCAGGTCTAAAGGGAACACGGTCATCCTCATGATTGTTGACAAGTTCTCTAAAATGGGTCACTTTGTCCCTCTTCGGAAACTGGCCTCAGGTGTTCATTAAGGAAGTAGTTAGTCTCCTTGATTCTCCACAAGAAATTGTCTCTGATAGAAGGTCTCAGTTCATATCACGTTTCTGGCGTGGGTTATGTGCAGAGATGGGGGATAAGTTGGCATTCTCTTCGACATATCACCCTCAAACTAATGGGGCAGCTGAGTGAGCAAATAAATGTCTCGAACAGTACTTGCGTTGTTTTGCTTCCCAGCAATAAGACAATTGGCCTGAGTTGTTGCCTTGGGCGGAATACGCTCGCAATAATGCCATCAATGAAACCACGAGTCACTCTCTGTTTCAGGCGTTTGGTATTCCAGTATGCAATCTGATTGGTTACACCATGGGGAAATATGGAATATATGGTGGGTGAGAGCTATGAGATGCCATTAGCTCTTGAGGAAGCCATGTAGTATGACGGCGAAACGTGCGTCGAGTGCATTTTAAGAATGTTGATTTGTTTTAGCAGTATACTATTTTGGCTTGTGATGTTGATGAGATTCTGTGCCTAGTATTTAACATCTTAGATTTTTCTATACCCCTTTCTATGTAGTCTCTGGGATGATAGAGGTTGCAGGGACAGAGCAGAAATTACTATAGCTTTAGGAGTAGTGCAGGAAGTCCAATTGGACTCATAAGGTTTCCTGTGGTTGTCTCTGTATGATTGTTGCTGCCGTTATAATTGTTTGAATTTATGTCATTCCCATGAGAAGTGGGATGGAATAAATGTGTACATCCATCTTATGAAATGCCTGAGGCACATTTTCTAAATTAAGCTGTGCATTTACATGTAGATATCTTGATGTAGTATTATCTATACAGCATACCTCACCCTGAGCCAGAACACTTTTTTCTGTTCTCATCATTCTTTCCAGATCTTTTCTATATATGTGAGATTTTATTACAGTCTGTGCATTTTTCTAATAAAATTGTGATATATGTATATACTTAATTTGCAATTCATTTTTGTACCTGCCAGTAGGGGGAGAAGGGGGGGCTCAATATCTAGCCTCTTTCCCCCTGACACTCCCCTTTTTTTGTGGTTATTTTCGCTGAGGGTTTAATCCCACTTTGGGTGCCACTTCTCCCTCTGTCATCCTGGTACATTATCTTTGCTTTGTATGATCACTCTCCGTTTCATACTATGTATGAATTTGACCCTCCTGCACTTTCATCTCAATTCCCCATGTACAGTTTGTCTGCCTTGCATGGCCACTTGCAGTCCTTGCAGGAGACCTGGAGAAAAGTGAAGTCTGCTATGAAGAAGAATGTTGAGGTGCAGAAATGGAAGGCCAAGACTTCCTGTACCTACTTACAATGTAGGGGATAGGCTGTGGCTGTCTATCAGAAGTATCTGGTTCCTGTTCCTATGATGAAGAAGATAACCCCCTATACATTGGTCTGTGCATTGTCCTGCGTCACATTAACCCAGTGTCCTATGCCCTCTCTATGCCACGCAACTTGTGCATGCCTAATGTCTTTCACGTGAGTCTGTTGAAGCCTTTGTTGTGTAATAGGTACACTAGACACACTACGCCTCCTCCTGTTTTGGTTTAAGGTGAGAAAGAGTATGCGGTCCGTGATGTCCTTGATTCCAGGATGTCTAGTAGACGGCTTCAATATCTCATCAATTGCAAAGGTTATGGCCCAGAGGACAGGTCTTGCCTTCCTTTTACTGAGGTGGATGCACCTCGCCTTGTTTGAATATTTGGCGTATCCCCTTTGTCCTGGTGGTTGTCCGGTGGCCTTCTATAGATGGGGGTACTAACACAGCTGGGCCCTGCGATGCTTGCTGCTCACTGTCTGTCTGCCAAGTAATATTGCTGCCGATTACGGGTCAGTGACATGGGCATGGCGCGGCGTGATGACGTGATGCCTGTCGGATTTAAAAACACAGTGGTGAGTGAGTCTCATTGCCGTTTCATGGATTAACCTGATCACTGTGAGTCCTGTTCTTATGTTACTCGTATACTGTGTATGGACTCTGACTTTGTTCCTGACTACTCTCTAGTGTTAACCCTTGCTCTCCTTGATTCATTGTGTAACGACTCCTGGCTTTGTCTGACTATCCATTCTGGTTCTGACTCCTGGCTTTGTTTGACTACCCATCCTGGTTCTGACTCCTAGCTTTCTCTGACAATCTGCTCTGGTTCCTAACTTCGGCTTGTTCTGACTTTATTATTCTGTGTGTCTGTCCTGCGTTTAGTAATCTGGCTATTCTAAAGATCCAGTGTAGGTTAGGCAGTGTCTGCGTGTAGAGATCAAGGGATTCTGTGCCAAAATGACAGGTAATAAAAATGGTCAGATCTCTTAGTTAATGGGATTTATTGTGATCATAATGAGATTATTAGCAATGCAGCATCCAAAAAAATTACAATAGAGTATAAAAATAATATCTGTATGTGCCTGAATATGGAAATTATAGTAACAAATTATATCTGTATTGTACAGGGATTTTCAGTCATTATTATGCCCCGAATATTATCCCTGTACATCAGTGAGTGACCTGAGAGCCCTACCTATATAGTGACATCTCCCTGGATATTGCAATGTAGTAAACATTTTGAACTTTTTGTTACAATGAGGTCCTGGATGCTCTTTGCAGCTTGTTTTACAGTACTACAGAGGGACTTGAGTGTATTTTCACAGTGAATTTTATTTCTCCATAGGAGGCAATCTAACCCTGCCTTAAAATGTATGAAAATGGAGTTTGATGATAATGACTGCTTTTCAGTGTATTACAGTGCAAAATTGAGTTAACTCGACTTTGGTAGTGAAAGGGTTAAACATGTATTCCAAACCCTATCCTCAAGTATCCCTGACAGACCATGTTTACCAGATAGCTAAAGCACTGCACAGGGGATATGATTTGTTGCTCAGTGATTGCAATATTGAAGCTACATTTCCCCAAGGTGATCCTTAAAATTAGGCCTGTTCGGGCTACTTGAGGACCAGTGTTGGGAACCATTGCTTTAAATCTTTAAACCACTGCCTTTTCTTTTACCTTCGGGCTCAATACTTTACAACTTTTTCATGACACATCATCCTCTCCTGGGTGTCTAGAGTAGTTTTTGTTTAACAGCCAAAGTGTGGTTGCTTGATTTGAGTTTCTGGTTATTTCTTTTGAGTCATTATTAACACTGATACAAATGACAGATAAAAGAGCAACATCACAAACACTGCCATCTTTTCTTCTCTTGAATATCTGTCTCCTACATCTCCATACATGTCCGTAACAAGTGTTTGACAGATTTAACTTTTTGAGGTACATCTAACAGATTGTGCACTATATTCACTTTATACTTGCCATTTTGTATCAAGAACACTGTACATGTATTTGACTATTATGCTTTCTACAATATTTTGCATGACAGTCATCATGAATGTTGTACGGTGATTATGCCCTAATGAAAATTGGTGGAAAAAAAAAGAAAGCCAAGCGATTCACCGCAACACCATACTATCTGTCAATGTTGTGTTGATTCTTGACAGACAACAGTGAATTGTTTTATGCATTAGGAAAAGAAGAAAGCCTGAAGGGAAGTGGAAAGAGATGGAGTCTCCCTTAGGCTGTAACTAGCAACATGCACATGATTTCCATGGGAGGCCCAGAGGAACACTGATTAATGTCAGTTCAGTTTTAATATTTGTCTGATTTTTTTTTTCTGTGCTAAAATGACCAAAACATTGCCGCTAGTCAAAACTTCCTGACAAGAAATAAAACAAACATTTTATTTTGACAGCATTTTTATCGCATACGTATAACACAAGAGAGTCCATACGAAAATTACAAGTCATAGGGATGATGGGCATTTCAGGGACACATGGGTGCACTGTGATTATAACTGTTTGCTTTAGCACATGTATGAGGTAATTTATGAATTCCTAAGAAAAAACAAACCAGACTCACGAAAAATTACTTAGCAACAATGATGTAAAATGCCTTTTTTAGTAAATGCAATATTGTTCCAAATGTATAGCTCTTTATATATAGTAACCATTGAGAAGTGGGATATACATATGTATATATATATATATATATATATATATATTTATACCTGTATATACAGTACTGTGCAAACGTTTTAGGCAGGTGTGAAAAAAAGCTGTAAACAAAGAATGCTTTCACAAATGGAAGTGTTACACATTTATGTTCATAAATTAACAAAATGCAGTGAATGAACAAAAGAGAAAACTAAATCAATATTTGGTGTGACCACCCTTTGCCTTCAAAACAGCAGCAATTCTTCTAGGTACACTTGCACACAGTTTTTGAAGGAATTTTTGAAGGAATTCGGCTGGTAGGTTGTTCCATACATCTTGGAGAACTAGAGCTTTCTCACATCCTTCTGTCCAGAGGAGCCTTCCTCAGGACAGACATGTATTCATTCACAAAAACATACACTGTTTAAATAAACACCTTAATTACAGAAAAGAGACTACCAATTACTCAGCACTCGGTGTGTTGAGTTCTCGGCGTGTTTCCCCTGCTACCGCGCACGCGCCGACTTCGATGCTAACTACTGACAACCCCAGCGTGTACCAGAATCGCGGTGCTCTCATCGCTGGCTCCCTGACGCTTTTGTGTTTACACCACCAGAGGGTGGCAACTGTAAAAAATAACAAAGACACCACCATCTACCTGTATAATAAGCAGTATATTAAAAACAAAAACAGCTACTGGTTACACTTAATACTGCATGAACGACTTATTCAAATCACTTTCATTTACAAGGACCTTTCTACACCAGTTGATGCTGGCCACAATGTCTGATGAATTTACATGTACGTGGAATACATATTTCTCTCATTGAGTCGATAGGGGTGGACCATCTCCAGCCTATGGATCCATTGAGCCTCCTTCTGAAGGAGTACTAATACTCTACCCCCGACTCTTCTCAGTCGGCGGAAGAGCCGCTTTGATCCTCTCCCAAATCAACCATTGATTAAAACATTTTTACACCAAGTGAAAATGGAGGCCAATGAAGCCATTAAGCATCATAAATCTAAACATAGTAACATCACAAAGAAGGAACGTGAGGCAATTAGAAGTTTATCAGAGGATGCCTTGAAAAAGGCTCTTACCGGGCCGAAACGCCGGTTTTATGTATACTTAAATAAATTTGTTATTTTATCCAAGTCCCAGAGTGCGGCCACTACCTTTTTTTCTTGTTATATATTTCATTTGGGGAGTCAGCACCTGGGCATTATATTTGGCTGTGGGATTGCTTCTGACCCACAGCATATTTTGGAACTGAGTGCCTAGTCCTTCCTTTTTATTTTTCGTATATATATATATTCTGTTTCATATTTGTTACATTTGCCAAAAATATGCTCAAGTTCCTCAATACTCAATAAGATTTAGCTGTAGTGTAATTTGTTCTACAACACAAAACTTAATTTTTTTGAGTGAAGATAGGAAAGCAACTGCAGTAAAATTTAAGATATTTATCTTCAACCTTCCACTCGCAAAAGATCAAATTTGACATCTGTAATTTATATTCCTATATTAAACTATTAATATTACATTGTCTTAAAACATTTTAAAGGTAACACTTTTACGTGTTTATAGATCCTTATTGATATGAAATGTATTAACGTTTGATAGATCTGAAGGATCACTGTCTACAAAGAAAACATAAGGTGCATCAGAAATACACTAATTCATCTGTAACTTATGGACAGTATGACATCTTTCAGAATCCGTTAGGTCTGACATGCTCACAAAGTTGTGAACACATGCTACAAATTGTCTCTAAACCTTGTGATGGTAGAGACTGCCAGTCATTGTTAGTTAATATTTATCTTACATATAACTTCTGAACATTGCATTTTTTTTCTACATTTTAACCACTGTTTTCTCTAATAATTTCATAAGATTTATAAAGTAAAAGATTGTTATAAATTATATTTTTGAAACACTGGGCTTCAACACAAATCGAATAAGACATTTGTACGTTTTGCCTAAATATAGTCAAAAATACAAAAGCTCCTACTGTGCAATTTAAGCCTATGGCATTGTTAATTTTATACATGAAAATTGAACAATGTCACAGCCTTAGAACAAAAAATTTAAATAAAAAGTTTTCTACTATTATCATTTTTTTTAAAGATTGTACATAGTCATGTTTGATATAATTGGAAAGGCCAGACTCTGACCTGTCCAATGACACCTCACTTGACCAAATGGGGTGTAAATAATGATGATACACAGTTTCAAAGGACCCTGATCTCTTTGCAGCAGTGTGGCGGATTGTGGTTTAGATGAAACAATGAGTAAAACCAATGTGCCACTACCTTCAAACTTGCTCATCATGACATGGGAAATGAGAAGGTGAATTCGTGCAGTGGCATTGTATGTGTTATAAGAAGATATTGTCACTGAATTAGAAAAAAGAAAAACAATTACAACTGAGTTTTTTTAACCCAGTATCCTCTCATGTTTGGTATCACTGGAAAGGCGAGACTCTGACCTTTCCAATAACTTCTTGCTTGATCTTGTGGGGAGTATAGAATGGAGATGCAGAGGTCCAAAGCATCCCCACCTCATCTTGTGACGGTGCGGTGGCTTATGTTTTCAATGAAACAATGAGTTTCATTGTATCATGCATTGTATCATGGTCTCCACACTTGCTGTCACTGTGGGAATGAGAATGCGAGTCACTACAGCAATATTATTCACTTTATTGTTGAAAAGTTAGTAATAGAGCTGCTTTTGAACAAAAAAGGAAATATTTATATTTTAGTTATTGTTTATACACATTACCTGGACATGTTTGGTATTGTTAGAAAGGCCAGACTCTGAAGTCTGCAAGACTACAATGAAGCACCTATCGCCCCCTCCGCATCCTAGTAGGAAAGCTGAGGATGTGATCAGTGTGTCGTTTGCACTCAATCGTTAAATTACAGGTCGGGCACCACTTACCTGTTCTTCGAAATTTCCGAAAGACTCTGAGAAATGGAGTTTCCAAGTGCACAAGCAGACTGTGACATCCACTGGGAGCCTCTGGGCAGCCCAAGTGGATGACATGCTGCCTGGAGTTAGCAAAACTGTCTGCGACAGAAGGCTGCAGAGTAAAGGAAAATAAAGTGGAAGTGCTAAGAACCTAGGACTAAACCACTACAAATCATTATTGGAGTGTACAAAAATAGATAAACAAATACAAAGAGGCACCACAAATAAATATAAATATAATTAAATATTGATACAAATATGTAAAACAGGTATCAAGAATCCTCAAATGAGGCTAACAGCTGAAGGGTTAACGGTACTGACATGCTCTTGATAAAGCCGTGAGTTCAAACGTTGAGTGCCCTGTGGTGATGGATGGGTTGTATATACTTATTTTAGCGTTCACTATATTATGGGCAGGAGTACCGCCATAGGTCGTAGCCACCGACAACATTGCTTTTGATTGCAGTTTACCCTGACATAGAGGTGTTTATATCTTCTTTATCCCTCCATGTTTCTGACCTCCTCTGGGGGTTTGTAGCGAGGGACAGCTTAGAAATCCTTTACATTCTAGGGTCTTATGGAGGTACTTTTCCATTTTTGAGCATTTGCTTTAATTCCACAAATTATGACTGATTACTATTTCCCCACTATGGGGCTCTGGCATTCCTTGTGCCTCATTTCAGATGTTTTTGGATTTCTTATACTGATCTGTCTATGCAGAATTTGGGAGGCTCACATCATTTATTTGGGAGTATCAATATATAGAATATGCATGTTCTCTCCGGTGTTCTTAGCCTCATTTGAGGATTCTTCATACAACCTGTATTACGTATTTTTATTCATATTCAATTATATTTATATTTGTTTGTGGTGCGTGTTTGTATTTATTTATTTTTGTATACTCCAATAAAGATTTGTAGTCACTGTTTTTAAACATCTGGTTCAGTGGTTTAGTCCTATGTGCTTGGCATTCCAGGCATTCCAGATAACATGTGCCAAACCTGAAACTGGAATTAATATTGACATTTGTCTAGGTGTAATAAAAATTTCTAGGAGATTAAAAGGGGTTGTCAAACAGGCAGTTCAACAAATTCAATAAAATTCTACTCATCGTTCTGCTCCATATCTTTGCAATTGATTGATACTATAAGTTCAAGTTTGGGGAGGTAAGATTTAAGAAATCTTGCTACTGCCTGTAGATGAGCACCAGCTAAACCAAATTTTGGCAACTGTGAAATGATATCAGTTACATTAGACCAGGGGTCTGCAACCTTGGCCCTCCGGATGTTTTGGAACTACATATTAAATGATGCTCACCAATTCATCAGGATACTTGAGCTTCATGTTATATGTAGTTCTAAAACATTTGGAGGGCCAAGGTTGCTGTCCCCTGCAATAGAATAACAAATACAATGACAAGTATTTAGAAATTTTCTTGTTAATTTTATAGAGCTTGGACAGCACAGCTAGCACCTGCAGAAGGACAGATGTTATTGTGAGTTATCTAGTTATGTCATTCACTATCTCAGTATATCAAAAAGTATTTTGTGTCTCAATACATTTGTAAAATAATTATGACAGATAATGTTACCTTGTGCATAATGTTAACAGGGCAGGATTTGCATCTCAGGAGCCAGTAGGTACAGAAACAAAAAAAAAGAGAAACATGCCAAAATTACTTTTTAAATTTTTATTTTAGGGCAAACTAAAAAAAATAAACTAAAACATCTGAAAAAAGCTGAAAAACTCCAATAAAGATTTGTAGTCACTGTTTTTAAACATCTGGTTCAGTGGTTTAGTCCTATGTGCTTGGCATTCCAGGAATTCCAGATAACATGTGCCTTCGAATGAAAAAGGAGCAGAATCTGTTGCCTTAGTTGAGTTTGAGCAGTGGCATTGTATTATACTGTATGTAAAAGGGGAATTACATTGCCTCTGCCATAGAACAGAGAAAAAAAATAATAATTTTGCATTTACCTTTTTACTTTACTTTTTTTTTTACATGGTCATGTTTGGTATCATTGTAAAGACTAGGCTTGTGCACCGATTTTTTTTTCGGTTCGATTCGGTTCGATTTTTCGGATTTTTAAACTTTTCGATTCGGCTCGTTTCGACCGATTTCGGTTTCGATTCGATTCGGTTCGGCTCGTTTTTCGGGTACATTTTTTTCGGAATATCGACCATTTTTCGTATTTTCGTGTCACTGTGCTCGGTTTTTGTATCGACTTTTCGTGATTTCGGAAATTTTCGTTTTTCGGAATTGTACATTTTTCGTAATATCGACCATTTTTCGTATTTTTCGTGTCACTTTGTTAGTTTTTTGTATCGACTTTTTGTTTTTTCGGAAAATTTTTGTTTTTCAGAAAATTTTCGTTTTTTCGGAACGTCTGTTCTCCTCGTTTGACACATTTCAAGTCCATTCGAAAAATCCGAAAATGTTTTGTTTCGGCTCGGAAAACGTTTCGGATCTGACATTTTCAGATCTAAAAATTTTCGGAAATTCGGCCGCATCCGAAAACACGAATCGGGAAATTTCGTGAAAATTCCGAAATTCCGAAACCCGAAACGCACATCCCTAGTAAAGACCAGACTCTGACCTTTCCAATGACCCATCACCTAACCTTGTGCATTGTACTATTCAGAGATGCAGGTTTCCAAAGTCCCCCGGTCTCTCCTCACTGCAGTGACATGGTCTATGTTGTTGATGAAACAATGAGTTGCATAATCAGCTCCACACTTGCTGGCAGTGTAGGAAATTAGAAGGTGAGTTAGCGCAGCATCACTGTTCAATTTATAATTGTAAACTGAATAATAGTGCTGTGTTAAAAAAAAAAGAGAAAATTATTATTTTATTTGTTTTATTTTAACATAAATCTAGCCTGGTTATATTTGGTATCACTGAAAAGGCCATAACCTGTCCTTTCCAATGATACATTAAATGTCCTGCTAGCCCATAGGGCTGCAGAGGTACAGTTGTGTAAATGATTGTATAAAAAAAAACAACTTTTTTTCTTTATAGTGCACGGCGCCCCCCTTGTGGCTTGTGCCTGTAGGCACATACCTACTCGGTCTAGTTATAAATCCAGCCCTGAATGTTAACCCCTTAGTGACCGCAAACCTATTATGTACGTAATGGGCAAAAGTCTCCTTTAGACCCGCTGACGTACATAGTAAGTCCCGGTGTCCTAAACTCCCTCCCTCCCTATACTCACCTCTCTGTCTGGGCTCCCTCTGCATTCTGGCAGGCCTGGAGTCTGCCCCGCCTTTTGAGGGCAACCGGCAGTCGCAGTGATGTCATCACATTGCGTGATGATGTCATCGACAGGCGCTCCCTGATGCCTGCAGTGAAAAAGGTGGAAGGGGAGGGGGGCTCCTTTGGAGCCCTCTATCTCCCCAACTATTCCACTTAGAAATTAACAAATTGTACCACTGGAAAGGGATGAATCTTGGATTTCAGCCAAGCCTCCGGGTCACCCCACACTCATTGACATTGTCACCATATGTGTGAGGATGTCAATGGGCCAGTTATATCCCTAGTTGCCAAGAAGAGATAAAGGGATCCTTTGGATCCTAGAGGGCCATGTTAAGCATTGGAAAGGCCTTATCATGGCCTTTCCAATGATACCAAACATGACTAGGTTTGTTGTAAAATAAATTAAAAAAAGAAAATAATAATATATATATATTTTTTTTTTAAATTTGTTTGGGGGTTTAATAAAATAGGACTTAGGCTGGCGGCACAAGAGTGCACTTATGCTTTTGTGCACCAGCACTTCCCTGCGTCTGTGCTGTTTTTGTGCCGTTTTGACGGGGAGGGCCAACCACAGAACGTGAAAAAGCCCTCCCCGTCAAAAAGCTAGATGAACGCTGACGTGGATACAAAGCGCAATCCTCCATAGGAGGATCGCACTTTGTACACTGAGCACACAGTGGAAGGAAGCCCACTCTCACGGACGTTCCTTCCTCGCTCTGAGAAAAGCTTGTGTGCCGCCAGCCTTAAGCTGGCATCTATAAATGATGAGCATAAAATGGTCAGAATGAGCTCAGCGCACAGAGGTGAAATGGCTCAGCAGTGAAGGGGTTAAAAAGCAAAAGCATAAAAAAATTGGGTATTTCTAATCTCAAAATTTTGAAACTATTTAGCCAGGGTCTTTTTTTGGCGGTTTTAGATTTTTGGGGATTAAATTTCGAAAAAGTGTGTTTTTTCCATTTTTTTCATCATATTTCATATTTTTTTATAGTAAAGTATGTGATATGATGGAAATAATGGCATCTTTAGAAAGTCCATTTAAGGGCGAAAAAATCAGTATATAATATGTGTGGTTTGCATAAATGATTAAAAGAAAATTTGACCTAAACACAAACAGCGTAAAACGTAAAAACAGCAGCGGGCACTTTCGGACAGCATTTTATAAAACCGCCCAGCCACTAAGGGGTTAATATATATTTGGAATAAATTTGATATTGGCAGTTGGAATTGTAAATTCGATACTGCAGTATCTTCATTTGATCATATCACAGTACAATATTTAGTATATTTATACAAGATACATGTATATATACTTTTAATTATTTGTCTTCAGTTAAAAGATGATTCAACTGCAAAATCTCTGTTTCCCCCCTCCAATGCACACTGTTCATTCCTTTATACAGTGGAAAAGCCATGGATCAACTTTTTAACATCTACTGCTGTAGAGGTAGGCTTAAAAGTGTGATTTTGGCAAATGGTAGCATTTTTAACTATCAGGATTATTCAGAGAAATGTGAAACTCTAGAGAACTTTTGGAGAAGTGAAAATTCTAGGTCAAAAGAGCCAAACCAGAAAAATTCTCCCATTTATCTCAGTTTCCAAATCAGCTATTTTGACCTAGAATTTTCACTTCTCCAAAGTTTCTCCTTTTTCTGAATAACCCTGTATAAGCAGGGATAGAGATCTCTTTGCATCACATCCTTTGCATGGAGTGTTATTTCCTATTGCTGTGTCCCTCTAAGATTAATTTGCAATGACAAGTTTGGTTTCCCCTGCATCATAAAAAGTAACGTATAGTATTAATGAACTGCTGAAGATGAAAATAAAATGGAATAAAATCTTCAGCGTAAGTGTTCCTTAAAAAAAAAATCCAAAACAGAAATACATTAAAATGTATTCTTTGAAAATGCCATCAAGGGTATTTTGCAGCTTACAATATTTCTGCGGAAACAGCTTCCTTAGAAGATATCGTCAGTAATGAACTGTGAGGCAGTACTAATGCTGAATGAAATGAAAGGTAGAAATGATCTCTGCTGAAGAGTATTTTCCACTGGGGAGTCCACTGGCATTCAGTTGTCTTATTTAATTATCGCTTTCCTGATTCGACCATTATTCATGAGGCTCCTCTCATTCTTAAAGAGCTCTGAGCTGTGCTTGGCAATGTTGTGGCATATTATGAGGCACAGCTATGCAGCAGGGATGCTTGTGATAATGCATTGGACTTCACTTCTGGCATGTTTTCTATTTGAACTCCTCAAGCTGCCAAAACTCAGAAAAGCTCTTATTCAAAGCAAGAAATCAATTGGTTGCTTATACATTATCCAGGAATTGTCACTGTTAAATCTGTAAGCTAGCAAATAGGGATGTCTATCCTTCTTCCCATGCCGTCTTCCTGTTTTCTGCCTTCGCATTTATTCCAAAGAGGATGGATCAGTGGGATAACAATTACCAAAAAAGATAATTAGTTACATTCACGAATTTGTAAAATATTCCAGTAATTGAAATATCATATTTTGCTTGTAATTATGTTGCAATCTCCCACTCATCTGCAAAACATATGTAATACTTAATGATTCCATGATCCTTGATATTTGGTTGGTCACCAGATTGGACTAATCTTTCTGGTTTTTGGTTCTTGGTCTTTGCAAAATTTCTGAGCATTGTTTATGAATGAGTGCTGTTTATCTAATCTTATGTTTCCATACAATGGGCCAGAAAAAGGGAGGAAAAACTGCGCCTCGCGAGATCCAGCCGGTCAGCGTACTGATAAGCTGGGAAAGACTTTTCTCCCAGTCTTTCCCTGCTCCCACCGGACAGAGGCGGTCTTCACCGCGGGACAGGAGGTGAGTGTAGGATTAATATTTTTTATATTTTGGCTGGTGTTAATGGATTCTGCAGAAGCGGAATCCGTTAATACCAAGTCCTGGCTCTGGTTAACTTTCTGTTAACCAGAGCCAGACGTTAATCAGCGTTAGTAGATTGTAATACTAAAGCTGATTAACACTTTGCGCTCCCCATGTTAAGTATAGGGAGCGCAAAGTACAGTAAGCTCGCGCTGAAAAGCACAAGGTACCAAACGCAAATGGGTTTCTTAACCCGTTTGCGTTTGGATTGTAATATGCGGTAGACACCGCAGGTAACGTTAATGCTCACGCAGGTGAGGGTTAACGTTACCGTCAAGAATGTAATGTGGCCCTATTTATTTATTTATTTATTTATAAAGGATTTTACCAGGAAGGATACATTGAGGTTTCCATACTATTAGATGTACTATTTTTTTGTCTGTTTTTTATTATCTTTGAAATATTTTCAAAGGGGGCTATGGAAAGGGAAGCCCTAGAACCTGGCAGTCAAGAATGTTAACCATCCAGATGTTTTTGACCTGCATTTCCCATGAATCTCTGTGAATCTAATGAGTGGCTGAGCATCATGGAAGAACTACAGGGTTATTCAAAGAGCACCAAAATTCCACCAGAACAGAAAAACCGCCGCAAAACCGCAGAATCAATCTGCAAAAGTACCAAAAAAACATTGGATTGATCAAATAAGCAGCCAAAAAAACCCAGAATGCACCATAAGATCCACCATAGAAACTGCCGAATGCATCCAAAAAAAGCCGATGACCCGCCGAACAGAGCGCCGACTAGCCGCTGGAAAAAGCCGACAAGCCGATGAACGGGTAAAAAAATCCCACTGCAACTCTTAAAAGCTGTTCGCAAAAAACCTACTGCACGAAAATGCCTGGAATTAATATATACAGTATAAGGTCCTATGAATAATAATAAAAAGGATTGTTACAGGGAAAAAACAAATCCCTATTTTAAAAAAAAAAATCGGACAAAAAAATTGCCGAAAAAATCCTGAAAAATGCCATGAATTCGTAAAAAAAATAAAATAAAGAGACTTTTTGCTGCAGATTAAAAGCATAAATGGTTTATTAAATATTTATTAAAAATGGGGAATATTTTTCACATTGAAATTTATGGGATTCGCCTGATTAAATCTGTAGAATGAAAGCACCGAAAATCAGAATATTTCACTGACATTTCGATGCTGCTCAATGTTCTCTGAATATATTAACCATTACTTCTCTATGGGGAGTTCACTGCCGTCGAAGATCACCGTATTTCACTGGCGTGTGAATACTTTGCAGTTTACCCGGATAAAGTCCAATGTTTCATTTCACATCGCACTTTATCCAGCAACACTAAGGTAATGTGCGTTTTACCCGGGTAAAACACAGCAGAAAAAACGGAGTACCCAGAGGCCTCTGGATACTCCACAGATTACCTGGATAAAGTCCGAACTTTAATTTCACATCGGACTTTTGATAACGACGCCTGGGTAATGTCATGATTACCCGGGTAATCCTAAAATTAGCCGCACTTCGGGTTTTAACCGTAATATATATATATTTTATTTTTGGGGTCCATCTCCTTTATTATTTGATATAAAAGGAATATTATTCTTATTCATATAATTTTAGAGAAATTCTAATATTGTTTAATTTCATCATGTTTGCAGAGCTCTCTGAATTCTTTCTCTATTTGAAGGTTTAGGCAGTCAGTTTATATATATGTGCTGTAGTATACACTATTAATGTGTCATATTGAGTAAAGTAGGTGATAAAATATTTCCATCTAATTGATGAGCATGAGGTAGATTTCTTCACAGGGTTCTCTCATTTACATGCCACATTTGCTTATCACACAAATTTGAAAGCACAACACAAAATCACTACCTAGCTAACAGCTATCACCAAGTGTAGACACAAGAAGATGCGCTGAATAAACATTGATCAGCTAGTAGAAGTAACACATCACATTTTCAAGAAATGTACTAATATTGACGTCCTTTTATTTAATTCAGTCATGCTTCTTCTCTCTCATTGCACTGTCTTATATATATGTTATTGTCTCATTGGTACAGTTTGGGTCCAGAAACTCATACTTTTTTTTTCATGGTCTGTACCAACCTTGGACCCTATTCCAAGGTTGGTGCTAACTTAACCAGTGCTGTTGTAAACTTGACAGAGCCATTATAGTGTATGGGCTAAATCACAGGGTTATTCAGAGAAAGGTGAAAATCAGGAGAATGACTGGAGAAGCGAAAATTCTATGTCAAAATAGCCAAACCAGAAAAATTCTCCCTTTTATCTCACTTTCTAAATTGGCTATTTGGTCTAGATTGTTCTTTTCTGCCAATTCTCCTGATTTTTACCTTTCTCTGAATAACCCTGTTAGTGAAGCTAACTGTAGCGTTTGGATGAGCTGGTGTTAACCATAGGATAAGTGAGCACCCTACCTGAATAGACTGCTTCCCCCAGCAGCTCCCTCATCCTATAACCTCCGATCCAGGACCAGCACCTTACTTGCTATACCACAATACAAAAAGACAGTGGCTCGGTCCTCATTTTCCTACAGAGCACCACAATTATGGAATAACCTCCCAGACATCATCAAATCTTCCCCCAGTCTTAAGTCACTCAAAAGCTCCTTACTAACATACCTCAATACAGAATGCACCTGTAAACATGTAACCTAGTGACTATATTTCCTACATATTTTTTCTGTTAATCTGTATATTTGTGTTGTTTTTTTTTAATATCTTGCATTGTATTACTTTGTATTTCTGTAACTGTAACACTTCAATGTTCTTGAACCCAGGACATGCTTGAAAACGAGAGAAATCTCAATGTATCCTTCCTGGTAAAATCCTTTATAAATAAATAAATAAATAAATAAATAAATAAATTTTAACACATGTCCCCATATTATATTTCTGATGCTAGACCCGTGAAAAATCAGTTTGTTTAGCCATTGCAGTGGTAATTTACGGTAGGACTTTGTAATACCTCACTTATCCTAACGCTAATTACTGATTGTATATCCTATACTTAACATGAGGAGCACAAAGTACAGTAAGCTCGCGCAATCACTGATGTGCTAACGGATATTTCGGGGGTTTAACGTTAGGAAGGCAATATGGAGGGCATGTGTTAAAGTCACTTATCCTGATATTAATGCTTACTCACCCGAAAAGCTACAGCTGGAGTTCACTAGTTAGTAGTGCCCTCCAGTAGCTCTGGGATGTTTACAACAGCTCTGGTTAAGTTTAAACCAGGGTTGGAATAGAGTCATAAGGCTAGGGTCAGACTAACGCATTTTTCGCGTTGTCTGTGAAAAAGTGCGTTCGAACGAATGGACGCATTTTTTCACGGAATACGCGATAGCGGTCATACGATGCGCATTTTCGTCCGTGATTTTGTACGGATCATCAATAAAACCCTTTTTGCGTCTGGACGTTATGTTGGCCGGACATTAACAGCGTCTGACGTCTCCCAATCACGCACACACGCCTCTAGCGGACGCAGCGCACTCTGTACGTCTGTACTAGCGGTTTGACGTTCTAGAAAAAATGCGTTCGTTTGCCACTTGCGTTGCGCGGACGAAAGTTCGTGCGGCCGTACTTCGTGTGTTCCCCGGCATTGGACGTCATTTGCTGCTAGCACGGCCGTGATTTCGTGCGTCTAAACGCACATTAAAACTGCTTTCGTCTGACCCTAGCCTAAATGTCTACAAAAATACATCTTTAGTAATGTAGGTTGCTAAACGACTCAGTTCCCTCAGGTTCATCCTTCTGTGCATCTCTGTTGCTACTATTAATCAAAAAGACAAGAAAGAAACATTTTAGTATATTAATTTAAAACATTAACAATAAATCGTTTTGGAATAATTAGATCATTTGTTTCTTTAAAGTGTAAACACTGCTGCAACAGTAAAAATTGTGTAAAAGAAAAAATATGACTAGAATTGCAGCAGTATCTTCAAATCTTTATCACAGTTGAAATGTTACACCTGTCTACTAGAATTATATAATAAAGACATCTCTGTCATCCTTGCTGTAATGTTGTAAAACATCCACTGGGCCGTACAGTAAAAGCATGTGTCCAGTTTCTAAAGAAATAAATAACACCTGTGTACTATTTATAAATCACCAGCGGCAAAATAACCATCCTGTGCGTTTCCACCAACACACCTATAAACACGAAGACAAAAAAGTGGAGGTGTTACACTCATACAAACTGTGCAAAGATTAACTCAGTAACCTCAGTAATCACAGAATAAAAATAAATACATGCATTTTCTCATATGTCCATATTCATAATTCTAGGAACATTAAAAAAGGGTAAATGCAAAACAAATCTAATATTATTAGCAATACAGTAAGGAGCCCACTTTTGCCCCTGTTGATGTTGTAAATGAGTATTACGTGCAAAAATTCACACATTGCGTTCAGGCAATGGATCAGGAGCCCAAGGACAAATATTAACCTTTATTCCTGATAAGACATTTCCTGGTGCATCTGCCATAAAAGTAGAAGGAATTGGGGAATCGCTTATGAACATTATTAGCTATATATATATAATCAAATACAGTAACACAACACAGCGCTCCTAGACCTTAGTCCACAAGAAAGCGGGATAATCACGTTACATGTCCATAGATGCAATGATCTTCAATTCCAAACAATTGGTTTTCTTTATGATGTTAATGGTGGAACCAATAATTTGTAAGAGCCCACAACCGGCTCTAGGGAAAACAGCTCTTTGGGTCTTTCACAGTGTTTCTTCAGGTGCCCATATACCCCTTGGTCAACCCCTTAGATTTCACCGGAATATTGCTGCACTATGGGTAAATACAAACCAAAAAAGCACCACCTGGTGCAAGAAACCACAAAAAATCATAAGTTATAAAGAGAGACAATTTTCAACTCACAGAACGTTGAGCCTCTATTGACTCCGTCAAATATCACATAGGGAATCATAAAGGAGATCCCCAAACCTTCTTTCACAGGTTCATAGGCAGACAGCAGTGAAATATAAAGTTAAAAACATTTATTGTTTAAAACAAACAGTACATATCTACCAGGACGCGTTTTGCCAGAATGGCTTCCTCAGCTGGTTATTGGCTTCCTCAGCTGGTGAAGCCATTCTGGCGAAACGTGTCCTTTTTTGGTTTGTATTTACCCATATTGCAGCAATATTCCGGTGAAATCTAAAGGGTCGACCAAGGGGTATATGGGCACCTGAAGGAATACTGTGAAAGACCCAAAGAGCTCTTTTCCCTAGAGCTGGTTGTGGACTCTTACAAATTATTGGTTCCACCATTAACATCATAAAGAAAACCAATTTGTTTGGAAATGAAGATCATTGCATCAATGGACATGTAACATGATTATCCCGCTTTCTTGTGGACTAAGGTCTATGAGCGCTGTGTTGTGTTACTGTATTTGATTATTTTGAAGGTATATAGAGGAACCTCCACATACAGCATTCAGTGGGTGGTTTAGTCACAAGTATCTGGTGGGCGCTTCACCCATTCCATTTTATATATATATAATATTTTAAAAGTGTGTTTACGAGTGAATCAATGAACACAGCACCCTGTAACACATTAAAGGTAAGTTGTACATCATTTAAAGAGAGCTTGTGTCTCCTTCATAATCACAAAATGCACCTCAGACCCTTCCTTGTAGGATATAAATGCAAAGTGACGCAAGGCTGATGCCCTGGGGCTTATCCAAAGCAACTAATGTGTTGTAGACAAAATGTGTATTTACAGTGCACGCCACCAATAAAATGCTTCTCCTACAGAGGCCATCACAGCATTACCACCCATTCTCTAGTGTTACATGTATACAAGCTGCAAGTTGAACAGTCATTCAATTCCCAACCTTTTCTATAGGGGTTTATTCAGTAAGCGGCAAATTTGCCATCGAATTGCACCGATCGGTGAAATTCATCGTATGGTGCAACTTCATGGCAGTTCGTCTATTCATAAAGCTGTCAATTCGCCAAATACTTGCAAATTAACAGTGAAATACGGTTCAGTTCACAGCAGATAGCTCAACAATCTTCGGCAGCAGTGAAATTGTTCCATAAAGAAGTAATGGTTAATCTATTCAGAGAATGCTGAACTGCACCACAATGTGAGTGAAATGCCCTGAATTTTGGTGATTCAGTTCAACAGTTTTAAACAGGCAAATCCCATAGGATTCAATGTAAAAAAAAATATTATCGTTTTTATTTATTATTAATTCAACGGCTTATTCTTTTCATTTTCAGCAAACCATCTTTTTATTTATTTTTTGGGACATTATGTTGTATTTTTTTTTATTTTATAGAAGAAATTTTTGATTCACAATTATTTTTTAAATACTGTTTTATTATTTTTTAAAGGACCTGTTTATTATTTCCACACATTTTCATGCGTTTTTATTGGTTTACTTTAAACACCTTTTAGAAGATTAGCAGAGGTACGGGGGGTTCTGCAGTTTGGCAGCATGCAGCGGGCAATTTGGTGGTCTTTGACGTTCAGCGGTCAGACTGGTGGTGTTTGGCGGTCATCGGCCGCTCAGTTTTTGGCCCATTTTGGGGATAATGGAAATGGAATCACCAAGGAGGACCGAATCGCACAGTAAGTGCGCCGAACAAGAAGGCACCGAAATTTTACTGAAATATCTGTGCTTTCTGAATAACCCAATTATAATTTAAGGGGTTATTTCTCACTCGCTGCACTTCCATGCGCTTCGGCGATTCCATTTCACCGACCCTGTGGTGAAATCACTATTCACCAATGGTTCTCCGAAGTGCACCGAACAGAGAGTTGCCACAGATGTCCTTCAGACCGCCGAACGCCACTAAAGACCATCACACTGCATTAGGAAAAAAACGGAATTCTGCTATTCTTCTAAAAGGTGTTTAAACCAATAAAAATGCATGAAAATGTGTGTGAATAATAAAGGTCCTATAAAAAATAATAAAAAGGTCTGTTACGGAATAATAAATAAAAGCCTTTAAGAAAATTGGGAATCAAAAATTTTGTCTAAGAAAAAGAAAATACAATAAAAATACAGCAAAATGTTCCAAAAAAGAAATAAATAAAGACAGTTGATGAAAATGAAATGAATAATCAGATGAATAAAAATAAAATAAAAATTATGGGATTCGCCGTTTAAACCTATCTTACTGAATCACCAAACGTCAGGGCATTTCACTGATACTTCGATGCAGTTTGGTGGTTTTTGCATAGATTAACCATCGCTTTTCTATGGGACAAATTTGCTGCTGCCAAAAATCGTCAAATTGCGGCAATCTGCGGCAGACCGCACTGTATTTCACTGTCCATTTGCCAGTATTTTGCGAGCTGACAGTTTAGTGAATAGAAGAACCGTCCGGTGCAATTCATTGGCAAGTTCGACACTTATTGAATAACCCCTTAAGTCATGAATATAAAGGCATTTTTTGCTGAGAGGGGCTCATGCCACTATGATTATTTATATATGCTGAAATGGTCATGGTTCCCTATGTGTAGCAATAATTAACTCTCAGTTTATTCAATAAATTTATGATTTCTCATTTTAACAAGTATTCAGCTTTTAAATCATTTTTTTCAAATAATTAGTTAATAATTATTTAAATATAAATACCCTTGTTTGCATATCCTTTGCTAATCCCTTGTATTTTTACATGGTTTCCATGTTCTACTATCTTTAATGCCATCATTATGATATAAATTCATGTAATTTATCTCATTTGGGCACATTATGATAAAGGTGGGTAAAGTAAGAGATGGTTTGCACCATGTTCTGCTGTTAAAAATGTATGCTAGGGGTTTTGGGATGCTACCATGTGAATTGGAGGAGTAGCTACACGTGCAACCACTGGTATGCACAGCCCATTACATTAGGGCAGTGGTTCCCAACTGCGGTCCTCAAGTACCTCTTCCAAGCCAGGTTTTACAGATCACCTTGGGGAAATCCAGACGGAATCCTGCAATCACTGAGCAGCAAATCATATCATCTGTGCTGTGCTTCACATATCTTGAAAACCTGGCCTGTTAGGGGTACTTAAGGACCGAGGTTGGGAACCACTGCATTAGGGTGTGCACCCATGGAACATTTATTATTTGAAAACCTACAGGGTTATTCAAAGAGATCAAAATTGTGGCCTAAAGGTAACCGAACAGTGAAATTCAGTGTACGGTAACCTTTCCTGGCCATTCGGCTAGTCAGAGAGCAGGCAGTTCGCCAAATGTTGGCAAATTGCCTGCACATACGGTGAATGTTTGTTGCCTGTTCGAGGGCAGTGAAATCAGCAATGCTTCGTCTATTCAGAGAACAAAAACCAGCAGTAAAAAGTTGCCGAATTGCCGTGCTGTTCGGTGGTTTCATGCGGCAGGTTTATTCAGGCGAATCCCATAGGCTTCAATGTTAAAAATATTCCCGTTTTAATACAATATCTAATAAACCGTTGATTAAAATATTCTGCAGTAAAAAGTCTCTTCATTTATAGATTTTTTAGGATCTTTTAGACATTTTTCGGGATTGGTTTTACTTTTTTCTGTAACAGCCCTTTTTATTATCATTCATTGGATCTTATATGTAAATTTCAGACATTTTCATTCTGTAGTTTCTTTGCAAACAGCGTTTCACTTTTCAAACATTCAAGTGTACTGTTTTTTTTTCCACTCTATTCAACTGCAGTGTTGGGTTTTTCTGGCGGCTGCTCTGTGCTGTGATCGGCTGCTGCTAGGGTTTCTCCAGCGTGTTCGGCGGGGTTAATTTGTTTTTGCGGGTTTCACTGTGCGTCCGCCGGATTTTGCGTTAGTGTTCGTCGGGTCTGCGGCGGCTTTTCACTGCACTACGAAGGCCCTGTGGTGCTTGCTGAATACACTGCAGGGTTGCCGAAATGTGATCGCCAAATCACACCGAATTGTAGAGAACGAAAAGTCACCAAACATGCGGTGACTTTTCGATTCTCTTTGAATAACCCTGCTACGTTTAGAAGATATTTACACAAAATGCAAATTTTTTCATTAAATGTGTCTGTAATCAGAGATACTGTCAGTTTTTATGTTAGCCATCATGAACCAAATAAGGGACATCTAAAATATCAATGTAGGAGGTGAAAGAGGACCTCTTCACCCAACATTAGGATGTGCCTGGGCACACCAGACAAACCCTGCGCACACCTATGCGTGCAACCCTATTAAGACTGGGGTCAGACGAGCGCACTGATGTGCCTTCCGACATCCATCACAGCGTTATGATGCTGTGATAGAGCTGGCCACACGCTGTTGCACGCGCACGAATTGCACTTGCGACAGCGGCCGTGCTGCATCTGTGCAGCAAGCCTCCACGTCGAAGCGCTAAGACATGCGTTGCCGGGGCTGCAAAGCACGATCCTTCGTAGGAGTATCGAGCCTTGCAGCGCTGAGTGCACTAACTGCGCTCAGCGAGGTGGCCAGACGGGCATCAGACAGGCTTCGAGTGGAAGGAACGTCCACTCTCACAGACTTTCCTTCCGCCCTTACTACTGCTCGTCTGACCCCAGCTTTAATCTTCACATTAATTATACAGCTCTGACGATAAAATAGGTGTAATTAAATACCATTTCTTAAATTCTATGTCCTCTTCAGTGCTACCACTAAAAGCAACCACCAAATGTAAACACATTACCATAAACAACAGCAAGGGCCAGTTAAGCTTTTATAAACCATAGCAAACATAATGTAACTGTGATAAAATATAACTTATTTATTTTATTATGAAAAGATAAGATGTGTCAGAAAAAAACACTATAGCATTGCGGCTAAATACATAATAAAAAACCTATTCTGATCAACAATTTACAGCACATTTTATAGTAACGATTACTTACTCTACTGTTTATAGCCCAGCAGTTATAGAAAATAAAATCACTATTTTTCTTCCCTTTTTCTGCTTGACACCATCAAAATCTGGGCTTTGAAGATTTTCCTTTTTTTTGCGAATGTTAAACTGCATTGCCTAAGAGCAGTAACATTGTGTGAAATAGATTATCCATGTTACAAGTGACTCTGATTACTTTTACTGTCTGCAGAAAATTAATAATTCGGTGATTGCCTGAAGAAAAGTTCTCATAACTTTTCACCATTGTATTTTGCATAAAGGTGTCTAAAAGGAATGGATACTCTGAGACAAATACAGTGTGTTGTGTGACAGGAAGCATTAAAAACGTACCCTGTTCAGCTTGCTAATAATAATAAAGGTATCCATTTCCTGAGGAAAATACAACCCTTTCCTTCAAGCAAATCGAGATGCATCAGACATACATGTAACCGAGATTAGGTTCTGGTTTAGTGTTTCACTTTGCATTGTTGAGAGAGAAATTGTTTAGAAAATAAGAATATCATTATCCTTTGAAAAATGCACTCCACTTTAATCAAGTGCAGATTTTCTCTTGTGTGGAGCAGTGGGAACCTAGCCAGCTTTACTAGGGGGGAAAAGAAGCACATAAAGTTGGAGTTTTCAAACACAGAAAACAATGTTGATTTCTATCTTTTTAAAGTCTGTGACCCTAGAACAGAAGTTTAAAGTGGTTGAAATGTCAGACTGTAAAAACGATTGTGCCATCAATGTCTGTACTTTTCTTTTTCCCAATAAATGGGGGAACTTTGGTCTCCGGACTTGCAGAAATGTTATCTAATTTGGTGAAATGTTGATGTAGGTACTGATTAAATGTACTCTTCTAATATTAACTGAAAAAGCAAAGCGTCACATGTAACCACCTAATGAAATCAAATGGAACAGGCTTTTTCAATGTGCAAAAGTCAGGTTAGATTCCTTTTTAAGGGTGTGTGGAGGCATAGAGTAGTTGAATATTAATCCCCCCTGACCACTCTAACCGCAAGGTTAAGTGGAGTATACAAATTTATAATTTTTCCCGAGCACTGTCTCATGGATTTCTAAGAGCTTTAAAGGGCTGGATACTCACTCAAGCAAATAGCTAATCTGATGTCTCTCAGTGCGTCTGGAATGATAGGCATTGGATTGTTGAGATTGCGTAGGACTATACATTCTTGACCGAAACTCCACAAGGCTATCCAGCACCGTGTGACTGACAGCTATCTGGGCGTGGGGAAATCGTCACATTCGGAAAACTAAACCAACCTCATGGGACACCCGCCGAGTTTAGGAAGGGGCGGCTTTCAGGTACCCATGACCATTTCAAATTCAGTTAACTTTTCACTTAACTAGATACATCACAGCTAGCATGATGAGGCCATTTTATATAATAATATTTGTCAGCGATCATATCAAGGCCTGCAGACAGCCAGACGTGGCCGCCCCTTTGGTGCACCAGCCAGGACTTGAACCCATGACCTCTGGCATGCTAGCTTGGTTTGCTATCCAGTCTGCCACTGGACTTCAGTGATTGCTGTGCTTCCCTATAGCTGTGATGAACCTACACTGGGATCACTCCTTCTGGACTAACACCTGCAGTGAGTGGGCAATTGTCATGCTCACCTGATGACACTTGCCAGCCTTTATAACCCAGCTTCCCCCCCTGTGACCTCAATGCTCTGATGTCTGTGTTCACTTAGCGTGTGGGAGCGTACCTGTTTGTTTCTTGGACTGCTATTCTGGACTTTACCTCGGCCTGCTCTACTGCTCAAGATCCTATTCCACCAGCCCCCGACCTCGGCTCTGTCTGACTATGTTTCTGGATATCCCCTACTCTGTACCGCGTACCTGGATCTGCCCCCGTGCCAACTCCCACTACACAAGGCCCAGAACCCTACTGGGAACTTTGTGTAGTGAGGTTCTGCAAGGGTGTGCGCCTTCATCTGCATCCTGAGCTCCAACTCCCGGTAAGTTCCTGACAATATTGCTGGCACAAGATACTGGTTTTATGAAGCGCGAAACATGTATTGCTCTCCTATACACATGTTGCGTTTTACTGTGTAATTACAAGGCTGCCCCTATTTTATTGCATCTTATCTTCATGTCCTCACTCTTTTTCACCCATGAATGTTTGCTTTTTCCACCTACAGTATATTCCTCAGCCCCCAGTTTCTCTTTTTATTTGTGTGTCTGGTCTTGTATGTCTAGTCTCCTCTTACATAAAGTTTACAACACCCCTCAACACAGCTGCATGCATTTCAATCAGTCTGTCATAACTATTTCTGTCATTATGTCATCATTTCTCTGTCTATGCAGGGTCTTTCTTTTTCCCATACACTCTATTACGTCTCCTCTTAACATCATTATCATGAGTTATATAGTGCCAACAGTTTCCATAGTGCTTTACAATAACTGATGGGTACAAGGCACAAATAAACAAACAGGATTGAGACCAGAGGTGTAGAGAGCCCTGCTCATATGAGTTTACAATCTAGAGGGATTGGGTGGAGGAAGACAAGATAAATTTTATTGGTAATCACGACCACTAGTGCCAGTGATTCAAGAATGGTGGGGGCCATGGAAGTGGCCTCAGTCATGATGTGCGGATAGGTGAGAGGAATGGTTGGCACCAGTAATTTGGTATCATAATCTGAAGAGATGGGTTTTGATGGATTTCTTGAAGGAGTGAAGATCAGGAGAGCGATTGATAGGTCATTCCACAAAACCAGAGCTGCCCTTGAGAAGTCTTGGAGATGAGAGTTGGCAGAGGTCAAACAGGAGATTGCCCACTGACCGGAGTGGTCTAGAAGGGATGTGCTTGTGGACTAACGAAGACCTGTAAGGAGGGGGCAAGTTATTGACTGATTAAAATACTGATGCTTGTGTTCAAAACTGTATCCTGAAATGTACAGGAACCAATGGAGGGACTGGCAGAGGGGGAAGGTATGCGAGTAGCGTCAGGTGAGAAAAGTAAGCCTGGCAGACGCATTCATTACAGATTGCAAAGGGGCGTTGGAGGCCAATAAGAAATGAGTGACAGTAATCCACTTGTGATATAATAAGCACATGAACTAGCACCTTTGCTGTATGTTGCATCAGAAAGGGGTGGACTTGGGCACTGTTTTTGAGTTGACAATAATAGGATTTGGTCACTGTCTGGACTTGGGGAGAAAATGTAAGGTCAGAATTGAAAGTGACTTCAAGGCAGTGAGCTGGAGGTGTCAGGCTAATGAGCGTTCCCTTTAAGTGTTGATAGGTGGCAGGGGGTGTTCTTGGAAGGAGGAATGAAGAGAATTTCAGTGTTGTCAAGATTGAGTTTAAGGAAGGGGGAAGACATCCAGCTAGAGATAGCGGAGCGATATTCAGAAACTATACATGTGCACAACGAAAAATTTAGTTTTGGATCGGCATGTTACGTTTTTTTTAGTTTCGGTGCGTACGTTATGTTACCGTGATTCATATTTTAGATCGCTTCATTATTTCGTGAGATTGGTAATTCATATTTCAGACCGATTTATTTCATTTTATTAGTAATTCGTATTTTGAATAGATTCATATTTTGTTTTTATTAGTTATTTCTTTTTATTAGCTATTTCAGAATGTGAAACGGTTGAATTAATACTTACATTAGGGTAAAAAAAAAAGACTTAATCCCCCTGTCCTTGGTGCTGAAACCTATTCCGCACAAAGGACAACAGCTCTGCGGGGCTCAGGGGCAAAATATCCCCCTGTCCTTGGTGCTGAAGCCTATTCAGTACCAAGGACAGCAGCTCCACAGGGCTCCGGAGCCCCACGGTGCTGCGGTCCTTGGTACTGAATAGGTTTCAGCACCAAGGACAGCACCCTCTGAATGCAGCCAGACTGATGGAAAAAAATGCTGCGCTTAGCAAAAAGAGAAAAAGCCTCATTGTTTTAAAATAATTAGGAATCCAAAAATTTCACCAAAAAATCGCAACAAATGCCTAAAAAAATCTTTGATTAAATAACTAAAGAGACTTTGCTGCAAGTGAAAAGAATAAATGGTTGAAAAAATATTTAATAAAAACTTTTTTACATTGAAACCTATGGGATTCGCCTATGTAAACCTGTCGCATGAACCACTTGAAATCAGGGCATTTCATTGATATTTCGGTGCTGATCGGCATTCTCTGAATAGATTAACATTATGTGTCTATGGGGAATTTCACTGCCGCTGAGCTGCACCGTAAGGTACCATGACGCTGTCCATGGCCTGTGGTGCTGAATACAACAGATTCAGCATCACGGCCAATGGACAGGGACGCGGTGCTGCTGAATCTTTGAAACAAAATAATGAATTGATTGACAGAAACAGAATCAATTTGTTATATTCCGTTCTGTTTTTGTTCCGTTTCGGACAGAACCGATTTGTTAAAGCAGACATGTTTCCGAGATACGAATACACAAACTTCGTCCAAATTTTTATTCTAAACGAAGAGAAATGCACATCTTTATCAGAGACATGAGACCGAAAAAAGAGCCCAGTACTGAACCCTGGGGCACCCCAACTTAGACTGGCTGCAGGGAGGAGGCATTTCCAGAAAAAGAGAATGATTGTTGGGACAGGTAAGAAGATGACCATGAAAGAACAGTACCTTGTAGGCCTATATCACTGAGAGTTTGAAGGAGGAGCGCATGGTCAATTGTATCAGAGAAGGCTGAGAGGTGAAGAAGGATCAGTAGAGAGTAGCACCTATTAGATTTTGCAGCTACAAGGTATTTGGTTAGTTTAAGAGCTGTTTCCGTTGAGTGCAGTGACTGAAAACCAGATTGCAGAGGGTCAAGGAGAGTGTGAAAATTGAAGTCAGACGGGTGTACGCAAGCTTTTCAAAGAGTTTGGAGGTTAAAGGGAGTTGGGATATGGGGCGGTAGTTAAAGGGAGCAGTCAGATCCAGAGATGGCTGTTTAGGATCGAGACTACTTGTGGCATGCTTGAGGGAACCTGGGAAAACCCCAAAAGATAAGGACAAATCAATGGTGTGGGTCAAGGATGGTACAGACGAAGTGGAAACTGTTTTAGTAAGAAGTGAGGGAATCGGGTCAAGGGAATAGGTAGAAGGGTGAGGGGATTGTAATAATGTAAAAACATCTTGTTCAGTTAAGGGAGGGAGTTAAATGTGTGAGGGTAGACATGATAGGTGATAATAACGTTGAGACTTCATGACTGAATAATCTGACTTTTTGTGTTCAACAGCATTTCCCCCAGACACCTGCTTATCGGCAAAGGTATTGGCCATAACTATTTCCAATCCATGCTATACATAACTCACCAATGTTTTTGTTTAACTTTTTTTCAGCTGTTGACTAATGCAACTTGAGAATTTCCTATTGCTAGGTAGCTCCATATCCTGCCTTCACTCTCAGTCATTAGGAGGTGTTCTTCTACCCTATATAGCCACCATAAGCAGCTTGTCCATCCCTATTATTACTGTTCAGAGATTGCTGCAACCCCGATTTTCATTAGCACTTCATCATCCAATCTCATGTTGTTTCCATTTACCCTTTCCAGCTCTGTGCTGTAGCACAAATATAGTTAGTAGAAGACGTATATAGTTAGCTAAGGACGTAACTTCTGGTTATCACATCACAGCAGAAATAAACTAGATGATCATTGTTCTGGTGCCTGCTTGGCAAAGTGAGTCCCCGCCCCACATCTGCCTTTCCATATATATCCCATTGTGTCACTTTATCCCACTTCCCCTGATCCTTGCCCTTAACACCAAACCCACCTCCATGAAGGAGCAGTGGCTTGGGTGAGGAATCTGTGCCTGTGGGGTTTCTACGTATGTGGATGTAACAAATCCACATCTATTCAATCATGTCGCACTTCCTGATTGATCCAGTAGTTTCTTTCCATTGTGTGTCCAACCAACCCCTTTGCCAGCCGTACCAGTGTCTGTCTTACTCCTGTGATTTTTGTCACCAGACCATTGTTCATACACTTATGTTTTCCATGTTTGAACTGTGATTAGAAGATTATTACCAGGACATGAATGGTCTACTGCCTTGTTTCTTCTGTAAATATGTTTAAACATTATTTTCTATATTATTTCTTTTCGATCATTGAAGCCTTAAATATTTATCCTCATAAGTACATTTTGTGTTCTTTTTGTGAAATGAATGCAGATTTCCAGTGGTTATTAGTATAAAATGCTAAAGATTACATAATATGGAGCATAACATAAGCCCACGGGCTGTGCAGGTAGTAGAAATTCAGAATCCTATTAATATTTAGCACAATGGTAATTTATTGGTGTAGACACAACACAAGCATGTATGGGTCAATGCATAAATATAAATATAAGATGTTTGCTGTCCAACTATTGCTTGGGGCTGCAGACAATGTATGCTTCATGTGATTCAAAAAACTAACATTTTAATCAATTCAGTGTATTCTAACGAGACACGCAATATTCCTTCATTCTATCACAATTTTTATGAAGAATAATTCTTATATTATATATTAACTATAGATATAATCAAGTTTACAGTTTCTCTAAGAACCAAATACCATTTACTCCTGCTGAGTTTTAAATAAATTTAAAATATATAATAATTCAAACATGTAATGTATGGAAAAGTCATATAAAAGCCATTTTTTACACAAGTAATCATGAAAAAAAAATTACATATGCAAAATGCTTAAATTATGGTTGGGACAAAGCTAGATAAGCAAAAATGAGAAAATAAGAGAAGCACTTAATGTAAAATAAAGATATATGCATGTAAAACATTTTGGGCTAGATTAAGAACCCGACGCTAAAATGGGGATGCTAATGGGTAAAACCTGCGCCTGCGTTAGATTCTGGGGCAGGAGCTACCACAGTTCCTTGCCCCAGAACGAAGTGCTACCCTTGGTGATACTTGCGAGTATCACCTCCATGGAGGGTTGTCCTGCTGGGCCGAGATCCCTGCGCAATCTTGACCGTGGAATGATCGCGGAAAGAGACTATTCGTCCCCAGTCTCACACTGTTCCCGATGGCCAGGAGAAGCGGTGGAATCAGCCACCATTCTCACCAGAGGATGAGAGGTGAGTATCTAATTTATTGGGGGGGTTTAGGTTCTTTTAGGACTCGACTGAAAAATTTGCTTAATCCATTGGTGCAGTAATTAGCGCAAGGACATTGTAATACCTTACTTATCCTAACGCTAATTACTGATTGCGCTCCCCATGTTAAGTTTAGGACGCGCAAAGTACAGTAAGCTCACACAAGCTAGCGCAATCACCGAAGCTACTTGATTTCACATGGAAATTAATCTAATAATTAGAATTTACTCATAATGTAATGGCCTTTAAAGTGTAACCTCATCTGCCAGTGCCAAGGCAAATCTGTGAGTCCTGTAATAAACACTCAATATACACTGTCAGCTTGAAGGTAACATTAAAATAGGACTGCACTGACCATGCATAATACTAATAAAAGTAAATTTGTTAAATCCTATCATAATACATTTGCATTAATTATTATCCTATGTTTAAGTCTGTTTTGGTGTTCCCCAACGTAGCATAAAATAACCAGATGATGCTTCTGTTCCTTTAGGATTGTGTACACAGTGCGAGGATTTAAAGAACAGGCAGCAGCACACTGCAGGGGAAATTATTCTTGACAAATTTAAAGCAAAATTGAGGCTAAGAGGCTTCAGATGGAAATGATGCTCTTTGCTCCAATATATCAAAGTAATTTGCTGTAATTTTGCAGAATGTGCATTTGCTTGCATGACACATGGGGAGATGTAAGAAATTTATTTCACGTTACATCTTTTTAACCTTTTATGACATGGTGTGAAGATTTTAACAATGGTTGCTGTTTCACGGAGTGAAGAATGAAAACCTTTCTTGGTACACATGTAGTATGTGTTCGCATGAATGAAGGCTATGTAATAGTGGGATTGTTTCAAAATAAAAGAATTAACATTTGCATCAAATAGATAAAGATATAAGTTAATTTAATAAAATATTAGAAATGTACAAATAAGGAATAATGTCTTCTTAAACTGGATCTTTCGGTCTTCTGCTCTGTATACACATACACACATATAGGGCTCTATTACAATATTGAAATACGTATCTGGTCAGCGCGAAATGGTGGAACGCAAGGGATATGTGGGTAAATCTTGTTGTAATTTCATCCGTAGAAATTCGACATATGAAATAGGAAAAAAACTATATTTGTGCAGTATGTTATAGCTAAAATGCAACAAGGTGTACATAGAGAAAATTCCCACTCACAAATCTGGAGCCCCAACACTGGCTCTGAGTGGGGAAGTGCCTCTGGGTTATTTTTCTGAAGGTATTCTCAGGAAACCCACTCCTTTTATTCACTGTTATTCGTGGTTTTCTCGAAGATAGATATAGAATAAAGACACAAAAGAGATCTCTGTGTATCTGGATTATGAAAATGAGGAATGAAACTCCTATCGGAGTGTTAACTCACATTTGATGGAGCTTTGTTCAAGCTCAAGATATGCGCCTATGGGTTTTGTGTGGTCAAACCCAAAAAAGACCAAACAGATGTTGGAATACGTTCTTTAAAATTTAATAAAAAGGTTTAACAAAAGTTAAAATAAAACAAATAAGAGTCCAGGACGCGTTTCACCGCTATCACGGCTTCTTCAGCTGGTATCATCTGAATGCGAACTTCCAAACATCATGTTATAGTCTCATAAATCAGAGAGATGGGTAGTTTCACGTGTTGTCGGTTAACGAGTGGCGTGCGTTCCACGCCTCTCAATGAAGCCTGTCCAAGTTCCGACAGTGAAGCGCCATTTTGCGCAGGCGCAATGCGAAGTTTCTGCGTTTCAAGATGCGTTTCAGTGACGTAATCCGTCTTTATTTCGTTCTTAAGCATTTGACCATAAACATCAAATATGGATAAAAAACAATGGGGTAAAATTAGTATATACGGCAACACATTGTGTCGTATCCCAAATGAAAAAGGCAAAGCTTCTCAAATCGTTATATATCTTAAAACGTAGGAAAAAGGGAGAAAAATCAATAAATGAAAAGTCGGTCTGGGAATTGCTAAAAAAAGGTTAGCTTTGTGATAAACCAAGATATGTCGCTTTGTTATGGACGATGTTGTATCTATATTAACCTCTCAAATCCGACACCGTTGTGTATGTACATACTGAAAATTGTGTTATGAGAGTATACTATATCGATTGAATTAATCTGTGTTCGATTGGTGTAGACTATACCTCAGATGTATTATGAGGGACTAGAAAATATAGCCAACATTTGTATAAATGCACTGAGAAGTATATTGGGGAGTAATTATTCTAACTCCTGCCAATGTCCTTTTGTCAGGTCTATAAAGATGGATTTCTTGGGATAAGAGAGGCAGTATAAACACATCCGATTAGGAAAAATCCCATCATTATGGTCAAATAGAATGGATGCTCGATATGTGTGTATGTTATGAAACTTAAGATCAGCGTGGTTTGAAAAAGTGAAGATTAGGAAATAGGGAATTGGAACGATGTAATCTATGTAACCTATACAAAAGGATAAAATATTTACATAGGAATAAATCCTATTATAATATATTGTTGTCTTTAATTAGATCAAATGAGATGGAATATAGCTGATCTAATGTAATAGTATCTTATTAGGTGTCCAAGGAAGTTGGTCTATTAAACTTTGGAGTGATAATGTCTTATATTCTGTAAAAACCATAAGGTAGAATGTATATGAAGTGAATGATAAATGTACGTAAATGTTTTAAAATTATAATGTACTGATGATATATATACAAATAGGGGAGAATCTATGAAAAGAATAATAAATACTATAATGAATGTATCGATTATGTAGAATATAGTTCTGTTATTGTAATTAAGTGTTATACATTATTTTACCATGTGTTTAAACTATAAAGTGGAAAGGAAGTATTTTATGGTGTATAAAAAATAAAATATAAATGTTAGTGTGCATATTACTGTATAGATCTGGGTGACAATCGTATGTCGTAAAGAATCTATTGAAGTGAAATATGTATTGTGTGTATGAATTTAAAATTATATTAAAACTACAAAATTCATATGGAAATAAGAAAAATGAAAAATTGATAAATTATCAAAAAATATTAACATTTAAGTGGTTGACTTAATCATTTGGGATTATAAAAAGTGAGTGACTTCGAAATCATCATTAAGTCCAGGTGATAAAGTGCCCATTTCAAAAATAGTGCGCATTTCTTCTTGACCCAACCTTTTAATGAAATCTTCACCTGCATCAATTTGTTTAATTTGTTTAAGTGCTGTAAATTTTAAACCTATTGGGGTTTGATTATGTGTCTTTTTATAGTGAAGGGAGACCGAATGTTGTTCGAAACCCTTTTTAATGTTTCGAACATGTTCTGAGATCCGTACATTAAGTGCCCTTTTAGTGCGGCCTATGTATTGTAGGCCGCATGTACATTCTAGCATATAAATGATGTTTTTCGAAAAGCAATTGAGAACGCCCCTGATGGGGATTTCCCGATCGCTTTTATGGTTTTTATATGCTCCATTAAACCCTTTCTTGCTATGTGTAGACCTACATGCTAGGCATTGTCCGCAATTGTAGAAACCTTCTTTTAATTGGAAGAACTCTTTTTTACAACTTATTTTAGGGCTATTTTAGGGCTCTATTACAATCTGGGTGTTAAAACGTGGGCGCAAGGGAGGAAAAACTGTGCCCGCAGTTTTCCCCCTTGCGCCTGTTTTTTAATGCCAGATTACAATGCAGGAGCAAAAAAATACTGCCTGCATTGTAGCGCCCGCTAAAAATCAGGATGCTCGCGGCAGCGCTGAGCGCTGCCGCGAGCATCCACTCACTGGAGTCTATAGGACTCTATTGAGTTCCTCTCTGCCGGTCACTTGACCGGCCGGATCACGCATCGCGAGATCCGGCCGGTCGGCGTAGGGATACGCAGGGAGAGACAGGTGGGACTTTTTCCCCCTGTCTTTCCCTGCTCCCGCCGGCCAGAGGAGGTAACCAGAGCCGCAGTCCTCGCCGCGGGACAGAGGGTGAGTACAGTTTTTTTTTTTTTACTTTTTTAAAGTGGTGTTAACGGATTCTGCACCAGCGGAATCCGTTAACACCAGGTCTTGGCTCTGGTTAACTTTTCGTTGACCAGAGCCAGGCGTTAATCAGCGCTGGGACATTGTAATCCAGTGCTGATTACCGTTTTGCGCTCCCCATGTTAAGTATAGAGTGCGCAAAGTGCAATGACCCCGCGCTGAGAAGCGCAAGGTACCAAATGCAAATAGGTTTTTTAACCCGTTTGCGTTTGGATCTTAATAGCCTGCTAATACCACAGCTAACGGTAGTGCTCACGCAGGTGAGCGCTACCGTTAGGTATGTAATAGGGGCCATTTTCTCTCTCTCTCTCCTCCTGCCAATTCTCCTGAGTTTCACCCTTCTCTGAATAACCCTGTAAGCAATATAAAAGACCACTAACCATGCTTCGAATATAAGGTAAAGGAATGCTATCTCTACAGTTGAGCTTTCCAGGTAAATTAGTGTTTATTGCAACTCAAGGTCTGTAATCCTTGACGCTGAATAATAAATGAAGATATGTAGATAGACTTAAAATTAATACAATATCTGATGATTTTTTTTAAAATCTGTTCATATGTCGCAGTGTAGCATTTTACTCATTCCTCTCTCCCAATGGGCCTTACACTGAAATGTTTAACCCCTATATCCCATTCTAATTCTATATGAAGGGATTTTTTTTTTTATTTAAACAACAAATCATAAATGAGTTGTGCAGAAGCGGGATTCTTAATTTTTAGTTAAATTCTTATTTTATTTGTCTTGTTGACATTGGCCAGTAACAATAGAATATTTCGGACAATTATTGCTCTGTAATACAGAGAAAGGAGATAGGAGTAGTTATACCTTGATCCCAACTGACTTATTAGAAGAGATCAACAGACCTGCATCATCCTAGTTTGCCAACTAATTGCTGTCACAGCCCATAACAAGCTTTTCTGTGCTTGACATGTGTTCACCTGGAGTACCATTCACTTGAAAGCAATGAATCTACGGGTTTGAGAAATCCACAATGATTTGCTTACAGAAACAATATTATTCTCTGTCTATCTAAAGATGGCTTATTTTTGAACTTCCCAAGAAAATAGATTGAAAGGTTCAGAAAAGAAATGATCAGTATGGTATTACTACATAAAACAATGTGATTTTTTTTTAATGCAAACAAAATTAAAATCTTACAGTAAAGCTCTTTCTTATGTAACAATCAACAACGTTGTTTTTAGTGTAGAGTTGAAAGTTCCATTTGCAAAGTTGTATTTTAAACATCCTTCTGAATTGCAAAGCGAGAATTTTTCTAAATTAAACTAATTTCTCCCATATACAGTAATACATGATTTAGAACCAATATATTGGAGTCAAGCTATCCTTTAAATTTAATTACTGAGTTGTGTTTAAGTCATTTCCTCAGTTTTATTACATTATGAGATTGAGCTTTTTGATTTAAATCTATCCAGGTTAGTACAATTTACTAATTGTTCACTACAAGGAATATGTGTACACCTCCAACAACAAAGGATCAAGTTATGTCTCTTTTGAACAGACTTGATTGATTCTGCTAAGTACTCCTTGACAGTGAACCTGCAACCAGAGAATGCATTCTTTTAACCCCTTCACTGCTCCATCATTTTCCACAATGCTGGTAGTCCATCCGTTCCATTCAGCTGCAGTAAAGTCCCAAAATCCTAAAGTATATCTGCATAGTTAACGGTAAATCTTTTATAAATGCAGGGAACTGACAGATACAATAAAATAACAACCCTAATAAATCAGAAGGAAATCACAGACAAGCCGTTTATTTTGTGTAAGCTCTCGCAAATAAATATTACAATCTTTTATTTAAAAAAAATAAAGGGATTGCACAGAAGGCACACCTTGAGTGTTGAGAAAGACACATAAATGGTGGCGAAACGTGTCCACACTAGATAGACTTTTTAACAGTTCTGAATTAAATTGATAGTCCTTAATAATCAATAGCCAGTTTCAAATTGCACATAAATGCTCTAGTCCAGTGTTTCTCAAACCTGTCCTCAGGGTCCACTAATAGGCTAGATTTTCAGATATCTGAAGCACAGCACAGTTGATATGATTTGCTGCTCAGTGATTGCAGGATTCAGTCTGCATTTCCTCAAGGGAATCCTTAAAACCTGGCCTCTAGTCCTTCATTACTGCTATTCCATTCCCTTCCCTTTGCTTTTTTGCTGCCTTGGTCCCATGAAGGATCGTGTCCTCTTCTGATCGCTAGCATAGTTTAGCTGTGCACAGCCATTGATATTGGGTTAAATTTTATATATTTACCAAATAAGATCCTAGTGTAGTGATATAGTTTCAGAGTAATAGCTGGATAAGGGTGATTTAATGTCTGGAATAGCTTCCTGTCTGCACGCGTATATACATTATTTCCCATTTATGATAGGGCAATTTTTCTGTGCACTCCCTTCATTTTTTTTAAAAACTATTATGGAGCCCAATTGCAAGTGAATTTCCATCTTAGTTGTGAAGGGGTTAAGAAACCAGTAGATAGTAGATACAAAACAATATCCCAAATGGCTTAATAAAAGTAAGTGTCGCCAACATTTCGGTGTCCTTTCGTTCCCGCACTTCAGGGGCGATTCTATTTCGCCGCTTTGCGGGGTATTCAAGTACAACCACAGGGTCCCCGGAGTGCAGGGAAAACCCGCAGCAAACCCGACGAACACTCACCGAAAACCTGCAAAAACTGCCGAACACAACGGAAAAAGCTGTCGAGCCGCCAATCGCAGCGCAGAGCAGCCACCGGAAAAAAGCTGACACGCAGACGAACAGGGTAAAAACAACAAAAAAAACAGTACGCTTGAAAGTTTCGAAATTTAAACTCTGTTTGCAAAATATCTACTGAACGAAAATGCCTGGAATTTACACATAAGATCCTATGAATAATAATAAAAAGGTCTGTTACAGAAATAAGAAAAAATGCTTTAAAAAACAAAAAACAGAAAAAAAATTGCAGAAAAAAATCCAGAAAAATGCATAAAAGAGCCTAATAAAATCAATAAATAATAAGACTTTTTACTGCAGAATAAAATAATAGACAGTTTATTAGATATTGAATTACAACAGGAATATTTTTAACATTGAAGCCTATGGGATTCACCTGAATAAACCTGCCGACTTAAAACACTGAACAGCAGGGCATTTTGGCAACCTTTCACTGCTGTTCGGTATTCCCTGAATAGATTAAGCATTTTTTCTCTATGGGACATTTCACTGCCCTCGAACAGGCACCGTACGTGCAGGCAATTCTCCAAAATTTGGTGACCTGCCTGCTCTCTGAATAACCAAATGGCCCTGAATTGAATTTCAGTGTCCGGTAAAATTTTGATGACATTTTGGACCTCTCTGAGTAACCCCTATAGTATAATAAGTAGCATAAGAATGATCGTGTATCTGGTGATGGATTATTCCTGCTTCTTCATGTTTATAGGTCTCCATCTGTACTTTTTTGCATTTTCTGATATGTTTCCTGATTGTTGGCACTCATACCTTTAATTGAGTGACTTGTGATTGCTGGTATTTTAAAATTAAGATAGAGTAGGTAATTTCAGAAGCTCACTGGTCTAATTTACATAGGGCCCTATTCCATAGTTGTCGGTAAAATGGAGATGATAAGCAGGAAAATCCACGCCAGCAAATTTTCCTCACCGTCTTTATTTTGCCGACCTATTCAGGGGTAGGCGCTGTATTGGCACCTAGCCCCAGAACGAAGCACAGAGCTGGTCAATACCGGCAGCACCAGAGTGTTGGCTCCTGGACTCCATGGAGCCTTTTATGTCTCGGCTGCTCGCTCTCATGATTTTACGCAGCCACACTGAGTCACTGAGGGAGACTAGAAACTTTTTGTTCCCAGTCTCACTCTGCTCTCGGCGAGAAGAGCAGGGGATCGCTTCACTCTTTTCACACGATGGGCAAGAGGCGAGTATGGCTTTTAATGGGGGGTTAGGTTGGTGCATTATGTGATTTTTGCAAATGCAAAATTACATAAAATCAGCATTGAGAAGATGATATATCACAGTGAAATAACATCTCCTAGGTGGAAGCGCAGGCTGCTTTGTAATAGCCTAAGCTTCCACGTGGAGGTGAAAATTGACATCTCCCATAATAAGTATAGAAGATGTTAATTCACAGTAACATCGTGCAGGGAAACGCTACGTTCGAGCCGCAAGCTCAGTTTGCAGGAAGAATGGAATGGCGTTTCCTGTCGATGCTAAGCTACATACCGGAGACGATATGTGTACCGTTTCCTGTAGTTAGCTTATCGACAACTATGGAACGTAGCCTGTAGCCGGGTTATAGATAGAGTAAGGTTAACTAGCAGTGAGGTAGGTTAGGTAGGAGTAGGTCTGTATGTATATTTTCGGACAGTGGGGCTTTAGGTAGGATAGAGTTAACTAGGGGGATAGGTAGACCTCATCGGAATAGAAGGATGTGCCTGCTCTGTGAATTCCCCCTGCTTTTGACATTTTAGGACTGATTTGCACTTTTGTCAATGTGACAAGAAGCAGCTGAAAACGTAGATCGATGGGGGTGAGTATTATATTTACTGCATGTGGGCCAGACTCTGGTTGATCAGTGACTTTTACAATTGACTTGCACTACAGTGAGCAGTGCCTTATTTGATGCTGAGTGAGCTCATGCTGTGAGCTATACAAGAAGCATGGTGACTCAGAAAAAGGACCAGCTGGACCTATGAGATTCAGCTTTGAAAGGAGAATAATAATGTGTGATAAAGTAAAAAAAAACAGAAAATTGAGGTATACAATATTGATTGTGACTTGGAAGTGAAACTACTAGAATGTCCCTTTATGATAATGGATCATAATAATAATAATAATAATAATATTATATGCTAGTATAACAAAGCGTAATGCCCAATAGTTTCAGTATAAAAGTTTATTTAAAAACTTTAAAAGGACTTTGGTAAATATCATTAGCCTTTAAGTACCTTCTACTAGTTTCTATATTTTTTGGATTTTTTAAATAACCTAGAATTATCATTAAATAATTTTAACCCCATAGTGACCAGGTGGTTTTACCATTGCCTGTCTGAAAGTACTCACTGCTGTTTTTACATTTCTGCGCTGTTTGTGTTTATCTCTAATGTTCCTCGTATGCTTTAATGGAACTCACACTTATAATATACCATTTTTCTCGCTATTAAATGGACTTTCTAGAGATATCATTATTTTTTTTTCATATTGTATAATTTACTATAAAAATATATATGAAATATGAAGAAAAAAAAAATGGAAAAAACACACTTGATCGTACTTTGACCCCCAAAATCTACAACCGCCAAAAAAGACCCTTGCTAAATAGTTTAAAAATTTTGTCTTGAAATTAGAAATACCCAATTTTTTACGGGTTTTTGATTTTTACCTCCTTAACTGCTGAGCAATTTTACCTCTGTGTGCTGAGCTCATTTTGACCGTTTTATGCTCATCATGTTTAAATGTGATTTTAAGTCCTATTTTATTATATGACCCAGACCAAGTGTTTTTTTTTTTAAAAAAACACACTTTTTATTTTACACCAAACATGGTCATGTTTGGTATCATTGGAAAGGCCATGATCTGGACCCCCCTATCTCCACTTGGCAGCTAGGGGGTTAACTGGTCAACTGACGTCATCGCACACACGGCGACAGCGTCAGTGGGTGGGGGGATTGACCTGGAGGCTTGGTGCCAAATTGTGATCCAGCAACTAAGGGGTTAAAGAGAGGCACTGCTGGAAAGGGCAGACTCTGCCCTTTCCTGTGGTGCCTCTCTTTTTACTTCTACCTTAAGCCATTTGGGAGGTTAGAGGAGGTTAGAACCCTTTCAGATTCTCCCCTGGCAGGTGCTGGGAGGTGCCTGTCACAAAAGTCATTGCCCCCGGTGATGATCTCAGTGCAATGCCCGTGGCCTATAAAGCCATCTGTCTAGCTTCAAAGAAACAAGATTGACGTGGGACCCAGGCAAGAGAGGTAAGCATTTGAAGGGAGTGGGGTTAGAGGACCATGACATACATAGTATGCCTTGGTCCTAAACAGTTTTTTCCCTGGACGTACTATGTACATCAGTGGTCCTTAAGGGGTTAATGTTATATTTTGCGCTGATTTTAAGATATATGCAACTATAAACATGGAAATACTTAAAAATTATTATTATATTGGTAACTGAGCATGCAATGTGCTGTATACTTCAAAATAACTACTTGCATGTGTCCAGTCACAAAATATGTAATATCTAAATGTTTCAATTATTTTATTTTTGGATTGAGGATTTCATTTAATATTCTGAAAATTATAAAACCAGCAAGATGACATAGACAAGAGAGAAAGGGGAAGTGGAAAAACGTGAGAGTATCGTACCAAATATATTGGCACCTGGTAACCCTTAGATATACAAAAAAAATAAACCTCAGCTAAGAGTGCTAAGGCTATAAAATTAGCAGGTACCTACCCATTATGAATAGCGAAAAAATAGGATATGATAAATCTGGCAGTGGTTAACCAGAAAAAGCAAAATAATTTTATTTAAAGCATCAAAGACTTAAAAATGTTGTTGTTTGTAGCATTCGTGGATATATTCACTCATTTTCCCACTTTGGGGTGCTTCCATAATGAGAGTATTAAATCTTGTTCCAATATGTCATATACTCTTATTATTAATCACAACCAGTATTAATTACCACTATTCGGTGCAAGTAAATATCTATAGGGTATTAGGCATTATAATTGATCACATATAAAGTATACATGTTCCCCATAGATTGACCAAGATAACATGCATAACTGGTATACTATTCCAGTTAAAAAAATATATATATTTTTTAGACAAACTTCTACAGAACATCTGCAAACTTCCTTCTGCTATAAATCTATAACTCTAGGCTGCCCTGAAGGCCAATGCCTTTACTCTAGTTTTCCAGGAAGCTATTCCCTAATCCTCAACTAACCTGTCACTAACACATTAGTTTTACTGCTCTACAGAGACCAGACAGTTGCATTATTATAAGGTGTTGGGAATAATGTGGGGCACAAAGAGCATCATTCAGGATTAATTACAAAGCTAAAGCTGATAATGTCCTAGATATTATTTTAAGAAGGTAGTACACAAGTGTTTTGTATTTATGTATGCTAAATTAAAAGTAATTAGGCAATAAATAAATGAATAAAATGTATTTATGATATTATATCATTATTTGATATTAGGAAAACAGTGGCAACCTGCTGAGGCCATATAAAGACAAAAATGCCTGGGTGCAAAGTCCAATAGATAGTACATAACCAAAGAGAGAGAAGGACGCACTCCATGACTTCAAAATAAAAGTAAAAACGATGTTTTATTAAATAAACATTAAAAGATGCCCATATGCACCTGACCGACGTTTCGGCCCTCGCAGGGGCCTTTATCAAGGTCATTTGATATTATACGTATTTTTCTCTTGGTTCAAAACATACGAGTAAACATTTATTAACTGAAACCACATCAGAATAAGATACATACATATGTTTGATTAAAATTGTTCTCCTACATGTGAGAGGGTAGAGGTGAGGAATACTTATTTTTTACATATACAGGGTTATTCAAAGAGATCCGAATGGCTGCCGAAAGGTAACCGAATGCTGAAAATCTGCGTTCGGTTACCTTTCTTGGCCATTCGGCTATTTAGAGAGCAGGCAATTCGCCAAATGTTGGCGAATTGCCTGCACATACGGTGCCAGTTCGGTGCCTGTTCGAGGGCAGTGAAATCCCCATAGCTTCGTCTATTCAGAGAACAAAAACCAGCAGTGAAAAGTTACCAAATTACCCTGCCGTTCGGTGGCTTCATGCGCCAGGTTTATTCAGGCAAATCCCATAGTCTTCAATGTTAAAAATTAATTCAATATCTAATAAATCGTTCATTATAATTTTCTGCAGTAAAAAGTCTCTTTATATATAGATTTTTCTGGGATACTTTAAGCATTTTTTCGGTATTTTTTTGGCCAAACATTTTTGATTTTGACAAAAATGTAATCTGCGCTTACTCCAATTATACCGTGTGAAACTAAACACAATTAGAGGTTTGGTTTCTTATTAATGGCCATTATAAGACTACACCATAAGAGGTGTATGCAGTGCAGTAAATCACAAAAGACTTGGCAGTTTAAGGAGAAGCCAAATTTAAACTCACAAACAATGAGCCTCTATTGACTCCATCACAATATGCGTAGGGAATCATGCAGGAGTTCCCCAAACCTTCTTTTTCAGGAAAAGGCAGACAGCAATCAAATTCAAATTAAAAACATTTATTTGTTAAAAATGGACAGATTATATCTGTGATTTACTGCATCAAAAGGTGCCTTTTTTTGGTCTTGTCAATTTACTGCAGCACTATGTTTTGACGACACTGGAGGAACAGATCGAAGGGTATATGGGCACCTGATATAAATCCCCGCTCGCTTTAATCCTGAGAGACGGCTGTAGGCTCCCCAGAATGTGAGTTGAATACGAATATAATTTATCTCCATCTGGTGTTGGTTACTGCGCAATTTTGGTCGTTCTCTCTGCTTTCTCCTGCAGCACATACTCCATTGCCTGCATCATTCAGAAGTCTATCGTTTGAAGACAAGAATTATTGTGTTTATGGACATTCAGCGTGTCTATCCCATTTTCTTATGGACTTAGGTCTTAAGCGCTGGGTTGTAATTCTTTTATACATTCATCATTGGCCTATTCTGTTTAAATGATATGGAGCATGTAATTTTCTTCACTAAATAGACTTTTGATATCACAGTTATCATTAAAAATAAGTAGACCCTTATAAAATGAGGCTAGATAAACCTGCAAGGACAATGTGTTATGATACCTTTAAATAAGGCTCCATTAATCAATAATTTAATTTAATACTTATCTGTAATATATGTATTGATACGTCCTACAGAATGTATGCATCTCTAGTATAAACGATCATAAGGAAATGTCACTTCCCTGGTTGTGAGCATTACATTGCCCCTCTTCAGGACTGGATTTATAAATAGGCAGTGTAGGCATGTGCCGTGCCTAAAGGCGCCTGCCACAAGGGGGTGCCTTGCTTTGTACAAAAAAAAATCCTTTTTTTCAATTAACAATCATTTAGAGCACTGTATCTCTGGAGCTCTAAGGGCTAGAGGGACAAATGGGGTATCATTGGAAAGACCAGATTATGACCTTTCCATTGATATCAAATATACCCAGGTTAGAGTTATGTAAAAATAAAATAATAACATATTTGTTTTCTCTTTTTTTTTCTAGCACAGCACTATTATTCAGTTTACAATTATAAAGTGAACAGTGATGCTGCACTGACTCACCTTCTCATTTCCCACACTGGCAGCAAGTGTGGAGCTGATGATGCAATGCATTGTTTCATCGACCACCTAGACCATGGCACTGCAGTGAGGAGAGACAGAGGGACTTTGGAACCCTGCATCTTAGAATTGTACACCACACAAGGTTAACTGAGGTGTCATTGGAAAGGTCAGAGTCTGGTCTTTACAATGATACAAAATATGGCCATGTCCTGTGTAAAAAAAATAAAAAATAAAATAATAATTAAATACAAAATATGTTTTTTCTCTGTTCTATGGCAAAGGTAATATATACTTTTACATATAAAACAAACAATGCCACTGCACTAAGGCAGCAGATTCTGCCCCTTCTTTTGATTTGAACACAGAGAAATGCAGACTGTTTTTTTAAAAAAATGTTTTAGATTGCCCCAAAACAAAAATTTAAAAAGCCATTTTGGCATGTTTCTTTTTTGTTTGGGGATAGGAGTGCTCCACATTTCTGTGCCTACAGACTCCTGAGAAGCAAATCCAGCACTGCCTCTCCCCTTTTGGTGCAATGAATGCTCAGAGGAGAGTGCGTTCCTGGTTTCCAAATGGCACTTTATCTGAACAGAGAGCAGCCAATCTAAGAGTTGTTCAGAGCTGAGATCAGAATAGAAGAAGTCCTCATTAGATCAACTATATAAATATATTTGCCCTGCTACCCAGTAGGCATCCAAAAGAGTAATTAAATATTCTCTGGTTAAATATAACAACTATGTTTACTGTTTGCCAAAATTTGGTGAACTGCCTGCTCTCTGAATAGCCGAATGGCCGCAAAATTGCACTATATGGGGAAATTCCCTGTTCGGTGCCATTTCGGGGCCAGATTAGCTCTTTGTGAATAACCCCGATAGTATATGTTCAAAATATTTACTTAATCTACTGGCATATTGAATGATAAAGGCCTCGTAGACAAGACGTGGGGTACATAAAATGTGCGTAAATATATGCTGGTGTTTTGTAGATTTTGGTCCCTATTCCGGCTATGCGGTTATGTCAACAGCTGGAGCCGTTATACACATCATTTAGCTGCTATATATTTAGCAGCTGTTAAGAACAGCTCATAGTAAAAACAGTTACCTATTCCATGGTATCGCTCTGTTCTTGGCTCGACGTATTATTCAGAAATGAAAACCAGCGCTTAGAGCCTAGTGTTAAGTGGTTTTTCTTTTGCAAAATCACTTAAATTTAAATGGATGAGAAACTCAGCTACATAGGGCAGTATGATCCACCACATCTGGTTGCATGCAGTGGAACTTTGAGAACAAATGGCCCAACTTGACATATGTCACTCTCAGCACAACCCAGCATTCACAAGCTCCTGTAAGGTCTCACATGTCTCCATGGAGTCCAATGTAGTCATAGTAGAGCCAGTAACAGTGAGCTGCTTGGAGTTAAGAGTTATCGTTTCACACTGATATTTCCCGATAGTGGCTTCATGTTACAGGCAGGAACAGGAACAGGACCTTTAGATTTTAACTAAAAGTTCTGTAAAATCATCTCTGCGTTCAATGCTTTACTGAAGGATTTGAGGATTTTGTAAAAGCAGTCTTATGCAATTCTCCTTTGTTTTTCCATTCTTATTCTAGTATTTAATTATTTATTGCATGAAAGTGAATTTCAAAACACCCCCACCATAAAGAAGCTAATTAAAAAACATATTCTTTAAAATATAATTAAAAGAGATGCATCTGCAGAACTATTTGAGCTATATTGTATTTTCCTTTCAGTTCATCACTGTTCACAGGCTATTTGTTTATTGCCCAAACAAGTAACACGTAACACAAAACAGCTATCTGAAAATAAGTTCAAGCCTTAAATAAATTTTTATAAATGATAGAGGTCCATAAAAAGCACTATGAACTTATTTCTATATTTTCAACACGTTTGAAATAAACTCGGTTGATTTAGTGATGTATGTTAATTTACAGGGATTTTTTTAAAAAACATCACCCCACATGAAATTGCCACTAGACCATCTGCTTTGGTTCTGCAGAACCTGCTCTCCAGAGTAAGTAGCACCTGCTGCCAACTCGTAGACAGACCCATAGAGAGGATGGTGTTTACATGAAAAATAATTCTCTATTTGTATTCAAACGTTTGGCAAACATAATGTTTCTTAGTCTTGTGGACTTACATTTTTCCAACAGAAATAAACACTACAGGTGCAGATTTAATGTCCTCATACTGTCTCTTCCACAAGCTTTTCTCATACATTAAAGAAAAGCGTGCTAAAACAAGGGGGAAATGATTCCAACCCATGTTCACAAACCTGACCAATGAGTGCTTATTTTTAGAACAGAATGCTAACATGTGCTCAGTTATCCTGCTCAAATGAAACAGCTGTAGTATCTATAGCCAGGATAACTGATGAACAATATTTGATGCTGACTGGCTATGATTTATTCATAAACAAATAGTGCAGCCATACCGACCAATCGTGTGGGTCTATAGGCTTGCCTATATACATAACATATGCACTATCTACCGTGTTTCCCCGGAAATAAGACACTGTCTTATATTTTTTTTGGCCCCCAAAATCCACACTAGGTCTTGCTTTCAGGGTAGGTCTTATGTTTTTGGTGATGTACATCTGGTATCACTCCTCACTCCACCTGTGACAGGAGCTGGCACTAGAGGAAGCATCAGCTAAGGCTGCGGTAACGCGAGCGCACTGAATGCGTCCGTGTGACCACACTTCCCTGCGTCAGTCGCAGATTTGTGAAGGCTGGATGGGGAGAATCACACAGGGTAACATGCGTGCTAATTGCTACCACCGTATTTCAGCCTCACCGTCAAAAAGCTACGACGGATGCAAATGGAGCTACAAAGTGCAATCCTCCTAACTGCGCTCATCGAGGCGGCCACACAGCATCAGAGTGGTAGGAACGTCTACACTCAGTGACGTTTCTTCTACTCAAAGAACGCTTGTGTGACTGCAGCCTTATGCGGCTCAGCTCCCTCCGCTGCCGCCTCGCTTACGCCGCGCCGGCATCACTCATTCTCTCCCATGACTCTTCAAGTTTCCCAACTAGGTCTTATTTTCAGGGTAGGTCTTTTATTTTAGCAGTTATCAAAAAACCGCACTAGGTCTTATTGTTGAGGTAGGTCTTATTTTCAGGGAAACATGGATCTATGCTTTTTGCCTGATGGCCTGCCAGTTTCTTTGTCTGTATGTAAGTCTTCCAGTCTATTCGTGTTTTTGCAATATGTTTCCCCTACACCCTTCAAGCCTAGTGGCAGTCATAATGCTACTGAAGAATACACATCTAGACATGTTTAACCCAATGACCAAGGGTCTTTAAAGTCAATGCATTTAAGAACTAACAGTTACATCATTGGTCATTTTTTTTGAGGAAGGATTTTACCAAGAAGGATACATTGAGAGTTCTCTCATTTTCAAGTATGTCCTGGGTGGTGAGTACCTACTGTTAGGTGTCTTGCCCAAGGACACTTACTGGGGAGTAGGGATGAGCCGAACACCCCTGTGTTTGGTTCGTATCCGAACGGCTGAAATGTTCGAATACGAATTCGAACACAATGTAAACCTATGGGGGCCGAACACGTAAAATGTGTTTGCAGTTTTCCTAAATGTACCGGCTGCGGCCCCCAGCCCCCGTAACTCACCTGTCCTGCAGCTGTCCCGGCGTCCTGTTCCCCGGTCCGTCAGCTCCTCCGATCTGTCTGCCCGCGGCTCCTCTCTGCCCCACGTCTTCATGCAGAATGATCTGATTGGGCAAAGTCCTGCACCTGACCTGGACTTTGCCCAATCAGGGCTCTAATTCAATTTCGAGCCCTGATTGGGCAAAGTCCAGGTCAGGTGCAGGACTTTGCCCAAATCAGAGCTCAGCATGAAGATGAGCTTTAACCAAGTTCTGATTGGTTAAAGTCGGTGCAAGATTTTAACCAATTAGGCTAGGGTCAGACGAAAGCATTTTTCCCCGGGAACGTGAAAAAGTGCGTCAGAACACATTGACGTATTTTTTCACGGAATGCGCAAAAACGGTCAGACGACGCGCATTTTCGGGCATGATTTTGTACGGATCGTCAATAAAACTCTTTTTTGTGTCTGAACGTTATGTAGGCCGGACATTAGCAGCGTCTGACATCTCCTAATCACGCAAACACGCCGCTATGCCACAGCTGCGCACTCAGTACGTCAGTACTAGCGGTTCAGCGTTCTCAGAAAAATGCGTTCAAATTCCACTTGCATTGCACGGCCGGACGTTTGTGCGGCCATACATCGTATATTGGCCGTCATTGCCCGTCATCTGCTGCTAGTGCGGCCGTAATTATGTGCGCCAGAACGCACGGTAAAAGTGCGCTGGTCTGACCCCAGCCTTAGAGCTTGGTTATAGCTCTGCCCCATGTCTCATCTTCATGCTGAGCTCGGATTGGGCAAAGCCCTGCACCTGACCTGGACTTTGCCCAATCAGGGCTCAATATTTAATTAGAGCCCTGATTGGGCAGGCAAAGTACAGGTCAGGTGCAGGACTTTGCCCAATCAGATCATTCTGCATGAAGACGTGGGGCAGAGAGGAGCAGAGGCCAGGCGGATTGGAGGAGCTGATGGACCAGGGAACAGGACGCCGGGACAGCTGCAGGACAGGCGAGATACGGGGGCCGCAGCCACAGGTCTCCTAAATGTACTGGCAGCCGCCGGTACATTTAGGAGACCTGTGGACACATTTTTTTATTGAATGTCCGTGGTCGAACAAACCGCGAACATCCCATAACGGCCGATGTTCGATTCGAACTCCGGTTCGAATCGAGCCGAACGCTCATCCGTACTGGAGAGGTGCTCCTTAAGGGGTTAATAAGACTACCTTCTTGTAATGTGTCTGTAAACCATTAAAAAAAATCATACAATATACAGACCTTGTCAAGTGTACATTGTCCACAAAAGTTCATTAACGTTGTCAAAGAATTTCTGGGTCTATGCATATAATATTTATCATTTCATCAGCTAATGCCTGGGCTGTTACGCCTGATTTTTTTTTTTACTGGTTAATCAACAAAATAAACAGTTGAATTACTTTTTTTTTTAAAGATTACCTGAAAGCTAATTTGTTACCATATTCTTTTTCCATAGGTTGAGAGCAATTGTTTCTGTCTCAAATATAGTGTGGTGTCATGTTATATTGACTGGTAGAGAAATATAAATAATCATGAGTGTTGGAAATGAGGGGAACACATACAACATAGGAAATTATGGGGGGGGGGTGAAAGGGTAAAAGTCCCCTCACCTGTCTTGGTAATTTCTTGCATATGTTCAGGCTGTGGAGGTGTAAGCCCTTTCTCTGCCCCAAAGCCTTTGCTGTGCCAGTTCCATGTAAGTGATCAATGCTGGAATGTCATTAGCAGAGACCACAGAAGGAAAATGCTCCAAGTTCCTTCATGTGTCCTGCAGCTAGATCAATGGGGCAAAGGTATGAATTTAAAAGAAATGCCTCAACTCAATGGCTATCTATATTACATAGTTATATAGTTATATAGGCTGAAAAAAGATATTTGTCCATCAGGTTCAGCCTCTCCCACATCACCTACTGTGGTTGATCCAAAAGAAAGCAAAAAACCCAGTCTGAAGCGCTTGCCAAAATGCAACACACTGGGATAAAATTCATTCTTGACCCCAGAATGGCGTCAGGCTTTTCCCTTGGTCAAGCAGCTTTTACCCACATATTAAATATTATAACCCTCAATATTCTGTGTCTGCAGGAAGTCATCCAGTCGATGCTTAAAACCACCTCAACAGGCAGAGAATTCCACAGCTTTATTGTTCTCACTGTAGAGTAACCCTTCCTATGCTTTAGGCTGAATTTCTTTTTGTCCAGTCTAAATGGGCAACCTCGTGGCCTGTGAATAGTCCTGTTAATGAATAGGTTTCCAGACAATGGTTTACAATGGCCCCATATATATTTATATAAAGTTAGATCCCCTCTAAGGCGCCATTTCTCTAAACTAAACAGGTTTACGCTTGTTAGCCTTTCCTCATAACCTAAACCGTTACCCTTATCAAATTAGTTGCCCACCTCTGCACATTTTCTCTGCACCTCTATATCTAGCTACCGTCATGGCTACCTACATCTAACTATATTTATATATATATATACTACCTGTGTTGCCATGGTGACCTATAGCTAAATACCAGCACTGCTATCCATATTTATCTACCTACACCCCCCTGCCCCATTATTTTTGGTTCTTACACCCATACTTACAGGGCGGAATTAACATAGGGTTAACATAGCTGCAGGCCATGCCTCAGAATAGGCCCAGATAAAGGATAACTATCAGGGTTATTCAGAGAGCGTGAAAAGCAGGAGAATAACTGGAGAATGAAAAATTCTAGGTCAAAATAGCCAATTTGGAAAGTGAGATGAATGGGAGAATTTTTCTGGTTTGGATATTTTTACCTAGAATTTTTCATTCTCCAGTCATTCTCCTGCTTTTCACGCTCTCTGAATAACCCTGTATGTCTGCATTTGGACTCCTGTGTATCCAGCTCCATAGTGGCTACAGGGTCATGTGAGGCATCGCTGGAAAGGCCAGAGCATGGCCTTTGCAATGATACCAAACATGACCAGGTTTTAAGTAAGAAAAATAAAATAATAAATAGTTCTTTATTTTTTCTTTCTAACACAGCAATATTTTTCACTTTTCAATTATAAAGTGAACAATGATGCTGCACTAACTCACCATCACATTTCTCCTGTCACCAACGAGTCTGGAGGTGATGGCGCAATCCATTATTATGAATTGTTACATCCAAAAACTAAACCACCGCACTGCAGGGAAGAGCACTGCAAGGGACTTTACACCCCGCGTCACTAATCTTTACACCTCACAAGGAGAGGTGAGACATCATTGGACAGGTCAGTGTCTGGCCTTTGCATTGATACCAAACGTGACCATGTAAAATTTAAAAGGAAAGAAAACAAAAAAAACACTTTTTAGTCCCAAAGCGATGGCATTGTCCATTTGTCACATATAAAATGAGCAATACCCCTGCCATTACTTACCTTTTTAATTTCTCACGCTGGGAGCAAGTTCAGTGTTTTATTCATTGTCATATAATTCATGAAAAACCATGCTCCAAAACACAAGAGAAATATTTCATTTATTAATTTTTTGATTAAAATTGTAGATTTTCTCAGAAAAATGCAGAAACAGGTTCCCATTTCACATTTTTTAGAACAATAATTCCCTATAGAATATATAACCACAAAGGGTTGGATGATAAAGTCCAAGGTCCCGGGTACCAATTAAAAAGAAAGTAGAATATAGTTTTAAACTAATCCGGTACATTGGAATCAGTGTTATGGCCCAATTTCAAGGTTGTCACTAAGTACAGCACTCGAGCCATTCAGCAGAACAGCTCAAGCGCTGTGCTTATTCTTTTTTTATAGCGTTACAATTTTTATTGAAAGTGCAATCCAAAGGACAGATACGAAATGTAAAAAAAAAAAATCATTTTACACACTGTGAATGATTGAATTCTGAATGGAAATATACATGTTTTTACATTTTATGTTATAGCATTCTGACAGGACATGACTTATAAAATCTTCAAATTGCGTTTAAACATGATGATCACAAAACCGTAAAAATTAGCTCAGCACACAGAGGTGAAATGGCTCAGCAGTGAAAAGGTTAATCTCGTATAATGGGGTGAGGTCCATGATAAGAAAATCAGAGGAGAATGGAAGATCAATATCAAGTCTGGCTTTAGATGAGCTTTTATGGATGACCAAAAAATTTTGGCGCAATCTCAAAGCAGGGCTTATTTTTTATTAACAACATATGAGGTGGAAGCTCTGCTTGCATCTTGGATGTTGTGCAATTTGCAGGTAGTAGATGAAGAATGAGCTATTCCAACCAGCTCGTTCTCCATCTGCATCTGACATTATTCTGAAAATAAGAACGTATTCCAAACCCTTGTGTTAGGTGACTGTGCTTAAGCGTAATTACTTAACAATTTAGGGTAAATACACCAGAAAATCCAATACACACCTTAGATCCCCCGGTGGAGAGAGGCATAATCCACCGCTTACTAGCTCCACCAGCAGAGGAACACTGGGAACAAACAGTTCCCAGTGTTCCTTCGAATATTCCTCCACTGTCCCAGCTAGATCTCGTTCGAACGAGTTCACAGCTGTCTTGAAGGACTCCTGGAGCTAGTAACACCAGCAGCGATTTAGCTGCTGGTGTTATCATTTAACACCTCGACAGGATTACGACTGGAGCTGCTGGGTAAGTGGCTCTGTCAGAATATGGATGTTAAAAGACAGACACTGATGGAAATCTGCTCAGGTTTTCCATTAGTGTCTGTCATTTAACATCAACTTTTGAATAGGTCCATTCATATCATACGGAAATTCAGTCAAAAGACTTTCTCCTAGGATTGTACATGAGACATGTGCATGGGTGAAACATTTGTAATTTTGTGATGAATTTTTGTGTCTTTTGGTTTGTAGAAGATTCAAAATAAATGTTCATTTACATTAAAAACAATTACTGGTATATGTAAGGGGGTCCACTGGTGCCATGTAAAACAAGAATTAGTAAGATAATGCCCACACTTCACTAGATTGTGTAGATGCTGCAATCCAACTTCAGCATGATCTACCTACACTGTCTGCATGAGCTATCATTCTCATTTGCCCGTAGTCCACAGCATTCTGAGGGCATATTTAATTAAAATAATTAAATTGTACACACAATCTATTTGTGTGTGTGATCATGGTGCATAGCACCACCCATGGCCAGATCCCATTATGTCCCTTATACGCCCTTTTCCTCCCCTCCGCATGTTTAACCCCTTCCCGACCGCTGACGTACCATGTACATCTGATCAGGAAGTCTCCTCTAGAACCCCAGACGTACAAGGTACGTCAGTGTCTCTTAACCTCCCTACCTCCCGATACTCACCTTCCTCGCTGGGCTCCTGCTGCGGTCTGATAGGCTGGAAGCCTGCTCCACCCTTTCCGGTGGCCGGCAGACGCGATGACATCACTGTGCATGATTACATCATCGACAGGCGCCCCCCCAGAGCCTGCAGTAAAAATGAGGAAGGTCAGGGGGGCTCCTCTGGAGCCCTCTATCTCCCCAATCATTTAAGCTAAAAAAAAGCGGTGGCTAAAATTAACCGTTTCATTGCTGGATCGCGATTCAAACCCAGAGGTGGCTGACATGTTGGATGTCATCCAAGCCTCCAGGTCACCCCTCACCCACTGATGTCCTCACACATATGGTGAGGATGTCAGTGGGCCAGTTAACCCCCTAGCTGCCAAGAGGAGATAGGGGGATCCAAAGGATCCCCCTCCCAATCCGTGGCAGCTAGAGGGTCATGTTTAATATTTTGGAGAGGCTTGATCATGGCCTTTCCAATGATACCAAACCTGACCAGGTTTGTTGTAAAAAAAAAATTTTTTAAAGAGAGTTTTTAAAAAAAAAACATTTCTGGGGGGTTTAATTAAATAGGACTTATGCTCATCATTTTTAGATGCCAGCTTAAGACGGTCAAAATGAGTTCAATGCACAGAGGTGAAATGGCTCAGCAGTGAAGTTATTAAAAAGCAAAAATATGTAAAAATTGGGTATTTCTTATCTCAGGACAAAATTTTGAAATATTTAGCTGGGGTATTTTTTGGCGGTTGTAGATTTTGGGGATTAAACTTTGAAAAAGTGTGTTTCTTCAATTTTTTCATCATATTTCATATTTTTTTATAGTAAATTATATGATATGATGGAAATAATGGTATCTTTAGAAAGTCCATTTAATGGCGGGAAAAATGGTATATAATATGTGTGGGTTGCATAAATAAGAGGAAAATTTGACCTAAACACAAACAACACAGAAACGTAAAAACAGCAGCAGGCACTTTCGGACGGATTTTTGTAAAACCACCCAGTCACTATGGGGCTAAGGGGAGGAGCAGAAAGAGTCACTGAGGAAGGTTATGTTATGAAGGTGGAGTTATGCACCATGATTGAGTGTACAAAATGTTTACACCGTGCACATCATTTAATTATTTCCTGTTGTTATTTGATGCTGTGTACAGCATAGGTATGGCCTCTATAGGCACTGGGCATTGTAAGGATGAACTTTTCCGGTATACAGTCAGGTCCAGAAATATTGGGACATCGACACAATTCTAACATCTTTGGCTCTATACATCACCACAATGGAGTTGTAATGAAACAAACACAATGTGCTTTAACTGCAGACTGTCAGCTTTAATTTGAGGGTATGTACATCCAAATTAGGTGAACGGTGTAGGACTTACAGCAGTTTGCAGATGTGCCTCCCACTTGTTAAGGGACCAAAAGTAATGGGACAATTGGCTTCTCAGCTGTTCCATGGCCAGGTGTGTGATATTCCCTCATTACCCCAATTACAATGTGCAGATAAAAGGCCCAGAGTTCATTTCAAGTGTGCTATTTGCATTTGGAATCTGTTGCTGTCAACTCTCAAGATGAGATCCAAAGAGCTGTCACTCAGTGAAGCAAGCCATCATTAGGTTAAAGAAACAAAACAAACCCATCAGAGAAATAGCAAAAACATTAGGCGTGGCCAAAACAACTGTTTGGAACATTCTCAAAAAGAAGGAATGCACCGGTGAGATCAGCAACACGAAAAGACCCGGGAGACCACGGAAAACAACTGTGGTTGATGACCGAATAATTCTTTCCCTGGTGAAGAAAACACCCTTCACAACAGTTGGCCAGATCAAGAACAGTCTCCAGGAGTTTGGTGTATGTGTGTCAAAGTCAACAATCCAGAGAAGACTTCACCAGAGTGAATACAGAGAGTTCACCACCAGATGTAAACCATTGGTGAGCCTCAAAAACAGGAAGGCCAGATTAGAGGTTGCCAAACATCACCTAACAAAGCCTTCACAGTTCTGGAACAAGATCCTATGGACAGATGAGACCAAGATCAACTTGTACCAGAGTGATGGGAAGAGAAGAGTATGGAGAAGGAAAGGACCTGCTCCTGATCCTAAGCATACCACCTCATCAGTGAAGCATGGTGGTGGTAGTGTCATGGTGTGGGCATGTATGGCTGCCAATGGAACTGGTTCTCTTGTATTTATTGATGATGTGACTGCTGACAAAAGCAGCAGGATGAATTCTGAAGTGTTTCGGGCAATATTAGCTGCTCACATTCAGACAAATGCTGCAGAACTCATTGGACGGCGCTTCACAGTGCAGATGGACAATGACTCAAAGTATACAGCAAAAGCAACCAAAGAGTTTTTGAAGGGACAGAAGTGGAATGCTATGTCCTGACCTGTGCAATCACCTGACCTGAATCCCATTGAGCATGCATTTCACTTGCTGAAGGGAAAATGCCCCAAGAACAAGCAGGAACTGAAGACCGTTGCAGTAGTCGCCTGGCAGAGCATCACCAGGGATGAAACCCAGCATCTGGTGATGTCTATGCATTCCAGACTTCAGGCTATGATTGACTGCAAAGGATTTGCAACCAAGTATTAAGAAGGAAAAGTTTGATTTATGATTATTATTCTGTCCCATTACCTTTGGTCCCTTAACAAGTGGGAGGCACATCTGCAAACTGCTGTAAGTCCTACATCGTTCACCGGAGTTGGATGTACATACCCTCAAATTAAAAAACTGACAGTCTGCAGTTAAAGCAAATTGCTTTTTTTCATTCCAACTCCATTGTGGTGGTGTATAGAGCCAAAGATGTTAGAATTGTGTCAATGTCCCAATATTTCTGGACCTGACTGTGTTTCTTTGACTTCAGTATTGTAAAAAGCTACAATATAAAATCATCATAGTAAACGATCAAAAATAACACTTATCAACACAACATTTAATATCAGTATTAAACTCACTGTCCCTTTAAAAACGGGGTTTTTTTTAAACTTTTTGTCCTTGTTTCCTGTCCCCCAAGGCACTACCCGGACCCCCATACACCTTTTATGGCAAATATCTAGCATATATGCCCTCTTGGAGGGCACTCTAAAAACCAAATTTTCAGCCCCTCTGACTTGTATGGAGTTCGAGTTCGGGTTCGGCTCAGAACATTTGGAAAGTTCGGGGAGTGTTCGGCTCATCCCTAATTATAATATTCTGCAGTAAAACGTTTTTTGTATAGATTTTTTTTAGGATCTCTTAGGCATTTTTCTGGAAGTGTTAACGATTTTTTTTTTTTTCGGTGTTTATTTAAATCGTTTTTTTCTTTAACCCTTTCACTGCTGAGGACGTGTGGGGAACGTCCTCATTGACTCCTAAGGAAAGATGGGGTGGAGATAGTGTCAGGTTCGTGCCAGGAAGGAGCCATAGCACAGCCTCAGTGTGATGTTATATTCCCAAGCGCTGGGGGTGAGCAGGCAGAAAGACACTGGAGACAGTAAATGCACAACAAAGCTTGTATTGTGGGATGGTTCACAGCAAACAGTCCAGCATAGAACAGATAGTAACACAGGCAAGTGGATGGTGGGCCACGTAGTCTCTCTCTGGTTCCTCTTGAGGGGAAGCCGGAGCCTTTGGTAGCAGTACCTGATAGAAGGTCTTCCTCCAGGAGAGAGCTTGAGGGCTGGAAGCCACTTGAGAGTCTTTGGAGCCACTGGATAGTGGGCCACGCAGTGGAACTTCTAGCAAGCAGGAACCATGTAATGCAGACACAGCAAGGATGGAATACCTGGTGTACACGGCAGAGCGGAATATACAGGAAACCTACAATAACAAGAGGAAGCTCTCAGGACCTCTGACATCAGGAAGGGATAACACAAAATGAAAGAGCAAAGGGGAGGAGGGTGTGGTCTGGTTTTATGCAAAACCTCAGGTTCAGACAGAGTTAACCCTTAGGTGGGAAGCAGGTAATGAGAGCTAGTGACCCAGGCTGACCACAGCAGACTCTCAGGGCTGAGGCATGACAGTACCTCCCTCCTTACAAGGTGCACTCCGGGCACCTAGGACATGCCCATATCAGGGAAGTAGCAAGGAGGTCACCACCAACTATGAGAGTCTGAGTCTGGATCATCCTAAATGTCCCCTTGAGCATGTAGGGCCTGCTCAAAGATTTCCAAGTCCTCTTTCCGGACCAAAGTCCCGTTGGATGCCCAGACGCAGCCCTCAGGAGTAGGACTGGTCACAGGTGGCACAGGCGTGAGAGGGCTGCTGGTGGCAACCCCCACGACGATGGGTGAAGGAACTGGCTCCTTAGCTGCCAGGCGCTGTTCATATACAGCAAGCTCAGAGTCTGGCACGATGAAGCCATCAGAGGCTATGGACAGAGTCTGGATTTGGTCTGGTGGGCTTGGTTGAGTCTCAGAAGGTGGGGTATCACAACCATAGAATCCCGAATTGAATGCAGGTCTCTTAAGCAGGGCCCCAATTTGTCATCCAGGACCACCTTGAGGATGCTTGGCAGTCTGGGGGGTCATAGTAGAGGCCACCAGGAGAGGCGCAACCTCCATAGGTTCTTGGTCCGTGGGAAAGGTGGGCTCCACACCCATGGGTACTTCCTCGCTGGGCTCAGTAGGCAAAGTCTCCATGTACTCAGCAAGCGAGTCCTCCTTAGAACTCTCCTCCTCCGAGGAGACCTCACTGGATGCAGGCCTCCTGGGTACAGGAGTTTGGCGAAGCTTGCCAACGTTGGTAGCCTGACGAGGCTTGACAGCAGCTGGAGTCTGACGGGACTTGGCAGCAGCTTGGCAAGGCTTGACAGCAGCTTGGCAGCAGCTTGGCATGGCTTGGAAGCGACTGGAGTCTGAAGGGATTTGGCAGCAGCTTGGCGTGGCACAGGAGCAGCGGCTTGGCTTGGCACAGGAGCAGCGGCTTGGCTTGGCACAGGAGCAGCAGCTTGGCTTGGCACAGGAGCAGCGGCTTGGCTTGGCACAGGAGCAGCAGCTGGAGGCTTAGCAGGTCTGATGGGACAGAGATCTATTCGGTGCAGATCTGATCCACAGTAGAAGCATTGGTTCAGTCTTCTACGCCTTTCTCTCTGCGACTCCACAGAAGGTGCCTGGACTCTGCATTCAGGTGGAGAGCGATTAGCCACAGCTGGTTGCTGCAATGCTCTGCTCTCTGGTGAAGGCCTGACAGGGCCAGGTGTAAGCGGAAAACAGTCCATGAGATTCCATACATCCTCTACTACAAGAAGCAGCTAAGCAGTGTCCTCCAGTGCATGTATTACCCCCACGGGCCTGGTGTTGGGCTCTTTCATTATGTCAGGTTCGTGCCAGGAAGGAGCCATGGCACGGGCTCAGTGTGATGTTATATTCCCAAGGGCTGGGGTTGAGCAGGCAGAAAGACACTGGAGACAGTAAATGCACAACAAAGCTTGTATTGTGGGATGGTTCACAGCAAACAGTCCAGCATAGAACAGATCGTAACACATGCAAGTGGATGGTGGGCCACGTAGTCTCTCTAGTTCCTCTTGAGGGGAAGCAGGAGCCTTTGGTAGCAGTACCTGTTAGAAGGTCTTCCTCCAGGAGAGAGCTTGAGGGCTGGAAGCCACTTTAGAGTCTTTGGAGCCACTGGATAGTGGGCCACGCAGTGGAACTTCCAGCAAGCAGGAACCATGTAATGCAGACACAGCAAGGATGGAATACCTGGTGTACACGGCAGAGCGGAATATACAGGAAACATACAATAACAAGAGGGAGCTCTCAGGACCTCTGACATCAGGAAGGGATAACACAAAATGAAAGAGCAAAGGGGAGGAGGGTGTGGTCTGGTTTTATGCAAAACCTCAGGTTCAGACACAGAGTTAACCCTTAGGTGGGAAGCAGGTAATGAGAGCTAGTGACCCAGGCTGACCACAGCAGACTCTCAGGGCTGAGGCATGACAGATAGGGGGTTCCTTTGAACCCCAATATCTCCCAACTGTTGGCAGCTAGCTGGATCATGTTTGGTATCATTAGAAAGGCCGGAGCATGGTCTTTCCAATAATACCAAACATGACCATGTTTAAAATAAAGAAAAAAATAATAAAAGTAATAATAAAAAAAAGAAAAATGTGGGGTTTTTTTAAGACGTGAAATGGCTCAGCAGTGAAGAGGTTAACAGCCCTTTTTATTATCATTCATTGGATCTTATATGTAAATTTCAGACATTTTCGTTCTGTAGTTTCTTTGCAAACAGCGTTTCACTTTTCAAACATTCAAGCATACTGTTTTTTTTCTCACTCCATTCCTTTGCGGTGTTGATTTTTTCCGGAGGCTGCTCTGCGCTCTGATTGGCGGCTGCTCAGGTTTCTCCGGCGTGTTCGGCGGGGTTAATCCAGATGTTTTTGAGGGTTTCGGTGTGCATTCGCCGGGTTTTCTGTTAGTCACATTTATTTTTCATTCTGTGAAAAAAAAAAACAGATACAGATTCGGTCACTTTTCGTTCTCTTCAATTCGGTGCGATTTGGCGATCCCATTTCGGCGGGTTTGCGGCTGCTTTTCCCTGCACTAGGACGGCCCTGTGGTGCTTGCTGAATACACCGCAGGGTCGCCGAAATGGGATCGCCAAATCGCACCGAATCGAAGAGAACGAAAAGTCACTGAACGTGCGGTGACTTTTCGATTCTCTTTGAATAACCCTGTATATCTGTTTTTTTTTTTTTTTTTACAGAATGCAAAATAAATGTGACTATCTAACAGAAAACATGGACACAATTCTCTCATTCCTCTTCTGCTTCGTCCAGATTGATTGTATGCAGTTGGTGCAATAGGCCCCAGTGAAGAGAGAATGCAAAGCACTGTTCCAGAGGTCATCTACTTTATACGAAAAATAATGACACTGGAAGAACTGGAGACTGATTAGTATAGGAAAATCCATGCTTCAATGTGACATATATGCAACTCTGAAAAGACGGATAAATTTATCACACCAGTCAACACAATGAAAATATGTAATGAAGCATGTACAAATGTCGTTGCAGGATTTTGGGTGTATATTTTTGGATAACTCACAATGTACTTGAAAACAAGAGAACTCTCAATGTATCCTTCCTGGTAAAATCCTTTGCAAAGAAATAAAATAAATAAATGTGTGTGGTTGACAGGATATCTTATGATAATGCCTATACTAATCATATTCAAGACCAGTAGGCTAGTATAGTGGCAAGAAAAAGTATGTGAACCCTTTGGGATTACGTGGAGTTTTGCCCTTTAAAAACACACACCAGTTTTGGGTTTACTGGTTTCAAGAAGCACTGCCTGATGCGAACCATGCCTCGCAGAAAAGAGCTCTCAGAAGACCTACGATCAAGAATTGTTGACTTGCATGAAGCTGGAAAGGGTTACAAAAGTATCCCCAAAAGCCTTGATGTTCATGTGTCCACGGTAAGATAGACTGTCTACAAATGGAGAAAATTCAGCACTGTTGCTACTCTCCCTAGGCGTGGTCGTCCTGTAAAGATGACTGCAAGAACACAGAGCAGAATGCTTAATGAGGTAAAGAAGAATCCTAGAATGTCAGCCAAAGACTTACAGAAATCTCTGGCACATGCTATCATTTTTGTTGACACATCTACAATAAGGAAAACATTAAACAGGAATGGAGTACATGGGAGGACACCACGGAGGAAGACATTGCTGTCCAAGAAGAATATTGCAGCACGTTTGAAGTTTGCAAAAGAGCACCTGGATGTTCCACAGCACTACTGGTAAAATATTCTGTGGACAGATGAAAACAAAATTGAGTTGTTTGGAAAAAACACACAACACTATGTGTGGAGAAAAAAAGGCACAGCACACCAACATCAAAACCTCATCCCCCCTGTAAAATATGGCGGCGGGAGCATCATGGTTTGGGGCTGCTTTGCTGCCTCAGGGTCTGGACTGATTGTTGTCATTGATGGAAAAATGAATTCCAGAGTTTATCAAGACATTTTGCAATAAAACGTAAGACCATCTATCCGCCAACTGAAGCTCTGCAGAGGATGGGTGATGCAACAGGACAATGACCCAAAGCATACAAGTAATTCAACAAAAAAATGGCTTCTACAAAACAAAATACGCCTTCTGGAGTGGCCCAGTCAGTGTCCTGACCTCAACCCGATTGAAATGCTGTGGCATGACCTTAAGAGAGTGATTCACACCAGACATTCCAAGAATATTGCTACACTAAAGCAGTTTTGTGGAGTGGTCCAAAATTACTCCAGATCGTTGTGCAGGTCTGATCTGCAACTACAGGAAACATTTGGTTGAGGTTATTGCTGCCAAAGGAGGGTCAACCAGTTATTAAGTCCAAAGGTTCACATACTTTTTCCACCCTGCACTGTGAATGTTTACATGTTATGTTCAATAAACACATGAAAACACATAATGTTTGTGTTGTATTATTTTAAGCAGACTGTGTTTTTCAAATTGTTGTGACTTAGATGAAGATCAGAGCACATTTTATGACCAATTCATGCAAAACTCCACGTAATCCCAAAGGGTTCACATACTTTTTCTTGCCACTGTATGTCTTTTATAGTGACTATTCATATTTAAAACTCTTCTATGTAGAAAAGGTACTTGTATACAGTGGATGTTGAGACAGTGAATATTACTTATATACATGGTAAGGTTAGTTTGTTATTCCAGTTGTTTTTATTTTCAAAGTCAATAAAACAGATTTGGGTCAAAGGTGGAATTTTTTTTGAAATCTGCATTGAGAGGCATTGGATTGGCTGAATGCTCATCTGACTATTCTATAGTGATAATAGTGATGACATCTGTTTCAGGAGGAAGTAGGTGCAGTTTATCTGCTGGAAAACCAAGGCAGACCCTGGTGATGAGAAGAGTTTAGTTAACTTTAAGCTAAAAAGAGGACCAGCTGGACTTTGGGAGGGACTAACTCTTGCTGGTTTTCAATGAAAAAACTACCATTTTGCTTTATTAAAAACAGATCATGGAGACATTGAAGATACCCCACACCCAAACAAAGCATTTAACAAATCCCCCCTATACCCCATGTCAGTTGCAAGCAATGATATCTTGGGAACCAAAGCTCCCCACTTCCAGAGAGCTTGTGTTCATGAGGCTCCAGCCAATATGGGCAATGATTTATATTGATCCAGAAAATCAGCAGGCCTTTGTTTAATGCTATCACAAGTACAGTATTTGATTCCATAAACACCCATTTTCCTTGTGTCAATGTGCCACATGCCTTATTTATCTCAATACCTAGTAAAGTACCTATCCAACTGCTGCCTAATTTCCCAGCTCCGTATTTAGCTAAACATAGTTGCAAAAGAAATAGCTTTGCATCTATCATCCAAATCAAGCAGAGCAGGTGAATTTTATTCCCATCATAGAGGTGAGAAACAATGTGACAAGAACAATTAATAATATTCACCTAACAAAAGGCCCATATACCCTAATGCTACTCCCTGCAGATGAAGTATATGCATTTGATGAGGTACATTCGGTATTTTTATTCTCCATCTGGCCAACATTTGTCTTTACCGATGATGAAAATTAGATAAATAGATGCAATCTGAGCAGTATGTAGGATGTAATGCACAGGCAAGGGGCAGATAAAATCAATATAGATATCTGTACAGTTAATACTGTTGTGTATATAAACAGTTATCATTTCATAAAACAATTGCAGACCTTATTTTATATAGATAAGAGATTATTGAGTTGGAGGAAGCCCAGAGACCAGCGTCAAAGCTAAAATAGGTAATGGATGGTCTAAATCATGTAGAGAGATGATAAGCATTTCACTAGATTAGCCTTAACAAAAAGCCATCTATGAGGAAACATTCTTATTAAATATATGACATATTATTAAATTGTTCAAATATACAGGTTCAATAGAAACAGCATCTAGTCAACATATCACAAGTTCATTCATTGAGACCATTTAAAATAAAAGACCCAAGGGCCGAGGCCAACAATAAAAGATTCTTTACAGATGAGCAACAACAACAACATGGAATTCTTATTCAAGGAATTTTTTTGTGTGCACTAATATTAAGTATTAATATCAGGTTTGCTGAAAAAGGGAGCCTCAGTGACTGTAAAAGTATAAATAACAGGAAATATGTGTAAAATATAAAATGCACAAATCAAAATTGTAGCAAGAGGAGAAACAAGAAGCAAAATAATCTGACAAGGTCAGACCAGGACTGGCCAAGTAGCGCACTGGGGAAATATCTGGTGGGCACAATGGCCTTGGCTTGGGTACCTTAGAAAGTCCAAAGCCTCTCTAACAAACTTGTACAAACTCTTTGCATCCCAACTCTGCCCAGGACAGACCTAAGGTGTTCAACCCTACCCAAAGACAGTTCCATTTATACTATATATAGTATAGTATAGTATACTCAGGTCCTCTGTCATTCGCCAAACTGCTTTTCCCAGCTAGATTTTAATATCAGTCTGGCCCTGGAGATGGCATAATCTCTCAGACATACACTCGTGAGAGACACAAAAAAATTAACGAATTCCTTTACAGATGACAAACACATCAAACCAAAACTAAAACAAAACGGAGAAAGGCAAATGTTGGAAAGAACCTTCATCAGGGAAAAAGCGATATTTCCCCCAAATAATGAATGCCTTTAAAAAAATGATATAGGTCCTTCATTGACAAAGTATCTCCACCATTTATTGGTGTATAAACATTGATAGTGGTATTCTGAAATGATTTACCCATTAGGGAACTAAGAAGGATTTTTTCCCACTTTTGGAACATCGTTGGAAAATGCAGCAGTAGGGTTGTGTAATTTTGAGACCGGTTGAACATGATGGATATTAGAATTTTTTCAACTAACATTTAGTATGTTATGGATAACATTCTGCTCTTCCAGTTAGCTTCCTATACCTAATATTGTGCCCTCCATTCTTATCATACTTCTCTCCATCTTCCCCTTTACCTGTGTTTGCCTACCCCCTGGTTCTGCTAGTGTCACCCTTTTTTTATTAGTCTGAAAAACATAGGAGACATTCGTTCATTGAAAGATAAGAGCAGGTGGCTCCAAGAGCAAGAGGCTTACTTCAAAAGTAAAGATCCTTGTACATCCCAGGTGAAGTATTATAAAATTAACAAAAGATACAGGTAATTGGGCAAATATTACAATTTACCTGTTTATAATGAGACATTTTAATATAATGTAATTAATCGTTAAACACTCTTAAATACATTATAAAATTCACATTTCGTGACTGCAACTGTACATGGAGGAAGGACATGTGCTGAACCAAAGAAAACATCTATGAAAATGTCTGTCTGGTTTTAAGCTCCTATTATTCTAATTAACGTTATAAATGTATATGCAGGAGAAATATTGTAACACTTAAAACACAGTCATATCAGAAAGTAGCACTTAACTTATTACACGTGCATCAAATGATTTAAATTGAATCATTAGCAAAAGAGCTTAACCTCTTGTATGAAACAGTAATCATTGAACATGTAACATCAATAGATAGCCCATCAAAAGAAGCTGAAAATGGACTTTTAACCAGGAGACTGATAGAAAATATAGCTTTTATTTATAAAAATGAAGCACAATGTTTCCTCTTAAAATGTTGACAGTTATCACACATAAGCAATTTAGGAGTCCTTCACGTCACAAAAGGAAAATCAACAATGAAGAAAGCATGTTGTGAATACACAGGTCATTTTGAAAGCATAACGCTTTTTTTGAGCTGCAAAAGTCATAAAAAGCTTGAGCTTTCTTAAATATATTGCGGGATGGAAGAGAAAGAATTTCACATGAGGTGGTGGAGGTGGGAATGTCAGGAAGCAGAAAATCCGAACAAGGAACATTACCATAATTCATAAGCCTTTAGAAAGGAGGGAGAATTGCGGCCTCGGTTGAGTACAGCATGCTGCATTGTGAAAACATACCTGCGTAATTAGGAATGTTTGCAGTGATGCCAACTATGACTCGCTACAAGTTTTTGCAAAGATCTTGATATATTCCTTAGAAACCTCATTTATTTTAAACATAAAGCACCACATTAAATGAAAAACAAAAAGATAAAAATAAGCAAATTTTACAAGCAGAACTAACTGCTGTCACCAAGGCACCTTATCAAACAAGAGAAGATATTAAAATTTAGTTAGCTATTAGTATGTATAAACCGGGCTTGGAATTCCAAGCCCTGGGCTACTAGAAAGGCCGAAAAAGTTACTTTTTGATCCCACCCATCACCTTCCCATACCACACCACTCAGGGGCGGATCCAGAGACTAGTCTCGGGAGGGGCACTTACAGAAAATAAGGTGTTTTAGCAGAGAGCCCGACTCACGAGAATTTACAGAGGGCCCGGCTCACAGGAGTTTACAATCTAGAGGAGCAGAGGGCCCGGCTCACAGGAGTTTACAATCTAGAAGAGCAGAGGGCACCCAGGAGCTTACAATCTAGAGGAGCAGAGGACACCCAGGAGCTTACAATCTAGAGGAGCAGAGGGCACCCCGGATTTTACAATATAGAGGAGCAGAGAGCCCCCAGCTCACACATGGATTTGCCCCCAGCTCATGGATTTGCCCCCAGGTCATGGATTTGCCCCAGGTCATGGATTTGCCCCCAGCACATGGATTTGCCCAGCTCATGGATTTGCCCAGCTCATGGATTTGCCCAGCTCATGGATTTTCCCCCAGCTCATGGATTTGCCCCCAGCTCATGGATTTGCCTCCAGCTCATGGATTTGCCCCCAGGTCATGGATTTGCCCTCAGGTCATGGATTTGCCCTCAGGTCATGGATTTGCCCCCAGCTCATGGATTTGCCCAGCTCATGGATTTGCCCCCAGCTCATGGATTTGCCCAGCTCATGGATTTGCCCCCAGCTCATGGATTTGACCTCAGGTCATGGATTTGCCCTCAGGTCATGGATTTGCCCTCAGGTCATGGATATGCCCCCATCTCATGGATTTTCCCAGCTCATGGATTTGCCCAGCACATGGATTTGCCCCAGCTCATGGATTTGCCCCAGCTCATGGATTTGCCCCTGCTCATGGATTTGCCCCAGCACATGGATTTGCCCCAGCTCATGGATTTGCCCCAGCTCATGGATTTGCCCCAGCTCATGGATTTGCCCCAGCACATGGATTTGCCCCAGCACATGGATTTGCCCCAGCTCATGGATTTGCCCCCAGCTTACACATGGATTTGCCCCCAGCTCTCACCTGGATATTGCTCCAGGCCTCCAGCTCCGGCAGGGGTTCACTCTGAGCCGGGGACCCAGATGCCGGGCAGCGCGGGAGCGCCTGCCCGGTCCTGAAGAGTCCATCCTGTTGAGTGATGCGGCTGCGTGGCGTGCGTGCGCAGGTCACGCGGTCCGGCCAGTCAGGTGGTACAGAGACTCAGTACCACCTGATTAGCCGGACCACGTGACCGCCGGTGCCTGCACGCCACGCAGCCGCATCACTCAACAGGATGGACTCTTCAGGACCGGGCAGGCGCTCCCGCGCTGCTCGGCATCTGGGTCCCCGGCTCAAATCTCGGGGGGGGGGCAATTGCCCCGTTGCCCCCCCCTGGATCCGCCCCTGACACCACTTAATACAAACAGACAGAACCACATTTCTTTCCTCTGCTCCCAGGAACCAGCATAAAGCCTACACAGACAGAACCACATATCCTCCCTCTGCTCCCAGGAACCAGCATAAAGGTATCCAGGATTCAACATGCCGTCCAACATTATTCTCCAGACTACTCCATCCTTGTAATTGTATTTTATCTGTGCATTATTCATCTCTTGCTGATTAGTTGTCTTTTAAAAATCCCTCTCTTTTTCTTAGTATATCCCCCTCTGCTTCTCCCTCCCCCTCCTCCAACGTCATAAATTCTTTAACAATCTGGGCAGTTTTACCAAATCTCAAGCTCTCTTTTCTCCCAGCATACACAGAGAGAACCACATTTCTTCATTCTGTTGTCACACCCACCCTCCCCATCCATTCCTCCCCATCTATTCCTCCCCATCCACCCCTCCATCCAGGCCCAGTCCCTAATTTCAGGTCTCCTTTCCAGCTGTTTTCACTTCTCTCTCTAATTACTCTTACTAAGCCCAAGCTTCTGGTCCTTCTCATGCAAGTCCTGCTATATTTTTTCTGGCCACCAGCTTCGCCTTCCCTCTGCTCCCATTTGTTTCACATACTGCGTCCCTTAGATTATAAACTCACGGGATGCCTGGCTAAGCACTTGGTGAAAGTGCTCTATTACCTGAACAGTTATCCTACGGGCAGGGTTGTCTTTCCTCATTTATCATGTACGTCTCATATTTGTGCTCTCACATCGTAAAGAGCTATGGAATATGCTGGCGCTGTATACATGCCTGTAACTGTACCTACTGGACAAATTCAATGTTCTTGAACCTAGGACATACTTGAAAATGAGAGAAATCTCAATGTATCTATCCTGGTAAAATACTTTATAAATATATAAACCAAGAACTGACTTGTTCTCTGGGTCATTATTAATGGTTCCTTAATGAAGTATAGGAGCCATTAATATATAGCAAGGAGTACTTAAGGATCGACCTCAAGAAAATGCTTGTGGTTTGGTCAGAATAGTGGCTTGAGTCATTAAGCTAATGGCTACAGCCATTAGCCTACCTGCTTGTTTTGAATCAGGTCTGTGGTTTGTTCACCTGTTAGGTTGCCTGATCAAATAGGAAAAGCATCTATAATCACCTAGCCTTTGGGAAATTTTCTTGCATGAAACCATTTAGAAATGTGATATTCCAAAATACTAGCCCATTGTTTAGTAAATAAATAAAAAGGTAATACATAATATATTTGTAAAGTATCAGTGAACAAAGTCATTGGAAGGTCATAAATACGAAGCAGGAGATGTTGTGAACTTATGTTCAACTGTATCTCATGTACTGAAGTGATAGTATATCCTAATTATGACAAGTTAGCATTAGTGTTTCTCTTTTTTCAATAATACAATTTTAGAGAATCACACAGTGTGCAATTTGACTTTGCACCAATGTTAAGGTTCAACGGAATTATACAGTGATATAAGTAGATGTCTGTTGAAAACAATGTACTTGATTTTTAAATAACATCAATATGTTTATGATTATGAACTAAATAAGTATTTTTTTCAGTTTCCATCTTTTATCACTAGTAACAGCCATATGTGAAACATCAATTATGTGTTGTATCCCTAACTTTTACAAGGAAACTGTTTCTGTGTTCATATTGCAGCACCATATGTACAAGGAGAATCATTATTTATTAAAATATGTTTTGTTTGCATATTTACATAACCTGAATTCATTTACTTTTATATAATTCTGTTTCAAAATCCATGTTCAGTCTTTTTTTTTTTGTTTTGAAGTTATATTTTATTAGTTTACGGGGTTCCAGTTTAAGGCATGACAGCATGGTTTTGGAACTTTTGGAATACTTATGTATCAATATGAATTTGCTGTATATGACAAATGGGCATTAATAGGGAGACCACTTTCTTTGCAATGGAGGAATATGACAGTATGTCCACTGGACCACATGGTAGTTTAAGTAATAGTATATATTCAGTGTATGTATTTGCATTCAAGCTATCCTAAAGTAGGACAGTTTTCAATTATTTTCAGAATTTTCCTGTGGAAAAAAGAGACATGGAAATGAATTAATTTAACATTTGGTGTAATGTGTCACCCTATAGTTTGTATCAATGTTGGTTGTAGGAACCGGTATGGTCAGTCCATAATAATCAAGTGTCTAACCATGTTTTATTTTTAAATATAATGGCATATAGTTACAAATATGTGTACATTTCATGTTCTTTTTCATGATCGTAACACAGAGCTTCCCAAAAAGTGTACATAGGTGCCGAAAAGGGCACCTAAATGTAGGAAAAGCAAGACCTTTTCTCCTACCAGGCACTTTCCTTGGCACACCTATAAGTGTAAACCATACTGAATACTTAATTCATGGACAGTGGATTCCATTGCTTGGCTATTTCTTCCCACAGAACATTAACAAAGGATATGTCTTTTATTTAAAGATGGATGGTTATCATAGCTTGTTTGTCCTTTTTAAAGTTAACTAGGTACACAATATAACCATTCAAATGCAAGATGGAGAGATCTTAATTAATATAAATGAATTAATAGAAATTAATATTTTTTACAAAAAAATGCACTGCAAGCATGCTGTATTCAAGTGATGGACTCCAGTCCCAACCTACTCTTCTGCAGTTCCTTCTGCAGCTCCTGCACATCCCTTTTCCAGCATGCTCTCGCAGAGGTATTGCATTATCCACTGCGTCAAACAGCACCACTGCTAGAATCAGCGAATAGCTAAAAAATATTCTGTCTCAGACTGCTGCTATAGCGACTCGGCCAGAATAGGGCCGATAATGGAGACACATATATGGGAAAAGGTCTGGGCAGCTAATTCCCTTCTGTGACTCACCATGAATGGTTTAGTTGTGATATGACCCTTCTCTAGAGTCACTTAGATACTTAAGAAGGCATGCATAACAAAACTTGAACTATTGGATTTCTAAAGAATCTTTGGGTGTTTTAAATATACCCATATGTTATCATTAGCATGTTAAATGTTTGAAACATTTCATTTAGCATGCACTGCATCAATATATATATATATAATATATATATATATATATATATATATATATATATATATATATTACACTGGTGGCCAAAATTGTGGATACACCTTACATTTTTACAAACTTTTGCAGTTTAAAGTACTAGTTTTAGTAAAGTTTTAGTAAAGTTTTATATAAAACTCTCTCAAAATGTCATAGCACAGGTAAAACTTAATATAGTAAATGAATGCCTTAACAACAAAAAATCTTTACATTCAATTTTGGCTGGAAATGTACCATAATGCATCTTGGCTATTATATACCATAAAAATTATCATTTCAAGTTTGTCATCATGTGTTTTTTCAATAACGTGCTAGATAGCCTTTGGCCTTAACTACAGCCTGACAACTTCTAGGCTTTGACTCTACAAGTCTTTTGACATCCTCTACTGTGATCAAATGATGCCAGGAATTGATTATAGCCTCAACGAGTCCTCGCTTGTTGCTTGGATTCTTGCTCGAGACCATGCATTTCAATCTTGACCACAGATTTCGATGGGATTCCAGTCAGAGCTATATCCAGGCCAGGGAAGCTGAGGAATTTTCTTGTCAACCAAAACTGACAAAATCAGAATATACAGTCAGGTCCAGAAATATTGGGACATCGACACGATTCTAACATCTTTGGCTCTATACTCCACCACAATGGAGTTGGAATGAAACAAACACAATGTGCTTCAGCTGCAGACTGTCAGCTTTAATTTGAGAGTATGTACATCCAACTCAGGTAAACAGTGTAGGACTTACAGCAGTTTGCAGATGTGCCTCCCACTTGTTAAGGGACCAAAAGTAATGGGACAATTGGCTTCTCAGCTGTCCCATGGCCAGGTGTGTGATATTCCCTCATTACCCCAATTACAGTGAGCAGATAAAAGGCCCAGAGTTCATTTCAAGTGTGCTATTTGCATTTGGAATCTGTTGCTGTCAACTCTCAAGATGAGTTCCAAAGAGCTGTCACTATCAGTGAAGTAAGCCATCATTACTCTGAAGAAACAAAACAAACCCATCAGAGACATATCAAGAACATTAGGCGTGGCCAAAACAACTGTTTGGAACATTCTCAAAAAGAAGGAACGCACCGGTGAGCTCCGCAACACCAAAAGACCCGGTAGACTACGGAAAACAACTGTGGTGGATGACCGAAGAATTCTTTCCCTGGTGAAGAAAACACCCTTCACAACAGTTGGCCAGATCAAGAACACTCTCCAGGAGGTAGGTGTATGTGTGTCAAAGTCAACAATCAAGAGAAGACTTCACCAGAGTGAATACAGAGGGTTCACCACAAGATGTAAACCATTGGTGAGCCTCAAAAACAGGAAGGCCAGATTAGAGTTTGCCAAACAACACCTAACAAAGCCTTCACAGTTCTGGAACAAGATCCTATGGACAGATGAGACCAAGATCAGCTTGTACCAGAGTGATGGGAAGAGAAGAGTATGGAGAAGGAAAGGAACTGCTCATGATCCTAAGCATACCACCTCATCAGTGAAGCATGGTGGTGGTAGTGTCATGGCGTGGGCATGTACGGCTGCCAATGGAACTGGTTCGCTTATATTTATTGATGATGTGACTGCTGACAAAAGCAGCAGGATGAATTCTGACGTGTTTCGGGCAATATTATGTGCTCACATTCAGCCAAATGCTGCGGAACTCATTGGACGGCGCTTCACAGTGCAGATGGACAATGACTCAAAGCATACAGCAAAAGCAACCAAAGAGTTTTTGAACGGACAGAAGTGGAATGTTATGCAATGGCCAAGTCAATCACCGGACCTGAATCCCATTGAGCATGCATTTCACTTGCTGAAGACAAAACTGAAGGGAAAATGCCCCAAGAACAAGCAGGAACTGAAGAGAGTTGCAGTAGAGGCCTGGCAGAGCATCAACAGGGATGAAACCCAGTGTCTGGTGATGTCTATGCATTCCAGACTTCAGGCTGTGATTGACCTGCAAAGGATTTGCAACCAAGTATTAAGAAGGGAAAGTTTGATTTATGATTATTATTCTGTCCCATTACTTTTGGTCCCTTAAGAAGTGGGAGTCACATCTGCAAACTGCTGTAAGTCCTACACCGTTCAGCTGAGTTGGATGTGCATACCCTCAAATTAAAGCTGACAGTCTGCAGTTAAAGCACATTGTATTTGTTTCATTCCAACTCCATTGTGGTGGTGTATAGAGCCAAAGATGTTAGAATTGTGTTGATGTCCCAATATTTCTGGACCTGACTGTATATATATATATGGATCTGCTCTCAGTTTTGAACTATCTATAGGGATTGATGACATATCATTGCAATTACTGAGTGGACATAGGTTATAGATTCGAGCATGGTCAAAAGTTCAGTTTGTATGAGCCAATTCATCTGCAAATTAAAAAACGAATTGTATCATATGAATAACATCCATGCTGTTATCCAGTTAATTCAAAAAGTCAACTGTGAATTAATTTTAGACTAACCCACTTGTGGCATGAAGCCCAGAGCTGCAAGGGTTAATGTAGTGGTGTCTGACGAGTGATTGCTACTCAGCTACCACTGTACAAATGGAGGATCGTGCGTTGCAGACCTGTTGAACGCGCTACATAGCGCTTTGACGGGGAGGCTTTTAGACCATCCGCAGCATGCCTCCCCTTCTAAGCGCTACTACGCTTGTTCGACGGGGCTGCAAAGGACGATCGATCGAGCCTTGCGGCGCTGAACGCACTAACTGAGCACACTACAGCATGTGGCCGGCAACGTTGAAGCGTTACAATTCTGCGACAGATGCTGGGAGGCACTTCAGTACGGGTGCACATAGTGCACTCGTCTGACCCCGGCTTTAAAGTATCTTTTTAATAAATAAACATGGGGGGCCAGAATTTAAGACCACTCCCTTAGAGTTTGCCTTTAAGATTCGGTTGTCCATCTTGAGCAGATGATCTATAGTAGTACCTCTTCTGACCTACACTTTGTTGTTACCAGTTGTACACTAATAATAGTGCATTGCATGTGTTATCAACTGCATTCATTACATGAATCTCTGAATAATCTTCTTGAAATCTTTGAAAACGCTTGTCAAAATAATACAGTTTTCCCTTTATGGTTCAATTGCTGCAGCTGCTCATGGTTTCCTGCTGCCATCTTTCCTCCTCTATCACTGTTTAATCAGAGATCAGTCACCTTCCTTCACCACTGCACTGAAATCAGCAGCAGAAATTACCACAACTTGCTGTGAACAAGAAGCTAAGGAGCAGATTTCTGCAGCATCCTGCGGGCAGCTGAAGAAACAGGATTAACTCTATATAAGCAGAAAATAAGAAAACAGTTTAGCCGGAGCTTATTTTACCAGACTGAATTTACAAAAGTGTTATGTTAAAAAAAGCAAACACTAGAATGGCCTGTTAAATAATAGCTTACTTATCAAAAACACAGTTTGTGATCACAGATACAAACAATATAGGAGTTATTCAAAGAGAGCCAAATTGGCTCTGAAATTGCACCGAACGGTGAATTTCCCCGAACGGTGCAATTTCGTGTCCATTCGTCTAGTCAAAAAACAGACAGTTCACCAAATATTGGCAAATTGCCAGTGAAATACACAGGGTTATCCAAAGAGATTCGAAAAGTCACCGCACGTTCGGTGACTTTTCGTTCTCTTCAATTCGGTTCCTTTTGCCGATTGCATTTCGGTGACCCTGCGGTGTATTCAGCAAACAGCACAGGGTCGCCGAATTGCAGGGAAAAGCTGCCGCAAACCAACCGAAAACTAACCGAATGCACGCTGAAAACAAGCAAAAACATCTGGATTAACCTTTGAAAAAGACGAACAGGAGCCGAACAGGAGCCGAACAGGAGCCGAATCACACAGAGCCGAAGCAGCTGTGACGTAGAGGAGGCAGTGAATAAATTAGAAAAACCATTTGTATGAATCTGGGAAAAAGAAACGCTGTTTGCAAAGAAACTACTGAGCGAAAATGTCTGAAATTTTCACAGGAGGTCCAGGGAATGATAATAAAGAGGGCTGTTACAAAAAAAATAAGTAAACTGAAAAAAAATTAAAAAAAAATCGGACTTTTAAAAAAAAAAAAAAAAAAATCAGAAAAATGCTTAAAGTATCCTAAAAAATCTATAAATAAAGAGACTTTTTGCTGCAGAATTTTATAATGAACGGTTTATTAGATATTGAATTAAAACGGGAATATTTTTAACATTGAAGCCTATGGGATTCTCCTGAATTAATTTGCCGAATTAAACCACCGAATGGCAGGGCATTAGGGGAACCTTTCACTGCTGGTTTGTGTTCTCTGAATAGCCGAAGCAGTGCTTTTTCATGGGGATTTCACTGCCCTCGAACAGGGACCGAACAGGCACCGTATGTTCAGGCAATTCGCCAGGATTTGGCGAATTGCCTGCTCTCTGAATAGCCGAATGGTCAGGAAAGGTAACCGAACGCTGATTTTCAGCATTCGGTTACCTTTCTCAAGCAATTCGGATCTCTTTGGATAACCCTGTAAGTGATCTTCTGCAGCAGTGGAATCCCTATGGTTATTCTATTCAGAGAACACCAAACAGCACCGAAATTTCAGTGATATGCTCTGATGTTCGGTGGTTTCATTCGTCAGGTTTAATCAGGCGAATCCCATTTGTTTCTATGCTAAACATATTTCCATTTCTATCAAATATCTAATAAACCGTTTATTCTTTTCACTTGCAGCAAAAAGTCTCTATTTTTTAGGATTTTTTTAGGCATTATTTGGGATTTAAACACAACAAAGGTCCGAAAGTGCAAAAATATGTCAAATTAAATAATTAACAGCAAATATGGGAGACTTATATTTTGTTAGTACTATACAACACTATATATCATTTGTTATGCATATATGAGATGGAAAATACTTATATTTCATAGTGGGTCTCCTCCTGCTGTAATGGTTGAGCATCAACTTGCAGATGTGTTGGATTCTGTAATGTTTCAGGTTCCACTTCTAGCTCCCAATCTTGTCTATAGTTGTCACCAATCTTATATCCTGTAGCAAATTATTTTTTTCCAAGTCTTTCAAAATGGCTTTTTTTTCTGTAACAGCCCTTTTTATATATATATATATATATATATATATATATATATATATATACTGCATTTTTGTGCAGTAGTTTTTTTGCAAACAGCTTTTAAAAGTTGCGTTTTTTTTTTTTTTTTTTTTTAACGCGTTCATCAGCTTGTCGGCTTTTTCCGATGGCTGGTCGGCGCTTTGTTTGGCGTGTTTTCGGATCGATTCAGCATTTTTTCCAGCCGTTTTACGGATGAGTTCGGCGTTTTTTATGAATGCGTTCGGCAGCTTGTTCCCTGCACTTCGGGGACCCTGCGGTGAATACTGAATTCACTGCAGTGTTTGGCAAATCAAACTCGCTGAATTGTGTGGACCGGGAGAGTGACATTTCAGTGCTCTCTGAATAACCCCGTATGTGCCTTGCTGTATGGAACCTGTATAAAGAAGTGAGGAATACACAAATAGACAAAGTGAAAAGTTCAGACACAAATTTGCAACACACATTTTAAAAGTGTCTACATTTTAGCAAAATTTCCATCACTTTGTTATGTTTCTTTAGTTCAGTCCAAAACTTTAAAGCTGTAGAAACAAAGACTTCATATGTGAGAGTGGTCAGAAAAGGCTAGACAGTCTTTTGATTAATGGTCTTTTTTGTTTCAAATACTTTAAGTATGAAATATAGATTTTTTTTCCCTCTAGGGATATACCAAATTGCCAGTACACATACAAAAGGAATCTTTTTCCCTACTGGCCGAGCTTTCATAGTACCATATGACACTGTCTGTTGAAATAATAGGCAACTGCTACTTGCATTAATCTCACTGCGCAAGTTTGATCAGCAATGTTGCTGATTTCTTTCTAGGATGATTTAATAGTTTAGATTTCCCCATTAATAATTTCTGTCTAGCTTTCTTGAGTAGAAAGATGACTGCAACTTTTGCCATCCAAGTAAACATCATTCTTAGCAGCTGCCAGAAGTAAAAGATACCATTGTTCGAATGTGCAAAAAAGTAACACCTGGTGCAATCCACAGAGGTTTTATTGCTATAAATCCATGTAAGAATAGGTTATCAATGTAAAGCAGCGCAGAAAATGGTTTATGGCACCAAAAATGGTCCACTTGGTACATATTAATGCAAAAAATCTGAAACCACTAAAGCAAACATTGTTATTAACTGCTGGTTTTGAAATAACTATATAAAATATTGTATTTAATAAACATGAGCGCACTGTTACTAGAAGTTGAGAATTTGAACGCCCTTGGCAATTTCCCCGACAGTAATAAATGTAAATAGGTAACATGTCCCTATCAACAGATGACTCTGTTGGTTGCAGGACATAAGATTCTTCATGTATTTTTAAGTCATCCTGCATTGAATATTATTGAGATAGAAGCATTCAGCATTTATTATCAAAGTTTTAAAGTTTGCAAAACTTATAAACAAACCAATATCAATGTTTTAGCCTTGCATACATACGGTATAGGAAGCTCCTGCTTGATTTGTTTTTGGACACTTGGTTGTCATGACTGTGTAATGCAGGGGATAGCAACCTTGGACCTTCAGATGTTTTGGAACTACACCTCCCATCTCCTACTCATCAGATTGTCAAGACCGCATTGGAAATCCGTTCTAAAACAACTGGGGGGGGGGGCAAGGTTGCGAACCCTCTAGTAATGCATGACAGTGTGATTTAGAGGGTTGTTTAGAGAGCTCCAGTGTTTTCCAAAGTTGCACGGTAAAGCTTTTCTTTGAATAACCCCCTTAGTGAATCATAATGACGCCTTTAAACCTTTAGTAAGGCATCTTACCTTCCAGGAGAGCTTTAGTCAATCTATCACAATGATGACGTGTCTATATTTGCACCTTGCTAGTTGCTCACATGAGGTGGCCAATCAGAACAAAGCCCACTGGATTTTAAAATAAGGACTGTTTTTTTAGATTTCTCATAGAATATTAATAATGCATGTCTAATATATTGTGTTCATTAATACCAATGGTACCCTTACAGTTAGTTATTTCACAATAAATCCTTCATTACCAAGATCGAGTGCACTCGATTGTCTAAGTAACTGTTGGAGATCCAATGTCGAGTATCCTCGATTTGGTGTAATTCTGGAGAAAAGCGGAGCATTTTTTTTTTTTTTTTTTAAAGCATACAAAACTCATTTTGCATTTGGGCTCCAGAATGTGCTCCAACAGTTTAACACCTCATTTATGACACCCAAGGTTCTCAAAGAGTTTTAAAAGCTAAGACAATGTTTAAAAGGACACTATAACTTACACTAGTAACATAGCTACAGCTTATGTATCACAAATAAAACTACTTTATAAAACACATGCTTCTGCTTTTTCTTTATTTCAAGTAATTACATGTAAGAATAAAAAAAATTTGGTTTTTCTATCTCCCTCCCATTTTGCAGATTTTTCCCATGAGGCAACATTTACCAAAGGTTTTTATTTACTTCTTTGGTTTATCTCTACAGTTTCTACTCTACAGTTTCTAATAGTTTAATGAGGTTGAATGTTTAGATAAAGCCACATGGGGCTATTATTCTTCAGGCTACTCAAGATCAGAGATGGCAGCAGAATGAGATTAACCAGGAAGCTTAAAATAATTCTAATCTACACTCTGATGTTGTCCTTTTGAAAGGGTAATAGCTGGAAATGGCCGACATCTTGTATACCGGCAGCCATCTTGTATTATTTTTATTCTGGGAAATACTAATTACCTTTTTAATCGGCTTGCATAGACTCTAACATTCCAGAGATTTCTGTTGTAGCAATTAAAATGTAGAATCTAGTTAGTGTAAATAGAGGTGCCAAAGAAACCTGATTTAAGCAGGCAAGGTCATTCAGGCCTTGAGCCTGGATGAGAAGTGAACAAAGGATTCTGTCTCTGCAGCTGCGCTCTTATCAAGGGTAGGAGTATCATTCTGACTGTGACAATAAGAGACTCCATACCTCCCTTCTAAATCAAGTTTTGTGTCCAAATTGTTTATTAAGTGTATAATTGCAATGTGGTCTTTGTCTCGGACAAGGACGGAGGGTCATTCTCTCAGGGGATGTACCTCGGTTGTACCTTTTTGATTTTCAATGTATAAGAATTGTGTATTTGCCCTGAGACGGGCACTTGAGATTTTGGATTCAGTCCAGCTCAAGTCTGGTACCATAATTAAGAACTCCTTTCCTGCAATTGACTCGTGTCCGGAGTGTCATTGTCTGCACTATGTTGACCTTTCCGGAATGAATCAACAGATCATCTGTTACACTTTGAATACATCCCACATAATACAATGAGATATGAGACAGTGATTGACACATAGATTCCAGGGGGGGCAGTTAACAAAGCAAAATATCACACAATGGATGCACCCAGTGACATATATAGAGTAAAAAAAATTCTTAGCTAAATATCCAAGCGAAAAACAAAGCACATGTAAGATATCAGCAAAATAAAATAAACAAATTAAGGGCATTTCATTTTTTTACAGGCAGTGGCCTTTTAAACAGCTGATTCCTAGCTGCAGTAGCGCTTTGTGGCCAGCAGATGCTGATGTATGCCTGTCAAGTAGGGCTATTACAATAAGAAATACATTGGTAAAATCCCCCAATATTTCTTACAGTATTATTTATAAAGAGTGATTTTCCACAAACAACAATGGTGGCTTTATGAAAAATCCCTTGGTATTTAAGGGGTTAATGTCAAAACTAGACGCAAGTATTTTCCACCTTCGGTAATTTAGTGAAGACAAAAATGCAGGTAATTAGGTGAGGCAATGATTGTTACATAATCACACCTAAAATGGTCACCTTTTTTGGTCAGTTGAAAGCAGCATTTACTGTATGTGCAGGACACCTGTAAGTTATTTTGTAAATGACTGAGGATAATAAATTGTAGTTTAATCTGACATTGAGCACTATCAAAATCCTATTTTTTCTGTCATGAGGCGTCAATTTGAAGTTCATAAGAAAACCTTCCAGTGTAGTTTTTTTTAATAACATAATGACCTGCGAAATGTAAGTGGTTTTCTATGCCTCAGGGTTAGTTGTCCAAAGCCAGAAAACACACTAAATAGTTTTATATTGTATTAGCTCGTTTCTACTTGTTATTACCTTATTTTTATGTTATTATATGTATACTGCATGGAAAAAGGAAAGATGAGAAGACTGCCTTCAGTAATGTACCACCATTCTTCTGTCATCCCCAACCTGGTTTGGTTTTGATTGCAAAAACAAATTGCAAACACAAGCTAAAACAATACTAATTCATTCATAAGAATATGCAGAGAGTGTGAAATGAAGAGCCCGTGAATCATGTACATGTTTATCACATCATTTACTGAATTCATTCACCTTACTGTCTCAGGAAGGATCAGAAGAGCCATGTCCACTGGAGACAACAGGGCTTATTCACAAAGCTTTTCACTTAGGTGCACTTTGGCCATTCCATTTCGCCAAAACTATGGTGAATTCACTTTTCATTGTAGGGTCACCGTAGTGTGGCGAAGATGGAGTTTCCAAAGTCTCATGAAAAAGACAGAGAATATCGCCGAAGAGCGGCGAACTGGCCTAGGAGAAATCCGCTGAACTGCAATAGAAAAAAAAGGAACTCTCCTATTCTCCTAATAGATGTTTAAACCAATAAAAATGCATTTAATGTATTTAATGCACAAATGTGTCTAAATAATAGAAAAGGGCCTCAAAAAGGAGAATAAAAAGGTCTGTTAAAAAATAAAAGACAAAAGCCTTTAAAAAAAATTGGAAAAGAAAACTTTTGTCTAAAAATAAAAAGACTTTTTGCTGAAAATGAAAAGAATATATATTTTTTATAAATAAAAATGATAATACTTTTTTTACAATGAATACTATGGAACTCGCCTGTTTAAGCCTGTCGAACGGAATCACTGAAAATCATGTAATTTCGCCATCACTTCGGTGCAGTCCAGATTCTCTGAATAGACAAACCATCACTTCTCTAGGGGACAATTTCACTGCCACCGAACTGATTGAGATGCGGTGAACTGCACCATATTAATGAAAAGGTAATTGCGTAGAATGCAAACCACTAAGGCTGGGGTCAGACCAGCGCACTTTTAACGTGCGTTCTGGTGCACATAATTACGGCCGCACTAGCAGCAGATGACAGGCAATGACGGCCAATATACGATGTACGGCTGCACAAAAGTCCGGCCGTGCAAAGCAAGTGGAATTTGAACGCATTTTTCTGAGAACGCTGAACCGCTAGTACTGACGTACTGAGTGCGCAGCTGCGGCATAGCAGCGTGTGTGCGTGATTAGGAGACGTCAGACACTGCTAATGTCCAGCCTACATAACGTCCAGACGCAAAAAGAGTTTTATTGACGATCCGTACAAAATCACGCCCGAAAATGCGCGTCGTCTGACCGTTTTTGCGCATTCCATGAAAAAATACGTCAATGCGTTCGGACGCACTTTTTCACGTTCGCGGGGAAAAATGCTTTCGTCTGACCCTAGCCTTAGCAAATGTACAACATAATCATGTACTCTAGGAATAAAAATGCAAGTTTACAAAAAAATAATTAAAAACATCAAAAGAGCAATAATTCATGAAGTTATGACTGCTGGTAGCTACGTGTACAGTAGTTATGAACACATATGTACATTAACAGTATCTCACAGAAGTCAGTACACTCCTCACATATCTGTAAATATTTTGTTATATCTTTTCATGTGACAACACAAAAGAAATGACACTTTGCTACAATGTAAAGTATTGAGTGTACAGCTTGTATAACAGTGTAAATATGCGGTCCCCTCAAAATAACTCAACACACAGCCATTAATGTCTAAACCACTGGCAACAAAGGTGACTACACCCCTAAGTGAAAATGTCCAAATTGGGCCCAATTAGGCATTTTCCCTCACCGATGTCATGTGACTCATTAGTGTTACAAGGTCTCAGGTGTGAATAGGGAGCAGGTGGTTAAATTTGGTGTTATCACTCTCACTTTCTCATACTGGTCACTGGAAGTTCAACATGGCGCCTAATGGCATGACGACATCACGGAGCTGGTGGATGTTAGAGACCTTGCGCTCCTCCACCTTCCATTTGAGGATGACAGCATCCCCTCAGTTATATTGAGGGGACAGCGAATTCACACTGTTATACAAGCTGTACACTCACTCCCTTACATTGTAACAAAGTGTCATTTCTTCAGTGTTGTCACATGAAAAGATATAATAAAATATTTACAAAAATGTGAGGGGTGTACCCACTTTTGAAATGGGTGTAGTGTCTGTATGGTGCCACTAGATGGCTCTATTGGCATAGGCAGGAAAATAAAAGGAAATGGACTGTATATAAAAAAACTAAAAATAAGTAGGAGACTCACTGCGAGAGAGGACTGTATTGACCATTGACACCCACTGATGAAGCCACTTCTAGCGAAAAGCGTTTGCGGTGTATTTTATTTATTGTTTTAATAAAACCGATTGTGAATTTCCACCCTGTATGATCCTGGGTGATTTATTCCTTCGGCATCCTGAATAGATATTTCTAAGGAAGGAAATGGTATCCTAAGGCGCTGTGCGGTGTTGAGATTATGGTGTTTTAATGGTGCGGGTGTGCTGCCGATTTAGGGGTGGTTGCAGAGCCTTGTTGCTGCTACAGGTTGATTGGGAGGAAAGTGTGGGGTACCCCTTAGTCAGGCGCTACTCGCTAGTCGTGTCTGTTAAAGTAGCGGTGTAATCGCTCCTAAGGAATTTCAACAATATAATGAGGTATAGCAATCCTAATTTAACAGCTTTGTGTACCATAAAAAATTAAAACCGAGTATAGAAAAAAGTGTAAATATTCATATTAAGAACATACACCCTCTGGCTTCGGGGGTGATGAATCACAGTCTTTAAAAATCACAATAAATCAGTCTTTTATATTGATACAAACATACGCCCCCTGGCTTCGGGGGTGATGAATCTCAGTCTCTAAAAAGCACAATAAATCAGTCTTTGTGTTGCATAAAAAGAGAAAAGAAAAATAATTAAAAAATAATAATAATTTTCCTTTTAATGATTGAGACCTTTTGGTCTTGACTGCTTCCGCTCCTCTCGTCCCTTCAAAATTCCTCCAAGAAAGAAAGAGGGGATTAAGGATACGTCCGCGTCTGTCAGATAAATCAGAGAGTAAGGATTGGTACACTTACGCTAGTGCGGTGATGGATGCTGCTCTGTCTGTTGCGCTCTGCCCAGAAATCCTCTTTGTATCTGCTCCTTCGTGCCTTGTCTTTTGAATTTTCTCGTCCAGGATACTGCAGAAGGCTTCCCTTTATACGTGCTTTCTGGTTGCTGGCGATGTTAAAAGATGGCAACTGGATGCAGCAGGAGGTTGGCTTGTGCAAAAATTTATTAAGACAGCTCACATCAAATAATAACGCAATCAAAGATAAAATAAAAATAAAAATATTTTTAAAAAGTTAGAAAGTAAAAAAAAACATAAGTCCATAGGAGGTAAAAAAAGTCTTTAAAAGTGGGCATAGGGGTCTCCAAGACGCGTTTCGCCGGCTCCCTGGCCAGCTTCATCAATTGGATGCTTCCTATGCTTCAGTGCAGCGTTTTTAAACTGTTTTTTCGGCGGGAAATGTTTTGCCCATTCTTTTTGGCGGGAAATGTTTTGTTTTTCGGCCGCAGCTGATGATGTCATCCTGATTTTGCTCTATCTCTGGCTGAAAGGGGGCTGGAACCTCTGGATCTATGTTAGCCTGGTGCTTCAATATTGTGAAATCTTGCAGCAGGGGATAAGTCCAGGGATGCTTTATGTACTCAGAGTAGTATATACACAGTCTTTCATAAATCATTACTGTTAATATATACATATAGATTGCAGAAACAGGTTTCATTAATACAGGGAAGAAAATAATAAAAACTTGGTGGTTTGGGTACAAATGTGAGGAGTCATGTTATTATATATATTACTGAATATACCCGTGTTGCTCAAACGGGATAGTGGTCTCAAATTTAATACTATTAATTTTTGTTGGCCTGGTGTTTCATTTTGGTGAAGTCTTGTAGCAGAGGATAAGCCCAGGAATACCTCATGCATTTAGAGGTGTGTATATATAGTCTATTATAGTCCAGTATCTATTTATATACATATAACAGGATTTCATTTGTACAAGGAGGGAATAGTAAAGACTTGGTGTTTGAGATATAGATGTGTGTAGCAATATTAATATAAATATATTGCTACGTATGCCCATATTGCTCAAATGGGATGGTGGTCTCAGGTTTGATACCAAAAATAGGGGCGAACATAGCTGAGTGCTCATACATGGACGATTCGCAGGTGAACATAATTCTATATGGAAGGAGTTGAATCATATTGGTCGTTACTATATATTTTCAATCCTGTTGATATAGATTGCTGGACATCCCCACATTTAAGGTAGTACAGTCTAGGGTACGGTTTTATGCAAGTTGTTCCTTATGTATAGTGTGTATAGGGCATCTTGGTGATTAATCTATCGTACTGGGATTAAAAGCCTAGGGGGGTTCATGGTTATACCCCTAGTACAGAGGAGTGTTGTTCTATAGACTAAAAAGGGGCCTTATGTATATACATAGAGGTAGTCAAGAAATGGGTGGATTTATTTGATAAGTGGGCTGGTTTCAAAATACCTTTCTTAAGGAAGGGGGGTATGCACTTAAAAAGGCCCAGTATTTGGAGGTGACTGGGGTAAATTTAAGTTGGTGTATAGTAGGCGGAGGAAGTTGAAGTGAGGATTCTTCTTTTAAATACAGCTGTTGTGACAGATTTTGTGAGGGAGGGGGGGAGTCTTGTGGTAAAACTGCTAATTACGGTGTTCTTCATAAGGCACGGTACTATTTAGATCTTTGGGTCATAGGAAGTGGCAGATTTCGAAATCTGCATTCAGACCGGCAGGGGCCAGGGTGTTGAATTCATAGATCAGACGCATCTCTTCTCGTCCTAGAATTTTGGCCATATCTCCTTCTTGGGCGATGGATCTTCTTGATGGCCAGGAACTGGAGGTTGGTGGGATCACAGTGGTGTATTTTTTTGAAATGGAGGGGGACACTGTGGGTCTCCACACCTTTTGGTTATATTCCGGATATGCTCTCTGATTCTGATATTTAAGGCCCTGGTGGTCCGGCCTATATATTTCAGGCCACAGGGGCAGATGAGGAGGTAAATAACGTGGTTGGAAAAACATGTCAAAACGTCACGAATCTTCCAGATGCCGCCATTATTGGTGACATCCGGTATGTGACTTTTTTGTTGCCGGTGCTCCTACAGCTTAAACAGTTTCCGCAGCCATAGAAGCCTTTCTCCATCTGATAGTAGTTCTTTTCTAGTTTTGTTCCTGGATGTTCGCTTTTGGTGACTATTCTTTTAATGTTTTTTGTACCGCGACAGATAAAAGATGGTCTATTTGGGAGAATTTCTCTTAGCATAGGGTCTTGTGTTAAAATTGGCCAGTATTTGGTGACTGCTCTTCTAATCTCTCTGTTTTGTTGGCTAAAGGTGAAGATAAGAGGATACTTGGGTTTAGTTGTATGTTGGTCTTTTTGTTTATAGACCAAAAGTTCTTTCCTGTCAATTTGAGCGATTTCTTCTTTCGTGATTTCTAGTTTCATACTTTCATATCCCTTTTCTTCAAATGCTTCCTGAAGTTTTTTTGCTTGTATTTGGAAGTCCTCCTTTTTTGAACAGTTTCTTCTTACCCTCAGCATTTGGCTTGTACACCCTCCAGCCAATGATCGAGATGGCAGCTGGATTTTTCAATGAAACTGTTGCAGTCCACTTTTTTAAAAAAGGTTTTTGTGGCCAATTGGTTGTCTGTCACGTAAATGGTAAGGTCCAGGAAATCGATTTCTTCCTTGCTCCATTTGCTGTCCAGTTGGATGTTGGGGTTCCTGTTGTTCATTTCCCCAAGGAATGTGTGGAGTTCCTGTTCACCCCCTCCCCAGATCATAAAAATATCATCGATATACCTTTTGTATAGAATGATGTTACTGCCTCCTTTCTGAATCAGGGGTTCCTCCCAGCAGAACATAGAGATTAGCGAAACTGGGGGCGAATTTGGTTCCCATTTTAGAACCCTTGGTCTGGAGATAAAAATCGTTATCGTACCAGAAGTAGTTGTTTTTGAGTATAAGATCGATGCCTTCTAGAACGTATTCGATTTGCTCGGGTAAGAGGTCCTGGGCTTTTCCAATATATGTTTTACTGCCGCATTTCCATCTTCGTGGGGGATGTTACTATACAATGAGCCCACGTCACTTGTCACCAGGATAAAGTGTGTCTCCCATTTTACTCTTTCCAGTTCTTGCAGGATGTTTATAGTATCTTTTAGGTGTGACTCTGTTGTGATCACATATGGCTGGAGTAGGAGGTCAATGTATTCGGATACTCTACTGGAAACCGACTCGATTCCAGAGACTATTGGTCTCCCTGGTGGTTCCGTCGAGTTCTTATGTATTTTTGGTAGGTGATAAAACACCGGTCTTCTAGGGTGTGCAACTTTGAGATATTTAAATTCTTTGTCGTTGATAATGCCTAAAGCAAATCCTCTATCCAGGAATTCGTCGAATTTTTCTTTAATTTCTACTGCTGGATCCTTCTTAAGTTTTTTATAGGTAGTAACATCCTCCAGAATTCTGCGTGCTTCCTTCTCGTAGTATTCCACTGGGAGGATGACTACTCCTCCTCCCTTGTCGGCTGGTTTTACCACTAATTCTTTATCCTCTGATAGTTCTTTTAGTGCCTTTGTCTCTTGTGCTGTCAAGTTGTTCCTTTTTTTGTTGATTTTGATCTTCCCTAGATCTTGCAGTACCATTTTTTTCAAAAGTACTTATCTCCTGGGAGATCATTGATCTAGGGAAAAATTGGGACTTCTCCTTTAGTCCTGTATGCTTATACACTTCGAGCGGTTCTATCCTTCCACCTGGATACTTGAGGAAGTATTTTTTCAGGCATAAATTTCTTTTAAACCTCTGCAGGTTAATGTATGTTTTGAACTGGTTTAAATGGTTGGTAGGGGCAAATTTGAGGCCTTTCCTTAAGACACTTTCTTGTTCCTTGGTAAGGATCTTATTGCTTAAATTGAAGATGCCTCCTTTTATCTTCATCTGTGTTTTTTTTTGGGGCTCTATATCGTCTTCTTCCGGATCTGCATCCCCGTATTCTTCTCTTAGTCTTTTTCCCAGATGTTTTCGCTCTCTTGTCCCCTCGGACTGGTGGTTTGTTTTTAATCCTGGGCTCCAGTTTAAGTCTGGGTTCCGTTTCTTCGGTCCCTTCTGTGGTGCCTGCTGAAAATCCACCTCTTTTCTCCTCTGGGTGCTGATGGGTCGGTCGTCCTTCCTTTGTTGTCTGTCTTGTTGCTGGTTAAAAGGCCCTGGTGTTCTTCTCGACGTTCTTTCTGGGTGTCGGCTGGGTCTAGGTGTCTTAGGTTGCCACCTTCTAGGTCCCATGTACCTCTGGTCATCGTACCTTCTTTGTTCCATCGTGTTCCTTTCGTGATACGTATTCATGTCTCTCCAAGGTTCCCTTCTCCAAGGGGGATCCCTGCTATCCCAGGTTTTCTCCTGCTCCCACGACCCATAAGGTGCTTCCCTTGGTTTGTTCCAGTTTCTATTTCCCCTTGTGCGATTTCTCTTGGTAACGTACAATGCCGTGGTTCTTTCGGGGTTCTTTCTATTCCGGGTGGCTGGGGGGTATAGTATGTGGAAGGTGGTTGTCCTCTGTCTGTTGGGTCGTGGTTTGAATCGAGATTATCTTCTTGTGGACCAGCCTCTACAGACGTTAATTTCCAGACGTTCCCTTTCTCATAATCAAGTATTTCTCTTTGGTACTTCTTCTTTTTTCTTTCAATGAGGTCTTTTTCTAATTTTTCTAGGGCAATTTCCATTTTTTCAGAGAAAGCTTTAACTTCTCCTTCGGTGGTGATGCCTATAAGGTTGTCAGGAAACGTGGGGGTGGTACCGGGGTGGCACCTGGATGGCAGGAGTATGAGCCCAGGATGCCGTGGTCTGCACTGATAAACAGAGGATATGGATGGTGGAGGGTGAATGGAAATAAAGACTAACCAGGTTGATTGCAGAGGATGATGGGGATAATGGCTGTAATTGCAGGAACCAGAAATGGGGGATCAGGATCAGATAGCAACGATGTTCACTGTTCGTGAACATGAGCTGTAATGAACCAGCAAAGTGTGAGTGCGGGGCAAAGCCCTTTATTTCGTGAGTCATAGGTGTTTGGTGTTTAACTCTTACACTGCTGGATGCTGGTTGCTGGCTGCAGGGCAGGAACAGGATGGAAGTGAACCACCAGGGGGGGTTTCAGGATGGCTACAGCCAGGGATCCTGACAGTACCTCCCCCTTCAGGTCACGCTCCGAGTGACCAAGGATGGCAGCAGGAGTGCCCATGACCAGGCACGGGTCACGCTAGTGGGTGCTGTTTCCAATAGTCGTAGCACCACTGGAGGGCAGAACGAGGGTCAGGAGTGGTAGTACAGGGTTGGGCACGTGCCTTCCTCTGACGCCGCCGTGCCTTGGTCTTCTTGTGGATAGCAGATACCTCGGGAAGGAGAGTGCCCATGTACCCAGATGGCAGTCTCTCTTCATCGTCTTCAGTCGCAATGGGTGAAAAGCAATCACGAGATAAAATAAAGTCCACATCAGAGTCTTTAGGGATCCTGGGGTTATGCTCTTTTCTCATAGGTGATGCATCAGGAATGAGGGTGCCCACGTAATCGGATGGCACGAAGGTGGGTATAGCATAGATGCCCTGCACCGTATAAGGAGCTGGATCCTCAGGTAAGGAATCTGGAGCAACAGGAATGTCCCTGGAACGTCTGGCGTTGGCGACAGAGGGCGAGAGATAGGAGGTAAAGTCACCCTCGAACCTGGTGCCCACATAGGAAGAAGGCATCAGAGTAGGCATCTTCTCCATTTCTCCCGGTTCCCCTTCTAAACATGATCCATCACTAAGGGAAGGATAGTCGCACAGCCAGGACTTAATGCCCTCGTCCTCTTCTTCTTGCTCTTCCCAGCCACAATCCCTTTCTGATACAGATCCATCGCTGGATGAAGAACAGAAGCCTCGCCATGCCTTTATAGGGGTGTCAGACCCCTGGTGTTGACCTGGGGGACCCTTTGAGCGTCGGGCTGTCTGTCTCGGTGGGCTCTCCTCAGAGACAGCGATGTCCTCTGGGTCATATTCAGGCAGGGAAGAAACACAGGAAGACAGCGGCGGATTGTGCTGGCTGGGAGTGATGGGAGTTGTGATCGCCATAAGGGAGTTCTTAATCTTCTGGGCTTTCTTCAGCCTGGCCTTCATTACCGGTTTGAAAGGGATCTGTGTCACAGTAGAAACTGGCATGGACATGATCTCCATAGGGGTTGGTAGATCTGTCTCCACAGGTACGGTGGTCTCCAGATCCATGGGAAGGACAGGTTCTATGGGCACAGTGTAATCAGTCTCCATAGGCATTACAGGGTTCGCATACTCCTCTTCTGAACTGACCTCCAGAGATGTCACATGCCTGGATACAGCAGGTACAGTTCGTCTGGGGACAGGTGTAGGTGCAGGAGTTGTTCGAGGTGCAGGTTTGGGTTCAGGAAATCTCTTGGGGGCCGGTCTGGGTAGGGGTCCCGGCTTAGGGACGGCAGGTCTCTTAGAAGCAGGTGTAGACACAGTGGCTGTAGCAGGCCCGGAAGCCTGGGGCTGCTTCAGAGCTCTACGCACCTGAGCGTGTTTGGGAGTTGCAGCTGGCTTGGAAACCGGTGCTGGCTTGACAAACGCTGATCTGGGGGTTTTTCTGGGCAATTTGATATCCAGTGTGATCCTGCCCCGCAGTACAGGCACAAATTGCTATTTTGTCTCCTGACACGCTCTTCAGGAGACAGGGGATCATGGCATTTATTTGGAGGAGCGCACACCTTAGTTGAGGTGCCCAGAATAGTTTGCAGCATTTGCACCAGGGAATCAGCCAGGTTTTTAAACAGGTCCTGGAAGGTCTTTTTTAGTAACTCCACCATAAAGTGCAGCACTGCGGGCTCATTTGTATTGGGCTGGTTCATTCTGTCAGGAAACGTGGGGGTGGTACCGTGGTGGCACCTGGATGGCAGGAGTATGAGCCCAGGATGCCGTGGTCTGCACTGATAAACAGAGGATATGGATGGTGGAGGGTGAATGGAAATAAAGACTAACCAGGTTGATTGCAGAGGATGATGGGGATAATGGTTGTAATTGCAGGAACCAGAAATGGGGGATCAGGATCAGATAGCAACGATGTTCACTCTTCGTGAGCATGAGCTGTAATGAACCAGCAAAGTGTGAGTGCGGGGCAAAGCCCTTTATTTCGTGAGTCACAGGTGTTTGGTGTTTAACTCTTACACTGCTGGATGCTGGTTGCTGGCTGCAGGGCAGGAACAGGATGGAAGTGAACCACCAGGGGGGGTTTCAGGATGGCTACAGCCAGGGATCCTGACAAAAGTCTCCATTTGTATCTTCTATACACTTACTAGACTCTTCTAGGTTGAACTTTCTCTCCTCAATAATGGCCTCCATGGTCCTGATAGAGAAGCCCTCTAATATTTTTCCCCACTTTTCCAGAAAGCATTCCCTTTCTTTCCCAAAAGTGGGGCCTTTTGTGTATCTAAGGCCTCTTGGTACTATCTTTTCTTTCATATACTTTTCCAGGGCTATAATCTCCCATTTAAGTCTGCGTTCTTTTTTCAACTCTTTTTCCAGAATTCTCATTAGGTCAATACTCCTAATTGTTTGGTCAACAATTTCTTCGTTGGATATTATCTCCATGGTTCCCAAACCTCTTCCTAAATTCCATTCCAAACAGTGTTTGGTTCTGTTGAGCTGCTCGGGTCGGAGGGGGAGGAGGTGTGTTGTTGTAGGGAACAGAAATCTGAACACTACACCTAAACTGCCTTGATGGATTAAGGCTTGGTAATGGTAGGAAGGAAATGGTATCCTAAGGCGCTGTGCGGTGTTGAGATTATGGTGTTTTAATGGTGCGGGTGTGCTGCCGATTTAGGGGTGGTAGCAGAGCCTTGTTGCTGCTACAGGTTGATTGGGAGGAAAGTGTGGGGTACCCCTTAGTCAGGCGCTACTCGCTAGTCGTGTCTGTTAAAGTAGCGGTGTATTCGCTCTTAAGGAATTTCAACAATATAATGAGGTATGGCAATGCTAATTTAACAGCTTTGTGTACCATAAAAAATTAAAACCGAGGATAGAAAAAAGTGTAAATATTCATATTAAGAACATACACCCTCTGGCTTCGGGGGTGATGAATCACAGTCTTTAAAAATCACAATAAATCAGTCTTTTATATTGATACAAACATACGCCCCCTGGCTTCGGGGGTGATGAATCTCAGTCTCTAAAAAGCACAATAAATCAGTCTTTGTGTTGCATAAAAAGAGAAAAGAAAAATAATTAAAAAATAATAATATTTTCCTCTTAATGATTGAGTGTGTCCTTTTGGTCTTGACTGCTTCCGCTCCTCTCGTCCCTTCAAAATTCCTCCAAGAAAGAAAGACGGGATTAAGGATACGTCCGCGTCTGTCAGATAAACCAGAGAGTAAGGATTGGTACACTTACGCTAGTGCGGTGATGGATGCTGCTCTGTCTGTTGCGCTCTGCCCAGAAATCCTCTTTGTATCTGCTCCTTCGTGCCTTGTCTTTTGAATTTCCTCGTCCAGGATACTGCAGAAGGCTTCCCTTTATACGGTGCTTTCTGGTTGCTGGCGATGTTAAAAGATGGCAACTGGATGCAGCAGGAGGTTGGCTTGTGCAAAAATTTATTAAGACAGCTCACATCAAATAATAACGCAATCAAAGATAAAATAAAAATAAAAATATTTTTAAAAGGTTAGAAAGTAAAAAAACCCATAAGTCCATAGGAGGTAAAAAAAGTCTTTAAAAGTGGGCATAGGGGTCTCCAAGACGCGTTTCGCCGGCTCCCTGGCCAGCTTCCTCAATTGGATGCTTCCTATGCTTCAGTGCAGCGTTTTTAAACTGCTTCAACTCCTTCCATATAGAATTATGTTCACCTGCGAATCGTCCATGTATGAGCACTCAGCTATGTACGCCCCTATTTTTGGTATCAAACCTGAGACCACCATCCCATTTGAGCAATATGGGCATACGTAGCAATATATTTATATTAATATTGCTACACACATCTATATCTCAAACACCAAGTCTTTACTATTCCCTCCTTGTACAAATGAAATCCTGTTATATGTATATAAATAGATACTGGACTATAATAGACTATATACACACACCTCTAAACGCATGAGGTATTCCTGGGCTTATCCTCTGCTACAAGACTTCACCAAAATGAAACACCAGGCCAACAAAAATGAATAGTATTAAATTTGAGACCACTATCCCGTTTGAGCAACACGGGTATATTCAGTAATATATATAATAACATGACTCCTCACATTTGTACCCAAACCACCAAGTTTTTATTATTTTCTTCCCTGTATTAATGAAACCTGTTTCTGCAATCTATATGTATATATTAACAGTAATGATTTATGAAAGACTGTGTATATACTACTCTGAGTACATAAAGCATCCCTGGACTTCTCCCCTGCTGCAAGATTTCACAATATTTAAGCACCAGGCTAACATAGATCCAGAGGTTCCAGCCCCCTTTCAGCCAGAGATAGAGCAAAATCAGGATGACATCATCAGCTGCGGCCGAAAAACAAAACATTTCCCGCCAAAAAGAATGGGCAAAACATTTCCCGCCGAAAAAACAGTTTAAAAACGCTGCACTGAAGCATAGGAAGCATCCAATTGATGAAGCTGGCCAGGGAGCCGGCGAAACGCGTCTTGGAGACCCCTATGCCCACTTTTAAAGACTTTTTTTACCTCCTATGGACTTATGTTTTTTTTTACTTTCTAACTTTTTAAAAATATTTTTATTTTTCTTTTATCTTTGATTGCGTTATTATTTGATGTGAGCTGTCTTAATAAATTTTTGCACAAGCCAACCTCCTGCTGCATCCAGTTGCCATCTTTTAACATCGCCAGCAACCAGAAAGCACCGTATAAAGGGAAGCCTTCTGCAGTATCCTGGACGAGAAAATTCAAAAGACAAGGCACGAAGGAGCAGATACAAAGAGGATTTCTGGGCAGAGCGCAACAGACAGAGCAGCATCCATCACCGCACTAGCGTAAGTGTACCAATCCTTACTCTCTGATTTATCTGACAGACGCGGACGTATCCTTAATCCCCTCTTTCTTTCTTGGAGGAATTTTGAAGGGACGAGAGGAGCGGAAGCAGTCAAGACCAAAAGGACACACTCAATCATTAAAAGGAAAATTATTATTATTTTTTAATTATTTTTTAATTATTTTTCTTTTCTCTTTTTATGCAACACAAAGACTGATTTATTGTGCTTTTTAGAGACTGAGATTCATCACCCCCGAAGCCAGGGGGCGTATGTTTGTATCAATATAAAAGACTGATTTATTGTGATTTTTAAAGACTGTGATTCATCACCCCCGAAGCCAGAGGGTGTATGTTCTTAATATGAATATTTACACTTTTTTCTATACTCGATATTTCTAAGGATCTGGTTTCCTGCCTTGTGGACCTGAGGTTGGGGAATCGGTGCCCCTTGATTTAAATCCACCGATCTGCCTTCTGTTTGGTGCCCATTTATTTAAATCAGCACCAGAATATGTGAGTGTATTTCCTATTTTTTCACTCCTATCTGGGTCGATACATTCTGCACTTAATTCCTCCCTTGCATTTTTTTTCCCTTTTTTTCTTCCACCTCCATCAACTGTTTCATTGAGGACTCAATCCCTGGCTGAATATCTTTTATTGAAACTGAAGATTGTGAGTGCTAGCGCCGGACACCAGCTCTGTAACCTGCATCTGTGTACCCACTTTTGCCACCTCTGACTGTTATGTTTGAAATTTTCTTTGATTTTATTTCCATCCCTAGAACAGTGTTTCCCAAACCTGTCCTCAGGTCCCCCTAACAGGCCAGGTTTTCCAGATATGTGAAGCACAGCACAGGTGATATGATTTGCTGCTCAGTGATTGCAGGATTCTGTCTGCATTTCCCCAAGGTGATCTGCAAAATCTGGCCTGGTTGAGGGTCCCGAGGAGAGGTTTGGGAAACACTGCTTTAGAGCATGTTGTCATAAACGCTTAGGAGTAAAACAACGGTATCAACTAAGTGTTTGTAAGTGAATTACAAATGTCCTGCCAGCATTTCACTGCTTTAGACCTAATTGTATTATCAGAACAGGCATTTTATAACAATTAAGCGGGGATGGAAGAAGCTGCCAAGTGTTAAGTGGTTACCAAGTGTCAGTTGCAGAACAATCTATTAATCTGACTGGCTCAACAAAGCTGTAACAAGTGCAAAAAAAAAAGAATGTTTTCCTATTGTATTTAGCATTCAATTTAAACTGATCCTGCATGCAAAAATAGCACAGTCTAATCTCCTCTTCAACTCTGCAAAAAGGATTAGGAATTCAAGAGTTTTAATGTGTCGACAGAAAAATCTAAACAAACAAGTCAAATAGAAGTAGAAAAGAAAATATGAATATAGAATAATGCTTTGTTTGAGGAATCGGAATTAAGCTGGCAATACGCCAAGTTTAGAAATGAAATGGCAATATAATCCCTTGGGGAAGATGCTCTTAGATTTATTTTTTGTTAATGGAAACTTTGTTTTGCAGACAGTGAGCACCTTACTGAGACAAACACCAACAACATCTGCTGCTGTTGGTAACAACTGACCTCTTAATCATCAGCTCCTCATTTCAGAATAACTGCAGGCTGTTAGTACAACATTGAACGTCTGAAGGAGTCCCAGTGCTGCCTCACCATACAGATGGACTGCTGAAATAATAATTTACCTTTCATTTTAAGTCACCCGGGTCTCTTTCATGCAGCTACAGCTGGGTATAGATTTTCATTTGGGAAGCTTCAATATTGTTATAAAAAGTATTGTAAAGCAGCTGTAATTGATTTCTGGTGACATGCAACTGTTCGCATTTATCGGTAACATAAACACATCTTACTTTGCTTCTGCGTTTCTCAGCAGGAAAGACAACCAGCAGATCTGTGACTATACGCTTAATGGCACCATTGAATGTGAGGTTATAAAACTGGACTTATAGGGCTATATGATAAGCAGCTACCTGTAAATGCAATGCTATAAAAGAAGTGTCCATGATAAGGAAAACAGAATTTTTATGATTTAACCCTTTCAAGAAAAGGGCTGACTTGCCCCTATAGGAGAATGTCTTATTTTAAGTCTTTGCTCATTCATTTTACCATGAAAAAAATGGAAACATTTTGAACTTTTTCATAATTTTGATTAAAAGACTAGCAGGGTTATTCAGAGAGAGGTGAAAACTTTGAGAATGACTGGAAAATTGAAAATTCTAGGTCAAAATAGTCAAACCAGAAAAATTCTCCCATTTATCTCACTTTCCAAATTGGCTATTTGGTCTAGATTGTTCATTCTCCTGCCAATTCTCAAGGTTTTCACCTCTCTCTGAATAGCCCTGTTTGTAGATAACTAGCGTAGTTAAGTAAAAGTAGCAAATGTAGAATCATCCATTTGCCTCGACTTTGACAAAATCTCATGTAAATGGGAAACATGGATTAAAATCCCAGTTACAAGTCACATGGTGGAAGGAGTGCATTCCTGTTTTGTTTGACAGCCATTCGCTTTGATCTGAAGGCTGTGGATGTGAATTGGCTATGGCAGAACTGTCTCATTTCAGACACGTTAAAAAAGACGCCTTTATAAAAATGGCACTGCTATTCGGCTGTCACGTGTGCTGCCACGGGGGTGAGGTTGCGAGCCTAGGATGCAGTGATACACGGAGATCTTAGGTACAGTGCACTTCGAAGACCCTGCGGTGAATGCTGAATTCACCGCAGGGTCAGCGAATTTAACTTGCTGAAGTGCAGCAAACGGGAGAGCACCTCTCTGAATAACCCCTTAATTGTTAATGCTCACAATGATAATACAATGTGGCAATAGCAACTCTGTAATGAGTGAGGCTGCTGTCAGACGAGCGTAGTGTTCACGTCCGTGATTGCGCCTAAAAGTACGTCCGTGATAGCATGAAAGAAAGTCCATTGGAGCCCGACACATGAAGTACGTCCGCACTGAACTGCGGACGCATGACGGACGCTGCAAACGGACGCAGGTTAGGCAAGAACGTAATACTGCTAGAACGGACGTGCGGAGTGCGCTGCGTCCACAACGTCTGCATAGCTTTGTGTGTGAGTGATGGAGCGTGGTCAGACGGACTGCATTTATACGTCCAGCATTTTTGACGGACAGAATGTTTTTTCATTGTAATTTATTTTTCCCTCCTACATCCGTCAAAAATAACTTCAGTGAAAAAACGGACTGTGTGACCACTACTGCGTCATCCGTACTGACGATGTCCGTACTGCACGGACGTACAGTCCGTAGAAATCACGCTCGTCTGACCCTAGCCTGAGATAGTATGGCAGGTGATCAGGATAAAATATGGTTTATTTGAAAAGCAGGTGTATATAACTGATTGAATAACCCCCAGTGTATGCAGAGAGCACCAAAATGTCGCTAACATTTCGGTGCTCTCACGTTCCCCACACTTCCCCGCAGTTCGGTGAATCAAATTTCCCCACCCTGTGGTGAATTCAGCATTCAGCTCAGGGTCTCCGGAGTGCAGGAAATCGGCTGCCGAATGCCGCCACCAACCCACCGTAAACCCGCCGCAGACCCGCTGCAAAATAGTCGCCGCCAACCCACCGGACATCTGCCATCAACCCACAGAACATCCGCCGCCATCCCACCAGAAGGCTACCAAACACAGCCAACAAGCCGTCGGATGGGCAAAAAAAGAAAGTGTCAAACATTGAAATGATGTTTGCAAAAAACCTACTAAACGAAAATGTTTTTGAATTTACAAATAAGATCCTATGAATAATAATAAAAATGTCTGTTACAGAAAAAACAGGGAAAAGATTTTGTCAAAAAAATCCCCAAAAATTCCTAAAATATCTTAAAAAATCAATAAATAAAAGACTTTTTACTACAGATTAAAATAATAAATGGTTTATTAGATATTGAATAAAAACAGGAATTTTTTTAACATTGAAGTATAGGATTCGCCTGAATAAACCTGCCGTATGAAACCACCGAACATCAGGGCACTTCGGCCACTTTTCACTGTTGTTCGGTATTCTGTTATTTATTTATTTATTTATTTATTTATAAAGGATTTTACCAGGAAGGATACATTGAGATTTCTCTCATTTTCAAGTATGTCCTGGGTTCGAGAACATTGAGTGGTTACAGAAATACAAAATAGTAAAATGCAAGATATTAACACAAGACCAGATATACAGATTAACAGAAAAATAAATATGGAGGAAATAAAGTCATTATGTTACATGTTTACAGGTGCATTTCGTATTGAGGTATGCTAATAGGGAGCTCTTAAGGGACTTTAGACTGGGGGAAGATTTGACGGCGTCTGGGAGGTTATTCCATATTTGCGGTGCTCTGTAGGAAAATGAGGATCTAGCCATTTTCTTTTTGTACTGCGGTATTGCAAGTAAGGTGCTGGTCCTGGATCTGAGGTTATAGGATGAGGGAACTGCCGGGGAAGCAGCATATTCAGGTAGGGTGGTAGCTTCCCAGAAAAGCTCTTAAACACCAGGTTGGAAAGGTGAAGGGTGCGTCTAGAGTCCAGCGATGGCCAGTTTAGTTCTTTTAACATGTCACAATGGTGGGTCATGTAGTTACATTGTAGCACAAAGCGACAGAATGAGTTATACAATGTAGTAAGTTTCTGGAGGTGTGTTTGCGGGGCGGCTGCATACACTACATCTCCGTATTCAATGGCTGGCATAAGCATTTGTTGTACAATCTGCTTTCTTACCGCGGGGCTCAGGCAGGATTTGTTTCTGTACAGGGCACCTAGTTTGGGGTAAAGTTTAGATGAGAGTTTTTCGATGTGGGGGCCAAAAGATAGATTCTGTGAAGAGTTTAATCATTGCTTCTCTATAGGGATTTCATTGCCGTCGAACAGGCACCGTACTTGCTGGCAATTTTCCAAAATTTGGTGAGTTGCCTGCTCTCTGAATAGCCGAAAGGCCCCTAAATGACAACGTATGGGGAAAGTCACTGTTCGCTCACATTTCAGGGCCAGATCGGCTCTCTGAATAACCCCTACTTATTTTTATCATGTCATTACATTTGTTTGTTTTATAAATCAAGAATATCTTCTAGAAAATGGAATAGTAGTGCAAAAAACAGCTATTCCAATGCTAGTGAGAAAAGAAACAAACATACAGGTCTATTCACTAAAAAGTGAAACTCAGGAGAATTGGCAGGAGAACAGAACAATCTAGACGAAATAGCCGATTTGGAAAGTGAGATAAATGGGAGAATTTTTCTGTTTTGACTATTTTGATTTAGAGTTTTCACTTCTCCTGCCAATGCTCCGAAGTTTCACTTTTATTGAATAGAACTGATTGTAAACCTGTATTTTTTTAGAAGCTTTAATCACCTGTTCTATAACACTAGTTAATGTCAGAAGACAATGAAAACTAATGTTAATTTTTAATTGTCCTCACAAAATGTACAAAATGTTATCTATGTGGTACAGACAAACAGGCAGGATCAATGAAAATATCTTAACTGCTGAGGCCCATCCGTATATTTATTATACACTGTATATACCAATAAAATATCTGATTTATTAAATGTAGAATACCTGCCTGTAATTAGACTTGTGCACAGCCAAAAAATTTGTTTTGTTTCATTTTTTGTTTTTGTTTCGGATCATTTCATTCCTTTTTTTATCGCTTCAGGTCATTCGGTATTTTACTACGATTCATATTTCGGACCGATTCCTTTTTCGGACTGCTGGTATTTCTTTTTCTGGGTCCATTCGTTTTTTTTGTTTTTATTGTCAGTTCAAATTTTGGGTTGATTCGTATTTTGGTTTTATTAGTTATTGTGTTTTTATTAGTTATCAGAATGTGAAACAGATTAATTACTTAAATTAAGGTAAACAAAGAAAAAAGTAATCCCCCTGCTTCGGAGCCCCGCGGAGCTGCTGTCCTTGGTACTGAATAGGTTTCAGCACCTTTGATAGCCCCCGTGTAATGCAGCCAAACTGAAGGAAAGAAAATGCTTCATTCGGCAAAGAAATAAAGCCTTGTTATTTTAAAATAAAATCCAAAAATTTCAGCAAAAAATCCTGTAAATGCCTAAAGAATACTAAAAAAAATAAAAATTTGTATTTTATCTGCAAAAGAAAAGAATAAACGGCTGAATAAATATTTAATAAAAATGGGGATTTTTTTTTTTTTTTTACAGTGAAACCTATACGATTCGCCTAATTAAAGCTGTCGAGCAAACCACCAAAAATCAGGGTCAGAAATTAGGGTTAGACACTAGGGTTAGAAATTAGTGTTAGCTATTGTAATCCTAATTTCTAACCCTAGCTTCTAACCCTCATTTTTAACCCTAACCCTATTTATAGTATAGTATATATACTTAGAAGCTAGGGTTAGAATTTAGGGTTAGGGTTACAAGCTAGGGTTCGAATTTCTAATCCTAATTTCTAACCCTCATTTTTAACCCTAGCTTCTAACTCTAATTTAGTTTTTTTGTTATGTTACGCGATTCGTATTTCGGCCCGATTTTTCGTATTTCAGAAAAATGCTTCCGAAATACGAATCAACTAATTTTCGTCAGTTTTTTTATACAAAATGCACATGTCTACCTGCAATACTTGATATAGTATAGGTGTTTAACCGCTTCACTACCGATATCGAGATATCTCGGGCTTCAAAGGCACCATCTGGTGAGATATCTCGATATGCTGATCTGCAGCCCAAAAGCAAATGAAATTTGTTTGCTGCAAATGAATTTCGTTTGCTTTTGGGCTGCAGAAGGTGCCCCCAAAGTTTTAGCCCTCTGCTCATAATACCCAAAGAGCTAAAACTGTACAATCAGCTGCTCAAAGCTCTGAAATATTGGGCTTTCAGCAGCAGGGAGAAATATAAGAAAATAGACCTGCTGTTTAAATAAAGGGAATATGTACTTATGGCGCCACCTGGTGGCTCTTTATGAGAGAGGAAATGCTATTTCTGGCAGCAGCGATTAAACACAGTAGTATCAAGCAGCAAACAAAGTTGCATAAAGTGCAATATATAACAATTGTAAAACAACAAATGTCATAAATAATCCCTGTAAGATTAGCTATAGCAGCAGTGTTAGGCTAGGGTCAGACGAGCGCATTTTCGCGTTGTCTGTGAAAAAGTACGTTCGAACGAATGGACGTATTTTTTCACGGAGTACGCGATAGCGGTCATACTATGCGCATTTGCGGCCGTGATTTTGTACGGATCATCAATAAAACACTTTGTGCATCTGGACGTTATGTTGGCCGGACATTAGCAGTGTCTGACATCTCCAATTCACGCACACACGCCTCTAGCGGACGCAGCGCACTCTGTACAACCGTACTAGTGGTTTTACGTTCTCGACAAAATGCGTTTGTTTTCCACTTGCGTTGCGCAGCCGGACTTTTGTGCGACCGTACTTCGTATATTGGCCGTCATTGCCTGGCATTTGCTGCTAGTGCGGCCGTAATTAAGTGCGCCTGCACGCGCGTTCGCACTGCGCTCGTCTGACCCTAGCCTTAGGTAGCAGCAATAAATAGCATCAAGTGTATCTACTTGCAATCTTAGCTGTTATGATTGATTTTATTTGATTCATTTAGGAATAAAACGTTTATCACATCTGTGAGCGTTTTCTCCATTTTCCTCTGCTGCTGAGGTTACATTTCCAGAGCATCAGCCTGCTCAATCCTTGCTACAAACTTTGCTGGGAACAGGCACTGGGATCCCTTATGCTATAGTTTTTTGCAAAGCCCTGCATCTCCACCAACAAAGAAGGGAAATATGCATTCCCTACCCAAGCTGCCAGCGGCCTGCATATCGAGTGTCTGAGGACACTGAATCATGTGAGTGAAACTCTTTCATTTTCATCATACTCATGCATGTTAAGCTTTACTACTCTATGCGTTGTATGATTTTTTTCTTTTGGAGGCACTCTTGCTACTCAGACCACCGCTGAAGGCCTATCGAATTGTTTTCCATCCAACAAAGGAATAACCAGAAGGAAACACTGACTTTGCTCATAACCCCCCTCCCCCACATGAGACCTGCTGTTTAAACCTCTAACTCAATTTGGCAGTAGATTCCGCCATCTACTTGCTAAAAAATAGGATATTTGCAGTAAGACACAAAATGAGTATAAGCTCAAATATTTCTTACTTTAAAATTAATTTAAAATGATAAAAAAAAAAAAAACACTGGTTTCTGACATTGTTTTCTTGGAAAAATCACTTGGTAGTGAAGGAGGAGTTAACGGTAGCACACTTAGGGCTAAATTACAATCTTTGCGTTAAAACGCGTGAATTTGTGCACCAAGCGTTAAACGTTTCCGCGCGTAAATCACCGCTGGAATTACAATTCTCACGTGTTTTTTCATCCGTCGATCAATAACATGCGTAAACCGGATGCGCACAAATGCTTGCGCAGTACCGTTACGTGCACAAATCAGTGTGTGGTCTGTTTTTTTCATGCGATTCAGCCAATCAGAATCTCACGTTAAGTTTTTGCGCCTGCCAAAGTCAATCTGAGCATATATGCTGCAGCAATAATAAATGCACACACAACGTCTCCATTTTATTGGTTTGGTATGAGTAGAATCTGTAACTATACTTTGCTGCATTTTTTTTTTGGGCTGGTGTATTTGGGTTCGGCCAGGTTGTTCAGATTTGCCATTAATACCAGCTATTAAGAGTTGCTAAAATTATGCACGCAACGGCTATGCGGTTATTCCTGCACATAGATTGTAATACCATCTGCATACCAGCGCACAAACGCATTTGTGCTCACAATGTTAACGCGCGCAGAGTTAGCGCAGGTTCACCCGTGGTAGACGATTATGCGCGTTTGTTGCGCTGGCAATGTAATACGGCATACGCGCAAAGGGTTTTACCCCTCACGTTAATGTTTTTTTGCGCCGGCGCAAACGTTTGTGTGAAGCTTATAATTTAGCCCTTAGTATGTCTACTAGAACAGCCCTCAAAATTTCCACTCGCCTACTCGCATTCGGCGAATGGAAATTAAATGCAGGCGAATGGGGCAGACTGACCCACCTCCTTGCTGTTCCTCAGCTTCTCTATCGGAGCTGCGCAGCCTGTGTGCCATCCACACTCGTAACATGAGTCTGAGAAGGCACGCTGCTTTAGTGCCGCCCCCTCCTGTGACACGCATCAGTGCCGGCCCCTCTGGTACATGCATCAGTGCACCCAAATATTGGGCCTTTGGTGCCAGCTAGTGCCTTCACACCGTAACCCCTCTGAGGTATTGTGGAAGAGTGCAAGGGTGGACTCTGCATTCAAATATTAAAATGATTGGAATAGCTGCACACGACGCGCTGGTGTATGCAGCATCTAACAGCATGGGAGACGGGAGGTTGCTGGTGGATCCAGGAATCAGGCGAGTACTGTAGATACTCAAGTATACCGCTAGATTTTGGTGACAAAAATTTACCTTTAAAATTGGAGGGGTCGCGTTATATTCGATACATCTGTATCGAGTGTTAAAAAAAAAGAAACTTGCCTTGCTCTGGATCCCAAGTCTCCCGGAAGTTCTGGTAGTCTCGCTGAAGTGAATGCAGGCTCCCTGATGCTTGCAAAGACTTCAGGAATGCCTGGATTCGGGAGAAGTGGAATCCATCATGGCCAGAGGGCAAGCTCGATTTAAGCCAATCATTCACCTCGCTCGCCTCCACCAGCCATCTAATCGATAGTAAAGAAGATGGGTGGCCGGCGGCTTCATACTTAGTAACAAGTGCATTCATTCTAGAGCAGAGCACCCTGGCCTGAGGGGAAGCCTGACTGTGTTAAGAGAACCTGGAAAGATTTTAATTGTTTACCGGTATAGTAAAATTTAGCTCCATGCGTTATATTCGAGTCTAGCGTATTCTCTCACTTCCATAATAAATCTCTATCCATCGCGTTCTATTAGGGTCGTGCTATACTCGAGTATCTACAGTAATAGAAAGAAAGGAAAAAGTTTTATTTTATGTTCCTTGGGACATTTAAAAATGTCCTCGGATTTTTTTTTTTAGAAATGTGTCGCCTGGTGTTAGCCTGGTGGTCAGTCAGTGGAGGCTCCCTGGATCCTGGTAGTGGGGGGTGTCTGCCATAGCTGCAGGTGCAGTGGCTCCCTCCCTGCGCCGCCTCTCTGCCACATGCACCTGGTCGGCTAGCCCGCACAGTCGCAGCTCTGTCATCCGGCGGCTGCATGCTCCTCAAGGGATCCTTGGGAGGCCCCGGCGGGCTGTCCTCTACAGTGCCTGATTAGAGGGCCTTGTCTGCCTGATGTTTTATCAACAAGATTGTTTTATCCCATAGGCTTCTATGTTATAAATATTCCTGTTTTAATTCAATATCTTATAAACCGTTGCTTATAATATTCTGCAGTAAAGAGTCTCTTTATTTTTATATTTTTTTAAGCATTTTTTAAAAATAAAAAATAAAAATTATTTTTTCTTTCGAACTTTTTGCGAACGGCATGAAAAGTTTGAAGTTCGCCGAATGGGCAATGTTCGAATCGAACTCCTGTTCGAAACAAACCGAATGCCCATCCCTACCTAGAAATAAAACGGGACCTGCCTAGAAATAAAAATGGGGGACCTGCATAAAAAGAATGGAGGGCGCCATGGGGGGGTGTAATGAAGAATGGGATTGGCCGGTGGTGTCAAGGCTGTGGTGCTTTGTGATATGCTCATACACACTGCACATTACTGTATCACAGAGCTCCACAGTAATAAAACTCACAGTAATGAGCAGTGCGTATGAGTGTGAGTTTTATTACTGTGGAGCTCTGTGATACACTCATACACACTGCACATTACTGTGAGTTTTATTACTGTGGAGCTCTGTGATACGCTCATACACACTGCACATTACTGTGAGTTTTATTACTGTGGAGCTCTGTGATATGCTCATACACACAGCACATTACTATATCACAGAGCTCCACAGTAATAAAACTCACAGTAATATGCGGTGTGTAACTGTGTATGAGTGTGAGTTTTATTACTGTGGAGCTCTGTAATACACTCATACACAGCGCACATTATTTCCCTTTATGTTTACATTGCTTTGTTATATTGTTATATTGTTAATGATAATGAAATAATTTAAGAGGGTGCATTTGTGGGCAGAGTCAAGGGTAGGTTGGTTGGGGCAACTGGTGGCGAGTAACACTTAAGGCCTGGCTAGTAGCTTGGTACCTGAAATTTTGAGCCCAGAACTAGAATATTAATACTTTTTACTTTCCAAATTATTGCAAATATTGCATGATTTCTAAAAACATATTATTTCATACAGTATCCTAAGGTAAAGTGCTACCTTGTATACGTGGATAAAAAAGTCATGATTATTACTGCAGAATCATATTAAGATTAAGGTTCGTATTTGTGTTTGTGCCATGGATCAGGGTTACGGTTACTTTAATCTCTATTCCCAAATGCTGTGTCGACGAGAGTCTCACAATAAAAAGAGGATGAATCTGTTGCCTAATAATTAAAGTAAAATGGAGCAGAATCTTTGGGTTAGGTTTGGGGTTAGTTGTAGCTCTAACTCTAAAGCTAAAGCTAATCCTAGTCTTAAAACATGCACACATATTAACCTAACTCTGTTTACGAACCCTAACCTTAATCGTAACCCTGACAGTAAAATTAGATAGTTTCCAAAACAACATTCAAATTCAATTGCAGGTGAAAATTTTTGATTGCTTCCGAAAAACATCACAAGGCATCAAATTCAGAAGTTTCCAAATTTGAGCATTTTTTTAAGCAGCAACTGAATCCGTATGGCATTGCTTTACACAACCACACGGTGTCAACTTTACTATGGTCACCTATCTCCAAGTAGTTCTGTAACAGATACACAAAAATAAAAGTGTCTACATTTAATACACAAATTTGAATGACTTTCATCTCTCTTTGGTTTAAGGAAATGTATGATATTTTCCTGGATGTAAGAACTGGGATGGAATGGGATTTCTGCCACAGGAAATTAGGCAGGTAATGTGAGTGGACCCATAGATATTTATTATTATCCTTTATTTATAAAGCGCCACAAATTCTGCAGCGCTTTACAAGATCGGTGTACAATGAGTTGATACATTGGAATACCACGCATGGAAGATACAGCCTGATTCAGAGGGATCCTGTACCCAAGGGAACATTCAATCTATGAGAAGTATTTTGTGAGTAGGCGCATCCATATCATTAAGTGTCTTGCCCAAGGACACTCGCTGGAGGCATTTTCTGAGTGGTATCGAGTCAGCTTTCCATGATTGTAGATTAGTGATGGGCCGAGCACCCGAACACCCGAAAAAGTTTGACCGCGAACTCGAACACAATTCGAACACCATGCAAGTCAATGGTGCTCGAAAGTTCAAAAATGAAGGTCCCCTCAAAGAGTTCATATATAGACGATATTGACCATAAAATGTGTATGGGGGTCCGGGTACTACCCTGGGGGACAGGAAACAATGCTAAAAAACAAGAGATTTTTTTTAACCCTTTCACTGCTGAGTGCTGAGCCATTTCACTGCTTTGCGCTGAGCTCATTTTTACCGCTTTTGCTCAAGTTTAAATGTGATTTGAAGCCATGGGAAATGTTTGACCAACAAGGAGTGGGAAATGTTTGACCAACAAGGAGTGGGAAATGTTTATGAATCCCATAGGCTTCAATGTTAAAAATATTCCCGTTTTAATTCAATATCTAATAAACCGTTTATTATTATATTCTGCAGTAAAGAGTCTCTTTATTTTTAGATTTTTTTTTAGGATCTTTTAAGCATTTTTTTTAAAAATTGACTTTTTTTTCCCTTGAACTTTCCGCGAACGTCCCGAAAAGTTCAAAGTTCGCTAATTTTCAAACAGCCGATGTTCGAATCGAACATCGAACCGATTCAAACCGGCAGCCCATCCCTATTGTAGATCAGTGACCTGGTGGTTAGGTTGAACCCACTTCCTGAAAGTTGAGAATTGCTTCTCCATAGTTGGATTGGAGGGATGTGTTGAACAAGAGTTGACTTGCTTCTCCACGGTCAAAGGGTAGTGTCGTTATCACTGGACTCCACAGCCAATACTTTGTAGTAGATGTCTTGCCCAAGCACTCTTACTGGAGAGGTCCTCTGGCTGGGATTCAAACCTGGGTCTCCATGGTTATAGAGCAGTGATGTTACCTCTACTCCATTCATCTGATACTTGGCCACCCAGCTCTCACATACGTTGACGCAAGTTCCAAGTAAAGCTGTCTCCTTTGCAAGCTCCTTGGCATGTACTGTCTGTACCAGTAAAACACACACCTTTTAATGCTTTTTAAAACTGGTGAGGAACCCATTACGGGAAGCCTGGATATTGCATGAGCATTGCCATGCTGCATTGTTCTGCATAATGTGGAGTGGTATATATAATATCTGAAGATAAAACCAACATAAATAAACTATGAGCTATGAATAGCACATTGAATAAAAAAAAAATAAGATAACTGTCTACAAAAAACCTAAGGAAAATAAAGTAATCCTCATTCTAGATATGCAACATATACATGGATATTACTAATTGTCAGTGTCACTGTACCATTTTTTTCACCTAGAATTTTGGATTTCTACACCCATTGGAGTAATAATAGAAATAATTACGCAGCATTGAAACTGGTAATGATATTCATTCAGTAGGCAAGATACTTTGATCTTTGGAGATATTTGTTGCCCTTACTCCCTGTTTAGTGATTGTCCCTTAAACATGAGCGTTTCAAAATAATGGCGTGATAGTAAAGCATAAAGTGAACTCTGTATCTGGCCATATCCATCAAAAATTCTCTTATGCAAACAAAATTGGGCACCTGTGTTTTATAGTCACACTTAACATATACAGGTATATTTTACATTATAATATGTCTGTTAATAAGATAATAGTATAAAAATACTATACTTTGCACATATAGTCTCATTCTACATCTAATTATATCATTGGCTATTATAATTCTCTTCACTTTGATATCTACCTACATTAGGTTCGTTTAAGGTAAGGTTGAAAGGTTTCATTCTTGATTTCACCAAAAGAATACATAGTTTAATTGACAAACTTTGCAATGTTGGAATCTCATTTACTTTGGGAAAAAAAAGATTTTAAAAGCAGATGGCAGACTGCTATTTATATTTCAACAAGCCTTGTTAAACAAATGCCATATGCAGTGCTGGAATAATTTAGACAGACTCTCAGAAATTATAAACAATAAATATAGAATTGAAAGCCAAATAGCAAGAATACATGTTAGTAAACAGAAATTTGTTACATATAAACCTCTATTCAAACTGTGAGCTCTAACGGCAGTACAAATAAAGAAAAAAATCTATTAACACACAATAAGCATACGCTTTGTGTTTAATATATTTTTCAGCTGACCAGATGCACCACTCTCAGTGACAACAGAAAAACTAATGAATGTCATTTTAAGGGTATGCTGGACTAACGTTCCACATGTTTCATTTCATAATTTGTAATGCTTTCTCCAGTACCGTTAGGGGGTATAGATTGACCCCAATCTTTTTGAGGTCCCTCTTTCTGAACTTTATGTTACTGATTATTATTATTATTATTATTCTTTATTTATAAAGCGCCAGCATATTCCGCAGCGCTGTACAATAGGCACAGTATAGACAGGGTTACAATACAATACAATGAACAACATTTGACAAACAGTACAGGAGGAGATGAGGGCGCTATTCCCGTAGGTACTCACAATCTAGGAGGGTTGGGGTTGGAAACAGAAGGAGAGGACTGCAAGGTGAGAGTGATTGATGGTTGCGTCAGTGAGTTGGGTGGTAGGCTTCCCTAAATAGGAACGTTTTAAGGGAGCGTTTGAAGGAAGAGAAATTAGGGGAAAGTACGAGGGAGAGCGTTCCAGAGAGTGGGGGCTGCGCGTGAGAAATCCTGCAGTCTATCATGGGAAGAGGTGATGCGGGGAGAAGCTAGGCGCAGGTCGCTGTTTGACCTTAGGGAGCGGGCTGGGGTGTATTTGGTGATTAGTGAGGACAGGTAGTGGGGAGCTGAGTTAGTGAGGGTTTTGTAGGTCAGGGTAAGGATTTTGAACTTAATTCTGCAGTGGATGGGGAGCCAGTGACGGGACTTGCAGAGGGGAGCAGCAGAGACAGAGCGGCGGGTGAGGTGGATTAGCCTGGCAGAGGCGTTCAGGATGGATTATAGGGAGGAGAGGCGGGACAGAGGGAGGCCAGAGAAGAGATTATTGCAATCGTCAAATCGGGAGATTACCAGGGCGTGTATGAGTTGTTTTGTGGTGACAGTGGTAAGAAATGGCCGAATTCTGGAAATATTACGCAGTTGGTATCGGCAGGAGGAGGAAAGAGACTGGATGTGGGGGATGAAGGAAAGAGCAGAATCAAGTGTAACTCCAAGACAGCGAACTTGGTTTGATGGGGAGATGGTGATACCCTCCACCGTGATAGAGAAGTCAGGAGGTGGGGAGGCATTGGAGGGAGGAATAAGTAGGAGCTCAGTCTTTGACATGTTGATCTTTAGGTGGTGGGAGGCCATCCAGGAGGAGATGCCAGATAAGCAGTCACTGACTTTGGAAAGGACAGGGGGAGAGAGATCAGGGGTAGAGAGGTAGATCTGAGTGTCATCAGCGTAGAGGTGGTAAGTAAAGCCAAAGCTGTTGATGATTTTGCCCAGGGAGGAGGTGTAGATGGAAAAGAGCAGAGGACCAAGGACAGAGCCTTGAGGTACACCAACAGATAGAGGCAATGAAGAGGAGGAGTTACCAGCAAAGGACACACAGAAGGACCTGTTGGATAAATAGGAGTCAACCCAAGCGAGTGCAGTGTCACCGAGACCCAGAGAGTTGAGGGTCTGTAGAAGAAGGGGGTGGTCAACAGTGTCAAAAGCAGCCGAGAGGTCAAGCAGGATGAGAATAGAATAGTGGCTGTGTTTTTTTAGCAGTTAGGAGGTCTTTGGTGACTTTGGTGAGGGCAGTTTCAGTTGAGTGTAGGGGACGGAAGCCAGATTGCAGGGGGTCAAGTAGGGAATTGGAGGACAGGAAGAGGGAGAGGAGGTTGAAGACTAGTTTTTCTAAGAGCTTTGATGTGAAGGGAAGCAGGGATACAGGGCGGTAGTTGGATGGAGAGTTGGGATCGAGGGATGGTTTCTTTAGTAAAGGGGTAACTAGCACGTGTTTGAAGGCGGATGGGAAGGAGCCAGTGGAGAGAGATCGGTTGAAGATGTGTGTGTTAGAGCAGGGGTGAGGGAGGAGGAGAGGGGAGGAATTAGATGTGAGGGAATGGGGTCGAGCGGCCACGTGGTGAGATGTGAGGAGGACAATAAGGAATTGACTTCCTCCTCAGTGGCTGGGAGGAAGCGGCAGAGGGTAGCAGAGGGGGCTTCTGGGAGTGGAGGTGGCAGATAACTATCTTGTGTTGGGATGTTGCTTCTGATAGTTAGAGTTTTACTGAGGAAGTAGTCTGCCAGGTCTTGAGCGCTGAAGGCAGCTAAGGGGGGAGGTGCAGGTGGGTAGAGGAGGGTGTTGAAGGTGGACCAGAGCCGTTTAGGGTTGGAGGACAGTGTAGATATAAGAGATGAGAAGAAGGATTGTTTGGCCAAGTGGAGGGCAGAGGTGAATGACCGCAGAATAAACTTGAAGTGAACAAAATCCGCTTCACAGCTTGGTCCCGGTGGGCGGTAGATGACTGCCACCCTGAGAGCCAGAGGAGAGAACAGGCGGATGCAGTGTGTCTCGGAGAAGGAGAGGGATGTTGGTGGAGGGAGATGCTGGTAGGTGCAGGTGGGAGAGAGCAGGATTCCGACCCCGCCACCATTTCTCTTACCCGGTCTGGGGGTATGGCTGAAGTGTAGACCGCCATGTGAGAGAGCAGCAACGGAGGCCGTGTCAGAGGGAGTTAGCCAGGTTGCAGTTAAAGCTAGGAGGTTGAAGGAGTTTGAAAGGAAGAGGTCATGGATTGCTGTGAGTTTGTTGCACACAGAGCGAGCATTCCAGAGCGTGCAGGAGAAAGAGGACAGGATCTGAGGGTTTATGGGAATGAGGTTGCTGGGCTTGCAGGGAGGTGATTTATGTGTAATGGAGATAGGATGATAGGGAAGTATTGGATGTGTTGTGGGGCCAGGGTTAGGGGATATGTCACCTGCATAGAGTAACAGCAGGAGGGTGAGAAAGAGAAGGTGGGAATGGGATTTGTGTGAGTGGGAGTGATTGGCAGCACGAGAGTTAGAGGGAGACCATGTTCTGAGGAAACAAAGGAGCTCATGCGAGACCATCATGTGGGACGAGAGGAGGGAGGGAGAGATGCAGATAGTGTAGGGGTCAGTGGTAGAGGGGCAGGAGCTCCATTTAAGGAGAAAGGTAGAAGTAAAGAGTAGAAGCGTGAGAGAAAGCATAATATAGACGTGTGTTTACCCAGAGTAAAAAGTGGGCCTTGCAGTTCCTTACTCCAGTCCCGCAACTCCAAACTTCCACTTAAGAAGGCCACTTGGGATGGCACAAGAGCCAAGGCTCACTGGAGCCAGTCCTAGCTGATGGTAAGCACCTTTTTATAAATCAGAAATAGAAGACCAATAAAGCTTGCCAGGCTGATTTGTGACTTAGGCACACACCCTGAAGAAATACCCCACTCCAAAAATCTGGGGAAGAAACAACATATCACCTAATTAGAGGTAAAGATTTGTCAAAGTACACTGTCTCCAATGTCATTGTGGAGTGTGTTAGTATACATGCAGGTCTATTCACTACAGGTGAAACTGAGGAGAATTGACAGGAGAAGCGAAAATTCTAGACCAAAACAGCCAAACCAGAAAAATTCTCCCATTTATCTCACTTTCCAAATCGGCTATTTGGTCTAGATTGTTCATTCTCCTGGCAATTCTCTTGGATTTCACCTCTCTCTCTGAATAACTCTGTATGTCTATATTGTTCTCTTCTGACAATTCTCCAGAGTTTTACCTTTTAGTGAATAGACCTGATCGTCAATAAGGCACAAGCTGTATTTCAATTAATCTTGTTTTTCAAGTGTGTTAATATAATAAATATTTAAACTTATTACTAGTTCCCTGAACAATAATATATTTCATTCTAATGAATGTTTGTGTGAATGTACACACATGTTAAATGTATTACATAGTTACATAGTTACATAGTTACATAGTTATATAGGCTGAAAAAAGACATGCGTCCATCGGGTTCAGCCTCTCCCACATAACCTACTGCTGTTGATCCAAAAGAAGGCAAAAAAACCCAGTCTGAATGCTTGCCAATATGCAACATACTGGGAAAAAATTCCTTCTTGACCCCAGAATGGCAGTCAGATTTCTCCTTGGATCAAGAAGCTTTTACCCACATATTAAATATTATAACCCTTAATATTCTGTGTCTGCAGGAAGTCATCCAGTCGTTTTTTAAAAGTCTGTACAGACTCTGACCCAACCACCTCAACAGGCAGAGAATTCCACAGCTTGATTGTTCTCACCGTAAAATAACCCTTCCTATGCTTTAAGCTAAATTTTCTTTCTTCCAGTCTAAATGGATGACCCCTTGTCCTATGTATAGTCCTGTTAATGAATAGGTTATCAGACAATGGTTGATAATGGCCCCGTATATATTTATATAAGGTTATCAGATCCCCTCTAAGGCGCCTTTTCTCTAAACTAAACAGGTTTAAGCTTGTTAGTCTTTCCTCATAACTTAACCCTTCCATCCCCCTTATTAATTTAGTTGCCCGTCTCTGCACTTTTTCTAACGATATAATATCTTTTTTAAGACAGGTGCCCAAAATTGCACGGCATATTCAAGGTGCGGCCTGACCATTGATTTATACAGAGGCAAAATTATGTTTTCATCCCGTGAGTGAACTCCCCTTTTAATGCATGCCAGTACTTTGCTGGCCTTGGCGGCTGCTGTTTGACATTGCACATTGTTACTTAGTTTGAAGTCTATGATTATTCCCAAATCCTTCTCCTGCTTGGATTTCCCTAACTCCGTACCATTTAGGGTATAAATTGCTTCTGTGTTCTTCACTCCAAAGTGCATAACTTTACATTTATCTAGATTAAATCTCATCTGCCATTTAAGTGCCCAGTCCCCCAATATATCTAAATCCCTCTGCAGCGAAGTAACATCCTGCTCACATTGTATTACTTTTCCTAGCTTTGTGTCATCTGCAAACACTGATACATGACTTTCAATGCCTATCTCAAGGTCATTTATAAATAAATTGAATAGTATTGGTCCTATAACAGACCCCTGAGGGACACCACTTACCACTGGTGTCCATCTTGAAAATGTACCATTTATGACCACTCTCTGTACCCTATCTTTTAGCCACTTTTCTATCCAAGAACAAGTATTTTCATCTAGACCATTTTTTCTTAATTTAAGTAGTAACCTTTTGTGTGGAACTGTGTCGAAAGCTTTGGCAAAATCTAAGTAAATCACATCCACTGCGACCCCCTGATCTATACTTCTACTTACTTCCTCATAGAACGTAATTAGGTTAGTCTGACATGATCTGTGTTTCATGAAACCATGCTGATTTCTGCCAATTACATTATACCTCCCAATAAATTCCTGAATATTATCCCTTAGTAACCCCTCAAATACTTTCCCAGCCACAGATGTTAAGCTCACAGGTCTATAATTCCCAGGCACAAATTTTAAACCTTTCTTAAATATAGGGATCACGTCAGCTTTTCTCCAATCCTCTGGTACTATTCCTGAAAGAAAAGAATCTTGAAAGATTAAGAACAGAGGTTTACATATTTCAACACATAGCTCTCTTAGTACTCGCGGGTGAATTCCATCTGGCCCTGGGGTTTTATTAACATTCACATTGTTTAATTTGTGTAAAACCTTGTCCTGAGTCAACCAGTCACTTTGTATTAGTAAGTTTTTATTAGTGAATTTCATGTCTCCTGTTATAGGTTTCTCTTTGATAAATACTGAAGAAAAATAATCATTTAAAATTTCTGCCTTATCCTGATCTTCAGTTAACAATAACCCTGACTCAGATTTTAGTGAACCTACATTTTCACTCTTGGGTTTTTTAGAATTTATGTACCTAAAGAATCTTTTAGGGTTGGTCTTGCTCTCTTTGGCTATTCTTTTTCATTTTCTAGTTTAGCCCATCTAATCGCATTTTTACATGCTTTATTGGCTGCCCTATATGCTTTATAGGATGCCTCAGATTTATCAAATTTAAAAGCTTTAAATGCCTTCTTTTTATTTTTCATTTCCTTAGTTACCTTCCTACTAAGCCACATTGGTTTCAGTCTGGTTCTTTTATATTATTAACCAGTGGAATATATTGTGACGTGTACTTTTCTAGTGTTAGTTTAAAGATATTCCACTTATCCTCAGTGTTTTTCCCGTGAAAGAGTTTCTGCCAGTCAATGACATTGAGAGCTTCCTTTATTTTAATAAAGTTGGCCTTTTTAAAATTATATATTTTAGCATGCCCCTTATGAATGTGTTTTTTTGAGTTTATTTCAAAAGTCACCATGTTATGGTCGCTATTTCCCAACTTACAAACTGTAAATAATCACAAAATGTTAATATATATGTTATTTAACACAAACCAAATAAGAAAACCCCAACCATGTGCATAGGTATCAAAAAGGGACTAAAGCAGGAGTAGGTAAACCCTTCACTGCCATGATTGAGAATACATGATGTTCAGAAGTATCTACTGATGCCCCGATATCAATTATACTCAATGTGGTCTAATTCCAGAGCAAGACTGAGGAGTTTTGCTTATTGCACATGAAATAAGTTTGCAAAGTTTGCTTCATAATGTGCCACTGAAGATTCAGCACGCATGGAATGACAGCCGGAGGTGCTAAGACAGTTTGATTAACTTGAAGGTTTTTTTTCCCCTTTAAAGAAAAACAGAGCCCAAATTGCATTAGAAACATGTAGTGTCACTTTTTGGCCAGCAGATGGCACCATCTGCGAGTCAAATAGTTCATATGGTATGAAAATGTGCTTTGAGATTTCCATGCACATTTCCTATGTATGGCTATGGTGGTTTTCCATAAAGTTGCTGTGTTCTAACATTTTTTTTTATTGAAAATGACTTGGCGATGAAAGAATAAATTGAGCAGGCATGCCTTTTAGTGCTTTACTAAGTATATATTCATGTAATTCATGCAAGACTGGATCAGCCCCAGGACAAGACTGGTAAATATTGGCCTGAGAAAATAGAATAGAAAAGAAAAGGAAAGAGAGAAATCAATGTTGGGAAAATAAACAGGGGAGCACTTCAATATTAGAATATAATTAATAAGAATATTTAACGGATACTAAATAGTACTTATTGGAGTTTTGCACAGCTAAAACATTCGAATCACACAAACTGTTTCATCCAAAAATGTACAACTATTAGGTACATAGCAAATATCGTTCATATGGGATTCGGTTCATATGAAAAACAAACCATGTATTAATTTCAGACTAATCTATTTGGGGAGGGAAGACTAGCACTGCAATGGTTAATTTAATTGAACCAGCACTTGTTATCTCACTGCTACTGTCAAAGGCAAACATAAAAAAATCTAAACATCCTATGCCTCGGCATAGTGAAGGTGGGGGCATATAACTAAACTAGAGGAATAAAACCGACAGAAAAAAAATACAAAACTTCAACTACAGAGGGCCCTGCACCAGAATGACTTTTCAGGTCATGCAATCCATTTCTAAGTGAGAGGGCTCTATGCTATGCAAGGGAAGGGTGAATTATGGCATGTCCACCCCCTCTTGTGATAATTGCCTCCATCAGCCACTCATGGTGCATGGGTGTGAAATGGGGAAAGTGGACACATGTCCCTCTCCCCAAGTCTATTACCCTTCATCCAATGCCCATTGGTGGGAGGCTAGGAGGGTTTGTCAAGTCCCTCCTCTTGCATTAATTTCCCCCAACCATTGTGCAGGGGTGGGAGCTGGGCAGGGGAACACAAGTTTACGCCCTTTTATATTTCCCTTCCCACCCATCTCGAGGGTGGGAGGCACTCTTGTATGTCACCCTGACTTCTATTATTTGCTGTCACCCCGATGTCTTCTACATAGATTAGTGAATGCTACCCCAATGAACACCATTCCACTCTACTCCAAATTAAAAATATGGAGAAAATTTGAAAAGATAATCAGATGACTTATTTTAAAACAATGTAATCAGTTTTAATTGAAGAAATATAAGATACCAGACTCAACTCTGTTCTTTTACCACATTGTTTGTGTGTATTTTTTTTTCTAATCAACTACAAAGTAATTATTCATCCAGGGATTTTTATAGACAATTTAATGTTCTTAAACAATACACAATGGAATAATAAGGGACGTTATTTAAACAAAGCCATTCAGCTACTAGACATGTTTTATGATGGAAAGTAATTTCTGAAGTGATTAATAATGGTCTTCAGATTGACTCTTTTTGGAGTGTACTAATTCAAGATGTAGTAGTCATTTCCGAACAGCATCATTATGGGTTAAGATAAATAATCATCATGGTGGTAAAGCACGGAGAAGCCCTGCGATTCTTTTTTTAAGCACTCATTAATTCACTTTTTCAGGGTTGCGGCTACTGCAGCAGGTGAAGTATTTTATCCTTTCATCTCATTAATCACTTTAATGCTGCTGAGAAGTAGTCTATTAATACCTGGTCAGGAGACCAGACCAGTCTGATACATAACAGCTATAGGAAGAGAACAGCTTGCTTGAGGTTAATATGGTGTAAATGAATCCACCCTAAATTGCTGTAAAATATACAGTGCTGTAAGTATATATCAGAATAGTCAGTTTGTTTTAAAATTATATTTTCAGGATTTCTATGACTTATTTATCTATAACTATAAAATCGAATGTCCGTCGCCGCACATCCGGTTTCTGTTGGCTGCGCGCGCAGCCATGTAACCCCACACACATACCCTGTAACCCCATGTGGGTTTGTGTATGTGTGTATATATATATATATATATATATACACCCACATGGGGTTACAGGGTGTGTGTGTGTGTGTATAAATATATATATTATACACACATGGGGTTACAAGGTGTGTGTGTATGTATGTATGTGTATATATATATACACACACCCACATGGGGTTACAGGGTGTGTGTGTGTGTATATATATATATATATATATATATTATATATATACACACCCACATGGGGTTACAGGGTATGTGTATATGTATATATACAGTATATATATACACACCCACATGGGGTTACAGAGTGTGTGTGTGTGTGTGTGTGTGTGTGTATGTATATATGTATATATATATATATATATATATATATATATATATATATATACATACACACCCACATGGGGTACAGGGTGTGTGTGTGTGTAATTATATATATATATATATATATATATATATATTATATATATATATATATATATAATATATATATATAGTGAGCTGGGAAACAGGTAGCGGGTGCAATTGCTCTCTGGGGTGAGCACTCTTGAAAGGTTCAGAGACCAGACCAGTGACTTTTCTTCAAACGGGGGTACATTTATTGCAGCAACCCACAGGTTATACACCACACTGTATAATGCTCAAAATAAACAGTTCAAAAGCAAAGAAAATTCCTAGCCGTGTCCCGACACTAACTAAACATACAATAGCCCTGACTAACAACCTTTGCAAACCTAGTGTTTGTCAGGCTTCAGCAAACTAGCATGACCAACCTTGTGCTCCAGCAGATAGAGACCGTCTGCTCCCCAGACTCCAGAGCGATGTCTGTTTGCCTCACCTGCACTAAATTGCCACTGAGGCAAAGTGCAAAACCAGGTGCTTAGAGGTTCCGGAAGGTGTAAGAGAGAAATCTGGGTGACACATAAACCCCGGACAGGACCTTTCCTTGCTCTCTACATGATGCCCTGTTACATACCCTCCCCCCTTGTTTCAACCCCCTGGGTGGAACACTGTCAGCTACACAAGCGTAGACTCTGGACAGAGCATCTACATTGGCCATTTTTTTACCCGGGCGATGCTTCACAGTGAAGCTGTAGTCCTGCAATGCCAGAAACCAACGGTTCACACGTCTATTGGTCTCCTTTTTTAGAGCCATCCATTTGAGGGTAGCATGGTCAGTCACCAGATCAAACTGGCGCCCTAATAAATAATATCTTAAGGCATTCAATGCCCATTTAATAGCCAAACCCTCCTTCTCAATCACTGCATATTTCTGTTCATGATCGTTTAGTTTTCTGCTTAAGTACACTACAGGGTGTTCCTCACCATTATGTACCTGTGACAAAACTGCCCCTAGACCAACATCAGATGCATCAGTTTGGACTACAAAGTCCTTGGAAAAATCAGGGGAGTAGAGGATTGGCTGTGCACAAAGAGCCCTCTTAAGGACCTGGAAAGATTCCTCAGCTTCTGGGGACCATTAAATTCTTCCCTTTGGTAAGGTCTGTCAACGGGGCTGCAAGAGTTGCAAAGTTTGGGATAAACCTCCTGTAGTATCCCGTTATCCCAAGGAAAGCTCTGACTTGGTTTTTACTGGTAGGACGTGGCCACTCCTGAATGGCTTCTACTTTGTTTAGCTGGGGTTTTATGACTCCACGCCCAATCGTGTAACCTAAATATTTGGCTTCCTCTAATCCCAGGGCACATTTTTTTGGATTAGCAGTGATACCTGCTCTATGGAGAGTTTCGAAGACAGCTTAGACTCGAGGCAAATGAGATTCCCAGTCAGTGCTATGTACTACGATGTCATCCAAGTATGCTGCTGCATACTGTTGGTGGGGTCTCAAAAGTTTGTCCATAGCTCTCTGAAATGTAGCAGGTGCATTTTGTAATCCAAAAGGCATCTTTTTATATTGAAACGAACCCTCAGGGGTTACGAAGGCCGTCTTCTCCTTGGCACCTTCTGTCAGGGGAATCTGCCAATATCCTTTGGTCAAGTCCAAAGTTGTCAAATAACGAGCTGTGCCCAGTCGGTCTATAAGTTCGTCTACCCGGGGCATAGGATAAGTGTCAAACTTGGTCACTGAATTGAGCTTCCTAAAATCATTGCAAAACCTCCAACTCCCATCTGGCTTTGGGACTAGGACAATGGGACTGGACCAGTCACTACTGGACTCTTCAATGATGTCTAGCTCAAACATTTTCTTCACCTCCCTACTGATGTCTTTCCTCCTTGCCTCAGGAATACGGTAAGGTTTAAGTTTAACCCGTGCCCCTGGTTCAGTAACAATGTCATGTTGTGTTACCGACGTCTGACCAGGCATCTCTGAAAAATTTTCTCGGTTTTTTATTAAAACCTCTCTGACTACCTGCTTTTGTGACTTAGACAGCGACTCAGCAATTTTTACTTCAGGGACCTGAGGGTGTTCAGTATCCAGCTGGTGGGTTATTGGGATGAACCCAGCAGCTAGCGATACTCTATCTTTCCAGGGCTTTAGCAAGTTCAAATGGTATATTTGCTCTGGTTTTCTTTTCCCTGGTTGGTGAATTTTATAATTTACTTCCCCAACTCTTTCTATCACTTCAAAGGGACCCTGCCACTTAGCAAGGAACTTGCTCTCAACTGTGGGAACTAATACCAGCACCCTGTCGCCAGGTGAGAAAATGCGGACTCGAGCATCCCTGTTAAATATTCTCTGCTGAGCTGCCTGCGATTGAGCTAAATGCTCTTTTACAATTGGCATTACTACTGTAATTCTGTCCTGCATCTGCGAAATATGCTCAATAATGCTTTTGTGGGGTGTCTTCTCCCCCTCCCAGGTCTCTTTGGCTATGTCCAGAAGTCCCCGAGGGTGTCTCCCATAGATTAATTCAAATGGAGAGTACCCTGTAGAGGACTGAGGAACTTCTCTGATGGCAAACATCAGATATGGAAGCAAATAGTCCCAGTTTTTCCCATCCTTGTCAACAACCTTTTTCAGCATGCTTTTTAAGGTTTTATTAAATCGCTCTACTAGTCCATCGGTTTGAGGATGGTATACCGAGGTTCGCAAATGCGTCACCTTAAACAACTTGCACAATTCTTTTGTCACTCGTGACATAAATGGGGTACCTTGGTCCGTCAGAAGGTCCTTAGGGATCCCGACCCGGCTAAACACCTGTAATAACTCCTTAGCTACATTCTTGGCTGATGTCTGGCGTAGGGGAATTGCTTCAGGGTAACGGGTAGCGTAATCCATAATGACCAGGATATACTGATGCCCTCGGGCAGACTTCGGAAGCGGGCCCACAAGGTCCATAGCAATTCTCTCAAATGGCACCTCGATTATTGGAAAGGGTACTAAGGGACTCCGAAAATGAGGTAGGGGTGCAGACATTTGACAAACCGGACAAGATTTGCAATAGTTTTCAATATCTTTTTGTACCCCAGGCCAGTAAAACCTCTGTAAAACCCTTTCAGTGGTTTTCTCAGTACCTAAATGACCCCCCAATAAGTGTCCATGGGCAAGCTCCAATACCACCTTTTTGTACGGTTTGGGGACCACTAATTGCTCAATAATTTCATTGTTCTTTTTATACACACGATATAGCATGTCATCATTACTAATGAAGTAAGGAAAAGAGAGCCTATTCCCTGGGTCAACAGGTTCCCAATTGATCATCATAACATTTTCCCAGGCCCTCACAAGAGTAGGATCCTTCCTCTGCTCACTACCAAAGTTCTCTGTATGAGTGTTAAGATCTGCAAACTCTAGAGTAGCTTCAGTTTCAACAGAGGGCGGTCTATCCTCATTGGCTATAGGGCCTTCAGACTCTTCCAATTCTCCTGCCAAAACAGAGAAGGGAAAGTCTGGGGACCCCCAAGAGGGATCCTCTGAATACAACTGCTCTGCAGCATCCATGTATTCAGATTCAGTCTCTGGTTTAGAAACTGTGGCACAGTCTGGGTGTTCCCAGAGTTCCCAAAATTCAGGAAAGTCTCTCCCTATAATTACATCATGCACCAAATGAGGCACAACCCCAACCAAGTGCCTCAGATCACCCCGTGCGGTTCCAAACTTCACAGCTACTATAGGATACTCCCGAGTATCACCATGTACACACACTACAGCAACCTTTTTAGCCCGGAAGTTCACAGAGTCTATCAATTCAGCCTTAATAAGGGTTACTAAACTTCCAGAGTCCAGCAAAGCTGTAACATGCTTATCATTCACAGTTATTGCACACATGTGTTTTCCCTTTACTGGCACCGCGGTGCATGAAACAGTGGAAAACAAAGACTGTCGTCTTTCCTTGAAAGACAAGTCACACTGCATAGGCTCATCAGTTAATGGACAGTTCGCAGCTAAATGCCCAAGTTCCTGGCACTGAAAACATCTTACATTCCTCAGGTTAGGTCTGCTGACGGGCACTGGTGTAGACATGTGCACAGCACAAAATTTCGTTTTGAACTAATGGATTAGTCCTAAAATGCAATTTATTTAGTTACTAAAGAAATTCGTTTTCAGTTCTTTAGTATGAAAACTAATTTCATTCATCTGAAAACCAATGGATACAATTACTATTGTAGCGGTTCCTCAGAGGGCTGAGATCGCTGCTTGTTACAGTATCTCTCACTCTCAGCACAATGTGGGCCATATTACATAGTTGGTGCTAACTTAACCAGAGCTGTTGTAAACTTCCCAGAGCCATTATAGCCTATGGAGGGTTTAAGTTTACAACAGCTCTGGTTAAGTTAGCACCAACATTGTAATACTGCCCCGTGTCAGGCAAAGCTGTTACAGTAACTGACTGCTGCTCATCATAGCGCTCAGAGTTTCAGTAAAACTAGTAAATAATAATTTTATATATAAGAGGTTAGAATAATATTATTCCCCTTTTTTACTGAAACTGAGCGCTGTTACAGTCAGTTACTGTAACAACTGAGCCTGATACATTGTACTGAGAGATAATGTAACAAGCAGCCGATCTCAGTGCTCACAGCCACTGGATTTAAAGGGCTGAAAAAAAAGGATCCTCTCTGTATAATGTTTAGAATCTCCTCCTGCATTAATTAATACCCATCTCTGTATAATGTATACACATCCACCTGCATTAATTAATACCCCTCTCTGTATAATATATAGAACATCCTCCTGAATTAATTAATTAATGTCCCTCTCTGTATAGAACATCCTCCTCAATTTATACCTTTCTCTGTATAATGTATATAACATCCTCCTGCATTAATACCCCTCTCTGTATAATGTATAGAACATCCTCCTGCATTAATTAATGCCCATCTCTGTATAGAACATCCTACTGCATTGGCATGTGGAGGGTGCAGAACTTCGGATGTTGAGCTCTTCATTGCTCGTCTCCTTCACTCAATGTAATATCACAAAAAGGACTGAAACTAAAATGTAGTGCATTTTATTTTAGTTTCTTTCGTTTTTTGTACTGAGCAGTTTCGTTTCTCTTGAGTCATACTAAAACTAAATTATCCCAAAATTCTGACTAAATCGTTTTAGTACTAAAACGAATGCACATGTCTACACTGGTGTTCCCGCTTTGGAATGCCAACCTCCCCGGCTTAAATCAGCAGTTTTTCCCTCTGCCTCCTTGCCACGCTCACCACCCACTTTCCCTGGAACAGTCTTACTGATTGCTGAGGGAGGCCTTGGTTTTGGGCGGAAAGTCCATGGGCTCACCGGGGAGGCATTCAAATCCTCAGCTGCAAAGTACCTCTCAACAATCTCCACAAGCTGATCCACCGACTTGGGGTCCCCTTGGGTTACCCACTTTTTCAAGACGATCGGTAAGGATCTTAGGAAGCGATCCATGACTACCCGCTCAATGATCTGTGGCCCCGAGAGGGACTCCGGTTGCAGCCATTTTCGGACCAGGTGGATGAGGTCAAACATCTGTGACCGCGGTGACTTCCCAGCTTGGTAGAACCAGTTGTTAACACGCTGTGCTCGCACTGCCAAAGTAACACCTCGCCGTGCTAGTATCTCCAGCTTGACCTTGTCATAATCCATGGCATCCACAGACTCCAAATCATAATATGCTTTCTGTGATTCACTGGTTAGCAAGGGTGCCACCAATCCTGCCCACCGTGTCTTAGGCCATGCTTCCCTCTCAGCGGTTCTTTAAAATGTTAACAGGAAGGCCTCTGGATCATCCTCTGCTGTCATCTTGGAAAGGAAGCGACTGACATGGATGGGTGAGGAGTTGTCAGAAGAATCTGCAGCTTGCAGGGGAGACCTCTGTGCCAGAGTCTGTACCACCTCCGTCAGAGTCTTGCGATCGCCTTCAGCAGCAACTGCAAGCTTTTCAAATAACATTTGTGTCTGTTCCTGTACAGCACTGATCTGCTGCTGCATGTGCGTGTGCAACCTGAGTTTGCTTCTGCAGAGCATTTAACATGTCCCGCTGTGTAGATTAGCCTGTTGCTGTGCTGCATTAGCCAACACCAACTGTTTTATAACATCCTCCATTTTTTTTTTCTTTTTCACTTCAGTAACTGGCCTTTTAAATAGCAGGTTCTTGCTATCACTTGCCCAAAGTTCACTTTTTTTTCTTTTTCACTTCAGTAACTGGCCTTTTAAATAGCAGGTTCTTGCTATCACTTGCCCAAAGTTCACTTTTTTTTCTTTTTCACTTCAGTAACTGGCCTTTTAAATAGCAGGTTCTTGCGATCACTTGCCCAAAGTTCACTTTTTTTTTCTTTTTTACTTCAGTAACTGGCCTTTTAAATAGCAGGTTCTTGCTATCACTTGCCCGCATTCTCCACCATATGTGAGCTGGGAAACAGGTAGCGGGTGGAATTGCTCTCTGGGGTGAGCACTCTTGAAAGGTTCAGAGACCAGACCAGTGACTTTTCTTCAAACGGGGGTACATTTATTGCAGCAACCCACAGGTTATACACCACACTGTATAATGCTCAAAATAAACAGTTCAAAAGCAAAGAAAATTCCTAGCCGTGTCCCGACACTAACTAAACATACAATAGCCCTGACTAACAACCTTTGCAAACCTAGTGTTTGTCAGGCTTCAGCAAACTAGCATGACCAACCTTGTGCTCCAGCAGATAGAGACCGTCTGCTCCCCAGACTCCAGAGCGATGTCTGTTTGCCTCACCTGCACTAAATTGCCACTGAGGCAAAGTGCAAAACCAGGTGCTTAGAGGTTCCGGAAGGTGTAAGAGAGAAATCTGGGTGACACATAAACCCCGGACAGGACCTTTCCTTGCTCTCTACATGATGCCCTGTTATATATATATATATATATATATCTCCTGTAACCCCATATATATATGATTGCCCTCTGGGCAGGCTTAACAACTAGTTTATTTATAAAGTATTTTACCAGGAAGGATACACTGATATTTCTCTTGTTTTCAAGTATGTCCTGGGTTCAAGAACACTGAATTGTTGCAGTTATTCCAGTTGTTCTTATACATTACATATTGCTTCTGAACAAAATGAAGAGTTTCTAAAGTTTAATTTTTATTAAGTATTGTGACTGTGATACAAAAAAGCCATCACTACATAATGGGATACTCCTTTTACCTTATCATTATTGTTGGCTATACACACCCACACCCAATACAGAGCACTCAACCCAGCCAAACATCCAAAGAGGTTAAAAACACCTAATTTGGGACTGAGTTTCATTCTATCTTTGGGGAAAAAAATTGACTGTTTGCCGACGATATTTTCTTTTTCAAAACTGAAAAAAGTGGCTAGAGATGTTATTAAAAAAAAAACCTCTGGTCCCAGGGCCGGATTAAGATATGTATGGGCCTGGAGCTGAAGATTTTGGTTGGCTTCTTTTGGAATTTAGTGAAATGAAAACATATTTTAGGTTCTTTAATAGAGCAGATACGGCTATGTCTAACCAGGCAGATACTGTGTGAGGAAATTTCCATTCAGATTTCAATGTGTAAAATTTTTTTTTTTAAATTTTCATCATCCAAACCTTTTGTGGTTATATATTTGTAAGAATATCAATTCTTACATATTCTATAGGGAATTATTGTTAAAAAAATCGAAATGGGATCCTGTTACTGCATTTTTCTGAGAAAATATACAATTTTAACCAAAAAAAATAAATAAAAATATTTCCCCTGTGTTTTGGAGGATGGTGTTTTATGAACAATATGACTATCAGGTCATACGTTCGGTTACCTTTCTTGGCCATTCGGCTATCCAGAGAGCAGGCAATTCGCCAAATCCTGGCGAAATGCCTGAACATACGGTGCCTGTTCGGTGCCTGTTCGAGGGCAGTGAAATCCCCATAAAAAGCACTGCTTTGGCTATTCAGAGAACACAAACCAGCAGTGAAAGTTTCCCGAAATGCCCTGGCATTCGGTGGTTTAATTCAGCAAATTTATTCAGGAGAATCCCATAGGCTTCAATGTTAAAAATATTCCTGTTTTAATTCAATATCTAATAAACCGTTCATTATAAAATTCTGCAGTAACGAGTCTCTTTATTTATAGATTTTTTAGGATATTTTAAGCATTTTTCTGAATTATTTTTTTTTTTGCTAAAAGTCTGATTTGTTTTTTAAGTTTACTTATTTTTTCTGTAACAACCCTTTTTATTATCATTCCCTGGACCTCATATGTAATTTTCAGACATTTTCGCTCAGTAGTTTCTTTGCAAACAGTGTTTCACTTTTCAAAAATTCATGCAAACTGTTTTCCTAATTTATTCACTTCACTCTGTCTGCGGTCTCGGCTTTCTCGGCTTTTTCCGGCGGCTTTGCTGTGGGTGATCGGCTCCTGCTCGGGTTTCTCCGTGGTTTTCGGCAGGTTAATCCAGATGTTTTTGAGGGTTTTCGGTGTGCATTACTGGGTTTTGCGGTTCGTTTTTGAGGGTTTGCGGTAGCTTTTCCCTGCAATTCGGGGACCCTGTGGTGTTTACTGAATACACCGCAGGGTCACCGAAATGGGATCGGCAAAAGGAACCGAATTGAAGAGAACGAAAAGTCACCGAACGTGAGGTGACTTTTCGAATCTCTTTGAATAACCCTGTATGTATAAAATACTGAACTTGCTCCCAGCGTGGGAAATGAGAAGGTGAGTAATGGCAGTGGTATTGCTCATTTTATACGTGACAAATGGACAATGATATCGCTTGGGAACTAAAAATAAATAAAAGTTTTTTATTTTTCTATTTTACATGGTCACGTCTAGACTCTGACCTGTCCAATGACACCTCACTTGACCTTGTGAGGTGTAAAGATTAGTGACACAGGGTTCCAAAGTCCACCCCCCCCAGAGCTCTTTGCTGCAGTGCGCCATTTAGGTTTTTGATGTAACAATTTGTAATAATGGATTGTGCCACCACCTCCACACTTTTTGGTGACATGACAAATGAGCTGGTGAGTTAGTGCAGCATCATTGTTCACTATATAATTGTAAAGTGAATAATATTGCTGTGTTAGAAAGAAAAAAATAAAGAAATATTTATTTTATTTTTATTGTTACATACAACCTGTTTGGTATCATTGGAAAGGCCATGCTCTCGTCTTTCCAGTGATACCTCTCATGACCCTGTAGTTGCTATGGAGTTGGAGATACAGGGGTCCAAATGTCAATCAATGCATAGTTATCCTTTCTCTGGGCCTATTCTGAGGTATGGGCCTGAAGCTGCTGCTCCATCAGCCCCTATGATAATCCAGCCCTGTCTGGTCCAGAACAAAAGTGGGTCAATAAGGCCTGAGTTAGACGAATGCACTTTGTGCACCCGTACTGACGTGCCTTCTGGCATCCATCACAGCGTAGTGATGCTTCAACGGGGCCGGCCACACGCTGTAGCGCACGCACGAATTGTGCGTGCTACATCGAACATGCTGTGGCTGTGTTGAAAGCCTCCCCATCAAAGCGCTATGACGAGCGTTCGACGGGGCTGCAAAGCACGATCCTCCATAGGAGGATCGGGCTTAGCAGTGCTGAGCGCATTAACTGCGCTCAGCGAGGTGGCCAGATGAGCATCAGAGTGGAAGGAACGTCCACTCTCAGAGACGTTCCTTCCACGCTTAAAAACGCTCATCTGATCCTGGCCTTGAATCCCATTAACAGCTTAATTTTGGCCAGTATCAGATTTGTGCCTTTAAACATGACTATTAGAAATATCTGATGTTTAAAAAAATAAAGATTGCAGTCTTATTCCTTCTATATTTCTGTCTGAAACCACATTTATCAACACCTTTTTGTCATTGTAATTTTTTTGGAAATCAGCATACAGTTAAACTAAAATTGAATTGCTAAAGTTGATATTTCCATCGAATAGTACAGCTGCCAGTATGTCATCCGAGCTTTTGTCTGGATTGGAAATGCCGATAAGCAGACAAAAGACAGCTCTGTGGCGAGTGTTCCCCTGCTGTGCTGATCCATAGATCACTCCCCAGGGAAACAGATTATGCGGCATGCCACAGCACTGGGGAAGCTCAATGAGATTTTGTTTCAAAAACCTCTCCATCTGTCAGCAGTTTGACACAATGTATAGGCAGACTTGGAAGAACCTTGAAACTTGTTAAAGTTGTTTTGGACATTATTAGGGCCATATTACATAGTTGGTGCTAACTTAACCAGAGCTGTTGTAAACTTCCCAGAGCCATTATAGCCGATGGAGGTTTTAAGTTTACAACAGCTCTAGTTAAGTTAGCACCAACTTTGTAATAAGGCCCTTAGTGCGCTGTAACATGCATTTTCCCCATCTATTCAGTTTCCCTTAAGAATGTGTATTGCTTGGGTGGTATCACTAGTCTTTATAGTAGTGCTTAAATTTACCTTTTTTTTGTTGTTGTTGCTATGCGTCCATTTTAATAGGTAAATTATTTGCTTAATTTATTCTATTCCCCTCCTTCAGAAGTTCATTTGTGGTATATTTCTGATTGATGGGATGCTAAGTATAATAACCATTGTTTTTATTTTCTTCTTCTCCATCAGATTAATTTGTCTTAATATAGTGTATTTAATTTATTTAGATTAAGTGAATTAAAACAGTCTTTCGGTAAAATGTAATAAGTGACTAAGTCTGAATTGTTTTCGTACTGATTCTTACAGCATTCTGTAACCATGGTGATGATGGATTTAAGTGGGTGTATACCAATAAACTCAAACTAAATCGCTAAAGCCAGTATTTCCATTGAAAAGTATAGCTAAGAGAGACAATATTTGATTAAATTTTTTATCAGGAATCAAAATGGCGAAAATGTGCATCTGATCCAGTCCAACGTAACAGCTAGGTAGGAATAGAGAATAGAGAGATTTTTTGAATGTCACAAAAAAAATGTTTCCTGTTAAAATAAAAACACTAATCTGGCTAATGTTTTGCTGAGACGTAATCTTAATTGCTGTCATTTTGCAATTAAAATTAGCTACGGGTGCAATGTTTTTTTAAATTTTTCTATAATTTTCAATATCATTCTTTTTTTTTGTTGCAAAGAATACGTTTTCTGTTTCCATCTATAAATGACAATAGAATGACTATAGAAATATGCTGCCATTCTATTGTTAAATGTCAATAAAGCAAATCCTGCTGTCATTGGAAATTATTTGATAAGATGTTCATATTGTGTTGTCTTTTTTTTTCTATTTGTGATCTCAGTTTATTTGGAAAGTTTTATTGCTGCCTTATTTACCTACTTATTTATATATTTATAGTTTTGGGTTGCATGCTGGCAAAGCAGCAGGTGTTTTGTTTCCTTTCCATTTGTTTATCATGACATCAGCAAGTTATAGATGTTAAAGAAAGGAAAAAGGAAAGGAAAAAGATTAACTGTTTGAAAGGTAGAGAAAGAAAAGCAGGTGTTCACAGAATAGCAAAATAATACTTTTAAAAAATGAGTGAAATTTTAAATAGTCACTTTTCTCTGCAACAAATATGTTTGTAAATAAAATAGATCCAAAATAGGAGTGAAATACGATATATAAAACAAGAAAATTTGCTTATTGGACATCTTGCACGAATTTCTATATACATCGTTTGCAGGAAACTACAGAACTGCTTGAAGGCAATAGTTTTGTATCAAGAGAGACCATTTATTACATTAATGTAAATGTGGAGAATGCATGACCAGTCTCTATTATTACTAATTTTAGGAATATTTCACGTGTTTTGGATTCCAAGAAATTCAGGGCAAATATAGACAAAATACTAAAAAAGATGGTATAATTGATCTAAAGATACTTTAAAAAAACACATATCTCCTGACTGAAAGCATAATATAAGCCTCTTAAGCCAAAACCACTAAGCAAAATTATATATTTGTAGAAACAAGACACCTGCTGGTAACTTCCTAGACCATAGTAACAGCTTATATTTTCAAAACAGAAACCTGCAAACATTTCAATGCCATGAAACCTTATTGAACAAAAATCACATCAAATACATAAAACAATGACATGAAGTATTTACAGGGTGTCCATAAAGTCTCTTTACAATTTCAAATATTTATTACAAAGGCAAATGAAAAAGACAGATAAGTGAAAATGATTACAAAATGAGACATATATATTTAAGGTTTTTTTTGCCTCATTTAATACACCTCTATATGGGCACCATTAGTTGCACGAAGCACATCAAGACGGTACTCGATCTGTTGCTATGTTCGCTGTATATTTTTAAAATAACCCCATAGAAAGAAGTCGAGGGCAGTGATATCTGGTGAACGAGGTGGCCAGGGAATTGGGCCACTCCTTCCACTCCACCGCTCTGGAAATGTTTCATTTAGGAACCCACAAACATCTTGCTGGAAAAAGATGGTTTTGACCGGTGGATTGGAAGGGGTGGCCCAATTCCTCTGCCACCTCATTCACCAGATATCACTCCCCTCGACTTCGTTCTATAGGGTTATGTTAAAGATATTGTGTATGGAACAAAGGTACGGACATCACTAATCTAAAGCAGAGGATCACTGATGCCATTGCCACCATTGATGAGGGTATGCCACAGCCAACATGACAAGAAATCAAGTAGCGTCTTGATGTGCTTCGTGCAACTAATGGTGCCCATATAGAGGTGTATTAAATGAGGCAAAAAAATATATACTGTATATAGGTCTCATTTTGTAATAATTTTCACTTATCTCTCTCTTCATTTGCCTTTGTAATACATTTTTGAAATTGTAAAGAGACTTTATGGACACGCTGTATATACATTACGAAAAGCATGTTTACATTTTTTCAAAGCATATCACATAATCAACAATGCATAATGGGAAAAGAATCAAGGAAAATATTTTCCTATTACCTTGGGAAACAGTCTCAAAATCCACGCAGGACATACATGGATCTGGGAATGCCCCAACATTTTGGCCCTGAGCCAAGGGAGAGTCCACAGATTACTGGAGAAGGGTAGAACATATGGCTTATTGTGAAGATACGACAACAAATAAAAAACAATGGTGCAAATCATGCATATATCAGTTAAACACCAAATAGTTGGATCACCAGACATAGTTGGATCACCAAATCTGTACTCCGTCTTTACTTTTGATCTGGGAAAAAAATCAAAAAGAAGAGTACATTGCGTAGTATTTTAATAAAAATGATTAAAAAATTCTTTAACAAAAAGCACACTCACATTCTTCCAGGCACATAACAAAATGTGCATATGAACATTTGCCACAATGGCTCAGACCTCCCGAAATAAACGTCCGAAGAACATCCAGGATCCACTTCCGAAGGCCCCAGGTCTCTTCGGATCCGTTCCTCCCCGGGGCCTCTGAGCACACAATCAGATGTTCCAATTCTTTTCAAAAATCACTCGACGCATTTCGTGGGTACGTCTGTCCCACTTCATTAGGAGTGTAAATCGGAATGTTGATGAAGTGGGACAGACGTACCCACGAAACACGTTGAGTGATTTTTGAAAAGGATTGGAACATCTGACTGTGTGCTCGGAGTCTGGAGTGTCCTTTTAAGTAAACGGAATAATAATTGTTCTATGTTCCCATACTACCAAAATGTTTTTATAAAGTGCCAACAATTTCCATAGCATAATGTCCTATGTACTATGAAATTGAGGGCTCTAATGGAAACACCATTGAAGTACTTGTACATTTCTGTCACTCACAAACTGATATTTTATTTATTAAAAACAAATTAAGCATTTCTGTAGAAAATTAAACTAACAGGGTTATGCAGAGAAAGGTGAAACTCTGGAGAACGTTTGGAGAAGTGAAAATTCTAGATCAAAATAGCTGATTTGGAAAGTGAGATAAATGGGAGAATTTTTCTGGTTTGACTATTTTGAGCTAGAATTTTAATATCTCCAAAGGTTCTCCAGAGTTTTACCTTTCTCTGAATAGCTTTGTATATATCAGGTCCCTCGCCGCAGACACTGCAAAAGACCCTGATGTGGGTCTGAGCCATCAACTTCCCTGTTATGTCCCATTCCAGGTTTCCCATCTAGCCCTCGCCTTCATCCAGTTCCCCATCCTCCAGCCCAATGTTTCCCATATGTGTAACCCTGAGGTTAATTACCCCTCCCCTGCCCAGGTCTCCATATAGGGAGACTAGGCCCAGTGCTCCCAACTTCAGCATTGAAGTCTGACCACTGTGTCACACGCTGTGTAAGCCTGCCTGCCTGTACCTGGATTCCAGACCCCCTTGCCTTCCCTACTGGACTCCTGTTTGTCAAGACCAGGGTTTCCCAAACCTGTCCTCAGGACCCTTCGCCTCGCCAGGTTTTCCAGATATGTGAAGCACAGCACAGGTGATATGATTTGCTGCTCAGTGATTGCAGGATTCAGTCTGAATTTCCCCAAGGTGGTCTGCAAAATCTGGCCTGGTTGAGGGTCCCGAGGAGAGGTTTGGGAAACACTGCTGAAGACCCTTGCTTTGCTTATCTGGACTTTTGTTGCTCTTTGGATTACCCCCCTCATTTTGCCTAAAGGACTTTTGTTTCTCCCAAAGACTTCCACCATTCATATGGACTCCTGCTGACCCCTGTACCAAGACCCCTTTGTTGCCACTTCCACCATAGACCCTCTGCTATTTCTATATCTGCCCCCTGTGTCCTGCAATCTGCCTCTGTTTGTATCCTTTTTCTCTGTAAGTACCCTTTTGTATCCAGTGTCTAGTTCATGTCATGCCCCTCTGTATCCAGCCTGTGTCTAGTTCAGGTCATGCCCCTCTGTATCCAGCCTGTGTCTAGTTCATGTCATGCCCCTCTGTATCCAGCCTGTGTCTAGTTTTTTCAGTTTCCTTAGTCTCTGTTCTGACCTTCTCAGTTCCCCTCCTATGTCTGCTCCTTTCTTGTATTGCTTCTGTGTCTAGTCATATCTTTATCAGTTCTGTTTCTGTATATTCCTTTGCCCTGCCTGTGTATAAATAAACCAAACTGTGCCCTGCAACCTGTATTCTCCTGCATTTGCTGCAAACCGGACTCCCCCCGCTCATCAGACACAGCGCACCTGACAGTATAATACTTCAGTTTGAAAGCATATGTACTGTTCTTTATCAATATTTCTTTTCAATGCAGTGAGAAACTTTACAAGGATCAATGTTTATCTTATTTGCAATTTGATGGTTTGTGATTTTTCTGTTTTAAGTCTTCATTTTGAAAACTTGTTTGATTTTTGACGGAACACTTAAGAAACTGCTGCACGCTCTTTTATGATAAAACCTTCATATTCTCCACGGATCTAAAGCCAATCCAAGTTTATGGAAAGTTGGCATCAATGCTTGGTTTTGTGTAGAATTGATTACATTGATGTCTGGTTGAATCCTAATACAGTCAGTGAATAAAACAGTGTGCAGGTGGTCTGCATGAACAGAAACATTGTTCGTACACGACTGATGTCCTGTTTCTTTTTGTTGTGCTGAAGAAATAAGCAATACACTTAATTGTATTAGTCTTTGTTGAGGCTTTGTGGTTAGTGCTCCTGCAACTCAAAATTGCACTGTTTACAAAAGTGTGCTTGATGACTTGGCCCAGTTTTTTATGGATACATTCAATAATGTTGTGTGTATTTCCTTTCTCGTTCTAGCCTTTTCTGTTATTTTTCTCTATTTCTAGAGACAATATTTAAAAGCACTAGAACAAATTGACATAAAAAGAGTCTGCCTTTAACCCTTTCGCTGCTGAGGCTTTTCCCGCCTCTGTGCTGAGCTCATTTCTACCGATTTTGCTCATCATGTTTAAACGTGTTTTTAAGGCTTATTTTAGTATATGACCCAGACATATTATATATCGTTTCTTTTCGTCAGACTCGGCAGATTCATAATATGTCATTATTATATGTATACGTCATGACCTGTCTGTTTATTATAACAAAAAATGCAATAAAATATGAATTTTCAATAATTTACAACGTGTAAAGTGTTTTTTTTCACATTTTAAGATGCGAGCAATTGCGGTTATATTTTGTATGGGGTGCGCTTGTTAAAAAAATTAGAGATGGGGTCTCATTACATTTTTTTGGGGGGAAAATTACGCGATTTTTAACAAACGCACCACATACAAAAATCGTTAGTGCAGCATCATTGTTCACATTATAATTGAAATGGGAACAATATTGCTGCATTAACAAACCAAAAAAAAGAAAAAAAAACGTGCTTATTTTTTTTTTAAAACTTTTTTATACTCATGTTTGGTATTGTTGGAATGGCCATACTCTGGCCGATCCAACAATACCAAACATTAACCCCTAACTGCCACGGATCGGGAGATTGGGGGTTCATTGGAACCCCCTATCTCCACCATTGGTGGCAGTTAGGAGTTAACTCCAGGACTGGCGTCATCGTGCTATGCACGATGACGCCAGTCCTCAGGGGGCATTCCCGGAAGCTTGGCCGACATCCAGGATGTCGGCCAGCTCCAGGAAAGGATCACGAACCGGCACTTTTCGGCGCCGATTCGTGATCCGGCCCCCATGGGGTTAATGCCAGGTACCATTTGGAAGGGCAGGCTGTGCCCTTCCAAACGGTGCCTGGGTTAACCCCCTGCACGCCGCCGATCGGGAGGGAGAGAGGTCCGAAGGACCTCCCACCCCCTCCCTTTCAGGCGCCTCCTCCGCACATGCGGGGGGGCGCCTGAATTAGGTGTCATCGCGCCCCCGCGATGACACCTAATTACTCCGGCGGTGGTTCCGGGTGCCGCACCGGGGGGGCCAGCGATCGGCCGGAACCCGGCCAAACGCTGGCCCCAAAGAGCGGACGCGCTCAGCGCGTCCACCGCATGGAACGCTACCTGCGGTTGGACGCGCTGAGCGCGTCCACCGCAGCGAAGTGGTTAAAGGGTCACTACCACCAAAAAAATGAAATATTCTTCTTTTGTTTATTGCATTTTGTTCATATCTTTGTTTTTCTCTTGTTTAGTTAAGAAAATATTTCACTCCATATGTGTCACTGGTTACATACATTTTGTGTTGTAAACTGCCCCCCAGTATCTTTACCTCGCTTGATCCGCACTATGTGGCATTGGCCTTACAATGGAGACTATGGCTCGATCACTGACTCAAAACATTGCATTGTGTGGGATGTATTCAAAGGACGTCCCCAGGGGTAGATTAGACGATTTTTAAGCTACTTGTCATATTTTATTCAGCTGTTATCTCTTATCTCAATTAGCCTAGAGAACAATACCCTCCTGCTGGCTTATCAAAACATTCCCTTCTCCACCTCATTAACTGTTAAATAATGTAAATTAAATAGACAAGAGCTATAAAGCAAAGCTTTGGGTAAATGTTGCATCATGGGAAAAATACACAAAATGGAAACCAGAGAAATAAACTTTACTTTATTTTTCCTTTTTACATGCAATTACTTTAAAGAAAAAAAATCCAGAGTTTGTGTTTTATAATGGGGTTTTATTTGTAACGTACAAGTGATTAAGTTACAGCTTATGTAAGTGGTACTGTCCCTTTAAAGGCCAAGTTCTGGATTTGAACAGCACAGTCAGTTTTATGAGTTCATTATTTAGGGAGAATTAAAATGAAATAGTACAGATATGCACATGTAGATAAAACAGAGGGAAGAGAGAGATTAACAAACAACAAAACCAAACTATCATGTCTGTACCAAAGCTAAAATATTAAATAGAGAGAAAGGGGGGGGGGGTGTGAGGATCCTGAGGACGAGCAACAGCACTAGTGGCCTGCTCTACGATGGGGACCCACTCAGGTCTCACAAGGTTTTAGCTTGCTTGTGCCAGTACAGGGATGAATGCTCCATATGCAAATCAGTCTGCGCTCACCCAATGAGGGTGGCCAGTACTGACTACCAAGGATGTCATCCCTGCACGAGAGGTGCAGCAACCCCCGATGATTGTTTCGACCTTGTTAAGCCTCGTCAGGAGGGTATAGCTGACACCCCTCTTGGCACATCAAGCAAGGGGTCCACGTCTGGATGACCCTGTAAACTTATAGTGAGAGGGAGAGGATCCTGAGGACGAGCAACAGCACTAGTGGCCTGCTCTACGGTGGGTGCCCGCTCAGGTCTCACAAGGTTTTAGCTTGCTTGTGCCATTACAGGGATGAATGCTCCATTTGCAAATCAGTCTACTCTCACCCAATGAGGGTGGCCAGTACTGATTTCCAAGGATGTCATCCCTGCAGGGGGGTACAGCAACCCCCGACGATCGTCAGGAGAGTATAGCTGACACCCCTCTAGGCACATCAAGCAAGGGGTCCAAATCTGGATGACCCTGTAAACTTATAGTGAGAGAAAGGGTCATCCAGACGTAGACCCCTTGCTTGATGTGCCTAGAGGGGTGTCAGCTATACCCTCCTGACGAGGCCTAACAAGGCCGAAATGATCATCCATCGGGGGTTGGTGCACCTCTCGTGCAGGGATGACGTCCTTGGCAGTCAGTACTGGCCACCCTCATTGGGTGAGAGAAGGCTGATTTGCATATGGAGCATTCATTCTTGTAATGGCACAAGCAAGCTAAAACCTTGTGAGACCTGAGCGGGCCCCACCGTAGAGCAGGCCACTAGTGCTGTTGCTCGTCCTCAGGATCCTCACCCCCCCTTTCTCTTAAAATATTAAATAGTATACTGATAAAGACTTTAAATGTTATAAATTAACCCTTTCGCTGTGGTGGACGCGCTCAGCGCGTCCAACCACATGTCACGTTGCGTGCGGATGACGCGCTGAGCGCGTCCAGCCTTTGGGGTCAGTGTTCGGCTGGGTTCCGGCCGATCGCTGGCCCCCCCGGTGCGGGCTGACATCCTCGATGTCAGCCCAGCATCCGGAACCGCCGCCGGGCTAATTAGGTGTCATCGCGGCGGCGCGATGACACCTAATTCAGGCGCCCCCCCCGCATGTGCAGAGGAGGCGCCTGAAAGGGAGGGGGGAGGTCATTCGGACCTCTCTCCCTCCTGATCGGCTGCATTGCGGGGGTTAACCCAGGCACCATTTGGAAGGGCACAGCCTGCCCTTCCAAATGGTACCTAGCATTAACCCCTGGAGAGCCGGATCACGAATCGGCGCTGAAAAGGGCCGGTTCGTGATCCTTTCCCGGAGAACTCCTCCTGAGGACTGGCGTCATCGTGCATAGCACGATGACGCCAGTCCTGGAGTTAACCCCTAGCTGCCACCAATGGTGGAGATAGGGAGTTCATTGGAACTCCCTATCTCCCGATCCGTGGCAGCTAGGGGTTAAAGTTTGGTATTGTTGGATCGGCCAGAGCATGGCCGTTCCAACGATACCAAACTCGAATGTGAAAAAAGTTAGTAAAAAAATAAAAAAAAATAAAAAAAAAAAATAAACAATTTTTTTTTCTTTTTTTTGGTTTGTTAATGCAGCAATATTGTTCCCATTTCAATTATAATGTGAACAATGATGCTGCACTAACGATTTTTGTATGCGGTGCGTTTGTTAAAAATCGTGTAATTTTCCCCAAAAACAAATGTAACGAGACCCCATCTCTAATTTTTTTAACAAGCGCACCCCATAGAAAATATAACCGCAATTGCTCGCATCTTAAAATGTGAAAAAAAAACACTTTACACATTGCAAATTATTGAAAAATCATATTTTATTGCATTTTTTGTTATAATATACAGACCGGTCATGACGTATACATATAATAATGACATTTTATGAATCTGCCGAGTCTGACGGAAAGAACGATATATAATATGTCTGGGTCATATACTAAAATAAGCCTTCAAAACGCGTTTAAACATGATGAGCAAAACCGGTAAAAATGACCTCAGCACAGGGGCGGGAAAAGCCTCAGCAGCGAAAGGGTTAAGATTGGGCAGGTCCCAGTATAATTGTTTTTATTAATACTTTTTTTCTTATAATTAAAACCTTTAACAACATAAAAACGTTATAAATTATAATGCAACTCACTAGTATTAATAATTAAACTGAATTTGTCTGTGTCCCTCATACACAAATGTCAACAAATCCAGCTTAAAATTTCTGACTGAACTATTGTTTGATTGGGTTGGATTCATTCATACAATTCAATAAGCCCAGGCAGTTATTAGCAATTCAAATCTTACTATAGCATTCCCATGGCAGATTAGGAGCTGATTGCAGAGAAAATACATTTTGATGGTTTTACAAAAGAAATTTCATGCGTTAAAAACTGAATTTTAATTATAATAATAAATTATAATTAAGAGTAATATGATGCATATA